>CAWUFW010000900.1:2400000-3000000 GCA_963921515.1 Calotriton arnoldi
ATTTGCCAGTTTCGGTGCAAAAACGGCTCCCATGCTAGTACCATGTTGGTAATAACAACCTTCTGAGACAAAGTAGTTGGATCTGAGGGCGATTTGTAACAAGGAGATAATGAAAGTAGTAGGCACTTGGGTGGGCCTAGGTCTTGTATCTAAAAGATTTTTTATCACCTGAATGCTTTCATTCTGTGGTATGTTGGTGTAGAGAGAGGAGATGTCAAGGGTGGCCAGCCAACCAGATTCAATATTGTATGGCATACCATCAACAAGGTTGATCATGTACATAGTGTCGCGGACATATGTTTCTTGTATGGGGACAAACTCTTTGATAAAGAAATCTATGTATTTCCCAATGGGTTCTAGGATAGACCCACAACCTGATAGTATGGGGCGTCCAGGGGGATTAGTGGTACTCTTGTGAATCTTGGGAATGGTATAAAGGACAGGGGTTCTTGGGTTTTCCGCATTTAGAAACTCAAATTCTTTCTTGCTTATGTAACCCTGATTCTTCCCTTCTGTAGTGATTTTCAAGATTTCATTTCTGATGTCTGGTAATGGGTTTGAACTCAGCTTTCTGTAGTGTTTTGCCAGAATACCTTAAGGCAGGAATAATCCCTCAGGGATTACAGGTCAGAAACGTCCCAGGTATTTTCCGGGAAGACCCCAAATTCAAAGGGAACTTCAGTCATATTTCCACAACCTGTTCACGCCACTGGATGGTTTTAGGTGTGGAAACAGCAGTGGAGCATGCAAAGGCAGAACTTTAAAAAATTGAGGAGTTAGAAAAAGAACTGGTAGGGGGTGACAGAGTAGCAGAAGCGAAAATACTTTTGGACAAATTAAACAAAACAATAGACGACTTTAACACATTTGAGCTGAAGAAAAAGGCTGACAAAGTGACAAAAGATATTAAGAATTTTTCTAAGGAAAGGGCCTATCCCTACTTAAGGGATGATTACTACAGCACTGTAGGCACGCAAAACAGACAAAACACTTGGGGTAGATTTAGGAGAAATCAACCTATCACATTCTCAGAGTCATCAGGTGGTTCAGACGACTCTGACGCCCAACCAGGCCCTAGCCGCTTAGACAATCACCCAGGTCAGCCTTTTTTAGATCGAGGTGGCAAGGCCAAAGGCAAAACATGGTACCAGTACCCTGGGGAGCGGCAAACGAGGAGAAAACATTACCAATGGGGTCCCCAACCATACTAGGCCAAGAGAAAGACAGAATGGAGGTAATACCCATCTTTAACCTATCCCAACATGTATTATCCTCATCAGAAATATCTCTACTCAGTAAGGGACTATCATTTGTCATTACAGAACGAACCAACTTCTTCAATCTGAAGACAGAACTCTTTCAGTTTTTCCGAAAGATACGGCTCAGACTATTCTTTGAGGACAAGGGAACCCATTCCACAAGACTCGATAACGGGTCTAAAACCACCCTCCACATTTTACCCCACCAAGGCCATGATGCCACCAGAACTTTTGACGTTTGAGAAGTTAGTTCTTGGCGGACTAGACAATCTGAAAAATAACAGGTGCTTCGTACCATATAATATCACATTACAAGAACGAAAAGCACTACAAGACCTCAAGAATGACAAAACAATAATATTGAAACCAGCAGACAAAGGGGGCGGAATTGTGGTACAAGACCGTAAGGACTATGATATAGAGATAAGAAAGCAAATAGGGGAAGTAAAACACTACAGAAAGCTGAGTTCAAACCCATTACCAGACATCAGAAATGAAATCTTGAAAATCACTACAGAAGGGAAGAATCAGGGTTAAATAAGCAAGAAAGAATTTGAGTTTCTAAATGCGGAAAGCCCAAGAACCCCTGTCCTTTATACCATTCCCAAGATTCACAAGAGCACGACTAATCCCCCTGGACGTCCCATACTATCAGGGTGTGGGTCTATCCTAGAACCCATTGGGAAATACATAGATTTCTTTATCAAAGAGTTTGTCCCCAAACAACAAACATATGTCCGCGACACTATGTACATGATCAACCTTGTTGATGGTATGCCATACAATATTGAATCTGATTGGCTGGCCACCCTTGACATCTCCTCTCTCTACACCAACATACCACAGAATGAAAGCATTCAGGTGATAAATCTTTTAGATACAAGACCTAGGCCCACCCAAGTGCCTACTACTTTCGTTATCTCCTTGTTACAAATCGCCCTCAGATCCAACTACTTTGTCTCAGAAGGTTGTTATTACCAACAGTGCTCCGGTACTAGCATGGGAGCCGTTTTTGCACCGAACCTGGCAAATATCTACATGGATCATGTAGAACAGAAATATGCCCTCAACATCACGAACATGTATCGACCCAACATTAAATGTTGGAAAAGGTACATAGACGATATTTTTTTTATTTGGTCAGGCAGTGAGACACAGTTTAATAACTTTGTTACCTATCTTAATAACATTCAGAAACACCTGTCGTTTACCTCCACCATACACAAATCCACCATAGCTTTCCTAGACTTGAACATCCAACATGAGAATGGAGGCTTATATACCTCCCTCCACAGAAAACCAACAGAAAGAAACACACTTCTATCCTACAAAAGCCACCATCCACGTGCACTACGAGATGGCCTACCATTTGGGCAGTTTCTGCATGGCCTACATGACAGAAGCTGAGACTTTGAAAGCCAAATTAGTGGCAAGAGGCTACCCCAATAGGCTAGTCAGGAAGTCACTCAAATGAGCCTGGTTCTGTCCCAGGGAGGCATTACTGGTCACCATAGAAAAGTCCTCAACAGATAGACTCATCTGCGTGACTACATTTGGAGTACACACCAACGAGGTCCGAAAGCTAATAACAAAGAACTGGGATATTATTAAAAGCATTGACCCAGAGATAGAGACCCCCATGTTTGCTTTCAAACGGGGCAAGAATGTTAAAGACCATCTGATTCGCTCATCCACAGAAAGCATAGTGCGCACCACAGGCTCACTGCAATCGACCTGGGGATTACCAGAGGTAAAAGGACACTTTAAATGTGGCAATTGTGTCTCCTGCGCCTTTACATTCAACACCAATACATTTGAACATGCAAATGTGAAACATACACTGGAATTTTTTGCAAATTGCAACACACGCAATGTGGTGTACTGTATATGGTGTCCTAGCGATATGCCATATATTGGACAAACCCAACAACCCATTAAGGCGAGAATAGGACAACATCGCAGTCGTATCAGGCGCAGTGTGGTCAATGCTCCTCTGGTGACCCACTACTCTGAAAAGAACCACTCCGCAGATGATATAAGATGGCAGGTTATTGATAGAGCCATGATGCCAGAAAGAGGTGGAGATCTCACACAGATTTTACAACGACTAGAATGTCGTTGGATAGAGAGGACGAACTCTATAGTCCTGGGGTTAAACTCGGCAGAGGAATGGCGGGGTTTTGTCACCACACTAACAAACTAGAACCAGTTCACACACTGCAGTTGAACCAGAGTACATCGAGGGAGTTCTATCCCTTGGCCTTTGTCCCACATGCATTCCTTGGTATGACAATGTTTATGTAAATATGTACACGATCCACACTGATAAGAATGTGATCCTATGCACTTTAAGTTGCTGCCTTGTGCCAATTAATGTTTGTAATAATATGCTGTTATGTCCAAATTTACACAGGGCCAAAATAAAAAAATATTGTTTATAAGATGCTCCGGTTGGAAATAAGCACAGGCAAATCCGATATTCTATTTGACCTTGTTTCATCTAATGAGCACCCGCACTTGTCTAGTTACTAACGTACTTGCAGGTTTCCTGCTGTTTTTTAGGGGTACAAGACCTCATTTGTTGTTTTGCATCATACCACACATTTAGTAACACTGGACACTATTATCTTGCCAATAGTTCCTCATGTGGTTGTTTGGCCACTTGTACAATGTTGACACACTAGAATTCTTTTCTACTACACTCTTTCTATTTTCATCCTTCCATCTGCTTTCTTTTCACCGGTCCTCTTGTGTACCGGTCTTTTGTCTATTTCCGCTGTAGATAGCGGAGAACCAGATCACACCGGCAGGCAACACTCCCAATAATGCCTGCCACATAATTGAGGGCCGGCCTTTGGCGGGAACCAAGCCATTATACCCACTGGTACTACCGCGGGTTCACTGTCATTGGGCCGAGCAGACAGACACACGCTGTCCTGCTCCCACCCGCTGCATCGGCAGACAGGGTTGATCTCCTTTCAACGCGCCTTATAGGTAAGAAGTGGTCACACTGCAGGAACATTCTAACTATAGATAGTTCTCGTTACTCCCTCTAATATCTCCCTCGCATTGGCTTTACCACTTAATTGACTGATTAAATCGGTCGTTGGCACCCTTCTAACCCCAGCACGGAGCGACTGCACCTCCTGCAATTATCCACCTGTGTTGAACAAACAAGTAAGAACCCTCTTTTTCCCTTGCTACATGTCAGCTATGTCTCACACTATCATGGTCCTTTTACTAGCGCATCCCTCTGTTGTATTTTAGGTATTGATATTCCAGCCTTTTCCCTCGGTAGTTATCCACAACTCATAAGACGGAGTGGATGCACCTCCTGTGTGTATACTTTCCGTATCATTTGGGTAAGCCCTTTACTCTCACTATTGTTAATCATTCTTACGGCGTTTACACTCATTGCCTCAGAGTGAATTTAACACACATCCGCTCTTTTTACAGAGATCGTACCAGGACCGCACGCACTGTCGTGCTATCAGAATCAGGGTTCATCACGTGTAATCTTCACGTTGTGCCATACCACAGGTTGCCAGCCATTCTCTACCCTCACATGGGGTAAGCTTGCATTAGCGATCTATGTACCATAATTCCCGTTTATTTTCTGTTCTGTATCCTTATGTTACCGGTTCTCCACTAAAACATGACTATTCTCTCACATATATAGTGTCCGGATGGGACCCCTGTGAGTATCTTTTTCTCTTTTCTTCACTCACTTGTGGCACACATCCACTACACGGTTGAGCAAACCACCCTTCAGGTACTATACAAACCTTTGTGCTCCTTTTCAAGCGACTCTGCCCACATCATGGCCACACACTGATATTATCCCTTTCTTTGTAGATGTCCCTACATTTCTAGGTCCTGAAGAGACCCTACACTGCACAAAGGGTCGAAACGTCGTCGGCAGATAACAAAAGCGAACCATTAAACCAGTGCTTATCATTGTATAAGGAACGCAGTGTACATTCTGTACACTTACAAATGGTCGACTTTATGATAAATTGGAAACCTTGCACATATGTCACAAATATGTCACCAGTTGAAGGGGGATGGGAGCACACTGCTTCACCTCCCAGCACAGTTCGCCCCTTTGCATCCTGGTAAATGCAGTTCAATTTAAATGCTTATTTGAAATTTTGCAGAGTGTTTCACCAAAGTTGGTGCAGGTTAGTGCTGTTAATCTCTACTCTAGACACATGTGTTTCTGGATTTTATCCGTCATCAGTAGAGATCAAAAACGATTTTCTTCTGGGGTTGCTGAGTAGGCTGCCACAATTCTTACAGGTCTCAGTACCTCTCACAGGCGCACAGGTGCATCTCCACTAGCTCGTCAGCTCAATGGCTCAAGGGAGCCTTTTTAAACAGGAAGGGGTGGGAGCACACTGCTGACCTCCCAGCACAGTTCGCCCCTTAGCATTCTGGTAAATGCAGTTTGTAGTGCATGCTTACTTGGTATTTTGCTGGAGTGTTCCACCAAAGTTGGTGCAGATTAGTGCTGTCAGCACTAATCTGCACCAACTTTGGTGGAACACTCCAGCAAAATACCAAGTAAGCATGCACTACAAACTGCATTTACCAGAATGCTAAGGGGCGAACTGTGCTGGGAGGTCAACAGTGTGCTCCCACCCCTTCCTATGTCACCAGTACTTTATGTTCCTTTTTTCATTGGGGACACTACACACTACTGTTATATCATTTCCATGTACATATTTTGATTTTTTTCAAGAACTATAAAAAGAATTGATTGTGAATAACAAAAAGTAAGGTCTATGTGGTCTTTTCTCCTTTTGACATCACCCTAACCCTCTTAACATTGCCACTGTGCACTATTATATCAATATAATTTTGATATTATTCCACAGGAGCCATTGTTTGTGTTAATTCTTTAAAATATCAGCAGACCAGGCTATGGGCTAGTTCCATGCATGTGATCCTAGGGTGATGGACCCCTTCAGCACACCTCAATTTGTCCTATTTTCTGCATATGGTGTGGTAACAGTTGGTGGACCATGATGGCTTCTTAGTTCCTAGCATCAGCAATGGAATGCAATCGTGCCTGTGCATCAGAGGGAAGGTCCACTGTTAATTTCTTGTGGTTTTGTTTAACCACCGATTCTGAGTGGCAAGTCTTGGGCAATGGCCCTCTGCTAGGTTTTGACTGTTTAATTAGAGTCTCCCTTCTCCAAATCCCAGTATTTTGTTCCACCTCCTCCAGGGCATTTGGAAAGAATGCTGGTTGATTCTGTCAACCTATCGATGGAAATTAGTCCAGAGCACCACCAATTGTTAATACAGAGTCTGTCAGTCCGACAGGTCCAGAGTTGTAAACCACAATCCACAGTATATGAAGGCTTTAAGCGAAAATGTTAGTTCCAGTTGCTTTGATATTTTTTAGAATGTTCAATCTTTTGCACAGTCTGAACTGAAAACAGCCGACACGTGTTTCGTCGTATTTAATGACTTTTTCAAGGCTCAAAAGGTCTTCAGCAAATGTAAGTACATTGGAAATGCATCCAGTATGTGCCTGCAATCATAATCTTCTCCCTCAGCGACCCGTGGATCTTAGAAAAGTGGTTGAAATCCAATTTTTATGAAAGTCACAAATGATAATGTCCAGTGATGTTTCCGCGCGGACCCTAAAGCTGCGGCCGCCTTGGGACATGGAAGTAAAGCTTATCAAGGCTTAATATGATGGACTTGCCTCACTCGTTTTGACTTTTTTACTTTAAAGCATATTGAGTCTCATATACTGGTTGAAATATCACTGGACATCCCACAACAACCTTGATTATTCAGCATCAGATAGCTCCCATTTGAGAGCAGTTTGAACACTGGATGAATCACGGCAGCTGGGGAACCCTTCAAGTGACAGGATAAATTAGCAACTGAAGCATTACAGGCTCCATCAAGCAAAATATCCTTGCAAACTAGAGACCCACTTAAAGCGGTTTCACAGGCTGAACCGCTGAGAAAAACTTCAGTGTCCCCATTCCTGCATGTAAATCTGTAAATCTGAAAGAGACAATTAGTTATGGATTCCTCACCTTAGAATTACCCCGAGGCGTCAGACTGGATCCTGAGAATTTTTTCCCCAGCAGTACCCCTGCGCGTCGATAGGTGGCGTCGGTCGACTCCGCGTTCGTCGTTGGCGTCGTGGTCGCCGGAATGACGTCGCGGTATCTACTTAGACGCCGCCCTCGCGCGCTGACGTCAGTTCTGTCTTTTTTCGCGCCAGCCAGCGCATATCCGGACAGAGCGGTACTTCGAGCCACTTTTTGACTCCAATTTTTGCGACTTTTGTCGACACTCTTTTTTGAGTTGATCGACTTCTGGTGCACGGAGGGATGTCATGTCAGAACGGCTTCAAGGCTTGTGACTCCTGTCACAAACTGATGTCGGTCACGGACCCGCATCTCGTGTGCCTTTGGTGTTTGGAGCGCGACCACGACCCGAAGTCGTGCTCCAACTGTCGGGCTATGAATCCGAAGTCTTTGCGGAAGCGGTCCCGAAAGCTTCTGGAGGCCCGGCAGTCCGCTCCGCGCCATTCGAGGTCCCAGTCGAGAGGGAGGCCGCGGGACCGGTCGCAGAGCCACCACCACCACTTGTCATCAAAGTCTTCGTCTTCAGGTAAGTCGAAGCACAAGAAGAAGACGAAGAAGTGTTGTTGCTCTTCGCGTTCTCCCGGTCCATTGGCCGACGCGGGACGCGGAAGGGAGTCGGCCCGCTCCGCCCGAGGAGCCTGTTGGGTCAACTCCGGCCTTCCCTCCCTTTCCAGGACCCGGAGCGACCCCTGCCCAGCTTCGAAGCTTTTACGAAGCCTTACATTCTATTTTCGAGCAGCCCGACTCCGCCGGTGCGCGCCCCGTGGACTTGGTTGGGGGCTCTGGGCCTTCGATGTCAGCAGCCTCGGCTCCGGCGCTGCAGGGCCCTAGGGATCCAGTGCCTGGATCCTGATCGGCACCGGTCGACCTCGTGACACCTCCGGCGCCGAATCCAGTGACGACACCCCCGCCGCCTCTGCCGCCGGTTGTGTCCCCAGCCGGCTTCGACCCCGGCCTCCCCCTCGATGAGGACACAGCGCCGGATCGACGTCGCTCGACATCGGGACCAGCGCCGACCGGTACTTTTGTACCCCTGTTCTCTCCTGATGTTTCTTACCGCCCTGAGTGGGTCACAGGCGAGGGTGAGGAGGACTGGGAGGGGTCGGTGGACCCTCTTGCTGACCAGTTGGAGGAACCGGACTGGAGAGAGGAGTTGGGTGAGGCCAGTGGTCTGTGGTCTGGACACCTCCCCTGACCTTGGCATGCTATCTCCCCCTACCGTGGCTACGGAGGAGGGTGCAAATTACGCAGTGGTGTTGTGTAGGGCAGCCGAGGCCCTAAACCTCGAGCTTCCTACGGTGGCGGTCAGGACTAACCTCCTGACAGAGGTGCTTCAACCGGCAGCGGCCTGCTCGGAGCCCCTGCTGCCGTTCAATGAGGCCCTTATGGACATCCTTTTGGGCACTTAGTCCAAGCCCAACACAGGGGCTCATGTGGGCAGGATGATTGCCCGATGCCACCACCCGGCCCCGGGCGACCCCATTTTCCTCTCTTCCCATCCTACCCCTGAGAGCTTGGTAGTCCAGCCTCCACATCCAAAGGCGCATTCCCTAACGCACCACCTGATAGGGAATCCAAGAAGCAGGACCACCTTGGGAAGAAGATGTTTTCTTCCTCCAACTTGGGGCTGCGGTCGGTGAACACCGCATGCCTATTGGGCCGTTACTCCCACTCGGTGTGGGACACGGTTGCGCAGGTGCTGCCACAGTGCCCGGAGGAGGCCCAGGCCGTGCTCTCCCGTGCTGTTGCCGAAGGGAGAGACGCAGCGAAGTTCACCATCCGGTGTGGTCTGGACACCGCCGACTCACTGGGCAGGACGATTTCCACGTCAGTAGCACTGAGACGTTACGCCTGGTTGAAGTCCGCTGGTTTTTCAGGGGATGTCCAAGCAACGCTTTTGGACATGCCCTTTGATGGCCGTCGCCTGTTTGGCGACAAGGCAGACAATGCGTTCGAGCGCTTTAAGGATTCCAGGGCTACAGCCAGATCCTTGGGCCTCGCTTCCGCCTCCCGCCCAGCGCAGTCTGCTTTTCGCCCCTTTCGTGGTAACAGAAGGGGTGCCCGCCACGTTCCGCCCAGAGCCACAGGCCTGCGCAAGCTGTCCAACCTCTGTGTGGCCAAGGACGTGGATCCCACCGCTGTGGGCGGGGGGCCAGCGGGCGGGCAGTCCACCAGCGCCTCCTCTGCAGCAGCCTCCAAACCTTCCTAGTCCGACCTTTCATGCCCATCATTCACCAGTGGGCGGCAGGATTCGCCATCACCTCCCCCACTGGCTCAACATCATGTCGGACAGGTGGGTTTTGCGGATAGTCCGAAGGGGCTACTCCCTCCCCTTCGAGACTAACCCTCCATCCATACCACCTCAATTCCATCGCATGTCGGAGTATCACCTGGCCCTTCTCCAACAGGAAGTTACGTCTCTTTTGGTCAAGGGAGCCATCGAGCGCGTTCCTGCCCCAGAAGTAGGTCGTGGTTGTTATTCCCACTACTTTCTGGTGCCCAAGAAGGACAAGGGCCTACGTCCTATCTTGGATCTCAGGAACGTCAACAGCTTCCTCCGGAAGGAGAAGTTCAAGATGTTGACTCTGGCTCAGGTCCTGTCTGCTCTCGACCCTGGAGACTGGATGGTAGCGTTGGACTTGCAGGATGCTTATTTTCACATCCCCGCCCTGCCGGCGTTACCAGCGGTTCACGGCAGGCCACGAGCACTTTCAGTTTACCGTGCTCCCCTTTGGCCTTACCAGCGCCCCTCGGGTGTTCACGAAAGTGATGGCGGTGGTCGTAGCTCATCTGCGCAGATCAGGGGTTCCAGTCTTCCCCTATCTCGAAGACTGGCTGTTGAAGGTGAGTTCGCCCCAAGCTGTCGTTTCCCACCTCCAGACTACGGCGGACCTCCTGCACTCGCTGGGGTTCACTATCAACGTTCCGAAGTCACACCTGATTCCCTCTCAGAAGCTCCTTTTCATCGTAGCAGTCCTGGATACAGCGCAGTTTCGGGCCTATCATCCTGATCAGCGAGTCCGGGATATTTGGGCTATGATACCGATGTTTCACCCAGATCTCGGAGGGCACTGCACACTAATTGCAGTGGTGACTAATGAACCAGGATTGGGTCAACGGCAGATCCCTCTCCCTTCACCAACCAAACTTCACAGTGGTGACAGCTGCGTCACTTCTGGGATGGGGCGGCCACATAGGAGAGGCGGAGATTAGAGGCCTCTGGTCTCCGGCGGAGTCCGGGCTCCCCATCAACCTGCTGGAGCTTCGGGCGATCTGTCTTGCACTGAAAGAATTCCTTCCTTCTGTCAAAGGAAGAGTAGTGCAGGTGTTCACAGACAACACCACCACCATGTGGTACTGCATCAAACAGGGCGGGGTGGGGTCGTGGACCGTATGTCAAGAGGCTGTCCGCCTCTGGACGTGGCTGGAACATTAGGGCATGCCCCTGGTGGTTCAACACCTGGCAGGTTCCCTGAACACCAGGGCGGACCAACTCAGCCGCCGGTGCATGATGGATCACGAATGGCGTCTTCACTCGGAGGTGGTGCAAGGTCTCTTTCAGCAGTGGGGAGAGCCTTGGTTGGATCTATTCGCCACCGAAGAGAACGCACAATGTCAGCAGTTCTGCGTTTTGGAATTTCCAAGGCGGCATTCGCTAGGTGACGCTTTTCATCGCGAGTAGAGTTGCGGTCTTCTATACGCCTTTCCGCCTATACCACTTCTGCCCAGAGTGCTGAAGAAGATCAAGCGCGACCGGGCCCAAGTCATTCTTGTGGCTCCGGATTGGGCACAAAGAGTCTGGTATCCCGAGCTGTTACACATGGCCATCGATCCTCCGATCAGACTGCCTCTTCGGGAGGATCTTCTGTCGCAGCAGCAGGGGACGGTCCTCCACCCGAACCTGTCCAGCCTCCACCTGCTGCGTGGAGATTGAGCGGCGGCAGTTGATGGCTTTTGACCTTCCTCCCGAAGTCTGTAACGTTATCTTGGCAGCCAGGCGTCCCGCCACTGAAACGGTATACGCCTGCAGATAGAACAAATTTGTGGCATGGTGCTCAGCAAATGCTGTGGATCCCCTTTCCGCCCCTCTTTCTGAGGTTCTCTTGTAACTCCTTTCTTTGGCCCAGCAGGGCTCTGCTTTGGGCACTCTTAAGGGCTATCTCTCAGCCATTTCAGCCTTTCTTAGGCTTCCTGATCAACCTTCTCTTTTCAAGTCCCCTA
The DNA here is from genome assembly GCA_963921515.1 of Calotriton arnoldi. Taxonomy (NCBI): domain Eukaryota; kingdom Metazoa; phylum Chordata; class Amphibia; order Caudata; family Salamandridae; genus Calotriton; species Calotriton arnoldi. The sequence goes on from CAWUFW010000900.1 coordinate 2,411,597, forward strand.
TTGTAAATAGATTCCTTAAGGGCATTACTCATCTCTTCCCTCCTATTCCCTTCGTAATGCCTCAGTGGAACTTGAACTTGGTTCTGACTTATCTTCTACGTGGGCTTCACTGCACAAGTTTACCAAACACTACTGCCTGGACAGCCAAGTCCGGAGAGACAGCTTCTTCGGCCGTTCGGTTCTCCAGGACTTTCTGGTGTGAACTTGGTTTGCAGACCCACCACCGGGGTTGGTATTGCTGGGGTATCTATTCTAGGGTGAGGAATCCATAACTAATTGTCTCTTTCGGATGAACAAGTTACTTACCTTCGGTAACGATATATCTGTAAGAGACCTAGATTAGTTATGGATTCCTCACCACCCCACCCATCCTCCCCGTTTTGTGAACTGACTTCTAGGGTAAGGGACTTCCTTTTAGGGCCCTAGTTTTGTGCACCAGTGGTCCGTGTCTTGCATGGCTCTGCGCTTCTGGCGTGGAATGTCGTGTAAAAAACTGACGTCAGCGCACGAGGGCGGCGTCTAAGTAGATACCGCTACGTCATTCCGGCGACCACGACGCCAACGACGAACGCGGAGTAAACCGACGCCACCTATCGACGCGCAGGGGTACTGCTGGGGAAAAAATTATCCGGATCCAGTCTGACGCCTGGGGGTAATTCTAAGGTGAGGAATCCATAACTAATCTCTTACAGATGTATCGTTACCGAACGTAAGTAACTTGTTCGGTAATTCCCAGTACTCATGTATATATCCCACTCCCAACGCTTCATTCCGGATTTACATACAGATTTACATTTACATTCCTGCCTACCTGGTGATACTGTAGACAGTATTGAAATTGAAATGTCGTGACTGGCAGTGTAATATAGCCATGGATTATCCATTCTGTGGAAGGTGACTCAGCCACCGTGAAAGGTAATTGGTCTAATTTTTCAAAGTGCAGCATTGTATATTTTGCATCTCTTCGTGCCATCGACATCAGTCTGTCCGTTAGATTGTATGCATAAAACAGAGTTGTGCTGTTGATGTAGCGCCAGGGCACGTGGGCACGCAAAGATTGTAGCGTCCAGCTCGATAATAGAATGGATCGTAATTGTGATTGTACATGTTGAAGAATAGACAAATCCTGTTCCATTATATCTACTGCAGAAGACACAATGTTGCCCAGTGAAGAAACTCTGGATAACAATGTGGTCATACCATTGTCGCTCAGTTCATAAAGTTAGCGCACACCTTCTCATATGACTTGATATCACGAGAAAAAACAACTAAACTCGTAACCATGCCAACCAGACAGAGGTGGCCAACCCCTAATGAATCATGAAAAAAGTGCGAGTGACTGTTCACCCGATCTCTAGTTGCACAGCAAATAACAATTGCTCACATAATCAGAGAAGAAAACATTCTATGAACAATAATGAATCACAAAACTTTTAAACCAAGATATGAAATTAGAATACACTGAAAGTGTAGCCTTTATTTGGCTTGTTGTGCTTCAAGAAAATGATGCTTTCAAACACAATTTGTGAATATAATGGCAACGATTACAATGTTACAGAAACACGTCAATTGTCCTTAAATTAACATAAATTCTAAATCTCCATTCAATGAGGTGCCCAATGCATTTCGGGATTAACAAATCCCTTCTTCAGGTGCCACTGTGAAAAAATGAAAAGAATGAACAAACTGGTTATGATGAAACCAAGCAACAGTTAATACTCAACGTACAGGGACAAAATTTATAGTCCATTAAAAATGCACAAAGGCATGGCAACAAGATGAGAAAATCTGATAAAAGTAAAGGATAGAAAAACCAATAGATACCATAGAAGAAAAGTGTGATAAGTAGACCCAGAAAGTTCACCTTGTGACAAGTCTCAGTGAGAGACGCACGCTAACCCATACTCAACATACCAATATAGAGACATAGTGCTTAACTACACCGATGTCGTGTCCACCAGAAATGCAAGAAATCCACAAGAAGTTTGCTTAAGACTTACATAATGTGTGAATAATGATCCGAGGAAGATACCGTCTTTGTAGCACAATCTACTGAATGTGAAAAGAATCAAAAATGCTACTCGAACAACGAGAGTTATACAGTAAAGGAGCAAGCCGCTGAGAATAAAATACCATACCTTAGTAGGCAAGTGCACAAATGCACTATAATACCGCAATGCCTCGCTGAGACCGTAACTTCCGGTTGCTGCAATAGCAACGATGAGAACCAAATTCCTAAGCCCAAAAAAACAGAATAAAAATATAAAAAAGACTAGAAAATGTTGTCACAGTCTCTAAGACCCTCTGAGTGACCTGCAATTACCTCAAAAGCTAGTCAGAAGAAGCAGGATATGCGAAGTAACCAATCAATGATGTGTAACCCCTGTGAATAAACCAGAGACAAGGAATTTAAAACCGTGAAAAACTACTCCCGTCGTGCTTGAAACACCTACAAGAACTACAATTACCTCCCATCGTGTCTTTGAGGGATGGAAAAGAGGCTGTTCAATACTCGATGCTACACAGCTAATGGCGGTCACCGCCTGACACCAACTTATCTAAAGAGAGACAGAGTGCAACATAAACTAGCCAACCAGACTCTATATACCCAAATGCGACTACCTGACGACCCCCCTGCTTATCAATTACGAACTGGAGCGTATCCTCCCTGACTCACGCGTGAGCAGTTCTGCGAAAAACCAGGAACCGGAAAGCCGGTAATGAATGCTAAGAGACGACACTAAAGACGGACTCAACGCAACAAGTAAAAAAAGACGCCTTGATGCAACAGGCGAAATGATGAAAACGAGCAACGCTAGAAATAAACCAATGACTGAAAGGAGATCCTGCACGCCCTGTAGGGGAGTAACTATCTCCCATTGAATCCTTAGCTACAAAAGCTGGAAACTGGACCACTAGTATCAAGATGCCCAATAGACCACACACAACACCATATCACATAAATGGGTGATAAAAACGAAACAATAAGTGGAATAAAAGAGAAATAAATGAGTAAAATGTCAGCGAGAAGAAAGAGAAAGGAGGTGCAATAAGAAAAGATCCTTGTGGAAAATGTCATCTGTATATGGTTGCCATGAACTTGCGCATTGTACACAATGAGCCAACACGTGAAAGAAATGGAGGATCACATCTGTCAATAACAATATCAAAGAGTGACAAAGCTTAGTGACTCACGTGGTGAGCATAGACATTATAAAAAGCATGACATGTCAATTTTGTCGTTCAGACCTGCTGGAGTCATGTTTGAAGTGACTTGATCCACCAAACTTCACGCTGAGATAACCATTTTGCGTTGTCTCTACCCATTTTAATCCGCACCAGTTCCAAAATTGTAAATCTCAATTGCGCTATGGTATGGTGATGTTCCAACCAGTGTGTGACAAGATTGGATTTCATGCTTTTTGTTAGAATAGTGCTTTCGTGTTCTACAAGAGATACTAATTGGGATGATTATGCCCTGGGTGGAGATGGCGCTCTCTCTAAACGGTGTATATCTAGTTGAATAATTGCAGAATTAGGTGCCCAGGGAGGAGGTAATCATCCAACACCCCACAGTTCAGATCCACGGATCTGTACAGCAATAATATCTGAAAGAGACACGTTAGTGACAGATTCCTTACCTTAGAATATCCCCAGGCGTCAGGCTGGATCCGGAAAGTTTTTGCGTAGCAGTACCCTTGCGCGTCGGTAGGCGGCGTCGTGCGGCTCCGCGTCCGTCATCGGCGTCGTGATCGCCGGGATGACGTCGCGGGCAGTACTTAGACGCCGCCCCTGCGCGCTGACGTCAGTTCTTCTTTTTCCGCGCCAGTAAGCGCAGATCCGGGAAGAGCAGTGCCCTAGTCATTTTTTGACTATATTTTTGGTGATTTTTCACTGATTTTTCTCACGAGTCTATCGACGTGGCTCCCGCCGTGGCGGGTCAGGCAACCAGCGTGCGGGTCAGGCCACCAACCCCGCCCCGTCCGCGGCCTCCAAGCCCTCCTAGTCCTTCCTTTCAGGTGCACAGCACACCAGTAGGGGGCAGGGTCCGCCATCACCTTCACCACTGGCGTGCCATCACCTCGGACAGGTGGGTCTTGGACATTGTCCGAAGGGGCTACTCCCTCCCCTTCGAGACCACCCCCCCATCCATGCCACCTCAATTCCACCGCATGTCAGGGGATCACTTGGTGCTTCTTCAGAAGGAAGTTGCGGCCCTCTTGGCCAAGAGGGCCATCGAGCGCGTTCTGACCCCAGAAGTAGGACGTGGTTGCTACTCCCACTACTTTCTGGTGCCCAAAAAGGACAAGGTGGACATGCGTCCTATCTTGGACCTCCGGAACGTCAATCGCTTCCTCCGGAAGGAGAAGTTCAAGATGCTCACCTTAGCTCAGGTCTTGACTGCCCTAGACCCTGGAGACTGGATGGTAGCGTTGGACTTGCAGGACGCTTATTTCCACATTCCCGTCCTGCCGGCCCACCGGAGTTACCTGCGGTTCATAGTAGGCCTCGAGCATTTTCAATTCACTGTGCTCCCCTTTGGCCTCACAAGTGCCCCTCGGGTGTTCACGAAAGTGATGCCGGTGGTCGCAGCTCATCTGCGCCGGGCAGGGGTTCCAGTCTTCCCCTACCTCGACGACTGGCTGCTGAAGGCGGGCTCGTCCCAGGCAGTCGTCTCCCACCTCCAGACTACGGCCGAACTCCTGCACTCGCTGGGGTTCTCCATCAATGTGCCGAAGTCGCACCTGATTCCTTCTCCACAGCTCCTTTTCATCGGAGCAGTTCTGGACACAACGCAGTTTCGGGCCTATCCTCCCGAACGGCGAGTCCGGGATATTCAGGCTATGATTCCGATCTTTCAGCCTCTATCCTGGGTTTCGGTACGGATGACCCTGAGGCTGCTGGGCCTCATGGCCTCCTGCATCCTGCTGGTCGATCATGCCAGATGGCATATGCGGGCTCTGCAGTGGGACCTGAAGTTCCAGTGGGCGCAGCACCAGGGCAACCTGTCCGATCACGTCCAGATCTCGGAGGGGACTGCAAAACAGTTGCAGTGGTGGCTCTCGAACCGGCAATGGGTCATGGGCAGATCCCTCTCCCTTCCCCAGCCAGAGCACACAGTCGTGACGGACGCGTCCCTTCTGGGATGGGGCGGTCACATGGGAGAGGCGGAGATCAGAGGCCTCTGGTCTCCGGCGGAGTCCCGGCTCCATATCAACCTTCTGGAGCTCCGGGCGATCCGACTTGCACTCAAGGCATTCCTTCCCTCTATCAAAGGGAAGGTAGTGCAGGTGTTCACAGACAACACCACCGCCATGTGGTACTGCAACAAACAAGGCGGGGTGGGGTCGTGGACCCTATGTCAGGAGGCTCTGCGCCTCTGGACATGGCTGGAACATCAGGGCATATTCCTGATGGTTCAACACCTGGCAGGTTCCCTGAACGCCAGGGCGGACGAACTCAGCCGCAGGTGCATGATGGATCACGAATGGCGTCTTCACTCGGAAGTGGCGCAAGGACTCTTTCTACAGTGGGGAGAGCCTTGGTTAGATCTATTCGCCACCGAAGAGAACGCGCAATGTCATCAGTTCTGCGCGTTGGAATTTCCAAGGCGGCACTCGCTCGGCGACGCTTTTCATCGCGAGTGGAGTTGCGGTCTGTTGTACGCTTTTCCGCCTATACCACTTCTACCCAGAGTGTTGAAGAAGATTCGGCGCGACCGGGCCCAAGTCATCCTTGTGGCTCCGGACTGGGCTCGAAGAGTTTGGTATCCCGAGCTACTCAGTATGAGCGTCGATCCCCCGATCCGTCTGCCTCTTCGGGAGGATCTTCTGTCGCAGCAGCAGGGGACGGTCCTCCACCCGAACCTGTCCAGCCTCCACCTGCTTGCGTGGAGATTGAGCGGCGGCAGTTGATTCCTTTCGATTTGCCTCCCGAAGTTTGTGATGTGATTCTGGCAGCCAGGCGTCCCTCCACTAAGGTGGTATACGCCTGCAGGTGGAACAAGTTTGTGGCATGGTGCACAGCAAAGGCTGTGAATCCCCTCTCTGCCCCTCTTTCCGAGGTTCTTCCATTCCTTCTTTCTCTGGCCCAACAGGGTTCTGCCCTGGGTACCATCAAGGGCTATCTTTGTGCAATCTCGGCCTTCCTCAGGCTCCCTGATCAGCCCTCTCTTTTTAAGTCCCCTGTTGTTAACAGGTTTCTAAAAGGCATTACACACCTCTTCCCTCCTGTTCCGTTTGTCATGCCTCAGTGGGACTTAAACTTGGTTCTTACCTTTTTAATGTGCGCTCCCTTTGAGCCTCTACATAACTGTCCTCTTCGTCTTCTTACTTTGAAGACAGCCTTTCTGGTGGCCATCACCTCCGCTCGGCGGGTGAGTGAGCTCCAGGCTCTATCATGCAAACCTCCCTTTCTGTATGTCCATCCAGACAAGGTTGTTCTTAGGACGCGTCCGTCCTTCTTGCCAAAGGTGGTTACTGCCTTCCACATTGGGCAGACCATCACTTTGCCCACCTTCTTTCCGCCTCCGCATCCTTCCAGAGAGGAAGAGAGGCTCCACCGTCTGGACCCAAAACGTGCGCTTTCCTTTTATATCAACCGCACACAACACTTCCGGGTGGATGACCAGCTCTTTGTTGGCTACGTGGGCGCCAAAAAGGTTGGGCGGTGCACAAGAGAACCATCTCCTGCTGGGTCACCTTGTGTATCAAAGCCTGCTATTCTTTGGCTAAGAAGGAGCCTCCTGTTGGGCTGCGGGCCCATTCCACCAGGGCAACGGCTGCTACCACGGCTTTAGGCCGCGGTGTTCCGCTGCAAGATATATGTCAGGCAGCTACGTGGGCCTCGCTGCACACGTTTACCAAGCATTACTGCCTTGACAGCCAGGTCCGGAGGGACGGCTTTTTTGGCCGTTCTGTCCTCCGGGACTTCCTTGTCTGATCTTTGTTTGCAGACCCACCACCGGGGTTGGTATTGCTGGGGTATCTATTCTAAGGTAAGGAATCTGTCACTAACGTGTCTCTTTCAGATGCACAAGTTACTAACTTGTGTAACGATATATCTGTAAGAGACAGTAGTTAGTGACAGATTCCTACCGCCCACCCATCCTCCCCGTTCTGCGAACTGATTTCTAGGGTTAAGGACATCCCTTTCAGGGCCCTAGTATTTTTCAGACACCTATGTCAGCTTCTTGCATGGCTCTGCGTTCCTGGCGCGGAAAGTCGTGTACAGAACTGATGTCAGCGCGCAGGGGCGGCGTCTAAGTACTGCCTGCGACATCATCCCGGCGATCACGACGCCGACGACGGACGCGGAGCCGCACGACGCCGCCTACCGACGCGCAAAGGTACTGCTACGCAAAAACTTTCCGGATCCAGCCGGACGCCTGGGGATATTCTAAGGTAAGGAATCTGACACTAACTACTGTCTCTTACAGATATATCGTTACACAAGTTAGTAACTTGTGCATCAAGCCCTGGCACTCATATATACTGTATCATAAGTAAAAAACTTTATCGAAGGAACAAGTATATCAAAAATAGAGTGGTTTAATATTTTCTTGTAGAGACTCCAGCCAACACGTGTTTCGTCGCTCGGGACAAGACACCCGCGACTTCTTCAGGGCTAAGTATGCCTGGCCCAATATTTCAAGCCTTCTGACTGGTTATAATTCCGTCCCAGCGTAAATATGGCTGGGATAAACAATGTATCCACGAAAGGTTGTATCCTAGCAATATCCACAGTGCACGATTATATTAAGCTTCGTGCTTAAATATCAGGCTGCGTACTCCATCAGCCAGTGGCACGCTGTGTATTGCAGCGTCCACGCTTGAACAGTCCCCGGCGCCTCAGTATGGCCATACTGAGGCGCCGGGGTCTGTTCAAGCGTGGACGCTGCAATACACAGCGTGCCACTGGCTGATGGAGTACGCAGCCTGATATTATGTTGTATGGCATCTAAGGTATTCTCACTGTGTTGTGTGTAATTTTGCCATCCCTCAAAGTGTGTGGGCGAGGGAATCCGAGGTGTGTTCAAGTCCTTGATCTTGGCTATTCCAAGACAGGGATGTCTGTTGCAGTGTGTCGTTCAGGAAGATCATCTGATATGGTATAACACACGCTCTGAATAAGGCCTTAGTTCCCTGAACTTGCCAATCTTTAGTCTGTTTTGTGTTAGTGAGCAAATTTTTCTTTGCAGGTGTAGGTGCAAGCTTATAATAAGATGTTGAGTCTGAGGTGTTAAACCCAGAAAAATAGGCAAACTTTTGTGCAAATGTGTTTGAACTACCTTTTGGTTGTGTTGGACCATGTTCCCATTGATGATAAGAGAAAATATTTCGTGGGATACTTGTTTTGTGCAAGAAATGATGACCATAGTGTTGGTAACAAAACATGGTGTCAAAATGAGATGTATCATCATACAATTCATCATTTGTATATGCAGCAGATTGCTCTAAATCAGACCGCATAGTATTTACAGTTTCAAAGTCCCAATCAGAACGTACTGGAGGTGATGATATCACTTAGAGAAATTTTAAATAAGTGTGGTATTTTTAAAAGTTCAGTGGGACCATATACATCATAAGAAACTCTGTCCCATACTATTCCTTTGGGAACTGGAACTGCTGTAATGTTCACTAAGGACAGGTCTCTCTGTTCACGGTGTGATGATGCATGCGGTTTCAGGACCAAGTTCACATTTTGTGCTGCAGAGCGTTTTGGTAGATAATGTCCATTCAGGAGCAAGAAAAAGACAGTCACTATACCAATTCAAAGGACTAGGAACAGTAGACCAATTGTAATCCAGAGTTGTATCCAGGGTGAAACGAAGTAAGTCTTTTTCAGCCAAAGGTAGAAATCACGAATTCTTTGTTTGTGGGAAACAGGCGGTGGCGTTATCACGGGTTCGGTTGGATCCAAAGAGAGGGTATCAAAATCAATGAAGTAGCCAGATACAGTTTGATCTATCTTTGGTAGCTCAGCAGGTTTTGCGGAACTGGCAGATGTGTCCTGTTGAGACATATTCACATAGATGTCGGTATTAGGCCGAATTGAGATCGGTTTCATTTGTAGTTTGTTGTTGTTCAATTTCAACAGGTACAAGTTCCATACCATTGTTGGTAACTCCTTCACTTCGTAGAGTAGAGTTTACAAACATTATTAATCTTTCTGCCTGAACTTCCTGTATGGTAGCGAGAGGAGATCTAGTGCTACCCAGGAGCCCACGTGGCCTACTATTGAGTATCGGCCACATAGTGTGGTTTGATCAGATCAATTGAGACAAATCTCTTTTCTTTTTTGCCGGCAAGAGGCGGAAGAAGTACTGTTCTTGTTCCGTCGACAGCCAGGACAGGGACAGGCGCTCTGTAAGATGGCCCAATTTCTTTTTTGTCCACAATCTTTTCTCTGAGCAGGTCCCCAATCTTCGGGACCCAGGCAGGTCTTGCCGGAACAGCTGTCACTTCTCCAGTGGCGGTGCGTTTTACTTGGACGTTGCTTTGTAATGCCCGGAATTCATTGAGTTCCTGTAAAACAGCCAAACGATCATTGATGTCAAATGGTTTTTCATCCGCCACTGTGCTGCACAGTCGAGGTCAGGTACCCACATTCCAATCCCGAACAGGACTTCGTATGGAGTTCGGCCCCCCAGGGAACTTCTTGGCATGTTGTTTAGTGCCCTCTGGACCCCATATAGGGGATTGACCCAACTTCCACCTGAGCCTAATACCCTAGCTGTTAAGGATTGTTTTAAGTCTCGGTTTTTCCTCTCCACAATCGAATTTCCATCGGGATGATACAGAGATGAGTACCGCAATGCAACACCCAAACTTCCCATGGCTTCTTTGTAAGCCTGTGAGCTAAATGCAGGGCCACGGTCAGAATGTAATGTGCCAATTGCGTATGTCCCTATTAAGCTCGCAAATCCTTTATAACAGTTGGGTGTCAGCCAAGCGTGCAGGCCAAACCCACAGGAATCTAGAGCATGAATCCACTACCACCAGGATGTACCTGTAAGCCCCGTCGGATTGTAAGGGGCCGCACTGGTCCAAATAGACACATGTGAGAGGTCTGTCTGATATCAGTAGTGGTGTTTGTGGTGGATTTGCTATGGTGGAACCTTTCATCTGTTGACAGATGTCGCACTTAAGGACATAACCCTTGGTCTATTTAGTAAGACCTAACCACCAATAACACTGCTTTAGTAGTGAAACAGTTGCAGCAATACCTGCGTGAGGTGAACCCAGACCCTTATGTGCAGCTAGAATTAATCCTAATCTGCGATCCATGTTTGGTATTACTCTATCCCCCCCTCCTGGAATTTGAGCATACAGAATGTTTTGCGCATCTAACTTGTACGAGTACTTGAGTGGAAAACCTTTTGGCAAGGCTTAGCTGTTGTTGCGCGTAGCGTTCACAGCTATCATTATCCGTCTGTCTATTCTCTTACTAGAATGAGTGATTGCAGCAACGGCAGCAGTTTGCACTATCGCCTAGGCGGCTTCATCAGCCATTGAATTCCCTTCCACATGCACGCCAAAATGCTGATGACTCAATGTGTGAATTACATGAACCCGTGGCAAGCTTTTTCCAGCTCTGCCACTTGTTTCCAAAGCAACTTGTGCTTTATTGTGCAACCTTTGGAATCTCGAAACCCATTCTGGCCCCAGTAGTGAAGATATTCATTATATGACTGGACACAGTAAAAATGAATCGCACACAATGAGTGTGGGGAATTCCCAATCTGTATTTTTTAGTGGCAGTATCAGGGCAAGTAGTTCCTGATACTGCCCTAGTCCTAGAGACTGCGTCTGTGTGTTGCTAGGACTGAACTTTCCGTCCCGCATACGTCCCTTCACAATCGCACATGCTGCACTGTAATGCTGTTTACTTTCTACGGCAGGCTGGGCAGATCCGTCAGTGTAAATGATGTATTCATACTGATCTAGAGACATTATTTCATTCGGGAGAGGATATTCTTGTTCTTATTGCAGAAATGCGTATGTTTTTAATGTAGAGTCAAATATGTAGTCTACATCTGTTGCAGTGAGAGAATTAGCCCATTGTATCCATCGTGGATGCTGTGCTTTTGCGTTTGGAATGCTTGCTTAGTTAACGGCCTCTAAGGTTGGTACTGGAGTCACGACAATTATGCATTTCCCTTGAGCTAGTGCTCTTTCTCTCACTTCAGCAGTTTGTACTGCTGTTAGTATTTTTTCTGTGGATGCAAAACGCATTTCAGCGTTTGTGTACAAATGTGATTTGTATGCAATGGGTACTGTTTTGCCTTCATTGAAGGTAGAGCATGTGTACCCAGATTGACCCGCAACTATACGGTTCACCAAATTTGTGGTATTTACACATGTGTGGAAGTGTTTGGAAGCTATCATGCCAGCTTGTGCGGAACGGAGAATTTCTCTGTGTTCCTGTGTCCAATGGTGAACTGAAAAATCAGGTCTGATTAGGTTGTGGAAAGGTTTACCTTTTTTGCGTATTCCAAAATGTATGTTCAGCCAAAATTTAGGAATCCTAAAATGAATTGTAAGCCATTCAGAGTTTTCAGAGGTTGGAGCAGCGCTCATTTTTCTAAAAAATTAGCTGCCAGGCTTTTTCCTTCACTTGATAACTCATATCCCAAAAATAGGACATTGGGGTGGGCAATTTTCGATTTTTTTAAAGTTAAATTTGTAGCCCACAATGGCGAACCCCAGAATTATGTTGTTCACCCTGTGCAAGTGATCCAATAATTCATCGTCTGTCAGATAAATATCATCTACATAGGGCAATGCCTCCTCGTCACAATTTTGAAGTAACTCTGTTACTCTTCCTGAGAACAACCCGGGGCTATACTTATACCCTTGGGACATTCTACAGAATTGGTGTTGAGAGCCGAGCGCTGAAAACACTGTCAAATGTCTGCTTTCAGGCGCTATATTTTGGAAGAAAAATCTATTTGCGATATCTAGTGTTGTTTTGTATTTCTTCCGCACAATGTTATTCATTAATGCGGCACTGTTTGCAAATGTTTTCGAGCATGTGTTCAAATGCCTATAGTCTAAAACTAGACAGTATGAATTGTCGGGTTTCATTACGGGAAACAAAGGATTATTCACTGGAGAGGTGCAATTTTCAATCACACCTTGGTATTCAAGTTGATCTAAGATCTCCCTGACCTGTTTCTTTGCGTAATTTTTATTGAGTACTGCTCTGTGGTGTAGGAGTAGTTTTTAGTGGGATTTCATGGTGAGGTGACTCAGCATCCCACCCAACATGATTGCGGTAAAGTGCGGGAGCTAGCGCTAACGCCCACTCCTGCGAGTATGAATGTTTTAGTGACTCTGGAACGAGGTCGGAGAAAGCCATTAAATGACATCTTCCCCCATTGGGCACTCCATGACAAACACAGGCGGCCAATCTTTTTCGGCCAAAAGGATATAATATCCATATGTCAGGTTCACCCAAAAGAGACCTTTCACTTTTCTGGGAATGTCCCCATCCATCTGGAGGGTGATTTCATTTAATTGATGCAGGACACTTACCTTTGTATCAGGTGTTTCCACTGTGATATGCTCATTCAACACTGCTGTCACCAGAAATTCCATCAGGTTCGGGTGAGCTATTTTTACTTCTGCTGCACTGTCTAGCATCATCAGAGCCCATTCCCCGTTCAGTAGTGGAGTCCTCAGTAGCCTGGGCATTTCTTATTTTAAGGCCAGCTACCTTCTTCTTTTTAAATTGAGGTTTACTTTTGAGTTTATCCTCCTGTTTGATAATGTAGTCTGAAGTGCGATGTGTGTCTCTTGGCTTTGCTTGCTTTTCGAATCTGCGTTCTGACCATCCTTCCCTCTCTGAGTTTTTTGATGAACCCTGAAAGGAACGAGAGGAACATGTATCAGTATCCTCATACCTGTCAGATTTTTTAATATTATCGCGGCGAGGCAGTGTCCTGGTGAGGAGGTAACCTTGACATATGTGTGACAATAGGTACCCCTTCCTTCCCGTTTTGAAGGCTCATGTGGCTTTATCTGGGTAATATATAAAACCCATTCTGCATTATACCTACTGGGGTATAGTATACTGTGCATGTATATTTGTATGTGCACCACTTAGTTTGCATTATATGTAAATACACCTATTTGTGATTAGAGTGTAGAAGGGATCTCTTCTAGGTCCTGATGAGAAGCCAGGGGAGGGCTTCGAAACATGTTGACACATGAGACACGGCTCATTAAAGCATAGTATCACATTCCCCATTTTTAACGATACCAGCTCAAAGGAACATTAAAATTCACTTTTCCACTGAGCCAGGTATTTTTTAATTTTCACCATTCACTCACTCTTGACCCTTACACTCACACTCCTACACCACACATAGTATTGTTTTTCACAATCAGTGCTCCCACGTAGTTGTAGGTCGCAGCACGCCCCGTCCCGCAGCGGGGCGGCAAGACCCCGATGATGAAGCATGCCACCAAGGGTCCTTTTGGTGGGTGAGGGGTATTTAAACAAAGCTGTTTGCTTTCCACCATTGTAGGAGACACGTAGTCTGGAGGAATACTTTTGTACTTTCCCATAAGGGTGGATCCCTTTGTTTTTTGATTTCAGACATCCCCAAAGGATATGTTAGCCTTTAGACCAGCTAGCTCACAGTGCCACCATAAGCACCCTAACCTTACCAAGGAGCGAATAGTTTCTGGCAACTATCGAACATGACAACGCTTGATCCTTCAAGGATCGTGGATACAGTACTTTTTGCTCAGTCAAACCTACTCACTTAGTCTCAGAATGATACACAGAACAAACGAGGGGACGTTTTCAATAAGCATTTATTGAACCAGCATCATTCTAGTATAAAACATATGTGCTGCGACAACCATTAGACAGAAACAGATGTATAAGATAAGCACCAACAGAAACAAGCATTTGCAATGCAATAGGTCTCGCAGTTGTGAGAGTTTGAGCTATTGGCATTGTAAATGGCAATGCCTTTTATTTACGTGTTGGTTTTAAAACATAAATAAAAGGCATTGTCATTTACAATGCCAATAGCTTAAACTCTCGCAAATGCGAGACCTATTGCATTGCAAATGCTTGTTTGGAGGGAAGTGCTGGGAACAGGCGCCCTCGGAATGCCTGTGCGCCATGGCTCGTCTGCTTCATGGCTGTTGTGAAGACTTTTTCTTATCTGCTTGTTTATTTAACAAGCAGATAAGAAAATTATTCACGAGGGCTGTGAAGCACAAAGAGAAAAAAAACGCTCGCGATATGTTTTCATTCAGCCACTTGTTAGAATTGGCTTAGGTCGTGATTAATGTTTTTTCCGTGCTTTTGGTTTGCAGGCTGTCACATGGCCTGAGTGAAAACAGATGTGCTTGTCACGATAGGCGGCATCACAAAACTGCAAGGGCATCAACAAAAGTGACAGCCAGCAAACCAAAAGCACGGCAAAAACATTAATCATGACTTAAGCCAATTGCAAATGGTCGAGACACAGGGGCGTGGATTAAAGTCCCCTTCTTCATACTCTTTACTATAGCTCTCGCAGGCGAGGAGCGCATGCGCGCTCCAAACGCCAGGCCGAGACCTAAAAATAAAACGTAGAATTCTACCCTGGTGCTAAAACAGTGAATATATGCAGGGATATAGATACATAGCGGTGATCAAGCATACTCCTACGATGCAAGCTCTACCTAAATGTACCTAGCATGTATGTGGGTGTAAAGCCAAGAATCCCCTAGGAAAGAGCCAACCCCATTACCTGATGGAAGAGAACGAAGGACCCCGTCTTGATCTCTGGTTGGACACCCCGCAAGGGATGTCAGACCGCTGCGTGCTGTAGCTTCTGCAGGCCGGGACCTCAGCATCTTGTGTCTGCGTGAAACTTCTTCTCTGCCTATCTAGTGGTGGTATGGGTCTTTTATACCATAAAGATATCCTCAGGGTTACTTACATAATCGATATGTTGTGAATACGATTATGCACATGAGCCTTGAGCAATACCTGCGATTATGCAAAGCAGTTCTTTCGCCCTAGGATGTAGATGACCATGACTTTTACACAGAGTATGTTCATGCTGTTATGTACGTCATGTGCAGGGACTTTTCTAAGAATCCCCATGCATAATAAATGAGGCTAGTTTCCAGGAAACTGATCGACATTTATTCATCACATAACTGGGTAGAAGGTCAGTGCTAGAACTGTTATGCAGAGCAAGGTAGAACAAATGTAGGTAAAAGGTCGTGTAGCTACCTAGGCCTAGATTGGGGTACATTGGGGTACATAACACAGGTCATTAGTTCTGTAAGCACAACTTGAATGCCTAGGTATTTGAAGTGGTTAGTGGCAAGCTAGTATCACAATATTGTTTCAAGCCCAGCATGATCACCAGCACAAAGACAGGTGTATTTTCACTTGACTACAAGCCCAGTGGCATCACCATAAACCTGCAGAAGTCTCAGGGTTCTTAATATATAGTAGTAAATTATTGCCATATAGGAGCACATGGTCCTCCTGTGTTGTGCTGTAGCTGAAACGACTCATGAGTGCATCCCTCCAAATCCATTCAGCACGTGGTTCTATCATCAAAGGAAAAAAGAGGGGAGAAAGGGGTCGACCCTGGTGTGTGCCACGTTGGATCTCAAATGGAGAAGATAAGGAGCCCTTGACCCAGACCGTCACCCACTGGTTAGTGTAAAGGATTTGCATGAACCGCCAAAAAAGCATGCCCAAAAAACATCTGAAAAGCAGGCTGAAATTTGTGCGCTCCAACAACCGGATTATGAATGTCAAGAGTATTGAATCAAAGACTTTCTTGAAATCAATTAAAAGTAAGGTGTAGCAGTCCTAAGAGGATTCGGATCGTGTAAGGGCAACATGGAAGATTCAAAGGCAGTCATGAAGCCTTTTTGTCCAAGAGGGTCAGGCTTCGAAGTGAACTGACCAGCCTATTGGCTGCAACCTTGGCCAAGAGTTTAGCCTTCAAGTTGATCAAAGATAGTGGCCGATATGAGGGTCAGTCAGTCAGTGGCTTCCCAGATTTAATGATCACTGCCATAATGGCCCTTCTCAAATCATTCGATAAAGTGCCCACCTCAAAGACCTCCTTGTACACTGCCTGGAGTGAGGGAATCAGGTCAGAGGCATATTTCTTAAATGGCACGAGTGGAAACCCATTAGGACCAGGGTTACTTCCTGTAGAAAGGTATTAATTGCTTCCGCTATCTCTTCCACGGTCAAGACCTCGTCCACTCCCTTGCGCTCGCTATCAAACAGCCTAACGACCATCAGATCTTCAACAATGAGGTTGGTGCATTACGACAGGGGGGTGGGGGGGTCTTATAAGCATATGAGGAGATCTAGTAGATTCTGGCCTTCTTGACCATTTTTTGTTGTCATTTGGATCCAGTCTGAGAATCAAGGCGTTGGTATTCTGCTTTGCATCTCATTATGGTATTTGTGACATACTTGTGACATATAGATGACATGATATAGTCTTGTTTCTTATACATTTTTAAAGATTCCAATAACTGTTTATTTCCTAGTTGCATCTGCCAAGTGATGTTACCTGTGGGTGTTTATCTTGTGATCACATTGTTATTTAATATTCTAGGAGTACTATGGTTTTAGGGATGGTCCTGCTGAGTGGAGGTTGTACAAGCTTACTATCCCAGGCTGCTCTTTGATATCTTCCATGTGTTTTTTCTTGACTTCTACACGAGTAGCTTGTTATGTAATTTCTTTTGTCCTGGTTCTGACACAGAAGTGGAATCTAGCATTCTGTCTTTGTTTCTGAAAAGTGATGGGTACAGTGCACATACAAGTCGCAGCTATGGGCAACCGCATATTGTTTGTCTCATTACATTGGTCCCCCAGTGGCCTGACCTCACTGCAGCATTATTATGACCTTGAACTAACCAGAAATGGTGTGATGGCATCAACATTTTAATTAAAAGTTGCTTTTCCCTGATTGGCATGTCCTTGCTGTTATGAAATTATTGGTACCCGAAACTGGGGGTGCTTCGCAGATTCTCACCTGTGTATCTGAACCATTGGTGTCTGAGTAGACCTTTATCGGGTGGCCTTGAGCGGCTTTATGTTCTAATCTGTTCCAAGTAGAGGTGATTCTTCTTTTGAGACGCAAGTGCACTTAAGGAAAAGATTCTACTAGACTTCTACCCTGTCTCACAACATGTCCTCTTTTTTTACTCAGCTGGGAAGCTGCTAGTACCCCCGTCCCCAGCATACCCCACTCCTGAACATATTTCGCCCCAAATTTCAAGCCATTTTTTTTATTTTTATCACTTGCTTGCCTCTTTTGTATCTTAAAAAGCATCTTTCTTTCCCCTTCAACCATACTGAACAGGCTACATTTTGGCCCTCATCTACCAGTGTGTTCCACACTGCTTCGATCCCCATATCGCCAGCCAAGAACTTTACACACAATCTACTCCTCCTGCCTTCCTGTGATATGGCGTGCATCTTTTAATGTTTAGCTGCTCCAATTACATTACAGTTTTGAACTGTGCTTTTTGCCACATGAAATATTTTCTAGATTAACATGCTGTGCATAATTCCACTATGTAGTAGTTGAATCCAGAAGTGCAGGTTTGCAAACTTATTTAGAGTTCATAACATTTTCAACCTCATTTAAAAATATAATTGTTTGTAAAATACGTTAATAGTATACTACATTTATGACTGGATATCATTTCTACAAACTTTTCTAGAATTATGCTCTTTTTGTTTATCCTCATAAGAAAGAAGGATTGGGATTGGAAGAGAGTGGTGAAATTACTAACCAGTAATTTTCTCTTCTTCATCCGAGCCTTTGATGCATAACCATCCTCCCACAGATCTTTATGCCTCGATCACAGTTGTGCTTTAGTAGTTGCACAGAGTACCTTGGAAAGCAAGCCCTCTACATTGGTTTTGGAAGCTGTGTCTCCTTGCTGTTATATATTTTCTGGACACACCTGTATTTTTTCCTTTGAGCTTGACATTCATGCTGCCTCATTAGAGGTACTTTCTGTGTTGTTTGATTGTCAATTCCAGAGCTATGCTGTGATGCAAGGGGACATCTAAAGTTGTACCCCCAGTCTGATACAGCCTTGGTAACACAAGTTTATGTAGGGTCTGACAGTGGTGGCAACGCAATTCTAGTAAGGGGACAAGGCCATTTGAACTGTACCACTGTGGGGAGATTGCCTACCTACTCTTGGCTGCAAAATGTATGGTCCGGTCCCATAACTGTGGTCCTTTGACTTCATCATGTGTGGAACATTTATTATGGATGCCTGCCTGCTTGAGGTGGGCTCCAGCCTATTCCACTTCTAGCTAGTATAACATTACCCTGCCTGGTTGAAACTCGCTCTTCCCCGTTTTCATTTTGTGGTCCCAATAGCTCCTGATGGAGAGTAATACGCATCATAACCAGCTATGCACCACAGTGTCCCAGTGTGAACCCTGTGCAGAAATTCCACAAAATCTGCCTATCAAAAGAATGGTTCTAGAACATTAGAGGAGCACACAAACCTCTGGTTGCTTCTGTTAGTCTGCCTAAACTACTAGTGGGGTAGAGGTACTGGACCCTTCATCTAGTACTTTATTTGTGGTGGCCATCTAGGCCATGAGGAGGCCTGAACATCAGTGTAGCAAAGAAGATTACGGCCAAGGGTAGAATCTCTGCCAAATTGCTGCCCTCACTCCAGACTCTGCCTAAGTATGGGAAATCCCATGAAAATGCCTTACTGCTGTGACCTGAGAGGAAAAAAGAAAGACATTCACCTCCAGTCTCAGATCTCTATTAAATCCATCGTTGTTTTGCTCACCATGTCAACCCAGTTTGGACCTAGCCATATGCATATCAGTCTTGACCCTGCTCCCCATGGGAACAGTCCAGCCCGAACTGCCAGGCCAGGTCCTCCCTGGACCCCAAAACCAGCATCTTCGGACTGGTTTCGGGGTGTCACCCCTCATCAGACAGGCTAGCTTGAATCCAGTGGCATAGCAATCACGGGACCCACGTCTGGTCATACCCTTCCCACTTAGGGCCATTAAGGCAACTCAAAAAGATGATGGACATTGTCAAACATTTACCCCCAGTCACAGATCTCAGTTAAATCCATCGTTTTTTTGCTCACCAAGTCATCCCAGTTTGGACACAACCATATGCAAATCAGCCCTGACCCTGCTCCTTAAGTGGACATGGTGTCAGAGTCCCACAAGTCTTACCTTCTACTTGTGAGAGGTTCTCGCAGGGGCGATAGGGACCACCACCACCGTTTCCCACCTACCCTAGTAGCTGTGTGAACGCTGACCAGGATGTAGATGGGACCAGTGGTAGAAGCCAGATCTAGACGGGACCAGGGGTAGAAGCCAGGTATATATCCTCAAGATACTGGTTCTGTAATAGAAAGAATAAGGACACAGCTAGTACCTGTGGTGAACACCAACCCCTCCTATGCTCTCGGAGTATTACTAAATCAAAGAATAACAGTATGGTCTACCTTATATATATACATATGAAATCATCAATCAGAATAGCTGAGAATAAGCGCTCCTGCGTAATTTCCCAGGAACGGTGTCTCTTCAGTGCACCAGGAAGTGCACAAGGGACGGTTTCAGTGTTTTCTAGTACTTTAAACAAGCAAATGCGCTCCTGCGCTCTTTAATCAAAATCACGAAAAACAGCGCTCCTGCGCAAATAATAAAGAAAACCTTAAACCAGCAATATGCGCTCCTCGCGCGTTCTAAACAAAATCAAGAAAAACAGCGCTCCTGCGCAAATAATAAATAGAACTGGTAGCACACCGCTGAACACACTCCTGTGCGTGGTGTCAGCAAAGTATTGAAAACAGACTCCTTGATACGAATCATCGACTAGGGAAATGCCTGCACCGGAAAGGTTACTAGTGAAGTTGAGGGAATTGCCACTCTTCTTTAGGAAGGGAACAGCCAGGGAACAATACTCAGCGCGGCAGACAATAGGCGTCTGCATGGAAGGAGAAGCAACTGTTACCCATAGAGGAAAATGCGGAGTCTCTACCTGCATCCGATGGCGGCAACGGCGTTAATCCAAAGCGCCGGGATAGCGGGATGCGCCAGCTGATAAGCCCGTCACACCGGAAGCGCCGTGATTAAGGTGGCGTCCGCTTCCGGTCTTCGCAACTAGACTGCCAACCCTACTCCACACCTGTGAAGTCACGATCACGCTTCGTAAGGCGTGCGGAGGTTTTACGAGCTGATCATAACCATGACAGTACCCACCACCAAACAGAACCCCCACCCAATAGCCCACTGATCATATAACAGTGGCGGGGCGAGGACTACCGGGGTGACCCACGTGGAAGGCCCTGACCAACCGGGAAGCATGACGGACATGTGATAAAGGTTCCCAGGACCTCTCCTCCGGGCCATACCCTTTCCAGTCCACCAGATAGAAGAGCTTCCCCGGGTCCTCCGGGAATCAAGGATGGCCCGGACCTCATACTCCACATGGTCATCCAGAAGTACAGGAGAAGGAGGAGACGAGACCACGCAGTCAGGGTGAGTAGCCCGTAGGAGGGACACATGAAAAACTGGATGGATCCTCATCTGAGGGGGCAGAGAAAGTTTCATGGATACACGGTTGATCACCTTAGCAATGACATAGGGGCCAACATAACGGGGCAACAGCTTCTTAGGACCATGCACATTGAGGTTCTGTATGGATACCCACACCCTATCCCCTACCTTGTAGCATGGCTCCACCTGCCTGTGTCTATCCGCCGCCTGCTTGTAGTGTTCCTTAGCTTTAGCCAGCTCAAATCGGGCCTGCTGCCAGAGTTCACAAAGGAAGCTGTGATAAGCTTGTACCGTGGGTAAGGGGTTGTTCAGTGGTTTTCCCAGGAGACGGTACGTGGATGTCGCCCCTGGAGACAGTAGAGCGGGGACATTCCGATAGCGGAATGCCTGCTGTTATTGTAGGCGTATTCCACCAACCACAGTACCTCTGACCAGTCCTTCTCTACGGCCAACAGCAAGCAGCGGAGATACTGCTCCAAGGTCTGGTTGGTCCTCTCCGCCTGGCCGTCTGTTTGGGGGTGGTAGGCCGACGACAAACGCACTTCCATATCAAGGGTGTTGCACACCTCATTCCAAAATCTGGATACGAACTGGGACCCCCTGTCCGTGATCACAACAGACGGTATACCGTGCAAACGTACCACGTTGTGCATGACGACCACCGCTAAGTCGACTGCCGAGGGCAATTTCTTCAGGGGTACGAAATGAGCCATCTTGGTAAGGTGGTCCACAATGGTGAGGATGGTGGTGTAACCAGCCTTTGTTCTGGGTAGCTCGACTACGAAGTCCATGGAGATGGTATGCCAAGGATACGGAGGCACAGGGATGGGATGCAGCAGTCCTACTGAGGACTGAGGCGAGGTCTTCCCCTGAGCACAGATGGCACAACGTGTTATGTAGGTGTGCACGTCAGCGTCCATAGAAGGCCACCAGAAGTGCCGCTGTAGCAGATCTAACGTTTTGTGATGGCCCGGGTGGTTGGATAACGGGTGATCATGGCACATAAATAGAGCTTGTTGTTGGTGATTCGACAACGGCAAGTAGTAGCGGTCATCCTTGTACAGGAATCCGTCCAGCGCTGTGACGCCTAGGAGTCCTTCCGTCCATGTCGAAGGGTCGTTCCTCCGTATGTCATCACGTAGTCCAGACAAAAAGGCAGAGGAGAGGACCACCCCTTGAAAACAGCTATCTGAAAGAGACACGTTAGTGATAGATTCCTTACCTTAGAATATCCCCAGGCGTCAGGCTGGATCCGGAAAGTTTTGCGTAGCAGTACCCTTGCGCGTCGGTAGGCGGCGTCGTGCGGCTCCGCGTCCGTCGTCGGCGTCGTGATCGCCGGGATGACGTCGCGGGCAGTACTTAGGCGCCGCCCCTGCGCGCTGACGTCAGTTCTTCTTTTTCCGCGCCAGCAAGCGCAGATCCGGGAAGAGCAGTGCCCTGGTCAATTTTTGACCATACTTTTTGGTGATTTTTTCACTGGTTTTTCACAACTTTAAGGTGTCGTAGGGATGCCCGGCTTCAAGCGATGCGGCGCCTGTGCGCGGATGATGTCCGTCACCGACCCGCATTGGGAGTGTCTCTTCTGCCTCGGCCGAGGCCACGACACCGAGTCTTGTCCCGAATGCCAGGCCCTCAACCCGAAAGCTTTGCGAGAGCGGTCTCGAAAGCTCCTCGAGGCCCGGCATTCGGCTCCGCGGAAGCCCCGGTCGCGTGAGAGGTCCAGGAGTCGCTCGCGGAGTGCACACCGGTCGTCGACTTCTTCGTCCGGTAAGTCGAAGCACAAGAAGTCCAAGAAGCATCGTCGCTCTCGGACTTCGCCTCGCCGGTCTCGCGACTCGGCTGAGGCCCCTCCCGGCACCGTCCCCGCCCCCGCGGCCCCGGACTTGCCTGTGGAGTCGCCCCCGTCATACCCGCCCTTCCCGGGTTCGGGGGCGGATCCGGCCAAGGTACAGGAGTTCCTGTCGGCCATGGCCCGCCTCTTCGGGCCTTCAGGCCCCTCCGGTGCGCCTTCGGGCCCCGCGGGCCCTGATGGGGTTGCTCCGGCGCCGCCGGCGGCTCCGGCCCCGGCGTCGCCCGAGCCTCCAGCCTCGATCCCGGCTCCGGCTTCGGCCCCGGCCTCGATCCCGGCTCCACAACCCCCATCGACGCCGGTCGACCTCACCACACCTCCGCCGGCGCCGATGTCTCCGGTGCCGTTCTCGACGCCGCCCTGGGCTCCGGGCGGCGTCGTCCCCAGTTCCTTCCGGCTCCGGACATGGACCCGGAGCGACGTCGCTCGACGCCGGCTCCGGCGCCGATGGGACCTTGGGTCCCAAATGTCCCTCCTCCTCCTTATTTTGAACCAGAGGAGGACCAGGAGGACTGGGAGGGGTCTGATGACCCTCTGACACGCAACTGTCAGTATGATGAGGACTGGACAGAGAGTCTAGGGGAGGCCAGTGGTCTGGATACTTCTCCTGACACTGGCATGCTGTCTCCTCCCGTGGCTACGGAGGAGGGGGCCAATTTTGGTACGGTGTTGCGTAGGGCTGCTGGGGCCTTACGTCTCCAGCTCCCTACTTTGACGGTCAAGACTAACATCTTGACAGAGGTGCTTCAGCCGGCAGCCTCCTCTGCGGAGACTGTGCTGCCGTTTAACGACGCCCTCACTGACGTTCTTTTGGGCGCCTGGTCCAAGCCCAACACAGGGGCTCCTGTGGATCGGAACGTGTCACGACGCCATCGCCCCGCTCCGGGCGACCCCTGTTTCTTTCTGTCCACCCCACTCCTGAGAGCTTGGTTGTCCAAGCCTCCGCTTCCCAAACCGCCTTCCCTACCGCTCCTCCGGATAGGGAATCCAAACGCCTGGATCAGTTTGGGAAGAAAGGTTTTTCTTCCTCCAGTGCTGGCTTGCGGTCCGTTAACACCGCTTGTCTTTTGGGCCGATATACCCACTCCCTGTGGGATTCGGTGGCGGATGTTTTGCCCCAGTGCCCTGAGGAGGTCCAGGCACTGCTTTCCCGCGCCATTGCGGAAGGAAGGGATGCGGCCAAATACACTATCCGTTGTGGCCTTGACACCGCCGACTCGCTGGGCAGGTCGATTGCAACGACGGTGGCGCTCCGGCGCCACGCCTGGCTGAGAACCACTGGTTTTTCAGGGGATGTCCAGAATACTCTCATGGACATGCCCTTTGATGGAGTCGGTCTTTTGGGTCCAAAGCAGACCATGCGTTGGAGCGCTTTAAGGACTCACGGGCTACTGCAAAGTCCCTGGGCCTTTCTGCTACACGCCCTCCGCTGCCTTCTGCTTTTCGCCCTATCGTGGCCACGGTAGGGGCGCCCTTCACGTCAGCAGCCCAGCCACCGGCCCGCGCAGCAGGCGTCTTCGCGTGGCCGAGGACGTGGATTCCGCCGTGGCGGATCGGGCAACCAGCGTGCGGGTCAGGCCACCACCTCCAACCCGTCCGCGGCCTCCAAGCCCTCCTAGTCCCTCCTTTCAGGTGCACGGCACGCCAGTAGGGGGCAGGGTCCGCCATCACCTTCCCCACTGGCGCACCATCACCTCGGACAGGTGGGTCTTGGACATTGTCCGAAGGAGCTACTCCCTCCCCTTCGAGACCACCCCCAGCCATGCCACCTCAATTCCACCGCATGTCAGGGGATCACTTGGTGCTTCTACGGAAGGAAGTCACGGCCCTCTTGACCAAGAGGGCCATCGAGCATGTTCCGACCCCGGAAGTAGGGCGTGGTTGCTACTCCCACTACTTTCTGGTGCCCAAAAGGGACAAGGAGGACATGCGTCCTATCTTGGACCTCCGGAACGTCAATCGCTTCCTCCGGAAGGAGAAGTTCAAGATGCTCACCCTAGCTCAGGTCTTGACTGCCCTCGACCCTGGAGACTGGTTGGTAGCGTTGGACTTGCAGGACGCGTATTTCCACATCCCCGTCCTGCCGGCCCACCGGCGTTACCTTCGGTTCACGGTAGGCCCCGAGCATTTTCAGTTCACCGTGCTCCCCTTTGGCCTTACCAGTGCCCCTCGGGTGTTCACAAAAGTGATGGCGGTGGTCGCAGCTCATCTGCGCCGGGCAGGGGTTTCAGTCTTCCCCTACCTCGACGACTGGCTGCTGAAGGCGGGCTCGTCCCAGGCAGTCGTCTCCCACCTCCAGACTACGGCCGAACTCCTGCACTCGCTGGGGTTCTCCATCAATGTGCCGAAGTCGCATCTAATTCCTTCTCCACAGCTCCTTTTCATCGGAGCAGTTCTGGACACGACGCAGTTTCGGGCCTATCCTCCCGAACGGCGAGTCCGGGATATTCAGGCTATGATTCCGATCTTTCGGCCTTTATCCTGGGTTTCGGTACGGATGACCCTGAGGCTGCTGGGCCTCATGGCCTCCTGCATCCTGCTGGTCAATCATGCCAGATGGCATATGCGGGCTCTGCAGTGGGACCTGAAGTTCCAGTGGGCGCAGCACCAGGGCAACCTGTCCGATCACGTCCAGATCTCGGAGGGGACTGCAAAACAGTTGCAGTGGTGGCTCTCGAACCGGCAATGGGTCATGGGCAGATCCCTCTCCCTTCCCCAGCCAGAGCATACAGTTGTGACGGACGCGTCCCTTCTGGGATAGGGCGGTCACATGGGAGAGGCGGAGATCAGAGGCCTCTGGTCTCCGGCGGAGTCCCGGCTCCATATCAACATTCTGGAGCTCCGGGCGATCCGGCTTGCACTCAAGGCATTCCTTCCCTCTGTCAAAGGGAAGGTAGTGCAGGTGTTCACAGACAACACCACCGCCATGTGGTACTGCAACAAACAGGGCGGGGTGGGGTCTTGGACCCTTTGTCAGGAGGCTCTGCGCCTCTGGACATGGCTGGAACATCAGGGCATGTTCCTGATGGTTCAACACCTGGCAGGTTCTCTGAACGCCAGGGCGGACGAACTCAGCCGCAGGTGCATGATGGATCACGAATGGCGTCTTCACTCGGAAGTGGCGCAAGGACTCTTTCTACAGTGGGGAGAGCCTTGGTTAGATCTATTCGCCACCGAAGAGAACGCGCAATGTCATCAGTTCTGCGCGTTGGAATTTCCAAGGCGGCACTCGCTCGGCGACGCTTTTCGTCGCGAGTGGAGTTGCGGTCTGTTGTACGCCTTTCCGCCTATACCACTTCTACCCAGAGTGTTGAAGAAGATTCGGCACGACCGGGCCCAAGTCATTCTTGTGGCTCCGGACTGGGCTCGAAGAGTTTGGTATCCCGAGCTACTCAATATGAGCATAGATCCCCCGATCCGTCTGCCTCTTCGGGAGGATCTTCTGTCGCAGCAGCAGGGGACGGTCCTCCACCCGAACCTGTCCAGTCTACACCTGCTTGCGTGGAGATTGAGCGGCGGCAGTTGATTCCTTTCGAATTGCCTCCCGAAGTTTGTGATGTGATTCTGGCAGCCAGGCGTCCCTCCACTAAGGTGGTATACGCCTGCAGGTGGAACAAATTTGTGGCATGGTGCACAGCAAAGGCTGTGGATCCCCTTTCTGCCCCTCTTTCTGAGGTCCTTCTGTTCCTTCTCTCTCTGGCCCAACAGGGTTCTGCCCTGGGTACCATCAAGGGTTATCTTTGTGCTATCTCGGCCTTCCTCAGGCTCCCTGATCAGCCCTCCCTTTTCAAGTCCCCTGTTGTTAACAGGTTCTTAAAAGGCATTACTCACCTCTTCCCTCCTGTTCCGTTTGTAATGCCTCAGTGGGACTTGAACTTGGTTCTTACCTTTTTAATGTGCGCTCCCTTTGAGCCTCTGCATAACTGTCCTCTTCGTCTTCTGACTCTGAAGACAGCCTTTCTGGTGGCCATCACCTCCGCTCGGCGGGTGAGTGAGCTCCAGGCTCTATCTTGCAAACCTCCCTTTCTGTCTGTTCATCCAGACAAGGTTGTTCTTCGGACGCGTCCGTCCTTCTTGCCAAAGGTGGTTACTGCTTTCCACATTGGGCAGACCATCACTTTGCCCACCTTCTTTCCGCCTCCGCATCCTTCCAGAGAGGAGGAGAGGCTCCACCGTCTGGACCCAAAACGTGCGCTCTCTTTCTATATTGACCGCACAAAACACTTCCGGGTGGATGACCAGCTCTTTGTTGGCTACGTGGGCGCCAAAAAGGTCGGGCGGTGCACAAGAGGACCATCTCCCGCTGGGTTACCTGGTGCATCAAGACCTGCTATTCTTTGGCTAAAAGGAACCTCCTGTTGGGCTGCGTGCCCATTCCACCAGGGCAACGGCTGCTACCACGGCCTTGGGCCGCGGTGTTCCGCTGCCGGTTATCTGTCAGGCGGCTACGTGGGCCTCGCTGCACACGTTTACTAGACATTACTGCCTTGACAGTCAGGTCCGGAGGGACGGCTTCTTTGGCCGTTCTGTCCTCCAGGACTTCCTTGTCTGATCTTTGTTCGCAGACCCACCACCGGGGTTGGTATTGCTGGGGTATCTATTCTAAGGTAAGGAATCTATCACTAACGTGTCTCTTTCAGATGCACAAGTTACTAACTTGTGTAACGATATATCTGTAAGAGACAGTAGTTAGTGATAGATTCCTACCGCCCCACCCATCCTCCCCGTTCTGCGAACTGATTTCTAGGGTTAAGGACATCCCTTTCAGGGCCCTAGTATTTTTCAGACACCTGTGTCAGCTTCTTGCATGGCTCTGCGTTCCTGGCGCGGAAAGTCGTGTACAGAACTGACGTCAGCGCGCAGGGCGGCGCCTAAGTACTGCCCGCGACGTCATCCCGGCGATCACGACGACGGACGCGGAGCCGCACGACGCCGCCTACCGACGCGCAAGGGTACTGCTACGCAAAACTTTCCGGATCCAGCCTGACGCCTGGGGATATTCTAAGGTAAGGAATCTATCACTAACTACTGTCTCTTACAGATATATCGTTACACAAGTTAGTAACTTGTGCTTCAGGGATAATGGGCGTTGGCTCGACCGTAGTTTTGGTATCTTCGGTTTCGTCAAGACGGGACAGAGCGTCGGCCTTGGCATTGGCTTTGCCGGGGCGGTACGTGATGTGGAAGTCGTACTCACTGAAAAACAGAGTCCAACGCAACTGCCGAGAGGTGAGGGCTCGGGCAGAGCGAAGGAATTGGAGGTTCCTATGGTCCGTGTAGATGGTCACAGGGTGTTTCGCATCCTTGAGATACTGGCGCCATTCCTCGAAGGCAGCTTTAATGGCCAGCAGTTCCCGGTCCGAGATGGTGTAATTGCGTTCTGCTGGCTGCAATCTTCTGGAGTAGAAGGCCACTGGGTGCAACAGGCCAGTTTTGGCATCTCTTTGGGACAACACCCCGCCCAAGGCATCTTGTGAGGCATCGGCCTCCACCACGAATGGCTGTTCGGGGTCGGGATGTATCAAGACCGGGGCTGTAGTGAACCTCCTCTTTAGGTTCTGGAAGGCTTGTTCTGCCTCATGGTTCCAACTGAAGCAAACGCCCTTGCGTAACAACCCAGTGATGGGGGTGACAAGTCTAGAGAAACCAGTGATGAAACGACGGTAATAGTTGGCGAACCCTAGGAACCGCTGGACGTGCTTCACTGAGGTAGGGGAAGGCCATTGCAGTATAGCCTCAACTTTCTTGGTGTCCATTTTGATACCTCCAGGGGTTATGATGTGTCCAAGAAACTCCACCGCATCGGTGTGAAAGACGCTCTTCTCCAGCTTGACATACAATCCGTGTTGTTGGAGTCGTCGCAGAACAGTGCGGACGTGCTGTATGTGTTCCGCCAGCGTTCCGGAGAAGATCAGGATGTCGTCAATGTAGACGATACAGAACTGATCGATGAAATCTCTCAGGACTTCGTCGATGAAGTACTGGAAGGCAGCCGGGCGTTGCAGAGCCCGAACGGCATTACCTGGTATTCGAAGAGACCATATCTGGTTCGAAACGCGGTCTTCCATTCGTCCCCTTTTCTGACCCTGACGAGATGGTAGGCCCCACGAAGATCCAGTTTGGTATAGAGGGTGGCGTCTCTCACCTGGTCCAGCAAGTTGGATATTAGGGGTAAGGGGTACCGGTTTTTATGGTAATGGCATTCATGGCTCTGAAGTCGATGCACGTTCTCAGATCCCCTCCTTCTTGGTCACGAAAAAGAGGGGGATGACACAGGTGATCTGGAGTGACGGATGAATCCGTTGCGTAAGTACTCGTCGAGATATAAGCGAAGGTGTTCGTTCTCTTTTCGGTAAGGGAATAAATACGGCTACAGGGAAGAGTGGAACCTGGAATCAGGTCTATTCTACAGTCGAAGCTTCGATGAGGAGGCAGAGTGTTCGCTCCCTTTTGTCGAATACTGTAGCCAGGTCCTGGTACACATCCGGCACTGTCCCTTGCGTGGCCATGACCGTTCCGGTGAGTGGTAACGCCTTGGCCTGTACGTCCTTAGTACCGGAGGAGTCTGCTTGCGGGTAACAGCGTGAGAAGCAAAGAGCCGAGTCCAAACTCATAACCCTGGACACCCAATCAATCCGAGGGTTATGTTTCACTAACCACGGGAGACCCAGTATCAAGCGGAACTGAGGTGCGTCGATAACATCGAAGGTGATGGATTCCGTATGGTCATTCTCAAACGTCATTCCCAGGACCTCGGTCTGGAAACGAATGAGACCAGAGGTAAGATCCGTGCCGTCCACTGCCTTAACCGTCTCAGGTTTCGCCTTCGGCACCGCAGCCATACCCAGCTCCATCATATATCGGTTGTCGATGAAGTTGCCGGTGGCTCCTGAATCGATTAGGGCCGTGACCTGCCATACCAAGCCTGTCAACGTACGTAATGTCACCTCCACACCCAAATGACGGCTGCCGTCACCAAAGGCAGGAGTCGGCGTCTTGGCGGACGAAGAACCCAGTAGCCGGACCCCATCGCCTATTGGGTTTCCCCGTTTCCGACCAATCTCCCTTGACCACAGGAAGAACAAAAGGCTTCTTCCCTTTTGCTCGGGTAGGTTTTACAGGACATTCCCTGACAAAGTGCCCGTTTTTGCCACAATACAAACACTGGTTCTGTCGTCTCCTTTTCTCTCGTTCTTCTTTGGTGAGAGGCCCACGAACACCTCCTATCTGCATTGGCTCTGGAGCGTCAGAGGATGGAATAGAAATATCGGCGGTTTTTTCTTTGTGCGTCAGGAACCGAGACTCACCACCCCTGTTTCTTTCTGACTTACGCTCCTGTAGTCTGTAGTTCAGTTTCACCACTAGGTCAATGAATGGTCCTATGTCCTCCGAGGGATCAGGTATTTGGGAAAGTAGGTCCTTTAATTCGTCACGCAAGCCCCTGTAGAAGACGGATACCTTCTTGGACTCGGGCCAGCATGCTTCTATCACCAGCCTACTGAAGGTGGTGATGTAGTGCAGTAGATCTGTGTTACCCTGTTTTAAGCCGAGTAATTCATTATCTGCGGCTTGCACAAAGGTATGGCGGGCGAACATCCGTCGCATGTTGTCCTTGAAGACCGGGAGGTTATACAACATGGGATCGTCATTCTCAACCAAAGGAATAGACCACTGGGAAGCATCGCCCCCATGTAGGAGAGGATGAAGGCGATCTTAGATGCGTCATCTGGAAATGCGGAAGCTCGAGCCATGAAGTGTAAATGACATTGATGAAGAAATACACTATACTTGGTACTGTCGCCATAAAAACGTTCAGGTGGAGCCAGCTGTACTGCGTGAGGAGCTATCACCTGTATGGTGGTGTCCGAAACGGGAGCTGTGGCTGAACTACTTGGTTGGAACAAAGGAGGTCTCAATATTCCTTCCTGTCTCACTCTAGCAGAAGGAAACTGGCCCCAAGGCCCCGTTCCCCCGCCTGTTGCCTGTGTCTGCAAGGCGGTGATATCCTGTCTTATGCTATGACTCTCTGCCTGCATGGTGGCAAGTATGGCAGCTATGTCTTGTAGGGTGATCTCGGGGTCGCCCATATCGCCCGGGCAAGATAGACAGCGTGGGCTTTGGATTCTGTCAGAGTCCCACAAGTCTTACCTTCTACTTGTGAGAGGTTCTCGCAGGGGCGATAGGGACCACCACCACCGTTTCCCACCTACCCTAGTAGCTGTGTGAACGCTGACCAGGATGTAGATGGGACCAGTGGTAGAAGCCAGATCTAGACGGGACCAGGGGTAGAAGCCAGGTATATATCCTCAAGATACTGGTTCTGTAATAGAAAGAATAAGGACACAGCTAGTACCTGTGGTGAACACCAACCCCCTCCTATGCTCTCGGAGTATTACTAAATCAAAGAATAACAGTATGGTCTACCTTATATATATACATATGAAATCATCAATCAGAATAGCTGAGAATAAGCGCTCCTGCGTAATTTCCCAGGAACGGTGTCTCTTCAGTGCACCAGGAAGTGCACAAGGGACGGTTTCAGTGTTTTCTAGTACTTTAAACAAGCAAATGCGCTCCTGCGCTCTTTAATCAAAATCACGAAAAACAGCGCTCCTGCGCAAATAATAAAGAAAACCTTAAACCAGCAATATGCGCTCCTGCGCGTTCTAAACAAAATCAAGAAAAACAGCGCTCCTGCGCAAATAATAAATAGAACTGGTAGCACACCGCTGAACACACTCCTGTGCGTGGTGTCAGCAAAGTATTGAAAACAGACTCCTTGATACGAATCATCGACTAGGGGAAATGCCTGCACCGGAAAGGTTACTAGTGAAGTTGAGGGAATTGCCACTCTTCTTTAGGAAGGGAACAGCCAGGGAACAATACTCAGCGCGGCAGACAATAGGCGTCTGCATGGAAGGAGAAGCAACTGTTACCCATAGAGGAAAATGCGGAGTCTCTACCTGCATCCGATGGCGGCAACGGCGTTAATCCAAAGCGCCGGGATAGCGGGATGCGCCAGCTGATAAGCCCGTCACACCGGAAGCGCCGTGATTAAGGTGGCGTCCGCTTCCGGTCTTCGCAACTAGACTGCCAACCCTACTCCACACCTGTGAAGTCACGATCACGCTTCGTAAGGCGTGCGGAGGTTTTACGAGCTGATCATAACCATGACACATGGGTATGCCCAGACGTGGATTCCTTGCTCACTGTGCCACTGGATCCAAGCTAGCCTGGCTGATGAGGTGTGATGTCCCACAATTGGTCCCAGGTTGCTTGTTTCTGGTCCAGGGAGGACCTGGCCTGGCAGTTCAGGCTGGACTGTTCCCATGGGAAGCAGGGTGAAGACTGATTTGCATATGGCTGGGTCAAAACTGGGGTGGCATGGTGAGCAAAAGAACAATGGATTTAACCCAGGTCTTTTGATCGGAGGTGAGTGTTTGAAAAGTTTCAGCACTCCGTCCATCATCTTGTTATGTTTGCTATTTTTGCCCTAAGTGGCCAAGGGTATGCCCAAACGTGGGTCCCTTGCTCGATGTGCCACTGGATTCAAGCTAGCCTGGCTGATGAGGTGTGATGTCCCTCAATTGGTCCCAGGATGCTCGTTTCCGATCCAGGGAGGTCATGGCCTGGCAGTTCAAGCTGGACTGTTCCTATTAAGAGCAGGGTCAAAACTGATTTGCATATGGCTAGGTCCAAACTGGGGTGGCATGCTGAGCAAAAGAACAATGGATTTAACCCAGATCTCTTGACTTTGGGTGAGTGTTTGAAAGGTTTCAGCACTGAGTCCATCATACTATTAATGGGTAACTGCTACCTTGGACATAATAGCTCCTTCCTTCAACCCTTGTGCGCTGTGGTTTACCCCAGACCTACTACCTCTAAAAATCAATGACGGAAAGTTGAAAGGAAGTGGTGTGTTACACTTGATGAAATAGATAAAAAGTCCCATCTCGCCGCTATTATTATTTATCATAAGGCAACCAAGATCGAGGTTGCAAAACATTTCTCAAAGGAGGTCTTTGCGATTGTAAAATCTATGGTGCACCCTCTAGCGATGATCCAGAAGACTGAACATTCCCAGGCTAGGTGTAATACTCTAGTGATTTTCTTCAAAAACAAAATATTTGCTGTTCAAGACTCTTTCCCCTCTTTTAGTGGCCCCAGCAGCTGCCATCTTCGAGACCATGATCTGCCTTATGTAAGTAAATTCACTCCGATCACAGAATGGAAATTAGCCATTTTCCTTAAATGCAACTTGGGTTCACTGAATGACCCCTCCCGCTGTCAATCCTAAAATGAGCAGTCTTAGCAATTACACCCACTCTCTGTAATTTACTTAACATCTCTTTTCATTCTGCATCTTTAACCAGTCCTTGGAACCTAGCTCTAGTATCCCCTATTCTGAAGAAGTCCAGTGCTGATCCTAGTAATCCTGCTAATTACAGACTTATCTCTTTTCTCCGTGTCCCAATTCAAAATGCTTGAAATACATATTAATCACAATTATCTTTATTTATTGAGGCCAAGAATATCTTAAATTCATCACAGTTTGGGTTCTGTGCTGCTCATAGCACGGAGGCCATCCTTCTTACGGCCTCAGAACCCCTTAAACAGCTTTTGGATGCAGGCGGTACGGCTGCCCTCAACATTTGGACTTATCTGCAGACTTCGACACTATATCCTACACCATCCTCGTTCATTGTTTAACTGAGATCGGCATTGTCCAATATCTTTCAAACTAAATGACCTGCATTAGCTTCCTATAGCTAAGAGGATCCAATTTAAAACCTTGATGCACAGTCACAGAACCATCATCTCTCGGGCCCCCAAAGTCTTCAGAATATGTGTTCCTTTCGACACCTAAGGTCCTCCAACGCTTTACACGCCCTCCTTCCTAAATTCTGCCGGGCAGGGAGAGGAGGTAGCTCTGCAGCAGCACCAAGAGCTAAATTATACAATAGTTTGCCTCCAACACTTTGAGCGACATTGAATTGTTCTTGATTCTTGAAAGATCTCAAAACGTGGTTCTTTAACCAGATTTAGCCCTAGAACAGGGGCCTTTAAACTTTTTTGCTCTGAGCCCCGTAATGCAAAATGTTTTGAAGTTGCCTTCCGTACCCTCCCCCCTTCAAAATGTTATGGCAAGGATTGGGTGGGTGAGTGGGAGGGGCAGGGCAGAATGCAGGAGTGAGCTTATGAGACCTTTTCATGGCCACTTTTTCTGTAGCTCATAATCCATAATAAATGTGGGATTTATAATAGGCCAAATTCATCAAACAAAATAGGAATTGGCCAAAAAGCTATGCTCCCCTTAATTTGGGTGTGATGAGCCTCTCGCACCCCTTGGCTCCATGCAACTGCACCCACTACACTAATGGTAGCTGCGACCCTGAGTAGCAGTCCATCTCCTCTGCCTTTTTCACCACTTTCCCACCATGCCTGATCATCATCCCAATCTTGAAACAGACTCTCTGTCCCCTTTTTGGCACGGGCGATTAAGTGATTTGCCCAGACTCACAGAATGTCGAGCTGACGCCAGGACTTGAGCCTGGCTGGTTCCCTAGTTGCAAAGTTGGCAGCTCTCGCCATTAGGCCACATCTTCTCCCTTTTAGAAAGAAAATGAGCTCTTGTGTGGTGCCCCACGGCCTATTTGCAGCAGAGGTGCCCTTGGCCCTAATTCTTCCAGTGAAAATGAACCTCCATACCCAGACAGTCATAATTGTGATCCAGTGGGCCCTCAGACACCTAGCCCTCAGTGCTGCTGCACCTGCTTCACTAACTATAGGTATTGCCTTGGTGAAGTGGGCTGTTTCCTCTGACCTTCATTAAAAACATCTGCTCCCATCTTATCCCATCCCCCTCGATGCCATCTTTCTGACGCTCAAACAAAAGTGTCTCCTCTGCTTCAATTTTCCCCACGCATGGACCATTGCTCTCAGGTACAAAGCAACACTTGCCACTGCAGGTGTGCCCTGGCCCCTCATGCAAGCAAGGAAGGATAGTAAAACAACCATAATTGGGGTTTAGCCAGGGCCACTGGAAATATGCAATTATGCTGCCATTTTGTTTTCTGCATAATTATAGATTTGCTGAATTCCCTCATAATCTACAATCTGCTGCAAAATCTATAGATTTTAACAAAAAAAATGTTTCTAGCTCGAAACGGATCAAATGTTACTAAAAACACAGCAATGTGTTGTTGCACAGTGAGGGACCCTTCACAAAGGCTGACTGGTCACATTTCTGTTGCTTATTGCTATATTTGGGTGTTAAATTGGGACTAATGAGGTGAAACCTATGCCAGGTTGTGTTAAATGTAAAAAGTACAAAATAACGAAGTAATACTATCACAAAATATGCCGCATAACGTGGCATAATTTGTCTTTTCTTGCCCCATAATTTAGTCAGACTTGCCTTATGATTTGTCATCACCTGCACAATAATTCCAGTGGACCTGGATTTAGTGTGTTCCTCATACTCTCGTCCCTGTGCAATTGGTTGTGCGCCAACCATATAGGCTGCTTTGGAGCTAATATGGTCTTTAACTGATGAAGTCACTTTGATCTCCATCGTGACAAAGATTTCTTGAGAGGTAACAGCTCAGTTCTGGAGTGAGTCCCTTTAATACATACTTACAGAAATGCTTCTAGGTATAGCCTGATTACTTATTACTAAAATATATAGATATAAAAAATTATTCACATGTGCACAGTGCTTTTTGCCGCAGATTGAATCCTCATAGCGCTATAAATAAACAAGTCCGTATTCCCCACTGTGCCAGCCAGGATTCAATTCTGTGACTCTTTGGTCACGCACAGACATTTACACCGATCGCATTAGCTAAATGAGGTTTCATAATGTAAGACTACATTTTCCACAGATTAGTTTAACTTGCATTTATTTTTAATTTAAGGTATTTGCCTGTTCTTTTATATGCAGTTCTTGAAGGTGAAAAAATAACAAGCTAGTTACTGAATATTTTGTTCTTTTTAGCTACATCTTTGACCCCACCACCCTACTCACTGTCTGTGCCCCAGGGCACTCAGGATTACAGTTATACGCTTTTTTTTGCAATTCTACCTGTGCATATAAAAAAGACAGCCTGGAAAGGCGCCAAATAAACAAGGTTGCACTTCCAGGCCATTTTCAATTACAAGCCCTTGCAGACACAGTTGCGGTCCCCTGGGAATGCAGTCGCAGACCCCTACAGGGTCGTGCCCCACAATTTGAAGAATGCCCTAGAACATCTATTTTCATGCTCGATTTTTGGATTCGTCTCTATACTCCTTTACATTTGGTTTCGGCTTCCTCTTGTCAAAGCTATAGTGGCTAAACATTATTGAAGAGCAATAGATGCGCTCTACAAATCACATCTTCATTACGTTGCATAATGGAAATGCTCCAGAAGGTATAAAAATGTAGTGGGGCTGATGCAAAGCTGGATGGGTTACTTGGAGGTCATACTGAAATTGGAGTCAAGAGTGAATGAAATAGAGATTGAGATCAGACAATAGATCAGATCCCTTAAAATGGGTTCTCACAGTGAAGAGATTAGAGCTTTGAATCTACTGCCCATGGACCTCTCCTTCTCCCGGGACCCCATGTAAAGGCCAGGGGTGTAGCTTGGTCAGTAAGATTGGGGGGGATGTGAGGTTCAGATTTCCCAACAATCACACTTGCTTATAATACTAAAATACATAATACGACAAGCAGGGTGCATGAGAGGGGCTAAAGGGGAAGTGGAAAGGGAGACGAATGATGATTGGTACAGGTACGAAGTGAGAGAAAACACAATATTTTGTAAAATAACCAACATTTTTGAAGACTTTTAGAACAGAGAGGTAGATCGTGTGAGTGCGTTTTTATCTGTGTGTATGGAACAATTCATTGTGAAATCCCTCAGACACCTCACCATCAGGGGCGGCTACTCGGCAATGGCGGAGGAGCGTCGCCCCACTGGTCAGAGCCAGCAGCTAAAAAATAAAACTATATATTTCATTATTGTTTTATTTTTAGGGAGCTGGCTCAGCCAGCATGTGCAAGGAGGGGCGGGGCTGGGGCATAAGAGGGGAGAGGAGGAGTGCTATGTGCACTCTCTAAGTCACCATGTGTGTTTGGCCGGCTGTCTCAGGCTGACCAAAACACACAACCGCACTTAGGTTTCTCTAGCCTGACTGCATTGAACAGCTGGGCTGGAGAAACCCCACAGACTCCCTGACCTGAGCGGAGCATCTTTCCAGCCTGTTCAGGCCAATCCCCGCGCTGCTCTCCCAGCAGGACAGCACTGGTGGGATTGGACAGGGAGTCTGTGACGTGGTCCAAGTGTCTGCTAAGACCAAGAAGAACCAGCACGGAGGCGCGACACAGAAGGCGGCTGGCAGCAGGTAAGTTTAACTTTTTCTCATTATTAAACTCCCTCTCCCCTCCCCCCTGCGCTCCCCCTATCACACCTCTCCTTTACCTCACCACTTTATTTATGTGGCGGCCGCCGCTGCTCACCATACCCAACTGAAAGCACCTGGACCCAGCTGTTTACCAGAAAATACATTTACTAGGGGGATGTAACACCCCAAACTCCCGCCCCCCCCCCCGAAACTACACCCCTGGAACAAGCCTTGCATGGTTTCCCTGTTTATCGCCCCAAGGGTATGGACCAAGACTATTTAATTATTCCTTTTTCTTTCTGAAATAAATACCTGATAGAGACTTCTAGCCGCAGATTCCTTACCTTTTGAATTATCGCTAGGCGTCAGACATTATGGTAAAGTGATATTATACTCATTCTGTTTACAAGGCATTCTGTGTTGTGATGGTAAAGTGATATTATACTCATTCTGTTTACAAGGCATTCTGTGTTGTGATGGTAAAGTGATATCACAGTCATTCTGTTTACAAGGCATTCTGTGTTGTGATGGTAAAGTGATATTTTCCAACTATACTGTAAATGGAAAGGCTGTGCAAACATGTCGCTTTAGCGTCACATTTACCGTAAATGTCATTTTGCTCGTAGCATTGTGCCCTCTGGAAATATTGGTCTCGGTGGTATTTGAGAAACATGCTATCATTATTGTCCTGAGAGGTGAACTTTTCAACATGCTTATATGCAGGCTGGTGATGTACATCGAAAGAGACAGCAGAAAAGCCACGCCAGCAAAGGAGCCGCAAAGCAGCAATGAGTACCTGTCACAGTGCCTTGATCTGCTCATCGCTCACATTGCTCAAGAGCTCCCAGGAATTCTAGGTACGGTGAAGACACCGAGCAATCTTACCTTTCCTCGCCTGCCTTCCCGCGCCTTGTCAATCTGCAATGGCAAGGAGCTCTTTAAAGAGGATCTTCTTTGAGGAAATGTCAAATGTTTTTAATTTAAGAAAATGTTCAGAAATGAAGGGCATTATCACTGTGTTTATTATATATTGTGCACTTTCAAAACTGATAGGCCAGTTACTTGTTCACTTAAAAACCAACAACCTCACAGCTGAATTACCCTGAAGAGAGCACAGCGGGGGCTGGTTGAAGGCAATCCACCACCAAAAGAAACCTTTTGCTACTAAAATGCTATGCAAGTTCAAGTTTAGCAGGGATCAGTACCATACCTTGTTTGACTGCATCACTGTTACAGTAGTATGCACATCATGAAAGTATATGTGTTGTTATGTATAATGGAGAGAGTCACTGCCTGAAAACCTTGATTGTTAAGACAATGCGTCATCAAGGTCCAGGGTACAAGAATACATTGAATCATCATGATGATACAATGTCTTTGTTCCAGTCTATGCCTTATCTGTTAGCTGCAGAGGATTCATGATGCGATCACCTGAGCAAAGCTGTTTCGAGGTGTTGGGGTGGTAGGGCGGTGTCTCAATGCTCTCCTTGACTCGCCTGCAGACTCTAAAGTTTGGCAGATGGTGATGTTTGCGGAAGAATGAAAGGACACTCTACATATACTTCCAGTTGTTTAAATTAGTGCTTTAAAGATGTGTTTATTAAGGTTTCTTAAAGATGTGTAAACAAAATTCATAAGTGTGTAATTTATTATTTATATGGTTTAGTTTAAACCACCATGCTAACATTTAATAGTTCTAGCGAAATTGGCAACCGTTAATCAACCAAATATAGAAATCGTCCCTATCTAAGGTCCAGTGACCGCTCCATCTTCCTCCTTCCAAGTAAAAGCGAGAGAATCTATCACCCTGGCCCATGACCCTCAGCCCACCCCAAATGCCAAGCCTTAGCAGCTTCAAAACCGTCTCTGTCGAACAAGCCAGTAAAGGAGACACCCTCGCTCTCATCCTCACAAACCCTCCCATTTCTAAGATCGGGTCTTCTGTACCTGTAAATAGGCTTGAGCCACCCTAATATTGAGAAGACAGCAGCTGCAGACACCAGTGATCGCAGCTGTATTATCTGCTCAGCATCCCTGAGCCACCTCTACCTCTTCTGGCTTAAGGGATTGCAGCCCCTTCGTTAGACCGCAGAAAACCCTACAGACAATTATTATTAAATCGCTGGTTCTTCTCTTGTTGAAGTGACCTGTGAGTGGAAAATAGTTTTCTTTTATGTATCACTGCCTAGCTACTTGTGCTATATGTGTGCCCTATGCAGATTGCCTTTTTGTACTAGGGTCACACCCAAATGCTGAATGACGTGTGGATATACCATGGGCATGAGTTATATGTGCTTCATGCTTAGTGTTTCTCTTGCATTAACTAGATAGTGTTTGAGTTTGATGCCCTTCTTATGAGGCGAAACGGTGTAGCGGTAATGCTCTCCAATGCTTAGTGTTTCTCTTGCATTAACTACCGACCTATAAGACACTTTCTTTATGTACATGTGGACATGTTTCTCATAATGGGCTTTTTTTTTTAAAAAACATGCTCGTGTGTTTGTTCGATCAATTATTATAATGATGTATTTGATGCTGATAAAATGCAATACAATACAAAAAATATCAGTGCTTGACCTCTCAAATACTTTACATTGGAGACCTTAAGTGTTTGCTATTGCATTCGTGAGCCTTATAACACCTTTTATTTTGTATAGTACTTGCTTCCTAGACTAGATGAGTCTGGTGGCTTAGTGGACTAATGCGTCCGCTGTAGGGGCCTGTGTTTGCCCTCATGGTCACAGGTTCAAATCCCGGCAGGTCTCCTCAGCCTATCATCCTTCTGAGGTCGATAAAATGAGTACCATTGAGTTGGGTAACAATAAACATCTGTTATTCAGCACCAAGAGGCCCTTCTGGGTGAACTTGCGCTTTACAAATACACGTTATGTTACCTCATTTTGTCCAGTTCGTAATGTTGTAAATTCCATTTGCTAGTCTTACCTAATTTAATGATGCTGCTATACCTCAGAGTGGTGAAATGGAGTCTGTAATATTGAAATAAAAACACACACACATTCTCTCACACACACACTCACTCTCACACAAGCACACTCACACACACTCTCACTTTCACACACACTTTGTCTCTCTCGCACACACTCTGTCACTCTCACACACACACTCTAAAACACACACACACACACTCACACACACACACACTCTCTCTCTCACACACACACACACACACACTCTCTCTCACACACACACTCTCTCTCACACACACACACACACTCTCTCACACACACACACACACACACACACTCTCTCACACACACACACACACTCTCTCACACACACACACACACTCTCTCACACACAGTTGCAGCGAGCTTTTACGTTATGTCATCGAGCAATGGCAATGGCAGTTATCACTGAAAGGTTTCAAATGTTCCCTCCGCTTTTTCCTTGTGTACCTCTAGTTTTGGCCCATTACACTGGAAGTCATTTGAAATTCAGATCTTGGAAAGATTTGCATGTTATTAGTTTTTGTTTCTCCTATTATTTTGTGTGTTGGACACAATAAGAAGTGATTCTTTGAAATGTCATTGATAAAACACTTGTTATCTTGTGCTTGTGTGTTTTCAAGGTGATGAGGAGGAGATCATGTTTTGTAAACTGAAGTAGTCGTCTTTTTCCCCTCCTTTGCTTGACCTTCTTTGCGGAT
Organism: Calotriton arnoldi; assembly: GCA_963921515.1. Lineage (NCBI taxonomy): Eukaryota > Metazoa > Chordata > Amphibia > Caudata > Salamandridae > Calotriton > Calotriton arnoldi. Next base: position 2,452,063 of record CAWUFW010000900.1, read on the forward strand.
AGTTGGACACAGTAGCTCAGCCCGTAACATGGAAGATGTGGCGCAGAATGTTGGCATTTCTTGACTTATTTTACTTCTTTGTTTTGTATTCAAGATGATTAGCAGTTTTGTTTTTGAATAAGGACATTTGGTGCTTAAATAATTTTCATCTTTTACTTTCAATTTCTCGCTTTCTCCTCCTGGGGCCGCATTACACATGCGGGGCATTTTCCTTCATTGCGCCGGGCACACCTTTAAAAAAGTGCACCCGGTGCAATGAAGGAAAATGCGTCGCATTATGGGGAATGCGCTGTCCCCAGGGCAGCCGCGAACTCATGCTGCCCTGGGGGCAGCGCATTCATGTGAAATACGGCGCGGCTGCTTTAAAGCTGCTCTGTGTATCACTGTGCAGGAGGCAACCTGCCTGCAAGGGGAGGTCTGGACCCCTTTACCCCCTGCAGAAGGCTGCTCTCAGGAGGTGCACTTACAGTGCCCCACCTTTTAGGTGGTGCACTATCAGTGCACTTCCTGAGGGCTTCTTTGCCTCTGCGCCCACGTTGGTAATACGGCACGGGTGCATAGGCAAAGGGATTCCCTCATGTGCATGAGGCACACCCCATGAAAATGAGGGAACGCCCCCTTGAAGATAGCGCTGGTGCTTTATTTGCGCCAGCGCTATTGGTATTACAGAAGGGGCAGCACAAGCGTCTGCGGCCCCTTCTATAATACCTAAGTGCCCCGGGGTGCGCAAAGCAGGCGCAAACGCCCGTTGCGCCCCTGGGGCACTTTATGTAATACGACCCCTGATTGTATGTGCATGTGTTTGGAACCTTAGAAGGCAAACCTATCACATGGGAGCTGAGTCTTTGTATCTAATACCCTGGTTGCATTGTCTTAATATTTAATTAAAAGTTAACCCAAAATGTTCACATTATTGTACATGCCCCCAAGTTGTGCAATTTTAGCGCTATAAATCACTATTACTGCCAAAATCTAACTATTTTGTTGACCACCCTCTCTGCTGTATATGGAGTTCGAGTTATAAGACGTACCTGCCTGTATTTTGTACAAAACTAAATAGTAAATTAGCTGACTGCTCTATCCTACTCCCTCCTAATGTAAAGATTTTTTTCCTAACATTTATTGCGATATTATGTGTGTTTGTAATTCATATTATCACCCGCGAGGGTATCTTAGCACTGAGCAGTTGTATGTGCTCAGCCCTGCCTATGGTCGGTTGGAAACTTGAAAAGCCAAGTCTTCAGGTTCTTGAGGAATTCATGAAGAGAGGAGGAGGCTCTAATGGAGTGGGAGGGTGTTCCACACTTTAGGAGCGATGTAAGAGAATGCTTGTCCTTCTGATCTGGTTCCGTGCATGCCTGGGATGTGTGCGAGTAGGAGACATGTGGAGCGGAGGTGTCTGGATGGTTGGTGGAAGGAGGTGTGACTCTTCAGGTAGGTAGGGCTTAAGTTGTCTAGTGCCCTGAATGTGTGTGTGGGGAGTTTGAAATGAGTATGTTTGTGTATCAGGAGCCAGTGGAGCTCCCGGAGGTTTGGGGTAATGTGAGTTCTGTGTGGGGGGTTGAGGATAAGTCTGGCTGCCAAGTTATGGATGCTTTGTAATCTTCTAGTAAGTTGCTTCGTGATCCCAGCGTACAGTGCTTAATTTGTAAAAAACATAAATGCCAGGGCCCTTGTCAGGAGGCCACTGCGGCTTGCACCACCCATTGCCCCTGGCAGCTCTGTCAAAGACAGTACCTAGACAATTACTAACCATCACACTCCTACAAGCGTGACAATTCAGACTATTCCAGGCCCCCAAAGCTATAAGAATGGCTTGGGTGGCAGGTAGTAGTAGTTTTTAATGTTTATTGAATTAATAAACAGTTGTTGTTCTGCTCATCTCTAAATTTCACAAACAGTGCCAACATGTGGCAGACTGTCATAAGTGCCGGTGTTGACCATTAAGTGCCGGTGCTGAGCACCAGAAACCATCACAAATTAACCACTTCTGCCATAGAGACCCGTAGTCCAACTCGACTAGGGCATGATTGTCCCCAGACCATAATTTTGGGCGTGACGTTAATAAAAACATGCTCACCTGTAAGTACAGTATTTGTACAAAACATAGAAGCCTCTTCTGTGACTTTTTTTGTGAATGGTGTTTACTGGGTGATAGTGTGTGTCTCATTTACTTGGGATTAAACAGTGTTGTGAACCACAGGTGTAATGGGTCTTGTTGAGTTTTAAAAGTGACACTAGTGGCATAGCAATGCATGTGTCTACAACAGGGCCCCTGACCCCAGCTGTATAGTAAAATACAGTCATAGTTGAAGTGCAGAGGGCCTATCACACCTGTAGGCCCTGGTGCCACCGTACCTGCTACACTATTGATAGTTACAGCCTTAATGATGCATAATATGTGTTTTTGGCACAACAAGTGGGGATCAAAGCATCGACACCCGCACCAGTCCTAACGACCCTGATAGTTATCACAAATAAGAGGAGGTGCGACGGGCTTGGGACACAATCCCCTAGGTCCCAAGTTAGAGAAACAAGAAAAAATGTTCTAGTCACTCTAATACACTAAGAGCAGAATAGCCCGCACACTACTAGAAGTTAAATACATATATAAGTCATTGTTAGACCATGTTCATAACGGAATAGATTTGCATTCAGTAGTTGTTTTCCCAGAGAAAAAGTCAAACATATCTTCAGTTGTTAAAATTCATTCTTTATTCATTTTCTTTAAAAATTTGAAACCGCTAACGCGTTTCGTCCTCACTCGGACTTCTTCAGGGCTTGAGATGTAAAAGGATATTCATTCATAGAATTGTGATCAAAGTATATAACCCAAAAACAATTTGCAAACTATGTATATTCAAGTATGGGTATCATATCAGTCAAAAGGACTCATGATTTTAAATAGATACATCTATTTAAAATCATGAGTCCTTTTGACTGATATGATACCCATACTTGAATATACATAGTTTGCAAATTGTTTTGGGTTATATACTTTGATGACAATTCTATGAATGAATATCCTTTACATCTCAAGCCTGAAAGTCGAGTGAGGCAAGCGCGTTAGCATTTCAAATTTTAAAGAAAATGAATAAAGAATGAATTTTAACAACTGAAGATATGTTTGACTTTTCTCTTGGGAAAACAACTACTGAATGCAAATCTATTCCGTTATGAACATGGTCTAACAATGACTTATATATGTATTTAACTTATAGTAGTGTGCGGGGCTATTCTGCTCTTAATATGTGTTTTTGAAAGTTTTTGCCCATAATCTTTCTCTATCCTCCAAATCAGAGGTTGTCAAATGGGTCAGTATGATGAGAAATTGGCTCTGTTATCCAAGCTAGGCTTGGCCCTTTCCCACCACTCTGGTTCTCCAGAGAAGGCATGAGTGTCACCGTCTCTCCTGGTCTTGATCCTGCTTCATCGAGGAGTATATTCCATCTTTGGTCCAAATGCACCCCTATTGTCCCTGCCAATCAGCAATGTGGCAGCCTTTTGAGAGGCCATGCTGCTCACCTTTGGCCCCCTTTCAGTTTCCTCTTGTGCAGGATCAGGTCACAAGGAACCAAAGGGGCATCCTGATGGGTTACAGCCGGTGGGTTTGCCCTTGGCACCAACTGATCTCTTTGAAGCTGCTTTTGGTTCTCTACCAGCATAATTTCCAGATTTGGGCTTGGTGATAAAATCCTTGCTGGCCCCTTAAATGTCGACGTCTGCACCAATGCCACTGGCGTTTGAAGCGGAGCCGCAGCCCATTGTGGTATATGACTCTGGGTCGCCCTTGTTGCGACCTCAACCGATGCTGCATCCAGGTCTGTGAGAAGTTGGCCTGGTATATGCTGTTCACTAGTTAAAGTGGACACCTTGCACCAGTACAATTCGACTATTATGGTAGGTAGGTTTAAGACAACCTTTATAGAAAGCTATCCTAGTGGTAGCTGTGGAGAGCAGCCTTCAGGCTAAGTCTTGGAGGAATGTAAAGCAGCTTGTTTTACCACACAATCTCTTGAATCACCAAATGAAAAGACACCACACAGGTATATATATCAAATATATATGTATTTATTACTAAACAACTCTCTACTAATCTCTTGTGAGATTAGAAGTCAGGAACATAGCACAAATCAACGTTTCACAATAAATTAAGCACAAATATGGCTGGGGCCCTAGGGCGTACCAGGCCATATACTAAAAAGAGACTTAAGAACAACGACTTGCAAAGGGACAAGGCCTAGGGCCTTCAGAAGTGCTGGGGCCTCACGAAACCACCCAAGGCAGGTAAGTAAAGGACCCACGGGGGACGCGTGCAGTGAGTGAACATAGGCGCGGATCGCCGTAGACTTCAATGGGGCAAGTCGCGGTTGGAAATTAAGAGTTTCAGGGCACTTCGGGAGTAGCTACAAGCAAGTCACTTACAGGGTAAGTAGTTCTAGGGCCAACACCCACAGGAGCACTGTAGTGCTGGAGTTACCTCACCCAGGGAAGCCGGGTGCATAGGTGTCCTTTGGTGTCGGGTTGCAGCGTCGTTTTCAATGGGAGCCAATGAAGACTTGCTGCTTGTGAAGCCAGAAGAAGTGTCCGGTGGAATCCAAGCCTGGATTCGGAAGAAGGAAGACCTGAAAGCAGAGGGGACAGTGTTCAAAGTCACTGGGCAGTGACCCGGGGCAAGGAAGATGAATGCCCACCGTCGTCGACAGATTCAGGTCGTTCACGGGTGTCTTGACTCTTCAGCCACGAGGTCCAGGAGGCGTCGAGGACGACCAGGAGCTGGATTCAGCGTGTCCCACGAAGTCTGCATCTGACTGCGGTGTCGGCGACCCGATTGGAGCCAACAAGCCTTGGTAGCAGCAAGTCTCGTGGAAAGAGCAAAAAGTCAATGGTGCAGACCAGCAAGGTCTGGGGAACTCACCCAGCGAGGGTAAGCCAGGGCAGGCCTGGAGCAACCAGGGGAGCCCTTTGGATTGGTAGAAAAGTCTTCAGGGGACCCACAAGCCGGCTGGCAAGGGATCGCGAAGACGCCTCAGGAGGATTCCTTCAACAGGGGCCCACGGTCACTCGGGACGGGGTAGGCCGCTGATTTTGGGAGGGATCTCTGCTAGAGGCTGGGACCACCCGTGGTCCAAAGCACAGGTTCGTAGAACGTCGTGAAGAGGTTGTACTCGAAAATAGTGCATTGTACCCAGGGACTGCGGTTCCTCGTCACTCGTGGGGTCCACTTGCCTCAGCTTCGCTGGGGACTCACGATGGCCTTGGAGAAGTCAGGAAATCCTTGTCTTGGGCTGCAGGGACCTCGGGCTCCGGCGGGAGCGGCGTAGTTTGCGACCGTCGTTTCAGTTTTGGTGCCTGCCAAGCTGGGGAGTCACTCCTTGACTCCAAGGGAGATTCTTCAGTCTTCCAGAGGTAGTGGAACGTCGAAGGTCCGGGATTCTTCAGTAGAGCGTCGTCCAGGGAGATCTAGTTTGCAAGTTCAAGGGTTCCCTATCTTATACTAAAAGGAAGGGAGGGACTAGCTCTATGACCCCACCTATGGGAGGGTCAGGGGAGTGGGTGGCTACACCCACTTCCCTTTGTCCAGTTTCGCGCCAGAGCAGGGGCAGGTAGCCCCTGAGCCGGTTTGAACTGGTGTATGCACAGAGGAGCCTTCTGCTCCCCAGTGCAGGACTTCAAAGCACTCTAGGAGTGCACCCACCCAGCCCCAATACACTAAACCCTGTCTGGGAGGTGGTCACACCTCCCTGGGACAGGATACCTATTGTTGGGCTTCCTCCACTGTGAGTTTCGGTCATCAGCAGGAGGGCAGCCCAGTGTCTGTGACTGGTGGCATCCATTTTGTGATGCCAGGGCTCTTCAGGATTCTACCGCGTTTCCACAGTAGGTACATGTCTATCCCTCTAGAAGGGTGGGATCATACTCCCACACCAGTTACTGGTGTGGGGGTATGATTCCAAGGTGTTTGACACCAAACACGACATGTTTTGATGCAGCCATTCCAAAGTTAGCATTAACCGCGAGGTTATAATGCACTTAAGAGTACATGGTTTGACCGCATTCACAAACAGCCCCAGAGAATGGACTCTGAGAGCTGCAGAGGGGCCCTGCTCAGGCAGAGGCACCCTCTCACATAGAAACTAAGCACCCTGCCCTCAGGATTGATAGGGCCTGCCTTAGGGGTGACTGATAGGTTTAAATGTGTGTGCAGGGGAGATATAGGGAACCTATATCTCAGTGAGGAGTGCTAGCACCTCCTCACCCAGGCTGCAGTAGCAGGCCTGTGGTGTCAGATTTAGTCTGCTTCCCAGGGGTGGCATAATACATGCTTCAGCCCCTGGTAGGCCTGTGAAGTACCTATGCCCTTGGCACCTAAGGTACCATATACTAGGGACTCATAAGGTACCACAGTATCCAATCACTAGTGCACCTAGAGTGCACTCCAAGTCGTTTAGAGAGAACAGAGAGGCTGGGGCCCTGATTGGCAGGGTCCCAGCCTGACTATAGCCAGAAACCAGTGTAAACATCAGAAAAAAAGTGGGGGCAACATAAGAGGCAGATCCTACTCTCCTACAAGGTCTTTATGTGGCTCACCCAGTACTGAATCCATTAGACTCAGACATGATTACTTTACCGCACATTTGTGTACAGACACTACACCAGCTTTTCGGCTCGGACTCAGACCAGAGCCAGCCATATGGAGACGATAATGGTGGGGCTGGGGAAGAAATTGCATCTCCCTATGATCACAACTGGTACATGGACTTACAGGATGCCAGTGGGTTGGACACCTCACCTGATACTGGGTAGCTTCCCCAGACCCAGCAGTAGAAAAAGTACAACTTTTGCCACTGTGGTTAGGAAGTCTGCTGAATAGTAAACTTTTAACGCCTTTCCAACCACTCCCACTGACCGGGAGTCAAAACATGTGGACGCATTTGGAGAACTAATGTTATCTACAGCCAGTCTTGCTTTGAAGTTGTTAATGCAAGCTATCTACTCGGCTGCTACACCCAAGCACTGCGGGACGTGATCAGTGAGATCCAACCAGCAGGCCCAGATGACTTACATGCTTCCTTAGCCTGGCCCAGCAACAGAAGAAAGTATGTCTTTCGTCACTGTGTTTAGGAAGTCTGCTAAAGAGTAAACCCTAATGCCTTTTCAACCACTCCTACTGACTGGGAGTCAAAACATGTGGATGCATTTGGCAAACTAATGTTCTCCAAAGCCAGTCTTACTTTGAGGTTACTTAATGGAAGCTATCTACTCGGCTGCTACACCCAATCACTGCGGTACATGATCAGTGAGATCCTACATGCAGTCCGAGATGACTTACATGCTTCCTTAGCCCAAACCATTCAGGATGGTCGAGGTGTAGCCAAATTAGCCACCTGCTCTGTCCTAGACAACATGGACTGCCTGCAAAGGGCAATAAGAATGAGTGTCTTGCTCCAAAGCCACGTGTGGAGGAAGTCCACATTTTTCTTTAGGGATGTTCAGTTGTCCTTAATCATTATGTCTTTCGATGGCTACCGTCTGTTTGATGAAAAGGTGGACTTGGCTTTGGAGAATTGTAAGGAGAGCCGAGCCACAGCATGTTCTTTGGGCCTTTCAGGTCCTGTCTGGCAGTCTCCCCAACAGTTTATGCCTTCTTGCGTATCAACAGAGTCAGCTCCCACAACAGGCCTCCCAGCCCTTTCGACGTCAAGGCCCTGGACCATCAGGCAATGACTTGGATGTTTAGTTTCAAAGCACATCTCAATCCTCTCCCACTTCAGCAACAAACTTACTACAGGGATGGTTACACATTCCTACCAACAAGTCAGTCCTGCAGATTATCCAATGGGGCTACACTCTGGCATTCTTGTTTGACCCACTGCACCTGCCACCTGCATCGGACCACTTCTCGGAGGGCCACCTGTCATTTAATGCCAGGGAGAGCAGGCTCTTTTGGCCAAAGGAGCCCTAGAGAGGGTACCAGTTTCAGAAATGGGGCCTGGGGGCTATTCCTGTTATTTCCTTGTGCCAAAGAAGGACAGAGGCCTCTGCTGTATCCTGCATCTTCTCCCTCTCAATGCCTCCATGCACATGGACAAATTCAAATTGCTTACCCTGGCCCATGTTCTTTCTGCTCTGAATCTCAGAGGAAGGAATGAACATTTAAGTCTGTCATCAATTCCTTTAATGACTGAATGTGGCTTCCCTTCCAGACATCCCTAACAGTGGAAACACCTATTAAACCCCAACGGGTAAATCTAGAGAGTTTCACCATTTCAGCCAACTATGTGCCCTACCACAGTGGAGTTGCTGCCATTATTTTGTTATGTCATTTGATGTGCCTTAACACAGCATACCAGCAGAGAATAAGGAGTTGTGAGATGGGTAAGGGATCTTACTGTAAATTAGGTTGAGTATGCCATGGGGGGATAGCATACACCAGTCCTTTATAGTGACCATCTGGGAAGTCCAGTAGTACAACTTGACATCTGCCCAGCCTGGCCCTGCATCGTATGGTGATAGATGGCACTTTTTGAATGAGACTTGGGATGTTTTCACTGCCCAAAGGAAAGTGTTGATGTGTGTCTGCAGGTCTGTGAAAAATGCAGGTAGCAGTATGAAAGAATTGTGTTGTAGGACATACAGAAAACAAGGGAGAAAGACCATTTTAAATAATGCACCCCAGCGCGCCACAGAGAGCAGCAGGGAGGCCCACACGCTGATATCACTTCTTACCTTGACTAACAGTGGAACTGTGTTTAATTCCCAGTAGCGCGGTTGCTAGAGGGCGATTGTCATACCAAGGTATCAGAAACTGTCCCTCAGACCCAGAGGCTAGTCTTTACTAATTCTGACCGCATCTCACCCTGTATCAAAACTATAGTTGATTTCCCCCAGTTCACTCTAAATTCAAAGGTGTCCCCATAGATGTGCAGGAGTTCAATGAGGCGCAGAATGCTGGTGTGTTGTTGCTGGACATAGATGAGCTTATCATATGCCTAAAGGGAAATGTGAACTTTGTGCCCCCTTTCCATCAAAAAACCATGCACTCGGGCATCTACTCGTATTAGTTCTGCAAAGGGCTCTATTACCGGTGTAAAAAGCCACAGTGAAAGCGGAGAACAATGTTGGGTGCTTCTCTCAATAGGGGAGACGGGTGACAATAGCCCATTAACTCTGATCTGGGCCCATATATCACTATAAAGTCAGCGAAGGAACTGGGGTCCAAGTTACATTTTGGGGAGGACAGCCAGCAGGAAAAGGCAGTGAACTGTGTCTAAAGGGCACTCCATATCTACCAAGAAAGTGTGCTATCCTCCGACAACTTGTCTGCTCAGGCCAAGGCCATATGCAAATGGCGTAGGCCTTACCTAGTGCTTCTGTTGGGCATGAAACTGTTTTGGTCCAGGTGGTCTAAGGAGTGCACCACTTTGACTAAGTGAGTGGCTAGAATCTTGGCAAGGATTTTAGATTTCAGGTTGATTAAAGAGATAGGGTGGTAGGTGGCACACTCCTCAGGGGCTTTATCTGATTTGAGGACGATCGTTATGGCTGCTCCTTTTAAGTGGTGGTGCAGCCATCGCTTGGCAAAGGCGTCTTTATACAATGCCTGTAAGTGGAGGATTAGCAAAGAGGAGTATTTTTTAAAAGCTTCAACGGAAAGCCATTGGGACCAGGGATTTTGCCTGAGGGCATTGATGTGATGGCCTGTTGTATCTCTATTGCAGAGAGGGGAAGATCCATTTTCACTCTCTCCGCCACCGTGAGGGCTCCCATTGGCAGGACCTGTATAATGGGGATTTTTGTCTCAGGGGAGGGAGGCAGCTGAAAAGCATATAGAGCACTATAGTAGGAATCAAGTTTGCCTGCTATAAGACCTGCTGTCCGGACTGTTTTCCCCACAGTGGTCTGCAGCTCGGAAACAAAGCTGTTAATTCTATTTTCATTCGCAAGCCAGTAAAGTAGCTTCCCAGCCTTGTCTCCCATCCCTTACACTCTTACTGAACAGGAATTGTGTCATATTGGGTGTCCATTATGGCTTTGGAATCCAATGCCAATGATGGTCAGACCCAGAACGGAATTAGCTAAAATCTGTGGAGCACAGTGTGGGGTCTAGCAAGTGAAGGGGAGCGTAAACACTGAGGAGTGACCAAGTATGGCCCTCCATTACATGGCTACCCAAGTGGTCTGTTGATATTTATGCACAACCAGTGGAATGGTTTTCTTAACAAGCATAGCCACACCTCCGGAACCTCAGGTATGTCTCGAGTGGTATACCCTGGAGTACCCATGCCTACCAAAGGAGGAGCATTGTGTTCCCAACAAGTGAGTCTCCTGGATCAGGACTACGGGGTGTAATCTTTTCACATATGACATGACCGCCTCACCCCTTTTGATGTTATCATTAACACTGTTAGCGTTCTAGGTTAGTATATCATAGCCCTTAAGAGCTGTAGGGGTTCAAGTCAGGGGCCATTTAGAGTAGGTAAAGGTCAAGCGGTACTCTGAAGGGGGGTTCTGACTACCCTGGCACTGTAACATGAAAATTAAGATCCAGAAAGAAAAGGAACACAAAAGAAATTCTGCAACAAGCGGCAACTGAACTCCCATCCCTCTCCCCCTTCACACCTCTCACCTTAAAACAACTATTGCCCCAACTATAAAATCAAAAACAGAAGCCCGCAAAAAACAAATTAAAGAGGACCAACTACGTGGTAGGCCAGAGGCACCGTTGGCACAGTAATTCATAAGGCATGTTGGCTATGGATGTGGTGGTGCTTGGAAGGTCCAGCTGAGATACAGTCTCTCAGGCCACCTTTGTCTCAGTCCCAGTTCCAGGGGAGCCCTCGCAGATACGTGGCGCTCCACAAATTGGTTTCCCTCCCACTGGCTGGTGAGTCTGGGTGAAGGGTCAGTCTGAAGCTCGGACGTTCCTCCACCTATGACCAGGCACGCTCAGGCATGTCTAAGAACAGCAATTTGTCTTTATAGATGACTTGAGGCTTGGCTGGGATCTGTAGCATGTATTGTATTTGCATGGCCCTGAGCTTCTCTTTGACAGCGTAGAACGATCAGCATTGTTGCTGCACTTTTTAATATATGCGATCAACTAGCCGACTTCTTCAAATTAAAGGTGGAATCTATTTTTTCTTCCTTCTCCCTAGCAGATAATAAGGAGCCTGATCAGTCAATTACACTCGGCCAAGACAGTCCCACAACCTCCGCCGTCTTAGAGCACTTTCAACCTCTCACGGTTCCTGAGACTATCACCATTCTGAATTCTATTCGCTCGGGAGCCCCTTCTGATCCCTGTCCAGCATTTTTAGCAAAACAAATATCAGGAGTCATTGGCTCGGCTCTCATGCCCCTACTAAATGAGATTCTCAGCTCTGGCATGTTTCCCAAGAAGTGGAAGGTCGCCTCCATCCTCCCCCTCCTGAAAAAACAGAATCTTGATGCAGGTGACCCCAATAATTACAGGCCCATATCTCGTCTTCCGCTTCCTGCCAAGGCCTTGGAAAAAGCAATGAATATTCAACTTAATGCTTTTCTTACACTTAATCAGACTCTTGATCCAACACAATATGGCTTTAGAGGCAGAACACAGCACTGAGCTTGCCCTAATTAAATCTACGGAAGAAATTCGGGAGGCCCTGGACAGTGGAGGAAGTGCAGTATTGATCCTGTTAGACCTGTCCGCGGCCTTTGACACGGTCCATCACAAAGTCTTGATGGACTGTTTGTTTGGGGCCGGACTAAGGGGGTCTGCTCTGAAGCTTCTGCAGTCGTTTCTCTCCGGTAGAATACAAACTGTTGACATGGATAACTGTCATTCCAAACCTTTCACCCTTCCATGTGGGGTCCCACAGGGCTCCTCCCTCAGCCCAACGCTTTTTAATGTTTATGTGGCTCCCCTTGCTGGTGTGATCAGGTCTTTCGGCTGTCAGCTGACCTCCTATGCTGACGACACCCAGATAGTGTTGTCACTAAGGGAGGGCTTTGAAAAGGAAACTGGTGCCCGTTTCCATGACTGTATGGCTGCCATCTCCAGATGGACGTCGGAAAATTGTTTAAAGCTCAACTCCAATAAAACGGAGGTAATAAAATTTGGGAAGAATCCGCTATTGTGGACCCCAGACTGGTGGCCGGCTGACCTTGGCACATGCCCCACACCTACTGAGAAAGCCAGAAACCTGGGAGTGTTAATGGATAATAAGTTGACACTAGGTGACCAAGTTAGCTCAGTTACTTCGGCCTGCTTTTATGTTCTAAAGATCATAAACAAGGTTAAGCCCTATCTCAACATAAATGGCCTCAAAACAGTAATTTCGGCCCTTGTTATGTCCCGGCTGGATTACTGTAATGGGCTTTACATGAACGCTCAAAAACAACTTATTAACAAGCTTCAGATGGTCCAAAATGCGGCAGCCAGATTGTTGTCAGGGACCTCAAAGTTTGCTTCTGTAAAGGAAGAGATAAAACGGTTGCACTGGCTCCCTGTCAGACACAGGATACGCTTCAAAGCTCTGTGTACCGTTTTTAAAGCCCTTCATGGCAAAGGTCCTGACTACCTACGACAAAAAATTCAGTGGTACATTCCTAGGAGAGCGCTACGATCATTGGGGGCGAAGAAAGTCACAATTAGCACTGTTAAGAAGGCAGGTTGGGGAGGTAGAAGCTTTATTAACAGTGCGTCCAAATCTTGGAGCAGAGCTTCCTTTTCAACTGAGGAGTGCCACAGACCTCCTCTCCTTCAGGAAGGGTCTCAAAACTTGGCTGTTTGACCAATAATTCCTTGTGTCAACTTATCTCAGGTTCAGCAGGCAGTGCATAGCGCCAGGACACCCTCGGGTAACAGAGCGCTTTATAAGTTCGATTAACATAACATAACATAACATATGGTCCAGGAAGAGCATGATGGGCTGCTCCACAGTGAAGCTTACCCAATTTGCAGGCTACTCGAAAGATAACATCCTTGTCCACGGAGTTCAAGAGCTGGGCGATTATTGGTGTCTGGGTGTCCCCCAAGAGCGGGCAAGCCATCAGCAACCTGTGAGCACACTCCACCACAATAAAGGATGACAGTTCCTCTGCATGGAGCTATGATTTAAGGCACACCACGATGAAGCTGGTGGGGTGGGAGACTACTCCACTCAGGGACCCCCACTATTGGATAATGATCCACCTGGACCTGCCTTGCTAATCTCCCCCCTTTCGCATCCAGATGACCGACCCTGTGCTGGAGGGCCAACACTGTGGCCTTTTTTGTGTGGGCAGCCAACCTTCTGCCTTAGTTACCCTGTCAACCGTGCTGATGGAGCTTTGATAGTTCAAGGCTCAACTCCCCGATCTTGCGCTCAGGAGAAGTTCTCGAGTCCTCGATGGCCTGGAGTATTTTGTTAGCAGTAGCAATGAGTCTGGAAAATGTGTCTATCTTTCCATGTGTCCGGTTGGACGACTTGTCTTTGCCCATGATGTACTGTAGGTGCAATTTGTTCACTGCAAGGGTGAGATCAACTGGGGCTCACCCGAATTAAGGGGGCTTGGGGATCCCAGAAATGGTGATGCAGGAAGGTGAATGGGGTCCCAGATGCAGTGCCCCATCGCCACAAGCAGTCCCCAAGCACGCAGGCATTGTCCATCGGAGCAGCCCCTCTGCATTATGTAACTCCAAGGGCACACCCCCATCTGTGGCAGCAGTCACAACTAGTAGATCAGAAGCCTGTGCAGTGCTGCGATGTACTCATATGCTGCAGTGCCATAGCACAAGGCAGGGCTTCTAGACATGAGGGACGGGAGTGTCCCGAGCCCTCTCCCACATTGAAATCACTCCCAGGCATTGAGTTATTGGGGCTCACCCACAGCGTCTTGCCCACTGCGTTGCCTCTCCCAAAGCAGCCACCCCAGAGCAATATTGCCAATATATGTAGCTCCTTGGACTGGTAGGCGCCCCCAACAGTCTCCTCATTTGAATTTGGGTCCCCTGTGAATCCACCAGGGAACCACTCCCTCCAGGCCTCAAATTCACCCCGGTGACGGATGGGACCCAGCCACACACACCTGCTGTCAGCCCCTCTACATTGCTGGGTGCTGGCCATCCAGCGTAACAGCGGGGCAGGTATCGCCCTCAACGGGCAGGGGATCCAGGCATTCCCTTTGATTTACCACCCAACCTCAGCATGACAAGCTCTGCCAGACTCTTGGGACCACAGCCCAAGCACAGGACCGCCCAGCAGCGGGACGATCTGGAGTTCTCCTCACCCCGGGGAAAGTCAAACATCAAGTGCACGGCTGTCTGAAACCTCAGAGTAGCGAAGGATGGCATGACTCTGGGAGCAGAGCTCAAAATCGAGCGTCCAGCGTGTTCGGCCATTGTCCCTTGCCCGCCAACCTGCAGGATGCTCATTTTTAAAACTCCAGCAAACACAAGGAGATGATGGACAGAGCGCTGAAACTTTTCAGACACTCACCCCCAGTCACAGATCTGGGTTGAATCCATCATCGTTCTTTCGCTCACTTCGCCACCCCAGTTCAGACACAGCTATATGCAAATCAGTCTTGACCCTGTGCCTCATGGGAACAGTCCAGCCCGAACTGCCAAGCCATGTCTTCCCTGGACCGGAAACAAGCATCCTGGGACTGGTTTTGGGCTAACAGCCCTCATCAGCCAGGCTAGCTTGAATTCAGTGGCGAAGTGAGCAAGGAACCCACGTGTGGGCATACCCTGCCAACTTAGGGCGAACAAAGCAAACACAAGGAGATGATGGACGGAGCGCTGAAACTTTTCAGACACTCACGCCCAGTCACAGATCTGGGTTGAATCCATCTCGTTCGAAAAGTTGGAGATCGGAGAAATTGTGGTCACCCACCTCCACATCAATTTGCTGGAGTTGCGGTTGAATAACTTGGCGTTGAAGGAATTACTGCCCTCCATGAATAGACGTCTGGTGCAAGTTCTCACAGACAACACCGCTGCCTTGTGGTACTGCAAAAAGCAGGGCAGGTTGAGGTCCTCGGCCCTGGGTCCTGTGCCCAGAGACTCTGCTTCTCTGAAGCTGGCTGAATCGTCAGGGGATTTCCCTGGTGGTAAAACACATGGCAGTATCTTTAAACTATAGGAGGGATGAACTCAGACGGCAGCACCTGGTGGATCACGAATGGCACTTAGATCCAGAGAAACCACAGGGCATCGTTCAACAATGGAGAGAACCCTGTCTTGATCTCTTTGACACCACTGAAAATGCGGAATGTCAACATATTCGTGCAGGAGGTCCCAAGAAGGCTCTTTTGGAGACGTATTCTGTCTAGAGTGGATTACGGGAATCCAGTATGCCTTCTCGCTGTTACCTCTCCTGCTTTAGTTCTGAAGAACATCAGGAATGACCAAGCCCAAGTCATCATAGTGACTTTGGATAGGCAAGGAGAGTGTGGTATCCACAACTAATGGCCTTGAGCATCGTCTCCCGATCAGGCTGCCACTTTGGGAGGACCTTCTGTCGCTGCAGCAGGATAGGGTCTTGCACCCGAGTCTGCGCAACCTGTACCTCCAAGTGTGGAGTGGTGACACTTGATCTCCTTTGATCTTCCTCCCGAGGTCGTTGATATCATTGTTGCCACCAGACGCCCTTCCACAAAATGTGCTTATGCAGGGTGGTGGGACAAGTTTGTGGCTTGGTGCGGTGGCCGCCAATCAGACCCGTTGCAGGCAAAACTGTTGGATGTGGTGTTGCTCACTCTGTTTTTTGGCTCAGAAAGTATTGCTTTGGACACACTGGTTCTCTCAATTGGCTGATCGGCTCTGCTTCTGAGGACGTATACGAGTTCATAAAAGACAGCTTTGTTTCTTTCACGTCTGTGGCGGAGTACCCTTGCAGCCAACCTCTAAATATGCTCCTTAGGTCTTAGGGAGGGGTCTCTGTTTCAACTTTTTCTTTTCAGTCTCCAAGGTCTTGACTCCAACTGGAAATCTGGTGGGTGCTGGTAATGGAAGGGCAGCGCTATTTAAAGTAATGTTTTTTATATATTTTGGAACTATTAGTGGGATTGTCTGGTATTATAATATGCATATGTTTGCCCTCCTGTGTCTCCCCAGTGTTTGGCATCCCTTCCTGGAGCAGTTGAACCTTTATTCTTGATCAGTGGTGGTTGTTTCAGTTGTTAGGACATTAAATATAGTGACTTTAGTATACAGAGGATATTGATGCATGCAGTCCTTTTTTTGAGGTTGATATTGATGGATCTTGTTACTGTTCATAGGTTATCCTCCAATAGTGGGCTTTATCTAATGTTTATTTATGACTTTCATTAAATGGATCTTAAAAAACAAGACCGTAAAGCCAGAGCATTCAAAATATGAAATAGGTTCATATTATACCCAACTCTAATAAATCAAGCAATACTGTGGTTTATGAATATGATGCAGGTGAGATAGCAAAATATAGAGAAATAGTGTAATTGTTAAGGTCAACTTTTTGAGAATGTTACATGATGGCCTGGACCCTAATGAATGGTTCCTGATGGGGTTTGGGGCTTTTTTTAGAGCTTGGTTCAGCGGACATCCATCAATATATAGCAGATGTCCCTTCTGCCTTATTTAAAAAGCCATTCATAATTTGGAAGTTACTGGCTGAATAATCTATGCACAGCTTCAGATCCATTTGTGGCCGTCAGTAGACAGGCAGAAAAAGAGGAAGGGTTGTTAAGTGGAGGCTGTAAAGTTGCAGGCTTCTTGCAAAGAGTGGCCTGCATTACAGAGCAGAATGAAAAAAATCCATTTATTGGGCTCTGGGATAACTTTGAGAGATGAGGGCAGATCTCTATAGTTAATGAAGAACAAAGCAGAGGAAAAGGGCTGTGTGTTAATGATTGTTCCGATGGCTTCTGTTTGTTTAGGTTTCTCACCTTATAAATATCTCTAGGTGCCAGACTGGATCCAGAAACGTTGTCCCTTAGCAGCTTTCCAGAACTGCCAGGTGGTGCCAGTCGCAGCTCTGCTTGCCCAGGAAGTGATGATACTGCCCTATAAATGGCGCCACTCCTGAAGCAGGTTCAGAGCTGCCCTTCAGTTTTAACTGAATGATTCCAAATTTCTGCAGACTCAAATGTCACCTTCTAAAAAATTAGGCTACAATCCCTTCCATTCTGATGTTGTCACAAATAAATATCCTTGTCCGGCCCTCAAAACATCTGTTTGTGGTGTCTTGAGCCTGACCCTATGCCCTTAAAATGTGACTCATGCACATCCATACATCTGAAGGCCATCATGGAGCAATGAGCTAGTCAATCTTAACTAGGGCAGATAAGGAGACCCCGAAATGGACCCTCACCCAGATACCTTTCCTGACAGAAAACAACCGTCCATGCTGTTCTCTCACCAGAAGCATAAGAAACACTATAGAAAAGAAAAGTCTTATTCTCCATCAGCAAAGAAACAGTGACTCTCACAGGTCTGTTCAGAGAGTCGAACAGTACGGCTCCCCAATTTCAGCTTTTCTTCCTCCACTTTTTCTGAGCCTATTCCAGTTCTTAGGAAGCTTTGACCCAAAGTGCTGGCTCCATGTGTTGATCTATCGAAGGTCGAGGCTTTTCGGAAGGCCATGTTGGATCTTTTCAGGGTTTCCACTCTTTCCTCTGGGCCCCTCTCAGCTCCCAAGTGTGGTCCTCACCATTTAGGCCTGCCAATTCTGGTGGCTTTGGCCTTGATGCAGCCCGACTCCACACCTTCAGAAGCTCAGAACTCTGCGCTGCTTCTGCAGAAGCCACTCTCGTCTAGGACACCAACAACTGACATAGATGCCACTTCTTTCAACATTGTCTTTGCCCCTCTGGGCTGTGATCACAGCTCCCCTCAGCTCTTTAGATTCTTCGGTTGGCTAGAGAGAACGTCAATGCGTTCCTTGAGGATCAATCACTTGCTGAACCTTTCACAGAACTCAGTCTTGCATGCACGGAAGACCTCTTTGACTCAAATTCTGATGTGCTTTCCAGCTCGCTGAGGCAGATCATTCAGAGACTGATACCCTACTTGCCGCTTATCATACAGATCCTATTCTTTCCTTGGA
This sequence comes from Calotriton arnoldi, assembly GCA_963921515.1. NCBI lineage: Eukaryota > Metazoa > Chordata > Amphibia > Caudata > Salamandridae > Calotriton > Calotriton arnoldi. The sequence goes on from CAWUFW010000900.1 coordinate 2,470,119, forward strand.
TCTTCCAAATGCCAGTTGCCTTGATACATACTCCAAGAGGGATATTCCCTATCCTTCAGGCCCTCCCTATGAAAAGTAATTTTGTTCACAGCTGTCTTCTTCAACTCCGGAACATCATCTGCTACTTGAGCCAGTGATGGTTGCATGGAAGAAACCCTTGATGTGCCTGGAATTGACAGGTAGCTTGCCCAGCTCCAAAAGGCTACACTATTTGTCAGCCCACCTTTTTCCTGAGAACCTGCTGGTTCAAACATCCTCAGCGGAACTGAACTTCAATGCCTTCTTTTAGTTAGGTAGGATCCTTCTAGCATGGTTACCCCCACTTTTTGCCTGGTGTCAGTGTATTTCTGACCTAGTCTGCTGGGATCCTGCTAATCAGGACCCCAGCAATAGCGCACTCTCCCCTAAATTGGTTCTGGTAAGTAAATTTGTACCTCCACAACTGGCTACTGCTGTACCTTTATAAGTCCCTAGTATATGGTACTGAGGTATCCAGGGGTCTCCCATGGGCTGCAGCATGTCTTTTTGCCACCCATATGAGTCCATTTAAAGTGTGACTACAGGCCTGCCATTGCAGCCTGTGTGAGTTGGCAGATATATTTCCTCATATCCGAGGTTACTGCACTTAAAACCTATAAGTCACCACTATGGCAGTGATGAAATGAATATGTTTTTGCTATTTTGTTCGTGCATTGTTCTATGTAAGTTAGCATTCGCTGCACCATTTTATGTTTAGCCGCCATTTTGAATCTTGCCATTTAGTGTTTATTCCCTCCTCGAGAAGCACACTGTGGAAAGTTTCATTTCTCCAAGGTTAGGTCTTGCTCTGCTAATGAATACACTGTTCTTATTAGCGCATACCTTTCCCACTAGATAGAGGCCTACTCCTACTAGTCTAGAGGTAGGCACGGACAGAACGACCTTGGCATAGAGATAGTGTGTGCCCGGTCTCAGGATCGAAACTTAACCTTCTGTACCTCCTTTGTGTAGCTGCCTCCATCTGGAAATTTCCAGTCTGGGCGTGCCTTCTTTGGTTCTGAAATGTACATAATGTATCGCTATGCTTGCTGAAGTCAATCCTCTCTGCAGAACCCCTAAGCGACTGGGTAGACGGGGCTCCGCTCAAGTGTATCTGAATAAACAAATACTTGGTTTGTATTCTCTACTGTCTGACCGACTCTTTATTTGTATGGAAGGCTGAGAGGTGGTCGCGAGTGACCCGGGTGGCCCTAATCGGGTCACTTCCTTCAGTTGGTGCCCGAACAGGGACCCCATCGGGCGAGTGGACCCTCCCGGGTGGGGAGGTTGGGGCCATCGTTGGGTCAGATGGACCGATCAGGGATCCCTGTACGAGGAGCATTGTTTGCTCGCAGCTGCCCCTTCTGTCCCGCCAGACGGTGCCTCGCCCAGCAATCATTACGACTGGGGTCCTGAACGGCGAAACCCTTGGATCTGACCGTTTGGTCCGAAGAGTCGGCAGTGGAGAATAAATTCGTTTGACCTGTGTGCACCAGGTGAGTTTGTTTTGGTTCTATGTGGATATGGTACCATTTTGGTTTGTATTTGGCACTGTCTGAGGACCGATTTTGGTACGAAGTGTTTGCGAGCACTTCGCCAGGCATCATAACGAATTTGGCCCCCTTTTGAAAATGCCTGGATTTACTAGGTTCTTGGTTTCTTGTTGTTGTTGTTGCTCTGCAGATGCTCGATTGGAAGAAAGTCAGCCGGTGCCTCCAGAAGGCACTCCGAACTTTGATATGTATGTGAAGCATGGCCTTGGCCCTATTATGTTTAGTACGCTATGGCATAAATATACGAGGGACAATGCCGAGATGCAGTGTCCGTTGACGGGCACTTTTGATAAACAAAAAATTGGGTTTTTACAGGAGAAGTTGTTTGCGAAAAGAAGTAGGCAGTCTATGTTTGATTCTCTTCGAAAGTGTCAAAAGGAAGCTAAACAGAGGTGAATGAAAGCAGAGAAGGAGGCGCAAAAGATGAGAATGCAAACATTGACTCAGAAAGCTGTAGCACATGATAAAGAGAAACAAGAGATAGGAATTGAACGTGAAGATAGGAGGTTTTGCTTGAATATTGATAAATCTTATGTAGCCCGAGAAGAAAATGATACTTTTGTGGAGGAATTGTTAGATACTCGACCCCCACCCCCATATGCCCCGCAGAGGATATATCCTGCTCTCCCCTCACAGGCCCAGCTACCTGGTTCTTCTGTCTCTGCTGTTTCTGCTTCTGTTACTGTTGATGAGACTGCCTTGGCCACGGCACCGCCTGTCCAATCTTTGTCTTCGCCGTCTGTGGCAACTATGACCGTTAGTACTCCTGTGACACCTATTGCTTCGGCGTCTCTTTCGTAAGCTCTTAGACCTGCGACGCAGCCAGCAGCGGCGTTGGTGTCTGCTCCTTCTGTTGCTACCCCCACTGTGTTCTTCCATCCCCCGACATTACTGAGTAGTGGGACACCAGTATGTGGATTTGAGGATAGAGACTGGACGAAATTTAAGGAACGTATGGGGCGGACGTTAGTCTGATCTGATGTGGGAGATGAGGAGAAAAGGGTTGTAGCTAATCAGGCTGCCCAGTGGGCCCGAAACCCCATTTACAGTGTGGAAGATGTGTGGAGTGTGATAAAAGATTATGAGCCTTTTGTACAACAGCATGCTCTCAAGCATATGTCTGCTACTCTGATTGGTCTTTGGGAGCAGTGTTTTGAAGATGCAGCACCACGGATTCTATATGAAATAAAAGATCATGTATATGTCACTAATATGGAGCCTGGCCAAGTGTTTGGCAATGTTGCGACATTGGCTGCTTATCGGGGTAGACTGCTTGAGAAGAGCCCCACCCCGGTATCTCAGTTTCCGATGCGGGCGGTTCATCCTATATATCACCCTGAAATACCAGAGCAGAGGGATCATCACGATAATGTTATTAGACAAGGTGTAGTGGCCTGTTTCCAAGAACAATGGGTTTATACTCCGTGGAAAAGGAGTGAAGTCTTGTCTCTTAAGACTCAGTTACCTGATCCTAGGAAGAATCCGACTGCTTATTATAAAGAATTGACTGAAGCTGCCTCTTCGACAGTGATGACACTCGCTGATATTGAAATGTTCTTTGGCTTACTAGTTCAGGTTGATATTTGGAGACAAGTACACACACAGGATCACGTTGCGGAATTGGGTGGTACCTGGGACCAAATTAAGGTATGGGATCAGGAACGGAAGCCCGGTGATAAGCCTAGACCAGAGATACTTGCTTTGCCCAGCTGTATCATTACGTACATGCATTCTCTTATCCCTCCAAGAAAAGTTGATTGGGACAAGTTATCGGCTTGCCGTCAAAAGAAAGATGAGAGTGTGTCTGATTTTGTCACTCAGTTTGAAGGTGACTATAGTGGACAGGATTTGTCGATCGAAGGTGACGTTTTATTGTTTGTTAATAGATTTGTTTCCAATTTGCTTCCTGAGATTGCGACCCAATTGCAGGCTTCTGAGAGCACCTGGTCCACATCTTCCCCTTCTGTTATTTTGTATATATGGCACAGTATTATGAGCACAGGGAAAATGAGGATAAGGAGAGGACGGAGAGGAAGCACAAGGATTTGAAGACAAAGGTGTTGTTGCAGCAGGCTTCTAGGCGGAATGGTAGAGGACGTGGTGGTTTGGCCTGGCGGCTTCCACGTACTAGCAGGAATACTACGCCTGTAGGGCCGTATCAGTGTGCGTATTGCAAAGAGGAGGGACACTGGCGTAGCGAGTGTCCTGTGCTTTTGCAGAAGGTGGCGGTCCTGAGAGGACGAGGTTCTCATGGATGGGGTCGTGGAGCTGGTGGCCAGGACAGGGCTCAGAATGCTGTGGCCCCGCAGGGTCGTTCTTATCAGAATTATTTTGATGACCCTCGGGGAGGCCAGTATTATCATGATGATTACCAGTGGCGGCTCGCAGAGGGAGTGCTGCGGGGCGGTGGGGGGGGGGCGGGGCAGGGTAGGGGGGAAGTGGAGTCAGGCATACGACGGGCAGGAGTAAAGTAAGTAAAAAAATTAATAAAACTATTTACCTTGCGCTCGCTGCATCGCCAACTTGGCGATGCAGCGAGCGCAAGGTAAATAGTTTTATTTATTTATTTACTTACTTTACTCCTGCCCTTCGTATGTCCGACTCCACTACCCCCTCCCAGCCCCTCCCCTGCCCGGCCCACAGCCCCGCAGCACTCCCTCTGCGAGCCGCCACTGATGATTACGATACGGATGAGGTGACAGGGATGTCTTACAGCTAGGACAGCCAGGGACAGATTGAGGGACCAGTTCCGATACCTGTAGATCAACGTGGTCCGTACCTTAGTGCGGATGTGCATGGTTCGACTAAGAAGTTTTTGGTGTATACAGGTGCAACAAACTGTTCTATTTCTAGTTCCTTGGTCCCTGGGGCGGCTCTGTCTGGCCATAATAATGTTTCGGTAGGTTTTTCTGGTGTACCGGTTGTGAGCCCCATTTAAAAACCCCTTGCGTTGACTATTGTCCTTTCACTGTGGATTCACCATTCTTGTTGGCGTCTAATTGTGGAGAGAATTTGATGGGTTTGGACTTGTTGAAGAAATTGCATGCTACGATTTATTGCTCCCGGGCAGATGTTTACATGACAATGGGTCCGAACGTCGTGCGCGCTACGCAGTGCCTGTCCAAAGATGCACCTATTCCTGCGGAGTTTAAAGATGTGCCGCCCACTCTCTGGGCGACAGGTGACACTGATGTGGGACTGTTACAGATACCGCCAGTTTCGATCCAAGTTAAAGTCAATGCTATTTTACCTCGCATCCCTCAGTATAAAATACTGCAGGCAGGTGAGCGAGCTCTATTGCAAATTGTACAGGACTTGATTGAGAAAGGAGTTGTTGAGGAGACGACTGCTAATGTTTGTAATAGCCCTATTCTTCCCATTCTTAAACGGACACCTACGGGTTCCTCTGACGATCATGCCGATGTTTATTGCTTTGTGATTGACTTGCGGGAAGTTAATAAAATAGTGATTCCCCAGTTTCCGGTGGTCCCTGACATTACGACTCTTTTGACAATGATTCCTTCTTCTGCTTCATACTTTTCTGTCATTGATTTGAAAAATGCGTTCTTCAGTATTCCCATTCATCCTGACAGCAGGTATATGTTTGGTTTCACCCTAGCTGGTGAAAGCTTTAGATTCTGTTGCGCTCCTCAAGGCTATACAGAGAGTCCGAGTATCTATAGTCAGGCATTGAAAGGTCAGATGGATTCCTTGTCGCTCCCTATAGGTAATGTATTGCTTCAGTATGTTGATGACTTGCTCATCGCCTCGGATACAGAACAAGGTTGCAGAGACAGTACGGTTAAATTACTGTCACATTTAGCTCAAAATGGCCATAAAGTATCCCTTTCCAAATTCAAGTATTGTCGACAGGAGGTCACCTACTTAGGTCACCTACTACCGAAGGAGGGTAGGAGATTGATCCCTGAGCGCATCAGTACCATTGTTAAAATGCCCTTTCCGAAAACTCAAAAAGATGTGCGCGCTTTTATTGGCATTTCTTCCTACTGTCGCTAGTGGATTCCAAATTATTCCCTACTAACCAAACCCCTGCTTGCTTTGACTACTAAAGATGTGCATGAACCCCTGCCTTGGACGCCTGAATGTCAGCAGTCTTTTGAGCAATTAAAAAGTGCGCTTTGTTCGGCTCCAGTGCTCGGCACGCCTAACTACAGCAAGCCATTTGTATTATATGTCCATGAGACGCCTGGTTGTGCGCTTTTTGTTCTAACACAAAAATTTGGAGATAAGCAACGGCCGTGTGCTTATTTCTCTGCTGTGCTTGATCCAGTCGCACGAGCCCTCCCGAGCTGTCTAAGAGCGGTTGCGGCCTTGGCTGTCTCAATGAGGCAATCGGCTGGACTCGTACTTGATACTGACCTCACAGTCATGGTACCCCATGCTGTAGATACACTTTTGAATAAGACACAGCACCTCACCAGTGCACGTCTGGCAGGTTATGAGTTAACGCTGTTTGCTAAACATATTACGATTAAACGATGTGCCACTCTAAACCCATCACTTTACTACCCCTCCCTTCTGAGAATGAGGAGATTGACATACATGATTGTATCTTCCGGACGGAAGAAGAGACGAAAGGACGGGTAGACCTGACTGATGTTCCCTTATCTGACCCCCAAGGGGAACTATATGTCGATGGCGCTTGCTTTAAATTACCAGATGGCACTACAGCAGCTGCGTATGCTATTACTACGCTGCGCACGGTAGTTGAGACATCCCGAGTTCCCTATCAGTCGGCCCAAGCTGCAGAGCTCGTTGCCCTAATACGAGCCTGCGAATTGAGTGAGGGACTAGTTGTTAATATTTATACTGACAGCCAGTATGCCTTTGGAGTTGCCCATAATTTCGGGCGACCCTGGGCAGATAGAGGGTTTCTTACTTCCCATGGGACAAAGATTCAGCACAGTCATCTTATATATAGGCTTCTGTCCGCTTTGACACTCCCTAAGAAATTGGCAATAGTAAAGTGTAGCGCCCATTGGAAAGTTACCGATGATGTAGGTAAAGGGAACGCTCTTGCAGATCAGACAGCTAAGGAAACAGCCCGAACTAGGATGAAAAGAATGTTCGTAGCAGGTCCCGCTAGGTGCGTGCCTGCGCTCACAATGTTAGAAGACACACTTCAGAAGGTGAAGGAGATTCAGAGTGAGGCCACAGTGGAGGAATTAGCAGTGTGGCAAGAAATTACAGCACAATTGAACGATGAGGGATGTTGGATTGACAAGTCAGGGAAGCAAAGATGGATGTTGCCAGATGCATATGTTCTTCCTGTAGTCACCATGGCCCAGCGCATATTAGTGCTAAGGGTATTTGCAAGTTGTTAGACCCTGTATGGCAAAATGACAACATTTCTAAGACAGCTGCATATTTAGTGAAGTACTTAAGGCAACACTAAAAGTACAATCACATTACAATTTACATAATAAACAGAAGACGGTGTTTAAAGAAAGAACCAACAATTACTAGTTTTCTTAAGTAAGTACATAATATATTTAATTAATAATGATTAGAGCAATAAAATGACCCATTTATTCTATTCTATTCATATCTGCAGTCATACTCCTCCCAAAATCTAGACTCAATTAAAAACAGCAATTTGGTGACATTAATGATGATAACAATTGATGTCCGGTTTTCATATTCACAAAAGAACAATGTGGCACAATTGCGATTGACTGTTATATTCTATGCGCGTTTCGGCACTGGAGTGTGCCTTCGTCAGGAAAAGGCCACAATTAAATCAACGGTGATATCTGTGAAGAAAATATACTTCATGTAAATGGTTCTTACTCGTTGTAAACAGAGCCGCTTTATAGCGTGCAATGGTAACATTTTGTTTGCAATTAACAGAAATAATCAGGGCAGAAAATAAAATTGTCACAGATTGAAGATATAGTTATTAAGAGTATCTCTAAAGTTGTACAGACAGAGTTCAGTTGTCTTATACAGATAGCTAAGGAAGTATATAGGAGAAGAGTAATGAAAAATGTGTGACGTGATTAGTGATAGATAAAGAAGCCACAACCGGGAATATTTAGATTAGAGCTTCACCGTAACAATAAACCTTACGTGTCCCTAATAGTGAAGATGATTTAGGCAAAAATTTAAAAATGAAAATTTAAATATTTTAAAAATTTACCCTGTTTTTATCATAGGGATGACCAGGCTGCGTTCATGGATGGTGCAGCGTGATCTCTGCATAATATATCAAATATAAATATAAAAAGATGATGGCACTAAATCGTAGATATTAACAAAGGTTATGCTTCTTTTTCGCAGTTTAAAAACTTTAGCCTTAAGCAGAGATCACGCTGCACCATCCATGAACGCAGCCTGGTCATCCGTTTGATAAAAACAGGGTAAATTTTGAAAAATTTAAATTTTCATTTTAACATTTTTGCCTAAATCATCTTCACTATTAGGGACACGTAAGGTTTATTGTAACGGTGAAGGTCTAATCTAAATATTCCCGGTTGTGGCTTCTTTATCTATCACTAATCACATCACACATTTTTCATTACTCTTCTCCTATATGCTTCTTTATCTATATCTATAAGACAACTGCACTCTGTCTGTACAACTTTAGAGATACTCTTAATAACTCTATCTTCAATCTGTGACAATTTTATTTTCTGCCCTGATTATTTCTGTTAATTGCAAACAAAATGTTACCATTGCACGCTATAAAGCGGCTCTGTTTACAACAATGAGAAAGAACCATTTACATGAAGTATATTTTCTTCACAGATATCACCGTTGATTTAATTGTGGCCTTTTCTGACAAAGGCACACTCCAGTGCCGAATGCGCGTAGAATATAACAGTCAATCGCAATTGTGCCACATTGTTCTTTTGTGAATATGAAAACCGGACATCAATTGTTATCATCATTAATGTCACCAAATTGCTGTTTTTAATTGAGTCTAGATTTTGGGAGGAGTATGACTGCAAATATGAATGGAATAGAATGAATGGGTCATTTTATTGCTCTAATCATTATTAATAAAATATATTTTGTACTTACTTAAGAAAACTAGTAATTGTTGGTTCTTTCTTTAAACACCGTCTTCTGTTTATTATGTAAATTGTAATGTGATTGTATTTTTAGTGTTGCCTTAAGTCTTTACATTGATTTATTGAGCCCTGCCTTAAGGAACTACACCCCACAAGCAGGGGGCCTCTGTCTTTACATTATATTTAGTGAAGTACTGCATGGTGTGCATGATGCACAATCCTGGGAAAGGTACCCCTACACCACCCAGTAATTTTGCACCAATCACTTTCCCTTTTGAGGTCCTCCTGATAGACTATATCGAACTAGACAGGGTCAATAACCTGAAGTACATGTTAGTGGTTGTCTGTGCATTTAGTGAATGGGTTGAGGCTTACCCAACTAAGGACAATACAGCCATTACGACTACAAAGGTACTCCTGAAGGAGTTCTTTCCTTGTTTTGGCTTTCCCCGTTTGATCTGGAGTGATAACGGAAGTCATTTTAATGCCAAGGTCATTCAGCTAATATGCGACGGTTTGCACATAAAACAGAAGTTTCATGCTGCAAATCACCCACAGTCAGCAGGCTTGGTTGAGAAGTACAATGGTACTCTCAAACTGAAATTGGGAAAGATTCAGGAAAGTACAGGCTTACAGTGGCCAGATGCTTTACCATTAGCTCTTTTGTCGACAAGAACAGCAGCACATTCTAGAACAGGATTGTCACCGTACAAGGTCGTGTTTGGACGCCAGGCAAATGTCTGGGGCGTCCTGCGTCCCCGTCAGTTTTCTGATATTGAGTTCCCATTGTTGATTTACTACCTGTGCCATTTAACCGAAAATTTGCGTTCTATTCACTAACAGGTCGGGAGGCTCTGCCTGATATACCAGAGGGACCCGGACACAACATCCAGCCTGGTGATTGGATCCTGGTGCGCAATTTTCAGCGGAAGAAGAGTTTGGAGCCACGCTGGAAAGGACCTGAGCACGTCCTTCTAGCCACAAGAAGCGCAGTCAAGGTTGCTGGCCGAAAGAACTGGATCCATGGCGCTCATTGTAAACGAGTGCCTCTACCTTTGCCCTATGACCAATGGGTCGCTGATGGAGTTGGGGATACTGAGTGCGAGACAGTGCCTCTGTTTGTCCCCTTCAACGACGCAAAATTAACGTGGACCCAAACGGATTCAGAGAATGATGACGTGCTAAATGCAGCGGTCCCTCCAGAAATCTGAGCCATTAAAGAGCCGCTGTTTGTTGACCCCTCTGTGCCTGGAGTTACCAGGTACAATTTGCGCCCTCGGCTGAGGAATAGTGCACCAAAGGAGGTCAGATTAGTTAGGGATGGACTGTGTAAGCTATAGTACCAACGGTGTTAGTTTAGGGTGTCGTGAGATTGGTGCACTGTTCTGACATTGGACAGGATAAATCGAACATGCTCCCTAGGAGGAGGGTACATTATCCAGTGCGACGTGGGATTCATCGCAAGCTTAGGACTGAGCAAGCTCCACCGCCGGTGCTCAAGAGCGCCAACTTTGATAAACAATAGGAGCCTACTAGTGAGGCTCTGAAGGACACTGGGAACACTTACCTTTGCTATCAGTTTTATTGCATTCCTCTTCTTGCTTCATAATGCATCTGTTCGGTCGACCTATTGAGGGGGGAGGAACAGCCATTTGCACCACCGCGTTTAGCGCAGGGGTGGCCAACAAAGAGTAAAATAGTTTGCATATTAATTGTTGTGATTACGCTAATAATAATACTTGGAATATCCTGGTTTCTAGAGGAGAAGTATCCTGTGCACACTTTGATTGGTACGACGCCCATGCCCCCTGAACACATTTTTGTTACTTTGGCCCCTCACAAAGAAGAGCATAGAAAGTCCTACACAGACAATGTATTTATACAAATGTTTCATCAAGCCCATGATGTGTCCAATACAACTAATTGTTGGGCTTGTGGATTGCTCCCCTCAGTTACTCATAAGAGCGACAATTTGTTGTCCATGCCATTGTCATATATTGGTAGCTGGGAAGGTTGGTTTGAATTGTTCATTATGGTGCACTACCATTTCCAGCTCTCTACTCTGGTTATGACACTTGCTGATTCTCGCACTGTGGTAGAGTATATATATGATTTCATCACAGGTTTACTCCCATAGGACCGGCAGGACAAGGGACCTTCGGTACATTGTCCCCAAATATATGAGCACATATGAACAAGTAAAGAACGAAACATGGCTTCAAATGGAAATGGCTGATTTCCAAAGGTTCAACACCTTTGAGTATTTTCAATCTTCCCAAGATCGCAATATTACCAAGAACAAACCAATGCTGGTGTCCGAGGTCAACACAACAGCTAGTTTCTCTGTCCAGGGGACTTGGAAGGTAAAGGTGGGGGAGAGTAAATGCAATTTCACCTATAGACTGAGAACGATTAATAGTCCGCCTTTGATCCTACCCCATAATGTCTATTTTGTCTGTGGATCCGAAGCTCATGTCTGGCTTCCGTGGGGATGGTCAGGCCGATGTGATCTCTCCTTCCTCCTCCCCCTGTATATGTTGCCCCATCCAATTATCATAAAGATCATCAGCTGCAGCGTAGGAGTATATACTTGCCCCGAGTCAGAAAGGTTGTTGACACAAAGGGTGTAGATCAGACAGATACCACCGCACAACAGTTTGAGGATGCCATAAAGGGTCTACTACCTTATTGGGGTCCCATGACTAAAAGTCTCCAAATTCGTCGGTTAACAAGAGTGGTGGAGGGGGTTATTAATACGACTGCTGGGTAATGACAAATATCACTGCTGAGCTCCAGGCTACGAGATCAGTCACTTTGCAAAACAGGATGGTGTTAGACGTCATCCTGGCAGATCGGGGAGGGGCTTGTCGCGTCATTGGCAGCAGCTGTTGTGTTTACATACCTGATCACGCTCCCAACGTGTATGCAGCTATACAAAAATTGCATAGACTTTCATCCGATATACACCAAGAGACAGGTACTGGGACCCTATCAGGATGGTTCTGGAACATACTCACCTCCTGGGGTTGGAAGATCCTCACTTTTCTGGCTGTAGTTTCCGGTATCTTCTTCACGTGCTGCCTCTGCATAGAATATCTCCCAGCTTGTTCCTATTGTGTCACTATCCTTATTCCCAAGCCGAAAATGCCAGTTCATGATACTAGTGCAGCAGTTATGTTACACAGATTGATAAAATGATGCAGATTGACAAGGGCATCTTTGATTCTACATCATCCCTTGCAGCGTCTATTCCTGATGCTGAGTATACGGATTGATCTGAGTACCGATGTCCTTTTGCTTATTAGAATATTATGTCTTTTCCGCCCACCATATAAAATTGTTAGCGAATGCTAAAAGGAGGGTCTGATGAAATGAATATGTTTTTAGGTCTCGCGCCTAGCGTTGCACTGCGCAGAACGAGACATTAAGTAGGGAAAAAACGGGGATTCAGCACTGACCTAGGAATCGCACACGCTCGTGCGTGTGCGATTCCTTTTGTGCTACCCCATTGGCCTTTTCGTGCGTCTTTGTGTAAAAGACTGCACGCAATTGGCCAAAGGCGGGCGCATTGCTCCGCCCATGGCCTATTGGTGTCTATTACGCGCTTGGTGTGCGTAATAGACACCAATAGGCCATGGGAGGAGCAATGCCTTTTGGTGTCTATTACGCGCTTGTTTACCCTCTCGCGGCCACGCCGCCCCTCCCCTTGTTTTAGCTTTCTGTTGACCGAGGTCAAGCTTGCATCCAGCTGTGAGTGAGTTGGGCTTGCCTGCGTGTGAAATCTAAGCTTTGCAGATTTGTGATGAGAATATTAACTGTGAGGTATTGGAGGGACATTGAATTCACTGACGGCGAAGATTTTTAGCACAGTAGCGAATTTTAGGTGTGGGCTCAATGAGGAGCTACGCTGCTGCAGCAAAAGATTTTGGAGCCTGGACCAGGCACGTTCCAGGCCTTATGGGGTTGAAAAAGCAAGGTCGGACTTGACTGAAGAGTAGTGTAATTGCGTCTGCAGTTCGCAGCTCCGGTAAGGTGGTCACGCACTTGGGCTCTTTCCAGGGCCTTAATGCCTACCGCGCTTTCTCACTTATCTCTTGTCTGACAGAGGAATGCTAAAGGGGAGCTTCCTGGTGCTCGGCTGCGGGATGAGCAGTCGGAGGTGGTGTCGATGAGGTCACGTGAAGTGACATAACTTACCCGAGCTCGCGCTGCCGCTACAGGGAAATAGCTACGGTAAACAAGCTCGACGTTCTTCACAGTGCTGGTGTATGTTTTGAGCAGAGATAGTTTTCCCTGCCCGGAGTCGGATGTTAAAGGACGGTTTGGCTGGCGTTTTCTAAGAGGGGTCCAGTGCAGGCCTGCTTTCCTCTGTGGCTCCCCAGAGCTGTTGTTTTGGTTGCGCAGTTAAATCTTCAAAGCGTGAGAATGAAAATTGCTTGCAGTTTTCCAAGACTTCCGCCAAAGGTTCAGCCCATAATAGAAAGTGAAGTACCGCTCACACTGTGGGTATCTTGTACGTGTTCACTAAGCATTTGTAATGCATGTATCACACTTCCCTGCACACTTAAACTTACCTGAATGACCCTGGTGTAACTGGTGCAGAAATTGTGGAAAGCTGCACCGTGGTTGTTGGGCTGACGAAGAAATACTTTTCATAGAAGATGAGTTTCCATGCAAAGAAAAAAGTAGAACATATGTATTGTGCACATTTTGTGCTTTTTAGTCCTTTTAATCCTAAATCATTCTCACTTCCTTTAATGCACTCTAACATGATGATTTTAGACTACCATTCTCCAATACTGTGCAACCTTCATATTGGTGCGGGCTGTGCCTTAATAGCAGAAGTGGTGCATCCTGCAAGAGTCTGCACGATCGCTTTTTTCAGTGTGCCACACACTAGCTCAAAGGGCTGAAAATGATATTAATATTGCATTTCATCAGTATTTGCTTTCAGCCATATAAAGGTCCTGGCAGTGAGCTAGCATCCTTTTGTAGAGATATTGCCCATCTTTTAAAGCCACACACTTGAAGCAAACAAAATCTTGCACGTAGGCCCCAGCCATGCATACGTCCAGCAGTTTCAGCACGAGCGTCCTCCTGTAGCTCTTTTGCCTCTCTTTGTTCTATTCTACTATTCTGAAATTTGTTTGTGACTTTATGGCAAGTTCTTTTTTTATGGCCACCCAACACCTGACCAGTTTTATGAATCGTGTGTATCGTAAATAGACTGTAGAATAGACAATACAACACCATTTAGAGCAAATATATATCTAAAACAGCAGATAAAACACACCAACGCTAAACTGTTCATTTAGTGCTTCATTCTGCAGTTGCTGAGTGCTGTAACTGGTGTTGCTATTACCCAGTGAAATGGCACTCAGTTTACAGATTTCTAAAGGATGTGTACTTCGCTTGCCCTTACCAAAGTTCAATCTTGAGAGTTGCCAATAATCACAGAATTCAGTGCAAACCATTTTGCAGAACCATTTACCGTTTAGCCTCTGGCATCGATTATGATTTTTTACTGTAGGGCCCGCCTGAGATCACCCAGTTGCCAAATTGCCAGTGCCCCTCTACATCATTGCCTATGAAGCGCCAATGACTTCAATTCCTCCTTGCTTCTCACCACTTCAGTTTCAAACCCCATCTAATTGTGCTAGTGCTTCTATGAGTCCCTCACACGTTTCCCTTTCAGAGTTTAAGAACTGCTTCAGTCCGTAGTTGTGTATTCCTGGTTTGCCTTCCTGTTTTATCTTGGCCTTATTTGAGCCACAAAGAGGACAATTGAACTGCATTGAAGAAACATTTGATTGACCGAAGGCCAGTCACGTCAGTCCTGCCCTTTGCTCCTTGTAACATGCGTTTGTACTAACGCTTTTCTTGTGTCTCTCTTATCTCGAGGAAGAGAATCTTTAATTAATCTGATCAAATTCTGATGCATTGTTTATTGTACTTAAATTCTTGCGCCTTATATGTTGTTTGTGTATCATGTGAAACCTTCTGTCCCCAGCTGTAATTCTCTTCTGAATTATTTATTGTACTTAAATTCTTGCGCCTTATATGTTGTTTGTGTATCATGTGATACCTTCTGCCACCAGCTGTAATTCTCTTCTGATGTTTTTTGTAGCCGTACCAATACTGTACTTGTGTCGAGAGTCAAGTAGCATCGTTTGTTTGTACACTGGGAGCTTCTGTACAGTATGTATAGAAATGTACTGTAGCCTGCTTTTCTCTGTGAGGCCAGGCACTGAGAGCCTTCACCTCAGACACAGCAATCCCTCCACTGATATGGACTGGTGCTTTCTCCCTTTACATCCTCCCCTCCCTCCATGAGGTCACTAGTAACGCCTCTACCTCCTCATGGAAGATGGATGTACCAAATCCTTCTCAAATAAAATAGGGATCCTTTCTTCTCCCAAGAAAGAGATATGGCCAGAAAAGGCACGATCAAGAATCTCCAGTTCCTGAGACCAGGCTGTGAACTGCCCCTTCTGGAAAGAATCGAGCGTTAATAACCAGGAGCTAAGGTTGCGACTGCTGCACACACTAGAGTCTGCCACTAAAAGGGAGATAGGCTGTTCCATATCAATCAGCATATAACACACGCAAGCGCATTCGGCTGGCTCTGCTATATGCCTTGTAAAGATAGGTGTGTCGTTTATACATCAGTTTAAACAAAGAGAAACATACAATGCATGTACACACAGTACATTTCCATAATTATAACTTATTTTGAAATAAGAAGAAAATCCGTTTTCTTGACCATCTGCAAGGCAGAGAACCCAGAAGGGCTGCTGAAGAAAGGGCAGTCCAAGCAACATTGCAAGCAGTAAGATTCCTGCAGGAGGGGCAGAAGATTAGGGAGTGAAGACTTTGCTTGGCACCTCCCGACCCAGAGATATCTCACTTCAGTTTGTCACAGTGCATTCCAGAGTTGATGGGAGGCGGAAGAAGTGTGTTTTGGCTTCTTTCTGACAGAGTTTACAAAATATAAAGTTGGATATTATTTTAATTAAGCATCCACATTCTAGAAATCTATAATGTGATAGATGGTTGAACCGCTATAAATAATACAGTAATATACAAATAAGGTGTAGAACCAAAGTGAAAACTTACAAAAGTCTACAGTATTGCATTGTGATCCAGTGAAAGGAAGCACCTTTTTTTCATCTTCATGATTTAGGATTATCTATTTAGAAGTACCATACTTGTTTGATACAATTTTAGAGAACTCGGTATCCCTTTTGTCAGCAATAGAATGTTATTGCCATTGAAATCTAAAGATCCTTTTTATTTTTTAAGTTGATTGCCTTTGGGTCTTATGGAAATCATAGACCTCAGCATTTAGTATATGAACAGTCACTATAATAAACTTACACTTGTCCTTTCAAATAAGGACTGCAGGCCAATAAGCCCACATCCATCATATGTCATATTTCAAAGACCCATGCTGTTTGGTCTGCCTAATTCCACAAATAAATGAAGCAATCATATCACTATTAAATAGAGTACTTTTCTGGTATTGTATCAGCTATTGCCATTCCAAAAGAAATTATGTCTGTCTATTTCCTCTGAACCCCAAGCAGACGACCCACACTTTTCATTAATCTTCCTCATTGTGAATCCTTTGTTTATTTATATATGGACATTTGTAAAGTGCAGCATACACTCTGTAGGAGTCTCTTTGCGCTGTTGTACAATGAATTATGCAGCTGGAAGAGCAACATTAGATGCCCTCTAAAGCCATCCCTTGAATAGTGAATGGATGGGACGCAAACGGTACAACGTTGGCGGTTAGAATACATACAGCAAGACTTTTACTTTTTTTCTGAATGTGATTTAAGTTGACTCCGCACTTAAGGAGAATGTGTGCTGATTTCACAATTCTGCAGCTACACTTGAAAGGCTGTTCCACCAAATGTCTTGAACTTGGACTGGTAAGTAAGGCATGGGATTAATATTGCAGTGTTTGAGGAGGGGAGTTGCATTTTGTGAGTTTCCATTTAGTAAAAGAGATCCATTGTTGTTATAGAATCATAACGTATTAGAATTACTGACGTCTGGCTGATTGATCAAAACATCTAAAAAAAAACCTGTAGCGGATAATTCTTCCCATCTAATGGAACCAAAATGAACAAGCATTTGCAATGCAATAGGTCTCGCATTTACGCAAGTTTGAGCTATTGACATTGCAAAAGACAATGCCTTTTATTTTTGTTTTTGTTTTTAAAACACACATAAAAGGCATTGTGATTTACAATCCCAATAGCTTAAACTTGCGTAAATGCGAGACCTATTGCATTGCAAATGCTTGTTGCTATTTTGTTTGTGCATTGTTCTATATAAGTTAGCATTTGCGGCACCATTTTATGTTTAGCCGCCATTTTGAATCTCACCATTAACTGTGTATTCCCGCCTCGAGAAGCAGGCTGTGGAAAGTTTCATTTCTTCAAGGTTAGGTCTTTCTCTGCTAATGAATACACTCTTTCTTATTAGTGCATACCTTTCCCACTAGATAGAGGCCTTCTCCCATTAGTTTAGCGGTAGGCACGGACAGAATGACCTTGGCATAGAGATAGTGTGTGCCCAGGCTCAGGATCGAAACTTATCCTTCTGTACCTCCTTTGTGTAGCTGCCTCCATCTGGAAATTTCCAGTCTGGTCGTGCCTTCTTTGGTTCTGAAATGTACATAATGTATCGCTATGCTTGCTGAAGTCAGTCCTCTCTGCAGCACCCCTAAGCGACTGGGCAGACGGGGCTCCCCTCGAGTGTATCTGAATAAACATATACTTGGTTTGTATTCTCTAGTGTCTGACCGACTCTTCATTTGTATGGAAGGCTGAGAAGTGGTCGCGAGTGACCCGGGTGGCCCTCATCGGGTCACTTCCTTCAGCAGTATCTTCAGTCCTAAGGGCACGGTGCTTGGTTACATGTGTGAGGGTGCCCCTGCATGAGCAGGACACCCCTACAAACTCCAGAGTTGATTCTCCAGGCTTTTTAAGTGCGGTCAGTCATTTTGAGACATATAGTGGACATCAGTCTTTACGAGAAGTCTAACTATATAGTGGCTACACCAAACCTTGTCATGTTTGGTATCAAATAGGTTGGAATCATACCCCAACACCGATTCCGGTGCTGGAAGTATGATCCCATGGACTGGAGGCTCCCTTGGGGACCCCCCTTTACTCCCAGTAACCGACTTTCAGGGTCTGCCAGCAAGCTAGTGCTGCTACTGACCACAGACACAATTCTGCCCGCCTGCTGCTTAGCTGCGCTCATGCAAGGGAAGATAGAACAATAGGTTTCCTGTCGTAGGGAGGTGTGACCACCTCCCAGACAGGACTAAGTGTATTGGACTGGAGTTGGGGCATTTGCCAACGCCACCAGACTGCTTTAAAAGGCACATTTGGTGCTATCCTTGCCACTCCGGTTTGAGCCAGTTCAGGAACCCTTGGTTCCCGCTCTGGTGCGAAACTGGACAAAGGACATGGAGTATCTTCCCCTCTGTCCAGCCCCTCCTCTGGGAGGGACCCCCGAGTTGTCCCAACCCTTTCCTTAGGGTACTTAAGGGCTCTCCTGTGGGTGGGTCCTCATATTCATCGTGGAACCAGACTCAACTCTGAAACTACGTCGCTCTTCAATCGTCTGGACACTTGGACTTCAACTGGAACCGAGATAGCACCGTGGGCATCGAGGACACCCAAAGAAATCTCCCTTAGAGTGAAGGAGTTACTCCCCTGCATCTTCAGGCACTGCAACGAAGCTGAACGGCCTGCTGCTCCTGTCGTCCTTTGGACTTCCCGAGGCCCAGCAACATCAGTGGTAATTTTGCGGCTCCCTAGAGGCCTGACCTGTCTTCTCAGCAATTTTGAAGACAGTATCCCTTGTCGGGCCACTGGGACCAAACCCTTGTGCACCGTGTTGACTTGCCGTTGCCAAGGCATGTTGGCTCTGCACTCCAGAGATCTTCGGGCTACAAGAAGCTCCAGCTTTCAGCACCTCACGTCCTGAAGCACAGAGTCCTCCCTGCATCTCCTGCATCGTGGGCCTCCGACTTTGGTGACCTGCTTGAGGTCCTCATGTGACTCCTGTGCCTTCGGCCTGTGGGTCTTCCTGAGGGTCTTCTCTTGCTTCAGTGGGATCCCCTGCTTGCTCGGGCCGGCTCTGTCTTTCCTGCCTTTGGTGAGTCCCTTGGACCTTACTGGCCCCAACGTTTGCTCCTTTTTGTTTTCCACACCAATTGCGGCTACCAAGTGAAGAGAAGACAGCAAGGTAGGTTATTCCGTCTGGTATCCAGCACCTGCTACTAGACCCACAATCCACGTTCAAAGAAGAAACCCCCATGAGCCCCAGCCCCACGAGCTCCCAACACATTCTAGATCCCAACACACCCCCCTTCCTTCATAACGCAGCAAAATGGAAACAATGAATGACAATAATAAAAGTAGTATAGACAATAAAAATGTACAGAATTGGCAAGACAAAGTATGTACAGAAATAGCAATAGCATAGGCACAACTAATAGAATTAAAATGTGAGACCCATGAATGGACCGTGTCTACAGCATGACATAATCTTGGAACTTAGAGGGGAAAACCCTCACCCTAGAGGAAACACTCCTCCCTGGCGCACAACCAGATTGAACACCCAACATCCCATAAGCACCACCAGGCATGGTTACAGGCAATGAATGAACACCTATTCTCTTGTTGACGTAGCCAGCCTTGGATTCAGGCACCATAGAAATCGCACACTTGTTCCATGTTTTACCGTTTTCCATACCTTGCATTAGAACAGCACCTAAACCCACATTGCTTGCATCCGTGGATACAATGCACTGGTTGTTGATATTAAATAATTTGGGAGGGCGAGCATGGACAATTTCTTGCTTTATCAATTCGAAATAGTTGCTGCAATCATCATCCCACACATACTTGACATTCTTCTTCAAAAGATTCCGCATAGACGCTATTTTGCTACAAAAGTTGCTCATAAATTTGGCGTAGTATTCTACCAACTTCCGAAAAGAGCGGAGCTGGTCCTTGTTCACAGGTGTGGGTGCATTTTGGATAGCCTCAATCATTTTTAATTTAGTTTCAACACCCATGTCGGAGATATGGTGACCGAGATAGTCCACGCACTCCTGAAGAAACCTGCACTTGTCCTTTCTTAATGTCAGGCCACTAGATTTAACAATAATTAAAACACGCCTAACCCTGTCATCATGTTCCAACTCTGTTTTGCCATAAATCAGAATGTCGTCTTGGAAAAACACGACTCCTACAGTGTCCTTGAACAAATTGTTCATCAAACGCTGAAACACTGCAGAAGCTGAGGCAAGACCAAACGGCATTAGTTTGTAGCGATAGGCTCCCTCGGGTGTTAACAAATGACGTGAGGTGCTTTGACTCTTTACATAGTTCGATTTGATGGTAAGCTGAGGAAATGTCTAGGGAAGTGAAAAACTTGGCACCCTCCAAAGTAGCCAACATTTCGTTGATGTTTGGTAGAGGTTGGCGATCAATCCAAATGTTGGAATTGAGATCTCTTAAGTTCACACACATCCTCAAGGATTTGTCGGACTTGCGTGCTAAAACAATGGGGGCCAACCATTAAGAACCTTCATTGGGTTCAATTACCCCCATAGGACACATCTGTTCCAGTTCACATTTCAGTTCTTTATGGAGACTTAAGGGAACTTTGTGAGCCACAGGTCTAGCACCATCCTTGAGCACAATACGGTGCTGAAATCCCTTTAATTTTCCAAGATCCCCATTGAACACTTCAGGATAATTTTGTATCCACTTGTTGCTTGACACCTGGGCAACCACACACACTGGTTGAACTAGGTGGAGGCAAGCTGTAGAATTGATTGACTGCACTCCTGGACACCACCATGTCAGGATGATTGGGGTCCAGTAGAATGCCAAGGTCACCCTGCTCATCCCACCCCAACAAACGTGCGTCTTCCTTCACGACATACACTGTTCCAGTAGCCAAATCCTCACCAAAAGCAAGGTCAGCCATAAACTTCCCAAGAACTTCTACTCTTTTACCACCATAAGCGAAGATCCTGATATTGGATTGCTGCATTTGGACGCTATCCAACCCCTCAAAATCCTCCGCATTGATGAGTGTGAAAGGGGAACCGGAATCAGCTAAAAAACCGATACACTTCCCATTGACATTAACCTTACATGCGGGAGATTTCCTCTTGTGGGACCCTGCCATCGAAGATATTTCAACAATGCCTTCAGCATGTGAAGACGAAGAGGATAACATCAATAAATCATAACTCTCATCATCAGAATCAGCCATATCTTCTGCAATGGTTTTTACCACCTGTGCAGGACTTTTCTTCAAGGCAGCAGCTTTACACATTCTAGCAAAATGACCCTTTTTGCCATATTTGAAACATGTTTGGTTTAAAGCAAAACAAAACTTGGCATTCCCCAAATGTGATTTGGTTCCACAATGGAAGCATACAACTTCTCCTTGCTCAATTTTGGCTTTGGGATGTGTCATAGGACGCACAGAACTGGGGTTAGGCCCCTTCAAAGGTTTGAAATTGGGTTTCTCATTCAACAATTTAACCTCCCCAGGTGAAGTGGTACTACACATTTCTTTCACACAAAACTGAGAGTGTTCAATACTTCTAGCTAAGGAAAGAGCAGTCTCTAGATCGGGATCATCAAAAGACAATAGTTTCTCTTGAATTTTCCGTTACACGTTCTTTCAATTATTTGATCTTGGAGGATTTCATCCCTAAACTCCCTGTAGTTGCAGGTGACTGCTAGAGTTCTAATAGCGGCCACAAAGTCATCAATGGACTCGCCGGGGATCTGAGCTCATTGTAAAAATGTGTGACGCTCGACTACAACATTCCTTTTGGGATTGAATCTTTTGTCCAGTGTTTTGACGATGGACGCAGAGTCATCAACTATTAGTGAGTCCCCTTCATAACCACCACTCACATGGGTGCTTACCAATTCCAAAGGTAATGTTTTCAATATGTTTCTGCCCTCAGAACCTAAGTTATAAATCAACAAAGCTTTTTTCTTCTTGGAAGTAAAGGTATCTCCATCAATAGCCTCCAGGTAGGCATCAAAGGTGTCTTTCCATTGCTGCCACTGCAATGGCGGAGTACCAGCTATTTGCAAAAAGGATGGAGGTGCCAAAACATGATCCATGGCCATGCGTGGGTGAGTTGCAGCCCAAAACACAACGCTAGAAATGGCTTTACCAGCACAAATTTAACAATTCAGCATAAAATGACAATTTAACAATACTGTGTATAAATGACCAATTAGCTTATAAGGGTGCTGTACCAGTCATGAATACATTATGCCCAAATCTGCACATGCAGAAAGTAAGAAAAGGTAAATGTTCCTCCCTGTAAAGAATAAAGATTATTTCATAAAGTTAATATAAAAAGGTGTGTGCATCACCAGATGCACTGATGCACTGCTTGGTAACAATAACTGTCAGGTGGCATGGAGGATTAAAGAAGAAGAAAATTACCAGTTAGGTGTGCGCATCACCGAGTGCGCAAATGCGATATTGATGAGGCCCAACTTCAAATGCCGTACTTGTGGTGTGCGCATCACTGAATGTGCCACATTGGACAGGATTGAGCCTCTGACTCCGTGTGGCCCAATCCAAGATGGCCGTCGGTGCGTCAGACGTCTGACGTGTAGGCGTGCGTCTGATGTTGACGCAGGCTGCGCATGTTGAGGTATTCGTCACACGACTTGTGACGATATTGGTCCGTGTCTAAGCAACGATCAGTGCCTACACGCGCCACCGCAAATCCTCGAGGCAGCAACAGCCACAGAGGCACCACTCACGCACGCGGGCCTCACAAAACTGGCCAAAACCCCCAACAGCAATCGGGGTCCAAGAGAGACACGGTGCTCCGCGCGCTCACGCCGACAACTATGCTCCGCGAACCAGGCAGGAAAAAAATCCTCCAAACAGCATGAAATATCCAGATCCAAGGCAGTCCGGGGAGGTTGGCGTGGCGCGGCTCCGGACACTTCCCCGGAAGGGGATGATGAAGCTAGCAGACAACTCGTCGCAAGTGAAGAGAAAACAACAAGGTAGGTTAACCAACGTCTTTATTCCTTCTGGTATCCTTCAACCCCTGGCAGCAACTGCTGCTAGACCCACACTCCACGTTCCAAGAAGGAACCCCCACGAGCCCCAGCCCCACAAGCTTCCAACACATTCTAGATCCCAACACCAAGGCTCGTTGGGCCTCTCACCGATCACCTACCGGACACTGACATCCGACGTGGGACAGCTCGTGAATGGCTCCTAGTCTTCCTCAGTGTCGCCTGGTCCTCACAGCTGCAGCGACAAGGTCACCGTTGTCTCTTCAGAACCTCTCGACATCGGTAGGCATTGTGCTTCCATGCCTTCTGGTCACCTCCGAGTGGCATTGACTCTGTCCCCTCTGCTTGCAGGTCCTTCACTTCCAGACTCCACCCTTGGATTCCACCTGACTCCTTCACAGTCTTCTCCAGAGGCCTCAGAGGGGTTCCTGGGTACTTACATTGGGTGGTTCCTTGTGTCCCCGGCTCCTCTTGGTCTTCTGGTCAAAGTCCCATTCTCCTTTGCAGTTCGCATTCCACTTTATTCGTATATTGTTTGGTCTCCCCCTGGAGACCACTGTATTTTGTGCTACTTACCTGATTGTTTTCCAAGTATTCTTGTGAGTGCTATTGATATCTCCGGGTAGGAGATATACCAATGTGTTAGTGATTGTGTTGGGAATAAAGAGACTTATTTTTACATAAACACTGGGTGGTTCTTTTTCATTTAACTTACACTGTTGATTAAATTTGGTAAAACAAGCTGCTTTACACTCCTTCAAGATAAGAATGAAGGCTGCTCTCCACAGCTACCATTTTGAGAGCTTTCAAAGACCACTAAAATGACAATAAGGGTTGTCTGGATTAGTGCAAAGTGCATCACTTGAATAAGTGTGCACCATATACTAAGCCAGGCTCCTACACTTCTCTATCGCCCCCTGCGCTCTGAGTACAAATGTCTTGATTTAATGAGGCACGATATTTTTGTCTCAGGGAGTCTGGCTTTATGCACCACCAATGCCTTTTGGCTTCTTGGATTGCATGCCCAAGCCTTGTGAGAAACTGCAAAACTGGCTACAATTTCCATTTCAGACCACATGAAAAGTCTAGTCTTTTTTACGCTTCCGCACACATTTTGAAATGCAGATTGAAAAGCTGACAATATGGCCTTCTTTGTAACTGTTGGAGTTACCTTGTGCAGGCATGCCTAGACGGGCACTGGAGGATTTTCTGGAGACGTGAGGGTGAGGCTTTTCATGTGGTAAATCGCCTCTTCCCTAGAGTGCTTAAAGTACATCCATGCTAGGGTGCACTTCCTTGGACATTTAGCTGCATTTTATTTTTAGAAACCAACCTTCTTGGCAGTTTAAACTTTCTCAGTTGGTCTAATCTCTGCAGCATTATTTCTGCTCCTAATATGGGACAGATTGATGAAAGGGTCTCCTGCAGCAGCAGGTTTAGTCTTCCACTGGTCTTGCCTCTACAAAGCTGCTGTGATTTACCCTCTCTCACTCCCTCCCTCCCTCCACATTCAACTTCCTAACAGGTGATGGGTCTGCCATTTTCTTGCCCAGTGGTAGTCCTTCATCACTGATTGCTAGGCGCTCCAGTCAGTCCGCATGGGTTAAGTCGCCTCCTTTCTCGACCATCTACCAACAGTCTTAGAGTGCTCCAAAGCCCATGCCTCTATCTTGAAGGTAAAAGTCTTGGCTTTGTTGCTGAAAGAGGCCATAGAAGTGGCACCCTGAGGGCGGTGGCAAATGATTTTACTCCCTATACTCAAGAAAGATGGAGGTCTCAGGCCCATTCAGAAGATCTTGAACCTCTTTGTTTGCTAGGAAAAGTTCAATATGCTATCTCAGAATGAGGTTATGCTGCTGATACCGATTCTGAAGGTCCTCCGCCTTTTGGAATTGTAACCCTTGCACATCCTCCTGGACCCGCATGCTTAGGGGAGGATATGGTCCATCCAATGGTGCCTCAATCGACAATGGTTCCAGCATCATGAGAGACTCTCTTCCCACCCGAGATCTGCAGCTCAGTCCTTTTGGATCTTCATTGGTGGATGTTTGCCTCCAAATTCACAGTGGGATGAGCTATCTGCCTCCACAGTCATGGGCCACCATGGTTACAGACGCCTCCTCATTGGTGTGGGGTGGTCATCTGAGGGAGATGATGGTTCGAGGCCTTTTCCCCCAGCAAAGCAACTTATGTATACCAGTGTGCCTCAGCTGCTGGCCATCCCAATAGCTCTATAGGTGTTCCTCCCCTCTATCTTGTGCCTTTATGTGTAGGTCTTCTTGAGCAACACTACTGCCATCCACTTTGTTAATAAACAAAGCAGCATGGGTTCCTGAATCCCATGCCTTAAGGCATTGCGCTGGTGACAGTGGGCTCTTGTTAGACCTGGCATCATTGGTGTGGGTTTCCCCTGTATTTTTTGCCTTGACCTCCTGTGTTTTTGCTGTGTGTTGGACTCTGTTTTACTGGTCTAGATGCTTTAGGCACTTTGCCACTGCTGTTCAGTGCCAAAGTGCAAGTGCTCCCTTTGTAAATTGTCGTTATGGATTGATGTTTCCATGATTGGCTGATTTGATTTACTAGTCAGTCCCTAGTACAGTGCACTGTGTGTGCCCAGGGCCTGTAAATCAAATGCTGCTAGTGGGCTGCAGCACTGATTATGCCACCCACATAAGCAGCCTGTAAACGTAACTCAGGCCGGCCATTGCAGAGTCTGTGTGCAGTCTGGTACTGCCATGTCGACTTGGCAAGTGCACCCACTTGCCAGACCATACCCTTCCCTTTTCTTACATGTTAGTCACCCCTAAGGTAGGCCCAAGGTACCCCTGTGGGCAGGGTGCAGTGTATGTGAAAGGTAGGACATGCCCTGGTGTATGTGGCATGTCCTGATAGTGAAATACTGCCAATTTCGTTTTTCACTATTGCAAGGCTACCTGTTCCCATAGGATAGAATGGGGAGTTTGCTTATAACATCTTATAAACATAACTACCCCTGGGAACAAGGTATGAAAATAAAGTTTAGTATGCCTGAACTCAGAATGTTAAAATGCAACTTTTAGTGAGGGTGATTTTTACATTCTGTGTTTGAAAAATACCACTTTTAGAAAGTAGGAATTTTCTTGCTTAGCCATCCAGTGTGCCATTGCTAGGTTTGTGTATTGCATGTCTGGCTTTGGATGACAGGGGCTGGGGAGGAGCAGTGGCTCCAGAGAGTCTGATGAGTCAGAGCTGGGCTGAATAGACCTGGGCTGCATTTAGAGTAGGGGGAGGAGATTTCCTTTCACCTGAATGGGCCTATTCTGCCTTCCACAATGCTGTCTCCACCTCCTGCCAGGAAGCTGCACCAGAGAGGACAGAACTGGTTTTGACCAAACACAGGGCGTCTCTGCCTCCGGAGAACAAAGGATTTTGTAGTATAAATATTGGGGCCCAGATCCAAGAACTTTAGATCACTTCTGGGAATCAAGAGGAACCTTGGCCATGGAGAAGAGCTGGAGAAGCTGAGGAGGAATACTGCCCCTGTGCTGTTTGCTGTCTGGGGTTGGCCTGCGGTGGCTCCTTGCTGCCAAGGAAAGGAGAAAGGACTTTGCTGTTTGCTGTGTCCCCTGCTTGAGGAAGATCTCCAAGGGTTTGAAACTGAGCTTGCCTCCTGTTCTGAAGTCTCAGGGACACAAAGACTTCACCACTAGCTCCCCTGAACTTCCTTGCTGGAAGTTCTGACCTGCAAAGAGGTGCCTGCTGTTGTTTTGGACCTCTAGAGACTGTTTTCCGCTGGGAGCTGGAAAATCAACGCAACACCGAGAAGCGTGACGCATCCGTACCTGTTTTCGACGCATCGCAGAAGAAACTGTCGCAGCGCCTGCCGCAGCTCGAGAAATCGCTGCACGCCGCATCGAGTGCAACGATCTCCGAAATCCGAGATCACTGCACCGATTCTGATGCAAGCCCTGCTGTGGGGCTGCAAGAATCCACGCGTCGTCCCGGATCGTGGCATCGTATCGAGGCGCCAAGTCTGTCGCATCGTTGGGGGACGCAGTAAGAAACAGACACATCACCTCCCCACGCAGTAAGAAACCGACGCATCACCTCCTCTCCGGTAAGGAACCGATGCATCACCTCCCCTGCACAGCAGTAAGGAACCGACGCATCACCTTCCCCGGAGCAAGGAACCGATGCATCACCTTCCCTGAGTTTAAGGAACCGACGCATCAACTTCCCAGCGGGGCCCGTTCTGTTTGTTTGCGTGACGCATCCAAGGTACTTTGTGTGAAAAGTGTTGCATCATCAATTTGCTTTGAACTGAACTATTTCTTCCATTTGAAAGTCATATTTTTATTACTGTATTGTGGATTTTTGTCGTTTGGTCTTGCTTGGTTTAGATAAAGATTACTTATTTTTCTAAACTGGTATGGTGTCCATTTGTAGTGTTTTCACTGTATTACTGTATGTGTTCACAAATGCTTTACACACTGCCTCTGAGATATGCCTGTCTGCTCGTGCCAAGCTACCAAGGGGGTGAGCAGGGGTTATTTTAGAAGAGACCCCCATTTCTAACAGCTCTGAAATTGGGAATTTTCCCACTCGCAACTCACCTGGTGGACACTTTGATTGCGGATGCGTTGAGACACCTTTCCTTAGAAGATCATGAATAAGAACTCCACCCCAAAGGGATAGGAGTGTGGCCTTTTCGCAGCAAGGGCTTACCTGCATCAACATCTTTGTCACAATTCTGAACCGGAAGTGCACTCTGTTCTGTGCCTTGCACTTTCCAAAAAGTGGTTTGCAGGGGTAACATAATTTGCTTGAAGTGGTCACATGAACTGATTTATGTGTTCCCCTTGATTCCTCTTATCTCAAGGTTTCTGCTGAAGGGGCGGTAGAATAGCGCACAAGTGATTCTCATCAACCCCAACTGGATGAGAAGGAGACAGTGTGCTGATCTGTTGAAACTCAGCATTCGTCCTCCTTTTACTCTTCTGGACAAAGCAGGTGGCTTTTGTTGCAGGATAGTAGGGTTCTCCACCTCAGTCCTCAGGCACTTAATCTGCATGCTTGGTGATTGAGAGGTCCCAATATGAAGCTCAACAGCCTAACCGCCATAGGCAGTGGGTGTCATTCTAACTGCCCAAAACCATCCACCCAGTCGTTTATGCTGGGCACGGGAATAAGTTTGTCTCTTGGTGCCATGCTGCATTCTTAAACCCTTTTGAGGTTCATATGCCAGATCTGAGTTTAATGGGTTCCCTTGCTCAGCAGAGTTTGGGGGTCTCTACCGTAAAAGGGCATCTGGCTGCTTCATCTGCCCCCTTATGACTCCCTGACCAGCTTTCTTTGTTCATATTGCCTTTCTTGAAAGGTTTACCGTCTGTTTCTGCCCAAGCCATGTTGTTCCACAACAGGGCTTAAAATTTGGATCTGACTTTCCTCTTGGCATCACCATTAGACCCAGTGCAAAACGTTTGTGTTCACCTTTTGACTCTTAAGACTTTCTCTCTAGGGACAATTACTTTGGGTCGTATTCATGTAATATTTCAGGGCCTTGTCAGTTCGGCCCCCATTTACAGTATTCTTTCCAGACAAGTTGGTCCTGTGTATTTGCCCCTCCTTTCTACCAGAAATAGTGTCGGTCTTCCACATGGGCCAGTCTCTCACTCTTCCATCTTTCTTCTCTTGCGTGGAGCAGCCTTTTCCATGTAACAGGCTGGATGCTAGACAAACTCTCCTATTACGTCAATCAGAAGAGATCAGATCTGGGTGGATTACCTCCTGGAGCCAGGAAGAGTAAAGCAGCGACCAAGCATACCATTTAGCACTGAGTTACTCCTTGAATTAAGAAATGGCGTACTTTGGCTAAAATGGAGCCTCTGGCTGGCATTTGTGTACACTCTGTGAGGACAATTGCAGCTTCTACGGTGCTGGCCAGGGGCGTCTCAGTGACTCATATTTGCCTGGCAGCCACCTGGTATTCTTGCATATATTTGCCAAACAGTATTGCTTAGTGGTTTAGACACCAAGTAATTCTTTTTTAGAGATGTGCTGCATGATTTCCTTGGTTAATCGGCAGTGGTCCTCCCTCTGGACACCGCTTTGAGATTCATAAGGTGATGAATCTGTAGGAGGTATCCAAACAAAAGAAAAAAAAGTTACTTAACACTATTTCTGTTGGATACTACATCTTCTCACTGATTCCTCATCCAACACCCTACACCCCCCCCTCCCCCCGTCTGAAGTCGTACCATTAATAATCCCGTTCCAAGACAGTTACTTCTGTTATTCTAATCTGTAGTCTCCTGTTGTTTTATCTCTTTCGGTTTCTACCTCTCCGTGTCGGTTGGGTATGGTCAAAAGTAAATAACTTCTTATTTACTTAAGAAAGTTCCTGCGTGGTTGGAGCCCAGGGATAATATGGTAAGGTTAAGAATCTGTAGGAAGATATAGTATTCTTCACAAATATTGTTACCAAAGGTAAGTAACTTTTTCTTTTCCTGTGTTTTTTTTCTTTCTTTTTTTACTAAATATACCTTCTATTGTAGGCGATATTCTTGGTGCCTTAGCTGTTGTGTCTGGACGGAAGCATCCTTCAACGACTCAAGCTAAACAACTAAAAGTCTGCCTTCCCTTGACACCTGTAGTGCTTCATCTGGTGACATCTCAGGTACTGTTTCAACAGCTACATCCTTATGTTATGTTGTACTTCTTCCAATATTGTAAGTTATTTAGTCTTCTACTAGACAGCATAAAAAACAGTTTTATTTGTGCCGATAATTTCGTAGAACAGCATGAAATGTTCTGCAATAATCACTGATTGGTTTCTTCTATTTTGATCAGATATTTCGTCCTCAAATTGTGACCGAGGAGTTTCTTATCAGTTTTGGAACCTTACTTGTGAGTAACATGATAAGTTTATATTGAAATTGTTCTTACAACTGTCAAAGCCATTTCCTGTGTCGCACATGCAACACGAGTATTGTTAAATTCATTGGGCGATAGAACAAATGCTTCGGTAATGTCAGTTTCTTTTGCTCCCCTTATGACATTGCCTTTCTCTTTTTTTATCAACCTGTTTTTACATTAAACTTAGGGCAACCGGAGTTCTCGGTCTAACTTAATGAATATAGTGCAGTGTCGGGCAGAAAGTGGTACTCTGAATGTGTTAAAAGCATCCTATGCTGTTATTGTGATGTCATCAAGGCAACTAACTGACTTCTCATCTTCTTAGGTTGTATTTTTACATAATACTGTGCTGTCTATGCTAATGCTTATAATACAAAGTAGTGCAATGCAGGATGTTCAGAGGTTAGATCTGTTCGCCACGGCCTTGAAAAGGACTTGTCCTGTGTTCTGCGCATATAGTTCCCTCTGAATTGTTCCCTAGGTGATGTCTTCAGATTCACTTACACTCAGAGCCTGCCTACAGGTTTCCATCCAATCCATTTCTGTCAAAAGTATTACGTAAAGTGCAGGAGGATCGAAAACAGCACCAGGTTCGGCACGGAGAATCTGGTATGCCGATCTATTGACATTCAGCCACCTCTTCCTCTCCCTTTAAGAGCAGACTTGCTAATGCAATAGAATCCCAAAACCCTAATTCCCTAACACTGCAGCTGCATTTGTGGAGATGGAGTAGTGCCAACTAGAGTTTTTGTGCCTTCTTGATGAAGTCACAGACATCATCTTGGAAGCCAGGAAGCTGCTTCCAGATCTATCTACACACCTCACTAGATCGAGTGCGTTCAGTGGTGCGAATCGGATGGCCTCAACACCCTTAAAACTGGTCTTTCTGGCATCTTGTGATTTGCTTTGTCCATTGCACAGCGGGGTGTGGCGGTGGGGACAGTTAAGGTTAAGGGCTGTTTGGCTGCCTACATGTGTCTTTTTGATCAAAGTTGCCTGTTTAAATTGGCATGAGCGGCACTTTTTCTGAAAGATTTGCTAAATCCTCCCACTCCATTTAAGGTGTAACACAAGGAAAACCCCATAATAACTGTGCTCAACGCTCTGGTAGTTTGGCACAAAAGCAGTCAGGCTTAACTTAGAGGCAATGTGTAAAGTATTTATGCAGCACACAAACAATAGTAAAGCGAAAACATCACACAAGAACAATCCCTCACCAATTTAGAAATATAGAGTAAAATTTGATAAGTTACTTGACATCAAAATAACAAAAATACAATTAGTAGAACCGGAGATATGCAATAATTTTTTTAAAAAATGGGAATAGTACTTAAAAGCACAAAGCACCAACTGTGGTTATTTCAATTTTCTATTTTCATCACTTGTAGAGCGCATGGTGATCCAGGGGCATCCCAACGCTGGGTAGGAGGATGCAACATAACGGAACCGGAAGGGCACCTTAAACTACTAATTTATTAGAAGAGCCAAGTTTTGATCGCTTTCTGGAAGCGTAGCTCATTTTCTGTCGCTCGAATGGACAAGGAAAGAGAGTTCCAAAGCTTTGCTACATTAAAACTGAAGGAACGGCCACCTCTTCAAACGTTTTTAATAGCCGGGGTGGATGCCAGGTGTGAGTTCGAAGACCAAAGTAATCTGTTTGGAGTATAAGGGGTAACCAATTGGTGTAGGATAGGCAATGGTCATGTAGAGCCTGGTCAGCAATGCATAGTGATTTAAATTCCACTCTTTGGACAGTAGGAAGCCAGTGAAGGTCTCTCATGCCCTGCCTAACTGACTGTGATGTAGGAAGTTCAACCAGTGTTCGTCAGGCTGCATTTTGCACAACCTGCAATTTTTGGAGTTACCGTAGTCCAAACAAGACAGGACCAGGGATTGAACCACCAATTTTCTCGAGGTCTGGGAGAGCAAGTGTAAGATCTTGTGTAGCAACTGTATCATTCCAAAGCAACTGCCCGCCGTTTTAGGGGCCTGAGCTTCCATAGTTAAGGTATCTTCAAGCCACACACCTAGGCTTTTTATAACAGCCTCAGGGGTTGGAGAGGGACCTAAGGCCAGTAGGCCAGCCCAGACCTTGTTGGATGCTGGAATTATCTGGTTGCACTGGACCAGGACAAAGTCACTAGTTCAGGCCGACCACAATGGAGCATGGGCTGGCTGCAGGGACCAAGTTAGGGCCAGCCGAACAAAGCACCTTAAATCCTGCTTGCTGAACATTACGAGGTTCTGAGTTAAGGATGCGTCACACATCAGTGATTTGGTGCTGCAATGCGAGGTCCTGCATCGAGGATGCATCGAGGATGCATCAAGCAGTGGTGGTTCTGAGGAGCTGCGAGGTCCCGTGTCAGGGATGCATCGCGCAGTGGAGGTTCTGAAGAGCTGCAAGGTTCCACATCAGGGTTGCGTCGTACAGCGGTGGTTCTGATGCGAGGCTACGAGGTGATGCTTCGGTTCCTGCTTGGACCACAGCTAGGCTGGCGGAGGGTATTCAGGCCCACTTCCAAGGGCTCAGGACTGGGTGACACTACTGGCGGGAGGGCAAGACTCAAAGACGCACAGCAGACAGAGTTCAGGTGCTGGTTTCAAGGTGGATGATGCCTTTTCTGACCCTGAGTAGTAGTCCTTTTTTGCAGCAGAGCAGCAGAGCGGTCCTTGTGAGTTATCCACAGGTTCAGAGGTGTACTAAATAGTTAGGTCTGAGGGCCCAATATTTATACCTCGTGCCACCTTTGAAGGAGGAGAGGGTTCTAGAGGTCCTCCCCCCTCCCCCCCGCCAGGTGTGTGGAATTTGATGCTTCCCTGCCCTGGCCCTAGCTTGTCTGGGGACACAAAAGACTAGTGTGAAACTATTTGTGAGTGTGCTGAGGCAGAATCTTTGTGCTGTGCAAGTGTGGTAGGTGACAGCTCTGCCCCTATCAAGTCAAAGGTGGCCCATCCTGCCAACCCCCATATCCTCTTTGTCTCACTGTCTGTGAGTAATACACAAAGGCCAACGGCCAGCTACACCTAGTCTTGTGACCCAGGATATGGGCTTCAGGCACCAAATGGTTGGAAGAAGAAAATACCAATTTTCTAAAAGTGGAATTTTCTGAATTGTGACTTAAAATACATCTTTAACATTAAAGGGGGTTTTAAATTACAATTCTTTAGAGTCCAAACTCGACATTCCTACCTGCTCCCAATTGCGATTAATCCCTTATTAAATGTAGTAAGGAAACCCAATGTTATCCTATTGGAGAGGCAGGCCTCGCATTAGTGAAAAACAAATCTTTTAGTTTTTCACTACCAGGACGTGTACAACTTAAAAGTACAAGTCCAACTTGTTAAATACACTGCATCCTGCCCTATGGGCTGTTTAGGGCCTACCCAAGAGTGACTTACATGTATTAAACAGGGAGATTTTGGCCTGTCAAAAGGCTTATTTTGCCAGGTCGAAATGGCAGTTTACACTGCACACACATGCTTCAATGGCAGGCCTGAGACATGTTTAATAGGGCTGCTTAAGTGGGTGGTTTAAATGAGAGAGCACAAGCACTTTAAGCAGTGGTAAAGTGTGCAGAGTCCGAAGGTTAACAAAACAAATTCATCAAAAACAGGAGGAGTAAGGCAAACAGTTTGGGGGAATACCACCCTAAAGCTGACGGGTCTAACATTACTCAATTTGACTCAGTTCTTGATATAATCCGCTTTCGAGCCGTTACCCTGTTTTACATCTCTCCCTGAAGACAGTTTTGTTGGTAGCAGTAACTTCAATGTTTTGAGTCGGAGAACTTCATGCCCTCTATTGCTTTTCTGCTTCCTACGCTATGTTTCTTCAATTCAAAGCCATAACCCTAAAAAGCATTACTAAAGCCGATAGGTTTGACCCTTGTAAAGTGCACGCACACTAAGACATAACATGCAGGGACCCCGCACTTACACTGCTGCCCTCCCATAGGCACATCCCTCACACTGCCTTCACATAAGCATATGTCTCACTCAGGGCTCACAGAGTGACAACTTTCAACCTGAAGACCACCTATGCCTCACTCTGCACTCACACAAATTCCAACCTATAGACCACTTACCCTGCATTCAGAAAAGACCATGTTAATCTTACATTCAAACAGGAACATCCCTCACAATGTACTCACAGAGCATGGTGGCCATACTGCACTCATTCAAGCACACTGCTCACACACAGGCACACCGCTCACTAACAAGGTGCAGAGTTTGGACTGATGGTGGCATAAGAGAGACGGGCTGAGTATCTGATGGATCGGTCCACTAGTGTAATTCAGAGCTCTTGAAGTAAGCTACACTGAGGTTGTCTTATCTCCCATAAACCACACTTGGACCAGCACCGCAGACTGTTAGTCTAATCTTTGTGGAATTATGTGGGGAAGAATCTTGGCTTCAAAATAAAGTCCCACTTTCTTTCTAAAAAACAAGGTGAAGGTTTTCTTTGTAGTGCAAATGTATGCTACAAGAAAGAAAGAAAAACAAAAGACAAAATATGGCAACTAAATGCAGAGGGCATGTGCTTCAATAAAAAAATTAAAAAGCAAACATTTGTGCTGTCCTGCCATCCTGGAGCAGTAAAGAATAACAGAGTATGCAGAATACCGTATTAAGATGGTGGCATGGTTTTGAAGCTTGCAGTAGTGATGCCTGGTGCTCTGCATAAAAAAGTTGCGGTCCCGTAGCAATGGCAGCCGAGCTGCTGGTACTCTCATTGCTCAATTAGCTCAAGTCTGCATTCTGGTGAGCTGCTGGGGGTGTACTAAGGGAAATATCTCATGAGGTTCAGAGTATCAGAGTAAGCAGGGAAAATACTGTAACTTACACTACCGGACGTTCTAAAGACCAATGGTTATCTACTAGGCAAGCCCAAACATTGACAACAAAGCCAATGGATCAAGAGGGCTGATTCTGTGACCAATTGTATGTATGCTGTTCATAAGGGCTGGACTAATATGTGAATTATACTCTGACCGATTAATAGCTGAAGTGGGCTTACCTAAAGTCCATTTTCTGTATTTGTTTGAGAAAACATGAGGCTGGTGGGACAGCTAAAAAGTCTTTTGCCCAGGCCTACAACACAAAGAAATAGATAGAGCGCAGGGAGCAGGAGTGCAGCGGGTCTTTGGTTCACATGCATAAGACACACAGCACTGGTCAATAGATTACAATCTGCCCTGAAAAACATGGAACACGTGTGATACTGCAAGACCAGTGCAAGTTTTCTTTAAAGACTTGGAAGAAGTCTGGTACTGCAGTGTCAGCCATTGCAAGCTTCCTTCAAAGACATGAAACAAGTGTTGTACTGCAGGTCCACTCAGTGCAAGCTTCCTTCAAAGGCATGGAACAAGTGTGGCACTGCAGGGCCAGTGCAAGCTTCCTTCAAAGGCACAGAAAAGTTTGGTACTGCAGGGTCTGCCAGTTCAAGCTTCCTTCACAGACATGAAAAGTGTGGTATTCTTCTTCCCCTACCGTGGCTACGGAGGAGGGAGCTTCATATGCAATGGTGGTGCGGAGGTTGGCTGAGGTCCTTGACCTTCAGTTGCCCTCGATGGCATTCAAGACTAATTCTTGACAGAGGTGCAGCAGGAGTGAGTCTCCACATCTGAATCGCTACTCCAGTTCAATGACTCCCTCACAGATATCCTTTTGGGGACCTGGTCCAAACCCAACACAGGAGCTCCTCTGAATATGACGATTTCCTGCCGCCACCGGCCTGCTGCTGGGGACCCAAACTTCCTCACCCATCACCCTACCTTCGAGAGCTTGGTAGCCCAGGCCTCAACGTCCCACTGCGCATTCTCTGCCGCCCCCCGGATTAGGAATCCTATTGGCTGGATTCTGTGGGGAAGAACATTTTCTCTTCCACCAGCCTGGCATTGCGCACTGTGAACATTGCATGCCTTTTGGGCCGTTACTCCCACACTCTGTGGGACACGGTTGCGCAAGTGCTGCCACGGGTCCTGGAGGAGGCCCGGGCTGTACTCTCTAAGGATGTTGCCAACAGGAGAGATGCAGCAAAGTTCACAATACAATGCGACACGACTGACTCACTGGGCAGATCGGTTTCATCGATGGTGGCCCTGAGACGCCATGTCTGGTTGAGGATGACTGGCTTTTCGGGAGGATGTCCAGGCTTCCCTTATGGACATGTCCAGGCTTCCCTTATGGACATGCCCTTCGCTGGCACCCGTCTCTTTGGAGAGAAGGCAGATTCTGCGCTCGAGCTCTTCAAGGACAGTCGAGCAACGGCCAAGTCCATGGGCCTTTATATGGTGCCACGTCCCCCCAGTCTGCCTTTCGTGGCTACGGAAGGTGCTTCCAGCCACGCCAATTCCCTCCAGACTCTGAGCCACGCATGCTCCCCAGCCCCTGCGTGGACAAAAGTGTGGTACCCACAGACCTCGTGGGTCAGGTAGCCAGCAGTCTGGTCAGTCTGCTACCTCCCCTTCCCTAGCACCTGAATCCTCTAAACCTTCCTAATCTGCTCCCTTACCACCATGGGCATCCAGTTAGTGGCAGGATTCATCATCACCTGCCCCACTGGCAGTCCAAAACATCGGACAGGTGGGTTTTGCAGATTGTCTGAGGGGCTTCTCCCTCCCTTCTACACTACCCCTTCCTCCATGCCTCCATCTCACAACTGGCTTACACGGAGCATCTGCCCCTTCTCTGCAAGGAAGTCATGGCTCTATTGTCCAAGGGAGCCATAGAGAGGATTCTGCTACCAGAAGTAGCCTGTGGTTGCTATACCTGCTACTTTCTGGTTCCCAAAAAGGACAAAGGCCTTTGTCTGATTCTAGATCTGCAGGCCTTCAATCTCTTCCTCAAGAAGGAAAAATTCAAAATGCTCAGGTCTTGTCTGCCCTGGACCCAGGAGACTGGATGGTAGCGTTGGACTTGTAGGACGCCTATTTCCACATTCTCCTCCTGCCTTCCACTTGCACTACCTGCGGTTTACAGTAGGCCACGAGCCTTTCCTATTCACCGTGCTCGCCTTTGGCCTTACCAGCACCTCTTGGGTGTTCACCAAGGTGATGGCAGTGGTTGCAGCTCATCTGTGGAGATCAGGAGTGCCAATCTTCCCCTATCTCGACGACTGGCTGTTGAAGACGGGCTCACCTCAGGCTGTCGTCTCCCACCTCCAGACTACGGCGAACCTCCTGCACTCACTGGGGTTCACTGTCAACATGCCGAAGTCACACCTGACCTCCTTTCAGATGCTCCCTTTCATCTGAGTTGTTCTGGACAGTGCAGTTTTGGGCTTATCCTCCCTAGCGGCGAGTCCAGGATATTCAGGCTATGATAACGATGTTTCAGCCTCTATCTAGGTTTCCTTGAGACTGACTCTGAGGCTGCTGGGCCTCATGGCCTCCTGCATCCTGCTTGTGATACATGCCCGCTGGCATATTCGGGCTCTGCAGTGGGAACTGAAGTTCCAGAGGGCTCAGCATCAGGGGAATCTCTTCGACATGGTCCAGATCCGGGAGGGAACTGCAAAAGATCTGCAGTGGTGGCTAACGTACCGCGATTGGGTCAGAGACAGACCCCTCTCCCTTCCCCAACCAGATCTGACAGTAGTGAGAGATACATCACTCCTGGGATGGGACGGCCATCTGGTAGAGGTGGAGATCAAAGGACTCTGGTCTCCGGTGGAATCCGGACTCCACATCGACGTGCTGGAACTCTGAGCGATCCGACTGTCATTGAAAGCCTTTCTACCCTCCCTGAAGGGAAGGCTAGTGCACGTGTTTACAGACAGCACCCCCGCCATGTGATACTGCAACAAACAGGGCGGAGTGGGATCGTGGACCATTTGTCAAAAGGCCCTGCGCCTCAGGACATGGCTGGAACAGCAGGACATAACCATGGTGGTTTAACACCTGGCAGGCTCTCTGAACGCCAGGGCAGACAAACTCAGACACCGATGCCTAGCAGACCACGAATGGCGTCTCCACCCGGAGGTGGCGCTAGGTCTCTTTCAGCAGTGAGGAGAGCCTTGGTTAGATCTGTTCGCCTCTGCTGAGAACGCACAATGTCAGCAGTTTTGCGCACTGGAGTTTCCAAGACGGCTCTCGCTCGGAGACACTTTTCGTCTCAAGTGGAGTTCAGGCCTTCTGTACGCATTTCTGCCCAGAGTTCTCAAGAATTTCACTTCTAGGCTTAAGCCATCCTTGTGGCTCCCAACTGGGCATAGAGAGTCTGGTTTCACGAACTACTGAGCATGACCATTGATCCTGCGATCAGGCTGCCCCTTTAGGAGGATCTTCTTTCGCAACAGAAGGGAAGGGTTATTAACCTGAACCTGTCTACGCTCCCTCCTTGTGTGGAGACTGAGCGGCGAAGTTTGACAGCTTTTGACCTTCCTCCCCAAGTCTGTAACATCATCTTGACAGCTAGGCATCCCTCCACCAAGACAGTATTACGCCTCTCGTTGGAAAGGATTTGTTGCATGGTTTAGGAGGCTGACTTAGTATCATGTGCACACTTATTTAAGTGAAGCACCCTGCACTATTCCAGAAAACCCATATGGTGAGTTTAGTGGTCTTAGACAACCATAGAAAGCTCTCTAAGTGGTAACTGAGCAGCCTTCAGGCGTATTCCAGAAAGAGTGTTAAGCAGCTTGTTTTACCACAACTAATCATGGAGTGTATGTTAAACAAAAAAGTACCACACAGTGTAGTTATAAAAATTGTGATATTTATTATACATACTCACTGACACATTGGTATATCTCCTACCCGGAGATATCAACACAATACACACAATATTTCAAAAGTAGAACAGGTAAGTAGCACAAATACACAGTGGTCTCCAGGGGGAGACCAAACCATATACTAATAAAGTGGAATGCAAACTGAAACCGAAGTCAAGACTTGACCCAGAAGACTTAGGAGAGCTGGGGACTCAAGGAACCACCCGAGGTAAGTATCCAGGAACCCCACGGAGGCTGTGTGCAGAGTGGAAACATAGCCTCGTACTCAATGCAAGTCAATGGGAAAGTCGCGGTTGCAGTTTTGAAGAAGGACCCTTCCCAGTGGATCCTGAAGAAACCCAGTGGAAGATGGAAGGTTGGAGAGTAACCCCACCCATGGATACCCCAGGAACCAGGATACCTACACCAGGAAGGCATGGTGCATAGATGCGAAGTGACATCGGAAACCACCGTGGACCACAATGGAGGACTTCTGTGAAGATGCCGCTGATGAAGAAGGTGAAAGAGTCCGGTGGAATCCAAGGGTGGATTTTTGAAGAGGAGTGCCTGCAAGCAGAGGGGACAGAGTCTATGCCACTCGCGAGTGACCAGGAGGCACAGAAGACCAATGACCACTGATGACGGAAGATGCAGGAGAGTTGACTGTGATTTTGTCGCTGTGGCTGTGAGAACCAGGCGACACTGTGGAAGACCAGGAGTCGTTCAGGAGCTGTCCCACATTTGAAGTCGAGAACCAGGGGGTCGGTGTCCGGCTGGAGTACCAACAAGCCTTGGCAGCAGCAACAGACGTGGAAAACGAAGAAGGTGCAGGGTCGGGATCAGCAAGGTCCAAGGGACTCACCAAATGTAAGAGAGTCATAGAAGGCCCCGAACAAACAAGGGAGGCCACTGGAGCCAAAGGAGACCCCCAAGAGGACCCACAAGCCGAAGGCACAGGAGTCGCAAGAGGACCTCGAGCAGCTCACCAAAGATTCAGACCCACGGTGCAGCCGATGTGGTGAGGATGAAGATCTTGGCAGGAAGAGGTGCTGGAGGCTGGAGCTTCTTGGAGCCCGAAGATCTCTGGAGAAGAGAGTCAACAAACCTTGGCAACGGCAAGTCGGCGCGGTGCACAAGGGTTCTGTTCCAGCAGTTCCAACGAGGGATACTGGCCTCAAACTCAGTGAGAACACAGTGCAGGGCTCGAGGAAGTTGCAGACCCATTCCCTGTGTTGCTGGGCCTTTTAAAGTCCAGAGGACTTTAGGAACAGCACATCGGTCAGCTTAACCACGGTGCCTGCAGATGCAGGGGAGTGTCTCCTTCACTCCAAGGGAGATTCCTTCGGGTGTCTTTGATGCCGACAGGCCTGGAGAAGAACCTGGATGAAGCACAGGCACAGACAATGCAGAAGACTGGCAGGACGACGAGACCAGAAGCAGCAGGATTCTTCCCAGATGCAGTCTCGGTTCCCAAAGCGAAGTCCAAAGTGCCCAGACGGTAGAAGTAGAAGTGGTTCAGGTTCTGAATCTTGTCCCACGACGAATCTGAAGAACCACCCACAGGTAAGCCCTTAAGTACCCAAAGGAAAGGGTTGGGACGATCCAGGGGTCCCTTCCAGAGGAGGGGCTGGACAGAGGGAAGGATACTCCCATGTCCTTTGTCCAGTTTCTCGCCAGAGCAGGAGCCAACAGCTCCCTGTACTGGTGTCAACTGGAGTATGCAGGGAGGGGCACCAAATGTGGCCTTCAAAGCAGTCTGATGGCGCTGGCAAGTGCCCCACCCCAGCCCAATACACTAAGTCCTGTCTGGGAGGTAGTCACACCTTCCTGTGACAGGAAACCTATTGTTCTACCTTCCCCTGCTTGAGCCTGGCTCAGCAGCAGGAGGGCAGAATCATGTCTGTGGTCAGCAGCAGCACTAGCTTGCTGTTAGACCCTGAAAGGCTGGTACCAGGAATACAGGGGGGCTTAGTACATAGAATCCTACATCCAACACTGGAATCAGTGTTGGGGTAGTATTCCAACATGTTTGATAGCCAATATATAGTTAGACATCTTGTAATTGACTTGATGTCCACTATATGTATAAAATGGCTGACCACAGTTAAAAGGCCTGGAGAATCGACTCCTGGGTTTACGGGAGGTGTCCTGCTCATGCAGGGCACCCTCACACTTATTACCAAGCACCCTGCCTTCAGGATTGAAAGGCCTGCCTTAGGGGTGACTTAGAGGTTTTAAGTGCAGTCAACTCAGATATAAGGAAACTGATATCTGTTGTGAGTGGTGCTAGCACCAGATCACACAGGCTGCAATAGCAGGCATTTAGTCACAGTTTGAGTGGTCTCTCATGGGTGGCATAATGCATGCGGCAGCCCATGGGAGACCTCTGGTGTACCTATGCCCTGGGTACCTTAGTACCATATATTAGGGACTTAGAAGGGTACACCAGTAGCCAATTAGGAAGGTACCAAAGTACTTATCATAGTTCAATATAGGGAGAGAGCACAGTGGCTGGGGTCCTGATTAGCAGGATCCCAGTCAGACTAGTCAGAAAACAGAATGACACCAGCAAAAAGTGGGGGTAACCATGAAAGCAAATCCTACTTTCCTACACATGGTGTACAGAAAAACACATTGGTCGCCTTTCTGCTCCCCCTTTCTGAGGTCTTACTCTTCATTCTTTCCCTTGCCCAGCAGGGCTCTGCTGTGGGCACTCTTAAAGGCTATCTGTCTGCTCGCTCTGCCTTCTTACGGCTGCCTTATCAACCTTCGTTGTTCAAGTCCCCTTTGTACATAGGTTTCTAAAAGGCCTTATCCATCTCTTTCCTCCTTCACCATGTATTATGCGTCAGTGAGACCTCAATCTGGTCTTGACTTTTTTAATGTGTGCTCGTTTCGAGCCTCTCCACAATTGTACCCTCAGGATTCTCACACTAAAAACAGCCTTCCTTGTGGCAATTACATCTGCCCCTAGAGTGAGGGAGCTGCAGGCCTTATCATTGAAGCCGCCTTAACTCTCAGTCTATCCTGACAAACTGGTGCTTCGCACATGGGCCTACTTTCTACCAAGGTGGTCACCCCATTTCATGTAGGTCAGTCTATCACCCTGCCTACTTATTATACTTTTCCACATCCCTCTAAAGAAGAGAAGTGACTCCACCGTCTGCACTCTAAAAAAACGATGTCGTTCTACCTTGACCACACATGAGAGTTCCGGGTGGACAATCAATACTTTGTGGGGTATGTTGGTGCGAATAGAGGTCAGGTGGTGCAGAGGTAAACCATCTTGTGCTCGGCATCAAAATCTGCTGCGCACTAGCCAAGAAGCAACCTCCTGAAGGTTTGCAAGCTCATTCCACCAGAGCTAAAGCTGAGACCACTGCATTAGCACGCAGAGTTCTGGTCCTGGACATCTTCCAGGCAGCAAAGTGGGCTTTCCTGCACTCGTTCATCAAACATTACTGTCTGGACAGTCAGGTCCATAGAAATGGGCACTTCTCCTGTTCGGCCCTGCAGGACTTCCTTGTGTAAAATTGGTATGCAGACCCACCTCTGAGAATGGTATTGCTTGGGTATCTATTCAAAGGTTGGGAATCTGCGGCTAGAAGTCTCTATCAGATGGGGGCGTGGCTTGACTAGCCATCATGGCGGACGCAGCTTAGCTGAGCTCCGTCTACCCACGCCATAATCCACTAATTATCCTGCCTAATCCTGCCCGGAGAAGACTCACTAAGCTTCGCCGTATACCCTACTTGCTCTGGAGTGTGGCGACCTCCTTGATTTGCAGATCGGCGGAGTGGAGGCTGGGGACGCCACGGATCCGCGGGCCGGACTGCCTAGTGCCGTTCCCGCTGCGGTAGTCGACCTGGGGACTACTGGATAGAGCTGCGATACACGCACTGAACGGGACGCGGGAATCGGGCCTCGGAGGAAGGGGGCCCGTGCCTCCGGCTAGCTGCTGTGGTGTGGAGCGCAGCGCCGGTGCGCAGAACTCGCTGCTGGCCCATCCCCCTTGGCCTCCCGGCCGCCGTGGAGTGGCGCGGTGCGGGGAGTGAGACGCCGTCAACACCTGGCCACCACCTTGGCCCCCACTGACTCGTTGGTGCCTGAGACGCACGCTGTGCCCCTGGGCGATACGCAGCAGCAGAGCGCAGTGCCACTGTGCGAGGTTTGCCGCCCGGCCCCTCCCCCCACTGCTTGGCGGTCGCCATCTCTCTGAGGCCGCGCTGGTGTGCGGCGGCTCCGTGCTGCGGGAGACCCGAGTACCTAGCTGCCTGCGGCGCCGCTGGGTTTTCGTCAGCCGCCGATGAATGCGGGCCCGGTCGGGGCGAACTGAGCGTGACGCCGGCTGGGCACAGGGGTCGGGGCACGACCCAGACGGTGAGTGACCCCGTCATTACTCCTCTTCTCCCCCCCCCGGTCCGGGACTGGCGGGCAACACCACTGGCGCCCTGGAGGCGGCCTTCCACCATCCGTGAATATACCGCAGCGGCAGCCCTGGATTGGTGCACGGGTGGCCCTGAGGCGGCACTAATTGTGATACCGGGCTAATCCTCATTGGGTCCCGCAGCCAGGCCTGTATTGCAGATAGTTACTGGCGCACTGCCCAGGGGGTGGAGACGGGCCGCTAACACAGTAGAGGATCCCAGAACTGTTGTGGCTCACGGTCTCTTCTGGCGCCCCTCCCTGGCGGGCTCCCCCTGGGCCTGGCGTGCTGGCCTTGGCGCATTGGACGGCGCGGCCGCCCTCCCGTCGACAGACGCTG
The DNA here is from genome assembly GCA_963921515.1 of Calotriton arnoldi. Lineage (NCBI taxonomy): Eukaryota > Metazoa > Chordata > Amphibia > Caudata > Salamandridae > Calotriton > Calotriton arnoldi. The sequence goes on from CAWUFW010000900.1 coordinate 2,513,210, forward strand.
TTCCCGGCCTGACCCTCGGCGTAGGCCGGCTGCTTACTCCAAGACTGCGCCCCCCTGGCCTAAGCCATCCCAGTTCCGCCCGGGGGGGTGCCGTCGGTCCAGCGGGGGGCAGGCTCGTCGCCCCCTTTTGTACAACTCAGCCATATGGGCAAAGGCGGGCCGAGTGGGGCTGGCCCCAAACAGGGCACTATGGACCAATATACCACCGCGGCCGGGGGTGCCGCCGGCGTGGATGGGGGCGGCTCGGCCATGGACAACGCGGCCCTCCTGGCGGCAATCAACAGTGCTCAGGACATGCTGGGCGCCAAGATCGGCGCGGTGGGATCCGAAGTCTCATTCCTCCGCCAGGATCTTCGTAAGGCAGTGGACTGGATCACTGAGGCTGAAACTAGAGTCTCAACAGTGGAAGACTCTGTGACCTCCCTTCAAAAGAAAGTCAATAAGCTAACTGTCGTCACGCAGGAACTTGCCTCTAGGGTGGAGGATGCGGAGGGCCGCGCTCTGAGGAACAACCTGCGCTTAGTGGGTCTGGCTGAAGGATGTGAAGGGGCATCCATGACAAACTTTATCACAAAATGGCTCACAGACATCCTGCCTAACGACCTCTTGTCCTCTGCTTTCGTCGTTGAGAGGGCGCACAGGGCCCTGACGCAGAGGCCCCCCCCGGGCGCGGCCCCAAGGCCGGTCATTGCAAAAATCATGAACTCCTCGCCGACCGGGACGCCATTCTGCGATTCGCCAGATCACACAAAGATAGCTTTATGCATGACTCACGCTCGATCTTGATATTTCCGGACTACCCACCCCTGGTCCAGCAACAACGCCAATCCTTCATGGCCGCGAAGCGCAGACTGAGAGAGTTGAACGTTCAATACATGCTGCTCTATCCGGCTCGGATGCGAGTAATATACAACTCCAAGTCCTACTTTTTTGATACTCCTGAGGCGGTCTTCGCGTGGTCGGATGAGCGTCCACAGCTCCGAGCGGGCTCTCCATCTGCCGTGGACTCGGACTCTTCTCGCAACTTTCGCTCTCAGCGGCCGCGCCGCACCAAGTCCCAGAAGAGGCGGGGGCCGGGAGGGGCGTCACCGAGTACTGAGCGACCGCCTTGAATTATCCGGACTGCCCCACACTACAAATGGTGAACTGTAAGACACTGCATCTGTGTTACTGAATATTAGTTCTGTTGGTCTCCGGGTGGGCGTGGGCATTAGACCACGAGCTGCGTGGCCACGGGCTTCTTGCACTCCCGGTGTTCCCGGTGTTCCTGGGGTTATAGGGTGGGGAGGGATCCCTTGGTGTGATTTCTGGGGGCCCCCCGTTGGGGGTCCGCTGCTCATTACACCGCGACAGATGCTCCTTGTTTTTGGTAGTGTCGGGTGGGGGAATATCCCTTTGGATATGTTGTGTTATAAAGTTTATATGTTTTTGTATTCGCAGGCGGTGGGATGTTTTTCATCTTGTCTTTCAAGCAGATCTCCTAGCTCTACTCAGCTTTTACTCTGACCCTCATGACGCCAGGTGACGAAAACCCCCTAGGGGACATAACAATGGTATCTTGGAATGTCCGTGGGCTACTGAATAAGGTAAAACGTGGGGCCGTTCTGCGACAGGCAAAGCGGTATGGGGCGGATATCCTCCTTTTACAGGAAACCCATTTACTGGGAACAAAAGCTCCGTGCCTCGCCCGCTTCGGTTTCTGTCACATCTATCACGCAGGGTTCACGAGGGGCTCTAGAGGAGTGGCGGTCCTTATTCATCGCAGGGCTCAGTTTAAATATATCGCACACAGGGCGGATCCTGGGGGCCGATTCCTGTTCGTCACGGGTGAGATTTGTGGCGAACAGATCACTTTTAGTAGCATTTATGCCCCCCCACCATTAGGCACCACCTTCATTGAACACTTGGGGGCGTGGGGCTCCCTTCCAGCTGGACTGACCCTGATGGGGGGCGATTGGAACGATACCATGGGCCCCTTAGACCGTCAGCGCATTCTCGACTCCCCGCAACCACTGGGTCCTACCAAATTGTTAACCTTGACATCGACAATGGACTGGGCTGACATATGGCGGGAATTTCACCCCACTGAACGTGAATATACATACCTATCGACGGTCCATGGGTCACAGTCCCGACTAGACTATTTTCTTGTCCCCCGGGTTTTTCTTCACCGATTCTCGAAAATACAACATCGGCCCCGCGGCCTATCTGACCATTCCCCGGTTACAATGCAATTTCACACGTGCTCCCGCAGGCCCCCATTCTGCTGGAGAATGTCCCCTTGGCATCTCCGCGGTCTGGCCTATCGCGATATGCTCAATACAGCGATCACCAACTATTTAGCCGATAACGGTCCCTCTGCCCCTTCGAACGCAGATCTTTGGGAAGCCCTCAAGCCGACTGTCCGGGGCTCCGAAATTAGCTACCGTACACAAGAGAAACGCAGGCGCCACGAACAGCTCGATGCCCTAGAAACGCGCCAGGTGTCCTTATCTTCCCAACTAAGCGCCAACCCCTGCCCCATCCTCCGTCGCCAATTAGTCCTCGCTTAGCAAGAATTACGTCAATATCTGTTGGGCGAAGCCAAAGAGATCTGGGCGGCATCGCAACACCGGATATATCAGTGGGGGGATAAATCCAGCAAAATGCTCCACAGATTGTGCCAAGCGGACGGAGCCCCCACTATTCGTGGCTCCGACGGGTCCTTGCACGCGTCGCCAGTGGGGGTCGCGGAAGAATTCGCAAAACACTTTACGTCCCTATACGCCCAGCAGGAGCAGATCTCTGCCAATCTTATAGCAGAGTTCCTTGTCTACACCCCACCCCGCAGACTCTCTGACTCCGTTCGCGAGCGCCTGGAGACTCCAATAACCCTGGAAGAACTGACTGGCGCCCTCAATGCGATCCGGCCAGGTCGCGCCCCGGACCCCAACGGGTTCCCCATGGAATTTCTCCGCTCCTACATGCCTCTCCTGGGGCCTCATCTACTGGCAACCATTGTCGATGCTGCTGACCAGGCAAGGCTGCCCTGTGACTGGCGTCACGCGGAGATAGTGCTCTTTCTCAAACCTGGCTGACCCCCTGAAGACCCATCCTCCTATCGCCCCATTTCTCTCATAAATTTCGAACCCAAATTATTAGGGAAAGTCTTGGCCGACCGCCTTAGAGGGTGCATTACTGATTTGATCCATCCTGATCAGTCGGGCTTCATGCCACAGAGGGCCACCAGGCATAACATCAGGAGAGTCCATAATGCCATTGCTGCGGCCCCCGCTTTAGGTCGTCCAGCTGCCCTTTTATTAGCAGACATCGACAAAGCATTCGACTCCCTAAGCTGGGTCTACCTTTTCCAACTGCTCGAGGCCATCAACTTCGGTCCACGTTTCTTGGCGTATATACGCCTGCTATACACAGAGCTGTCGGCATCCGTTCGAATTGCGGGACACCGCTCACGCCCCTTCCCGATCCAGAGGGGTTTCCGCCAGGGTTGCCCACTGTCTCCATTGTTGTTTGCCCTGGCGATTGAGCCTCTGGCGGCCTGGGTCAGAAGTGACCCGGTGCTCCGGGGGTTCGATTGGTCCCGCTCGAGATCGGACCGCATAGCACTGTATGCGGATGATGTCCTTTTTTCTATGACAGACCCGTGGTATTCAGGACCGCGTATATTACAAATCCTTAGGGTATTCGGGGATACCTCTGGCCTCCACGCAAACCCTGCTAAATCCATCCTCTTCCCTGTATGTGGGCATCAAGGCCGTGAATCGTGGGCCGCGCAGCTGTCCCGGGCCACAGATGGTTTCATATACCTGGGGATCTTCATTTCCCCGTGCCCAAAGATATCATGGACGCACAATATCGCCCCATTGATGACTCGCCTCAAAAACGAAACAACAATATGTTCCGCTCTCCCTCTCTCCCTCTATGGGCGCTCGGCCATCTTTAAGATGGTTTCCTTGCCTCGAGTCATATATCGCCTCCAAAATTTCCCTTACCCAGTCCCTCGCGCATGGTTTGCTCAGGTAAACGCAATACAAAATAAGTTCCTCTGGGGTGGCGGAGCAGTTTGTGTGGCGCTCCGCACCTGCACACAATCCACGTATTGTGGGGGGATCGCGGCTGCTGACATTTACTCATATTACGTGGCGTCCCACATCCTTGTAATTAACGAATTATGGTATAACTCTCCCACCGATCCGGCATACGCTATCGAACATGCCGCGATGGAACAAGTCCCCCTACTACATCTACTATATAGCTACACAAGGCTAGACCATCTACCACCAGCTGGCAGGCAAGTCATACAGTTATGGAGGGCAACGACAAGACAAATGGGATGGAAAGGGCGACTCACTCAGCAGACCCCCCTGTAGCATGGCACATACCTTGGATCGGTAAACACTCTGCGCGGGTTCCGGGGATGGGACTTGGTGGGGATTTCGACCCTTGGTGATGTGATGAGGGGCGATACCCTAAAATCATTCCAGCAACTACAGACTGACTTCGACCTCCATAAATCTCAATTTTATAAATTTTTACAGCTCCGACATGCACTGTCACCTCAGATCCGACATACGGAGACTCTCCCAGAGTTCCAGCCTTTGGAGGGCCGCCTGTTGATGGGTGACCTAGGACTTCACAAAATTAGGCAGATATACCAAACCCTGACGACACACGCTTCCATCACTCTGGACAAGACCCGACTCGCCTGGCAGGCGGATATTCCTGAACTGACCGATGATGATTGGGCTGAGGCAATTGCTAGCCCGCGGGGTGCGGCAGTCTCCACCCGTTACAGGCTCATCCAATTCAAATACCTGCATAGGGTCTACTACACGAGAGTACGATTGTGGCGAATGGGGGCCATTCAATCCCCGGTGTGTCTGCGGTGTGGCAGAGAGGAAGGGTCCTTCTTCCATACGATTTGGACCTGCACGGCCTTACAGCCCTTTTGGAGTAGGGTTCGGATATGTCTTAATGAGGTGCTGGGGTGGGTGCTCCCACTGGACCCCCGACTGTTTCTGCTGCATTCGACTGACGACATTGGGGGGAATCGTTATAAACAACATCTGTTGTTCCTCGCCCTCACTATCGCCAAACGAGACATAGCACAGGGATGGAAGGCACCCTCTCCCCCAACCATAGGCAAATGGAAAACCGAATTGGATAGGTGTATGGGAGCCGAGATTGCTGTCTTTGAGGCTAGGGGCTGCGCACGGAAACATCGCAGGATATGGTCGCGGTGGGCGACATACCGCGGTGTAGACTTGCCCCCTCTACCCGAGGAAGACTAATGGGTAGCATTCCCCGTTCCCTGCCATGTGTCCCCCAAGTTCTTAATGCTTGACTGTTATATTCTCTCACTGAGTTGTATATCTACACCTGCTGCACTATGTGCTCTGCCTCGAATTTCGACCACTGTCTGCATTTTGTATTGTTTATTTTTTTCCCTGCATGTTTGGCTGGGATTCTATATTTTCATGGAAATGGTTATAGCTGCACATATTGTTCGAAAGATTCAAAGTGCCATAGCGGGGCTGTCGCCCGCTGTATTGAAAAATGACCAAATAAAATTTGTTGTTAAAAAAAAAAAAAAGAAGTCTCTATCAGATGAACAAGTTACTTACCTTCAGTAACGCCTTACCTGGTAGAGACTATATCTAGCTGCAGATTCCTTACTGACCCACCCATCCCTGCCTCAATCCCCCCCCCGCTCTGCGGATGGATTTCTAGGGACAAGGCTGACCCCTTTCAGGGCCCCAGTTTTACACACCTGTGGTCTAGGTACTTCATGGCTCTGTGCTTATGGTGTGGAATGTTGTGAAAAGAAACTGACGTCAGTGCACCTAGAGGATGCCTATATATGTACCGCGACGTCACTTCCAGCACAAATGACGCACGCAGAGCCGATCGATGCAACCTACCGACGCGTAGGGGTACTGCTCACTAAAAACCTTTCCAGATCCAGTCTGACGCCAGGGAAATTGAAAGGTAAGGAATCTGCGGCTAGATATAGTCTCTACCAGATAAGGTGTTACTGGACAGTAAGTAACTTGTTCAACAGTTACTTGAGTCCCCCCTCACTCAATATCTCACTCTGGGGAGCAACATCTTGTTTTCTGAGAGTCTGGCTGGTTTCTACAGGTTTGAGAAGGATAACTTTTCCTACTTCCGGGTTAAATAAGGAATAATTGTGCAATAGCAACCCCAAGAAGTTGTTTAGCTTACCTGTGCATTATTTTTAGCATAAAATGAAATAACCCTCAAATCATTGATTTTCCCAGTTCCAGAACTCTGTCCTAAGTAAGCAGTATTCTTTTACTAACTGCCATTGTCTGAAGGCTGAACGCTGTGATTACTCTGACGTCTTGTCCTCAGAAGCCATAGCAGCATAGGCATAACTTCTTGTTTGACCTCTGATGACACCAGGCTGCCAGGGCTGAATGTCACACTCCATTTTCAAAATTTAGCATGCGCACTGCTCAACTATTCAGTGTGCGCGCAATTAGTCCTTCGCAGTGCCCCCCACAGGTGCTTCAGTAAATTCTGCCGCAGCTGAGCTATTTGGGCTGGACTAACAGTAAGCTCCCAATGCTGTGATCACTCCTGTGGCTCTAGTAGGCAGTAGTGCTGAAACAATTTTCAGACTGGTGGTGCTGCCATCAATATTACATCACTGAATTCATAGGGATCCTGAAAAATCCAAGCATTACACAAAGAACAAGTGTCGCACACGAGCCATCCTCATTCAGCAGGGGAGTAGCAAGGGTGCAGTGTGTAGTTTGTGTTCCATTTAGGGGCACAACATCACAAATATATTACTGAAGCATAGTGTAGTAGTCAGTCATTTACAGACATTTTCGACTGTAATGACCACTAAGTTTGCACAGACATACAATTTTTCTGATAAAACTATATAGCGCACAAATGATGTGTGAAATTGGGATAAAGCGAGTATTTGTCATTTGCGCACCACTAAGTAAAGTGTCTTGATTTGTTTTGGCCCTGTTAAAAACTTTGTTTCCATCACTCTTTAGAATGAATTAGAGAAAAACACTTCCTTTGAGCTTCCCTGTTTATTTATTTTGAAGTGTTTGTACAATTTATAGGTATTTAAATTTTGATTCGTGTGAAAGAAAACGACATCCTACAGCCTTTCTTTTCACACCAGAAAAGTTTTCGCTTAGTTCACTTTACAAAATCCTCACTCTTTGCAGTAGGCGAAAGAAAAGTAAACACTAGTCTCCATTTTAAACGAATAAGCATCAATTTGTCAGAAGACTCGACTGACATTTGACCTCTGCCTTTGAACGCACAGCAAATGTGACACTAAAAAATCAAAATGTACAGTCCTCGTTGATGGTAGTTGACATTCAGAACTTCAGCGAGGTTATTTACCTGACCTCTCAGAGCGCGAGGGGCTGTTGTTGTTGGGGCCCCTCCCTCCACTTTGCCCTGGTGCATTGCACTGGCGGGACTGTACAGCCAAGAGGCGGTGCTGAAGAAAGATTGCTGAGGAAAGGTTTTTCTAGACCGGTGTGAAGCCTGGAAGAATAATTTATAAGATAAGAAATCTGCAGGAAGGTTATGTATCCACCGAAAGTAATTGTTACCAAAGGTAAATAATGTTTTCCTATCTACATTTTCATTGCACTGTTGTGTAGTTTTTTCTTCATTTATTCGCGGACCCCTCCATTTAAATGTGTTCGGTTTTACTGCGAAAGTATTTCACAGCCAAAGAATGTGTATGGATTGGAGTCTTCTGAGTCCACCTGCAGCTAGTAAAGCCTGGAACCACAGAGGCGTGCATGGAGTGGAATCATTCATACTTTAAGGTGCTAGTGGGCTTTGCAGCTGCTGTGAGAAAATCAGAGAGACCAGTGAGAGTCCCCCTTGTTGTGAGAGCATGAAAATAATTCATTTGGTCCCAGTCTGGTGGCTGTATTATTTTAAACACAATTTTTTTTCAAGGGAGCACTGTAGTCTTCAGAACCAACATTGCAGGAAGTATGTAACCTTTCCTTTTCCGTTTTCTCTGGAGCAACTCACAATCACTCATATTCTGCCCTCCCCCATGTAACACAAGGGCCTCATTTAGAGCTTGGTAGATCTCTATGCTCTCTAATTAACAGCAGATATCTGCTGCTTTTTGGCAGATGTCCCATGTCTGCTGCCATTGGTCTTTAATTTGGCTCATTATACATTTGTTTATGGAACACTCCTCCGGTGCCTTATTGGCTCTGGAGACATTTTTATGCCATATCGAGTCACCCGTGCCAGGTGGCACCACTTGACGTTGACCACTGTATCATGCAATATTGATGGGCATGATTCTAGAGCCTAAATATAAGACACCTACCTGCTGAGAGGCTTGGTCACGTTCAGTCATTATCTGGGCCAGGGCAGAGGGTATGTCCCTACGTAGGAAAGATAACCTGGGCCTCCACAATTACCCATTTCCTCTAATTTGACCAATCTCCAGGCCTCCTACAGGCTGATGTGGAGACACATGAGACTGCTGACCCACTGCTTACACCTGCAGAGGTGCACCCACACACCACTTGAAGCTGCGATCAGCACTGTAATTTTATGCAGGCTGTATACTGAGCTGATTGTCATTTTTTTAGTGATTGAGGATAGTCGGGCGGACTGGGGCTGTTGCTGCACATTCCTTTTTTTTCTATATCCTGTTGTTGTTGGTTACTGAAAAATGATATCCAATGAATAAGTTTGGTGTCATTACCATACAATGTTGCAGTCAGGATCGCAGTGTATTGTTGGATGTATCATTGCAACTTAACCGTAGAACCCCTGTCTAGAATTGCTTTTGCTTGGCAACTTTCGATCCCTGAGAGACATGCTCTAATGTTCTTGTCACACTGTATTATCGCAATGCCCAACTCCATTTCCCAATTGGATTATGCTTATACAGTGATTTACTGTGTCCAGATATATAGCTTTCATATACAAAATCTTACTAAACAGATCAAACAAAAAAAATAAGACTCCTACCTGCTTGTGATATCAGTTTCTAATTTTTCAGGCATTAAAGGACCTGAGCATCCTCAGCCGTAAAGCGATTTGCAATTTGATTTTTCAAAGTGTTTTTATCTATTTTTAAAAATGGAGGAGACACTGTTTCCAACTAAGACTTCAGGTTTTAAATCTTGGGGGCCATGTCAGAGAGCTATATCCATTATGGATACACGCTGATTGTGTATGGGATGTAAACATGATCCTGTGCAGTGTGATCTATGTGCAACAATGAATCCTACAGCAATTAGAAGATATGAGTTAAAGCTCTACATGGCATTGGTAAAAAGCAGGTTTTGGTATCCCACAAAGGTCTAGCTTTAGATTTAGAATTTCTTCACACAAAAAGGAAAACTCTCCTTGTGACACCATGTTAAGAAATGTATGTGTTCATAGGAAAGATTGTCAAATTTTCCTAGCCAACTACTGGTTCTTCATTCTTTGACAGAAGTGATTTTCCAGCACAAGGAGGAGTTGGCGTTTCAACTTGAGGTTTTTCAACAACCTGGGCTACCTGTTTTGATACTGCTGCCTCTGAGGTATCTAGCTAGGCTGTCAAGGGGAAATAGTAATCAAAGTCTATATCAGCTACTATGGCAGCTTCAGCCTTGATGTCCATGCTGGTTGCTTCCAGAAGGTCATTGGTAGTGGTGTTGGCTGTGACATCTCTTCCGAAGCCAGTTATAAAGGCTGTGGCTAAGTGTGTGGCGATGGCTAGATTGAGACTGACAGTGTCAACTTTAATATCAGTGTAGTTGTTCCAATCATATAATTCTGAGTACAGCAAAGGCTCAGTCAGAGAAATATCTGAGGGAGAAGGATTTTGCTTGAATAAAAAAGTTGACTGCTCAAGAGGCTTTTGTAAGTTTCAAGACCTGCTCGAGTTTGGTTCTCACAACAATCCATTTCCTCATCATGGTAGTCAAATAGATGAGAAGAGGAAAATTGGGCAAATCATTTATTACAGCCTTGGATTCCAATTCAGCTTAGCTGGCCGATTTACATAACAACAGTCACCTGAGACATAGTTTCTGACTCCTGAAGGAGATGTATTTCATGAGACGTCACATAATGCTGCAGGTGCAAAGAAGGATGAAGAACTTTATCCATTACTTTACACACTAACACTATGAGAAATTATTTTCTTTCTGAGATCTTAACTGATAAACAGCCTTCAGAAGACGTTTTTCCTTTCACTGAGGCTCTACCAGACAAAGAGAGAGATGTCTGTACTAGCGCTCTCTGCCCCCTGCACTGTAGAGGGCCATATCCAGGAAGAATAGACCTGCGCTTATGGATCCCTTATGGATCCTGTATATTTATCCGAACCTCCTTCTCCTGGTAGTCTGGAAGTCCAGTTCATGGACGTAATTTAGGGGTCGCCAGGGGTTGCGACCGCTGGCCTGGAGGTGGCCAAATCAGTGCCAAGAACACAGGGGTGTCTCGTGTTATCAGTCAGGCTCTAACCTCGTTTTCTGCTCATTTGTATTACATTAATAGTAATAATAGTTTATTATTCACTATTAGTGTAATAAAAAGTGGAGCAGAAAGATCTGGACCTTCGCTAGCATCTTAGATAAGAAAAATAAAATGGTTTTAATGCATGTTGTGTGCGTGCATGTGGGTGAGAGTGAGTTTTGGATGAGAGAGCGTGTATATGTGTGAGCATGTATGATTGTATATGGGATCGTGGATGTGCATGTGTGTGTCAAAATGAGTGAGTAAATATGAATGAGTAAGAGTGAGTGAGAATGAGTGATTCAGGGTGAGAGTGAGTGCACAAGAGTTTGTGAAAATGAATGAGTGCAAGTCAGTGCCAATGATAGAATGACTATGAATAAGTGAATATAAGTGAGCATGTGTTGTAATGCTTACAGATCCGCTGTTGGATCTGGCTTGCTAACTTGGCTTATAGAAACACCCTTCACAAAATGTTGGCACTGGAATACTGGACGCAGTACTTGCATATGGGATGCCCTCTGCAGAATGCTACTGCTGGCACTCTGTAGGTAACTTTTGGCATGGAGCACCCATGACAAGAATGCCAGTGCTGGCCTCCTGGAGGAAGTTCTTGGCATAGTTAGCACCTGTGGCAAATTGCATATGATGGAACATTGAAGGAGATTCTTGGCATATGGGAAGACAACTGTGGCAAGGTCATGGGGCCATCCATGACAAAATGTGGTCCATGACATATTAGACATAACCTTTGACATAGGCGACCTCCATAGTGCAAGAGAAGCAGTATTAGGAAAACTCTCGCATTGGCACATTGTATGCAATGTTTAAGCAAAAGACGCCACCGTGGCAAAATGCTGGTCCTAGCAATAGAGGTAATTTTTTACATTAGGGGGCACCCATAGGACATTTTAAAAACATAATTAGGTGAACTTATGGGGATTTTCAGAGTTCAGTAGCTTAGCACACCATGAAAGGACTTGAATATTTAGTGAGTGTTTTTTTTTAGAGCCTATGGCTTTTTAGCAAATTTATGTGACAATTGTGCATTAAAATGCACTAGTAAAGCCCATTTTTTTCAAAATGTTCTCAGGGAAGAGAAACTCCCACCCTTTGTTCCCCCCTAGAAGAATATATATAATATTAATTATACAATTATGTAACTTTAGCAATATTAATTATTGTGATGTCATCAGGATTAAGGTTATATGACATCAATTCTTGGGACGATACAGGCATGCATGGTGGGAGTCTGCTGCTTTGGCGGAGGCAGAAAATATTAAGCCAGTAGTTCCATGATGAACATGATCAGCAGCGATAAAAGCTTGTCAGAAGGATGATGATGATTATGTTTTCTTGCTTATGCCTATTTTATCTAGAAAACACAATTAATACTTAAACACGTTTTGTCATCTGGGTTCAACATTGGAGAGTTCATTATCTTTCAGATTCTGTATATTATGTGTGTGATTAGTCTAGTATTATTGTCTGTCTTTATTATGAAACCTGTCTGATCTGGATCCCATTTAGGGACAGCAGCATGATTTCTTATTCTAGTGCTTGAATTTTAGTGATGTCAATAGAAAATATTTATGATGCAGTGTAAAGAGCATAACACATGGTCTTTCCTAGTTTTTGTAAGAAGTTGATAGTCATAGTTTGCATGATTAGACCTTCTCTTCCCAAAAAATGTAGGAGGCAAGTAAGAAATGTAGTAAGTCGGATAATGGTGCCCCGTAGAACTGGCCATTAAGCCTGGAGCGTCATTTGTATTTAGGGACTGAATGATCCTTCCCAAATCATCCTGAAGCTTTAAGATCCTGGCGACTGAATAGTAAAACTCTACTTATCTATATGGTTCAACTGCTCAGTGGTATAAAGCCACACAACCCTTCCTTGTAGGGGATCAGCTTAATAAATAAGTGAACTTCTCTCGCCATAAGCCTCTATTCTAGCAAGCAATCTGTTTTGTTGCTTTATTCAAAAATGTGTCGGCTTCTTAAAGTGTCTGCTGTGTGTTATTGTTGGGTAAATTATTCTGTTGGTCCCTCACTGCTGCTAGCTTTCTATTGCCTCTAACCCATTCTGTTTCTTTTGATTTATTTTCCATTATGTTCACTCCTTATCTGGATCCTCTTGTGTTTTCTTACCGTAAATATCCTTCCCTCAAGTTATTGCTTTCATAGTATCTCAAAGGAGCAGTTCATATGCCTTCCCGCCAAATTTGCATTTTTGCATTTGATATTCTTGTTTACTCACAGGTTTGAAATGTAATGGTAGTTAATGCCCCTCCTCAAGGTCTTGTTATATGAAAAATGTCTTATAATATTTTTGAGGATGGTTGTAAAATTCCCAATGCGGAAAGCTTAACCAATTAATACAAAATAGTGGAACATAAACGTTGGTATTCTGACAGAGCATTGACGAAACTCAGGGTTTTCTCCTAATAAAATGGAAAACACCAAAGAATGGGCCCCTTTGAGGTTACTTCTTAGTTTTTGCTGTAATAAATTTCAGAAGAAAAACTCTCTTTACATTATACAAACCACTGAGCTTAAATAAATGTCAATCAACAAAAAAACAATTTTACATTTAACAAAACACTGAGCTTAAACAAATGTAAATCAACTTAAAGGTACATGACAAATCGAAGAGGTATTTCTTTGGCCTACTTGGTACATTTGTTGAAAATCCAGAAACCAATACTGACTCCTCAATGTCAATTATTATAGTTGGGCAAGTCTGCAATAAAGCAGAGCTACAATAACATGTCTAGCTTTGTTCGAATGTGACATTTCAGTGGGTGCAAGGAATACAGCTGAAACAACTGGCTGCTATTGTTCTCTGACCTTGAAAATTTGAAGTTCAGTTTTACATTTTTGTCTTATGTACGAAATATGTCACAAATGGCTGCACTTCTGTGAATCACAGCTCCCCTGCTGCCATAAGTAAGTTGGAGAGAGTACATTAATTATAGTTGGAGACCTGAGTAAATTACAAGGGAAGATGACAGATTTCACTGATCCCTCATGACTAAAGTGACAGGTTTCCTGTCGTAGCAGATAATAGAGAAAGGCAAAACACAAATATATAATTTGCCTGAAAAGGAGAATGTCTTCTTGCGTATGTACTTTGAAAACACGTCAGGAAGGAGACATTTGTTCTCATACATTTCTATTCTTTTCGAATGAGCCAATGTTTGAGATGGATGGCTGGTTCTTCTTACAAAGAAAGTTATGCAATTCCTTCCCAAAAGAGAAAGTAGATCACCCAGTGTATGTTCATTTAGCCTTACGCATCAGTTCTCAATGCAGAGCGATTATCTGACACAGGCATTCAGTTGACATAGGCACGTTGTATTCCCCTTTATATTATGACTTTATTTACATACGTGGAAAATAAGTTAGGATTTTGTTTCGAGGTATGTCTGTCAGAACTTTTTATAATATGTCCCCAACCGCCAGCTCCGCTCCGCCGACCTCTCCCTCGCCACCGTCCCTCGCATTCGAAGAACAACCACCGGCGGCAGATTCTTCTTCCACCTCGCCGCCAAGACCTGGAACACCCTTCCACTCAGCCTACGACAGACCCAAGACCTGCTGACCTTCAGGAGGCTACTCAAGACCTGGCTGTTCGACCAGTAGCGGCACCCCCCCCCTTTTTTTCCCCCAGCGCCTTGAGACCCTCGCGGGTAAGTAGTGGGCTCTACAAATTCTGTGATTGATTGATTGATTGAATTGTTGGCTAGAGTAGACTAATGACTGCGTCTGTTCGAATGTGAGACATTTGTGAGTGTGAGAACGGTTCTCATACATTTATTGGCCAATCTTGCTACTACTTATGCGGAATTCATTTCCTTCCAATGTTGCCAATAACAGCATTCCTTTAAGACGTTTTCTAAAACGTCACACGACCCCTTAGTGTACTAATAATTCTAGCTGCCGGCAGTTGTCTTCTGGACCAGGATAGTGGCCAAGATTTATAACTTGATTCCTTTTTACGTGAAGCCTAACAGAACGCACAGCTGTGTGGTTGCAAATGACCTATTGTGGGGTTATCAAGCGCTTAAAGGGACTAATAGCCGGCCTGTTACTTGAATTGGTTGGCTTTATCGTCACTCCCATTTGCTTGCTTCTTATTTGATAGATTTCCTTGTCCCAGCTTGGACATCTTGTGTTTATCCCTCCCCTGGAGCAAAGTCTCTTTACCATCTCTCTTATTGGCTGGCTTCTATCCGTCCACTGCTCACTTTTAGGGAGCTAGTTGTTTTTTTTCTTAGTTTGATTAGAAGTGCATGAGAGTGCATGTGTTCTCCAGCTCTCTCCCTCCTATGTTTCTTCTCCCACCCCTGCCTGCTCCCTGATATTTAGGGTGTGAGTTGATTTATTACTGTTGTTTGTGAACGAGAGTGTAGTAGAGGCACAAAGGAGCTTCAGCACACTGGAGGGCATTGCCGTGTCTGAAGTCCCTGCCAGGTCTGTTAAGGTTAGGATCCGACAGAGCGCTTTGGATTTGCACTCGACCCTTTCACCATGGCTCTGTTTTTTCAGGAAGAGACCAGAAGTCCTTTGCGAAAGACTGGATTGACTTAAATATAGGGAATCTAGGAAACTATCTAAGACAACCAGCTATATCTCTGTGCTTGTTTATGGTGCTCTTGGTTATGGACGGGTTGTAGGGTGAAATCCTAAGTTTCAAGTATCCTCCCCAAAACTGTTAGCATCCTTCCGTCAAGCACCCTTAGACTGAGTATCACTGCTGCTACAAACGATACCTACTTTGGTACCTTATTTCTTTGCTCAGTGCCAAACTTGTGGAGACCGGAATCAGACAAACGTCAAAAGGATCGCTTCCTTACGTATTCATTTGAAAGCCTTTTGTGGCTCACAGCATGACCCAAGGACTCATAATAAATACTAGCAGATGTTTTTCGCCACACGTCTTTAAATACGTGTTAGAAAATGCACAGGATAGATACATAAGAAATTGGTTTGCGAATTGTACATTGATGTTTTCCTGTAGCTTCTCGACCGGGTACTTGCTCTTCGACAGTTTTGCCTTTGGACCATAAACCCGTGTGATTTTCCCTGTTTACATGCGACAGTTTGCTTGGTTCTTTGCTATATACTGTGTTGGGCAGGGTAATTGTTTGTAATATTGTCAGAATATTCATGGAGACCCTATGCGGAAGCCAGGACTAGCAACTGCTATCGCTGGCTTGAATTCTGGTACCACTGGCAAGGCCCTTGCTATTACTGGTACAGGCCTTGGCAATTTGTTGACTGAGTTTTTCACTATCATTAGTGGAAGGGGCATTACGTATCATACTGGACATGATGGAAGCCAGCATGTCATCTGCGCCTGCCACCTCTGAATCCAGAGGTGTGGCTTAAAATACATGCACCTGCCCCATTTTGTTGTAATTTGACAGTAATTAAAGATGTTTTTCACAGAAGAAGTATCTGACTAAACCATATGCAGTGCAGTTGTCAATTGTGTGCCTCAGTTAGCACAAATTGTAAGTTTCTGGAATCCCTATCCAAGCACAGTTATTGCTTATTTTGAAATATGCCACATCATTGTCTGGTTATCCTACTCATTTTCCACAATGATCCATAGGACAATTTTTTCAATTTTGCTGGATTAGTGAAATGTTTGAATTTTAGTTTTTCCTACTTAGTCATTTTAAAGAGTCAACCAGCCAGGAGTAAGGTTACATTGAACAAATTACATTGCCTAGTTGATCACTTTTAAATGTGCAATCCAGTGCTGCGCTGAAGTTCAAATTGAGGGAAACAAAAAGGGTAGTGGCTATAAGGCTTACGTTAAACTTAGTCACTAGTAATTACACAGGGCTACAGTCAAGTCCAGCATTTTTTGCACACTTAACCTGTGAAGGCTGGTTGCAGCTAGATGTAAATCATCTTTTGTCCAGCTCCAGGACAAACATTCCAGTCCAAACTGCCAGGTCACATCACATAAGCATCCTCAGATCTGCTTCAGTCCTAAGATGCCCAATCAGCAGTGCTTAATTTGAGCCGGTGGTTTCGGGTGCTCGGCACCGGCACTTAATTGTTAGCACCGACGCTTATGACAGCCCACACATGGTGGCACTGTCAGTCGAATTTAGAGATAAGGACAAAGGCTGTTTATTAATTCAATACACAATAAAAGAAATTACAAATACCTACCACACTGGCCGTTTTTAAAGCTTTGGGGGCCTGGAATTGTCACACGTTTAAGAAAGTGGTGATTAGTAGTGTGATGGTGCTGTCATTGTTAGTTTTGGCAGAGGCAAAGGGTGGGGCAAGCTGCAGTGGTCTCTTGAAGAGGGCCCCTCCACTTATATTTTTACAAATTAAGCACTGCCAATCAGTGAGGGGCAGTTTAAGTTCTATAGCACAGTGAGCAAAAAATGGAATACTTGTTGCACTTTGGACATGACACCGAGATAACAAAACAGTGATGGGTGTAATACTGTAATGGAGAGGATGTGGTGCAGTTGTCAGAGTTGCTTTCTCGGGAGCTGGGGATCCGGGTTGGAGTCTCGGCATCGGCTCAACATCCTGTGATTCTGGGCAAATCACTTAATCTCCCCCGTCCCCAAGTACAGCGCCTGGATACCCTCACAGGTGATCAGCCGGCCTAAATAAATCTACAAATGTAATTTTATTTTAATGACGCAGAATCAAGACTGATTTGTATATGTTAGGCCCATGTGTAGTGTGGCATAGTTTACAAAAAAACATGGACTGGAATGTGACCAGGGTAATTCCCAGTGGCTGAGATTAATTCAAACATTCCAGGCCTCACTTTGTTGATTTAGGTCTCGCTTACAAACAGATTTTCTCTGTCTGGTGTTGAAATACATCTTGTGGACCATACCAGAAACTTACAATAGGCTTAGAGCAAGCACATGCTTGCAATTAGCTGGCTATATTATCACTCTCATTTGCTTGCTTCTTATTCAGTGGCTCTCCTTCCTCTTCTTCGTTTGTCCCTCCCCTAGATCATAGCTTTTTTTACAGTCATTTTGATTGGATTACTTGTACACTTACACTGCTTACATTCAGAAAACTATGTTTTTTCTTCTGCTTTCAGCAGTGGATTTTTGCCCTCTCACTCATGTGCGCCTTCCCCCTCAAATACCTTGCCCCACCCTGTTCTCAATTTTTCACGCTCCTTCCCCACCCCCAACCTTGTTTTCCGCGCCCTGGCTTTCTTTTATTTGCATTTTCTCCCATCTTCAGTCTTGTCTGTTGCTCTCCCGCCCACTTCCCATTGCTTCTCCCGCCCACTTCCTATTGCTTCCCCTTACCACTTTGATTTCTTCCCCACCTGCTTCCCCACCCCTCCTGCCCAGCAGTCCTATCATGGTCCTTTAAAAAAAAAAAAATTTTTTTTTGAGCGTCTGGCAACTGACATTTGTTTTTGCACACCTTTAATGCATTTTTTAAAAATGTATCATTTCAAGTAGCGTGTGTTTCACTGTGTCATGCAGCAAGTGCATACTTTATCACACTGGACAATTATAGCATCATGGTGGGTACATATGCATGCATGTGTAAACGTCATTGTGGTATTTTATTTCTTTTTTATTGATGCTACACAGCATCAGCAAAAAACATTTCATTTTGTCGATGCTGCAGATCATTGGCAAGGCAACATTGCTAAGGCAAATTTTTCAAAAAGGCAAAGCTTATTGGCTTTGCCAATGCTTTTTGCTAATCTTCCTAACACTGAGGGCCCCATCACTAGTTCCCTGTTAACTCCACATGAGATACCGGGACCAAAAGTACTGATACCGGATAGTATCTCCCTGTGGGATAACAAGGATTACAAGTTGGTTCCCCCAGAATGGGGAATAACATGCAGACCCAGTAATACTGAGTGCAATTCTGCAGGTTTTCCCCTTCGGGGGAGCAGGTGGTAAATTTTGATAGCTCTTTTGGATTTGCCCGGGGGAATGGAAGGTAGGTGGGGTTCTGCAGGAGAGCAGGTTCTTGTTTTTTCCAGCTGGGGGAACTGCTTCTGCCCCCCCCCCCTGCTGAAGGATGCAGGCTTGGGGGGGGGGGGAGGGGGAGGGGATGGGGCCCAGACACATTGGGAAAGATAAACCCTCTCCTCAGAGATGGGGACATCAATTGCCTCAAACCCTGTAACTCCAGTTCTTCCCTTCAGACAGAGTGCAAGTAAGGCCACTCCTCTGCTAGAGGAGACAGCTGTGACATGAAAAAGTAGGACTCTCTGTAATAATGTTTGTAATGAGTACTCCAGGTAATACCACTGTGTTCCTTTTCATCATCAGAGTCTTACATAACCCAGATGGAGACACTCCTATCTGCAGTCTGCCAGAAGAAATAAACATCCTCAAGGTAGTCTGACTGGCCTATATATCTCAAACATAAACACCCATGTGCATGCTGCCCAGGAGGATGCCATCGGCCTGGCCACCGTCTTTACACTGCAATACACAAGGGAACCTATTCCTGCTCGTAAGACAGCGCAATGTTCTGACACGATAAAATTAGAGTACATCAGAAAGTGACAGTCCTTAGGGGGCCCAGTATCATTGCTGAAAACAAAAAGTACTACTTTATGTTCTAAATGGAAGTCTCCTGTCTCCTCCCACTGTCCACCTAAAGGTAATGCATCACCAAAGGGTAAGTATGTAGCTTTGTATTTGGATTTTTTTGCACCCGCAGTATTCATATTGCTCTGTGTTATAGTCAATCCTGCCCTTTTACCCCACATGGGTGCATCCATTCATCAGTTCCTGTCCAGCAAGTGGGATACGAACCTGCTTCTTGAATGAGCGAATGAATAAAGAAGAGTTATAAAGCTATCTATTACTCTAAATGGGAGGTTTTGGCCCCATGAGATTCAGGAACAAGATGCTCATTTAGCAAATAACCATGTTTTACGCTTTTTTTTTTTTTTTTTTTTTTGCAGAAGGAGAGATACTCCTTATCAGTGCAGATAAGCAAAGGTCCAATTTTTTTTAACAAAAGGACCGGCCACACGTGTGTTTTTGTGATAGCCGGAATTTACTAAAAGTGAGCTGAGTGAGTGGACGCAGTACCACATGCCAGTCAACAAGCCGGTAATGATGTCATTCATTGTCCACTCAATTGTCAGTACCTAACGCTCTGCAGCAGTTTCAGTATTCTCACTGCGAGGAAACACCTGGAAGAAAAAGGCTACTGGGTGCTGGCCAGTTTTTTTCAGATAAAAGTGCGCCTTCTGTGGAATTAGATGCATTGGACTCCCCAATTTAGGCAGGTCTTCCAGGTAATGCTGAATAGTTGGAATCCAGGTGGCTTTGAGAGTTTATAAGGTTTCATTGTAGCAGTTACTCCTCAAGTAGTCAAGGCAAGGCTCCTATGAAAAATGGCAAACCCACTATGTAATTACAAGTTAGATTCTTTGGAATGGGGAATAACAGTGTGCAACCAGACTCACTGGGCAGGGTTTCTTCATGGTATTTCTGGTGTCGAGTGGTTTAACGCACACATTCACAACGTGCCTTGAAGAGCATTGCATGCAGTATTGGTCAGACCATAGCGCTCTTTCCATTTGTTGATGGTTTTCATGCTTTCAAGACAAAAAGACTCCTTTTGCCCCGTGCTTCCATCAGCTACCCCTCTCCCTCATGCTGAGCTTACTAGTCCAAGACACGGCACTTTATGAAACTGTCTTTGATGCTGTGATAGGACTGTTCAAATTTTTAGATATGCCCTTTGATTTGAAATAAAATTTGCACCCGAAACTTACAAAGGTTAGTCAGTCATATACTTCAGAGTGAGGGCTGAGGACAGAGCCATGAAATTCCATCATAATACTGTCATGTTCAGCTTCAGGTGCTGCCCCATCTGACACCCCTGCATGACTTCATGAGTAGAGTACAGGCTGCTGGACAGAGAATTTATTCACTCTGACATATTGTTGAACTCGGCATGCCACCATTCCGTCACTTTAGAGTGTTGCAGATTGTTCATTGCGAAGATGGGAAACGTTAGATTCCTGGGATGGGCCTTATAGTTTGATATACTTAATTTGTGATAGCCATTTCCATGAGCATCAGCTGTAGGGGCCTGGAAATATTCCTACCATGGCTTGATCTGAAGTACATGTAGTTTGAATCTGTCCTGTTCATTTAAGGCGTGGTGCTTGGGGCTGCAACTCATAAGTGCAGGACTATGTTGGGTGCTTGGTCCTTTAGATATCGAGGCCCCTTGTCTTAGTAAGCTTTATGTACAGTGCATATGGCTCTGAACTTGAGTCTGCCATCCACTGGCAGCCAGTGTAGTACTTCCAGGGTTGGTTTTATGTGATTGTGCTTCTGCAGGTTTTGAAGTCTTTGTAGCTTAATTATTTGTTTCTTTTGGAGCCCTCAGTGAAAACATATATAAAATTGTTTCTATAGTCTAATGGTGCATCACCAAGATGCTCGTCGGCTCTCACTTGGTTGTTTCTTTTCATAAGCAGGAGGATTTTTTCAATTAGGAGAGCTACATATGTATACCCATGAGCACAGGTTTGATACGGTTAATGAAGGAGTATGGGACTCCCAAATTTTGATTTTAAGGAAGGTGGATTAGGATGCTTCAAAGCAAGGAGAGCGATGTTGGGTAGCAGATCAAATTCGCCTCCACTTATTGTCAGGATCTCTGTTTTGGCTCCATTCATTTTTTTTTTTTTTTTTAAATATATCTTTATTAACACTTGTATAAACAGTACAAGATCAATTTGTATAGTCATGTGAACATATACGAGTAGCTTCAAAGCATAATAAACATAAGGCGAGCAGTTTGGTTACATCACGTACATATACTATAATCCAATCACCGTAAATAAACGCCCCATTTCCTTACATGTTACCTTATCCGATTCCAACCCCACGGGTTGTCCTACTTGATCCATATTGTTTAAGTTTTAAGGGCCAACCAGTGTCTAGTAATATCCCCTCCAACTCCCCCCACCCTCAACTAAAAAACCACCCCTCCCCCCACCATGTCTGGTATACTTCCTTTCATTATACCTCCTTGTCTTTTAGCCTTACAGTCCATGTCTATTCATTGTCCAGTATGTCATCAGTGGGCAGTCGACCCTGTCTCTTGAGTACCTTCTGGTCCACTTCCTGCATGTGCGTTCCCACTATCCTCCTTGTGTACTTCGCTGTCCACACTGTCGCTTGTCAACTCTCCCACCATCGCCCTCCACGCCCGCAGGTCATCCTCTAACTTTTCATCCCTCCCAGTCTGCTGCTTTCGAATCACCTCGGCTGTCCCCCATTCCTTCATGTCTCGTACCCATTGTGTCAGTTTGGGCGGTCAACGGTCCAACCATGATATGGCGATCCGTCGTTTCGCCAGCATCAGTCCCAGGAGGACGAACCTCCTGCTCAGACTTTTATTCTTGGGTCTGGGCAGCAAGCTAAGCAGCACCACCCGGATCTCTCCCATCCTGTCACTCCTCGCAACGCAGTCAGGTCGTCCGTCCAGTATCCTTGAAGCTCCGGGCAAGACCAGACCATGTGAATGAATACAGCGTCAGCCTCTCCACACCTAGGACATTGCCCCGATCGCTCCGGGTAAATCTTATGTAGCATCTTGGGTGTCAGATATACCTGGTGTACTTAATTATATTGAATTAATTTAAACCTGGTGTTTGTGCTCACCTGCTTAACCCCTTCGTGGATTTTAACCCAATCCTTCTCAGTGATGGGGTCCCCCGTCAGCGCCTCCCACCTCGCCTGAACTGGCAATGCCCCGACCGCCCCGTCGTCCCGTATCGCCCGGTAGAGATGCGAAATCAATCTGCATCATTGGGCCATCATTATCAGGGTCTGTAACACCCTAGAGACAGGAGGCTCGTCTGGGAACATAGGCCATAGCTCCCTTTTCACTTGCGTTATTTTCCCATACTGTAGGAACTGTCCTGGGCCTAACTCAAAGGTTTCTGTTGCTTGCTCGCGCGTGATGTACTGTTTGTTGTCATAGAGATCCCCCATGGTCAGGCATCCCCCTTCCTGCCATTTCTGTACCGACATGGACCCGGAAATCTGGTGAAAGGGTCGAACGACCCACAATGGCATGTCCGGGGCATACGGAGCTCTCTTCAACACTTTCCGGACTACCAATTCCCATATCCCCGCCAAGTGTCGAACAATATATGGGCTAGTCAGGGGCACCTGTGCCCCGATCATTAGCAGCTCGGGCAATTCTCTGTCTCCAAGAGTCCCTGCCAGTAGGGTCTTCTCCCAATTATCGTTCCCGTCTAACCAATGTACCGTGTGTTGTAGTTGTGAGGCCGCATAGTAAAATTCCAGGCTCAGGACTTCCAGACCTCCGTTCTGCCATGTTCTCTGCAGTGTGGCCAAGCTGACCCGTTTATGTTTGGGTCCCCATAATAAGTCTGTCAGTAACCTGTCCAGTGTGATAAAAAAATGTTGGGGAATCCTAAAGAAAGAGTGTTGCATTGCGTATAGGCATCTAGGCAAGACCACCATTTTAATCCGAGCTATCCTCCCCATAAGCGACAGAGGCAGCTCCCGCCAAAAGCGCACCGACCCTTGCAACCCCTCCACTACTTTACCTATGTTAAGCGTCAGATATTGTTCGGCTGACTCCCCCAGCCTGACCCCTAGGTATCGGGGTGCAGTCCTTACCCACGGGAGCCCCACCTCCGGAAGTCCCTCGTCTGAAAGTAAGGCCAGTCTCCCCAATGGGATCAGTTTAGACTTCCCACGGTTGACCCGCAGCCCCGACACCTGACCAAACCTCACCAGAGCGCCCAGCAAAATTGGTATTGCGTGAGTAGGCTCCCGTACGTACACTAAGGTGTCGTCGGCATACATGGACACCACATGGTTAGTCTCACCTAGCATAATCCCAAAAGCTTCCAACTCTCCCCGCAGGCCCGCCGCTAGGGGCTCCATTGCCATAGCGAAAAGTAGCAGCGATAATGGGCATCCCTGTCGGGTGCCGCGTTGCAGCCGAAAAGCCTGTCATACCAACCTTCCCACTCTAATCCTGGCCTTGGGTTCCGAGTACAGCAACTGCACCCATTGCAAGAATTGTTCTCCTACCCCCATTACCCGCAACGCTTCCCAGAGGTACTCCCACCCCACGGAGTCGAACGCTTGTTCGATGTCTAACAGTGCCGGAGCGCACTCCTCCTGTTGTAGTGCGTGTGAGTGCCATACATGAGCTAGTCTCCTTAAGTTAAGGGCCGTACTGCGTTTGGGGATAAAGCCCGCCTGATCGGGATGAATTAGCCTCTGCATATATGGTTGTAGTCGTGCCCCCATCATCCCACTAAGGACTTTCATGTCAATATTTAACAGGGAGATGGGTCTATATGACCCCGGAAGCTGGGCGTCCCTGTCCACCTTAGGAAGCATAACCACCACAGCCTCACTCATAAAGGTGGGAGTGTTCGTTTTTGGAACGCCTCGTTATATACCTCCAGTGGGCGGTCCGCTAAAATGTGGGCGAATTTCTTATAGAACTCAGCCAGAAGGCCATCACTCCCGGGGCTTTTGGCTGATCTCAGGGACTTAATACTCCCTGGTATTTCCTCCTTCGAGATCGGGTCGTCCAGCACTTGGCTAACCTCATTATCTAACCTCTGTAGGTTCAGTGCAGTAAGGAGCCGCACCATCTCCTCCAGAGTCGGGGCAGGTCGCCCCGCGTATACTCCGGCCAGGTGATCCGCCAGAGTGTCTAAAATTGTCTGTTAACTATACACCGTGCGACCATCAGTGGTCTTCCTCTGGACGATAGGTGACACCGGCGTCTCATTACGGATCAATTTTGCAAGAAGCACTCCCGAGCGATCCCCCTCCGCATGCAGGTGTTGTCGGTACGCGGTATAGTGGAACTTCTCTAGTCTGCATGACGCCGCTAACAATTCCTCCCGTGCCTCCCGCCACTTGTTCAATCTGTCAGGCTTTGTAGGCAGCACCCTTTCCAACTCAGCCAGTCTCCTCTCTATAGCCTAAATATCTCTCTCAAGCTGCTTCCGGACCCCATAGGTCGTGCTAAGGCAAAACCCCGTACCACCACTTTCATTGCCTCCCACTCCATACCCCTAGACGATGCCGGCTCCCAATCGTCGTGAAATAGTTAGAAATTTCTTCCTTGAGCTTCCCGGCAAATGGCAGGTCTGAGAGTGCCTCTGTTTGGAGCCGCCAGGTGGGAATTGCCGCTCTGGGCCGGCCCATGTTTAGAGTTAACAATAGTGGGGAATGGTCCGAGATATACCTCGGGAGATACGCTATCTCCTCCACCCTGGGCATCAGATTCTGTGACAAGAGGACCTGGTCCAGTCTGCTGAACGTATTAGTCGCAGGAGTATGACACGAGAACGTCCTAGTATCCGGGTGTCTAACCCGCCATGCATCTACAAGCCCCATTTCCCTCATTACATCCATTAATGCTCCCGTCATGCCTGGCTTAGTGTTTGCTGGGGGGGTTTCACGGTCCAGCGTCCTGTCGATTACACAATTAACATCCCCAAAAAGGATAATGTCCCCACCCAGGTATGGAGTTGCTGCCGCCAGCATATCGTAGAAAAAGGAGTGAGCATCTGAATTAGGTGCATACACATTTATAAGACACATCTCCTGACCGTCTAGCCTACCATGTAATATCACGTAGCGTCCCTCAGGGTCAAGGACATGGTGTAGGTGCTGAAAGGGAGTCCCCGGGGCCACCCAGATCAGCGCCCCCCGAGCAAATCCAGAAAATGAAGTGGCATGTAGTTGACCTCGCCACCTGCGTCTAATGTATGGCAATGTGTCACCCCATACATGCGTCTCCTGCAAACCTGCTATAGTTATTTTATACCTCCGTAAGTAGGAGTGCACCCTTCTACGCTTTTCCAATGTTGCCATCCCCCGTATATTCCAAGTAAGGAGTTTCGTCAGGGAGGGAGCCATAAGCCCATGTACTTGGCGTCCCATTTCCGTTCCCATCCCGCCATTGCCGTGCAGGACTGAACAAGCTGCTGTAGACCACACGCAGACATGGATTCCCTAAACTTCCCCAATAACCATGCATAACAAATTAAATCCCAGAAGCCTCCCCCTCCCCCCCCCCCCACTGGGCAGTACAACAAAGCTATCTCTCCCACCATCATAACAGGTGATTTTGGCTCCATTCATATGTCTCTATCTGTCTTTCATCCATTGATATACATGGTGAAGGCATGGGAAGCATGGGAGACGTCCAACACAAGTTACGGCAAACACCTATTTGGATAAGATACCTTAGCCTGAACTACATAAAAGGGAAATAAACCTGCTCTGTTGCCAGAAAGCAAAGAGCATGTCAGGAGGCTTCTAGTGACCCGAGGCTACGACATAAATGGATTGTATATAACTTAGATTTCTGGTTTGTGCCCCAAGGCTTACTTGAACTAGTCATCATAGATGCTGTACCCTGATCCTACAGTGGGAGAACTAATGAGTCTAATGTGTACCTTTCATTGGCCCTACGTTTTTCGAGTCCTAAATGGGGCCAAAAGTTAAAATGCCTGCGCAATATCTTTACGACTTAGGAACCCACTCAACCATTTATTAGTGTCTTTGTGCTTACGGCTAGCTACATGGTAGATTATAACCATGTACTACCACATTAGACAGGCAGTTAAACACTAGGAGCATAATTTAGTTTTTTGGCAGAACTGGGGACAGCCATAAATCATGTTGCTCCTGGCCCGCCAAATTCATGGTTTCACCGCTTTAAATAGAGTAGGTGGTGGGGGCGTGGCCAAGATGGCGGCCAGCTAGGACGTGCCTTGCGGTAGCTCCGGCATCGCCGCACCTTTAGCTTTGTTTCAGCCTACCCTTCGTGTCCACTGCCAGCAGCGAGGAGTGGGATTGGGCTTAGTAGCGCGCGCGCCCCCCTCCTCCCCCCCGAGACACCGAGCGATCTGGCTTGCGGTGCAGCCCCTCCGAGCCCGGAGTGCGACGGCCTAGCCGGCCTGGCGAGCCGAGAGTGCGCCTAGCGTCCTCGCTGGAGCAGAGTCAGCGACCGGAGCAGGTGTGTCCTCCTGGTGGACAGCGGCAGGCAGCGCACCACAGAAACAGCGACCAGGATCCGCAACTGCTCGACCGACACGAGTAAGGAGAGAGGAGCTGCGGGCGTGGCGTGGCGGAGAGGCCTGGGTCTGCATACCCGCGCGGCGGCGTGATAGGAGTCATGACTTGGAAACCATGGCCTACTTAGAAGGAACGGAGCATGGCCTGGCGTGAGAGGGACATCGCGAGAACCCCCTCCGCATCCGGGAGAGCTGAGCCCCTGTCGGCAGGGCGGGAGGTACACAGTCAGACCGGTACATGCTGAGGGCCTACAGATGCTGAAGCCTGCCTGACGGGCGGCGCAAAGGCTGGACCACGTGCGAGGTGGCCTCCGGAGGTGAGACACGACCGGGGGCCGTCCGCACCCACCTGCTTCCCTCTAGAATACGCAGGCCTGATGTATGGGACAGGGAAAGCCCTATAGTGCGCCAGGGACTGGGAGGACCCACTGAGCGCACCGGGGCCTACTGTAGAAGTCGAGGCTGGGAATCGGAGGTGGCACGTCAGGGTGTGGCCCACCTGCATTCAGTGGAGGGCCTTGCTGAGCAACCATTCGGGTGAGAGGCCTCCCGCCTACACGACCGCATCCGCAACAACCGGTTGATCATGGACTGCTTGCTTGGGGACGCTGTGGCCGTCGGAGCAGCTGCCGCTCTGCTGTGGGTCGTGGGACTCCCCCATTGCGGCCGGCCCTGGCTGGTTTGGCGTAGCGTGTGAGCTGTTCTGCTTGATCTTGCCTCGTGGGACGGACGGGACTGTGCATATACGGCAGACACTGGCGAGCGGAGCCTAGAGGTCACCAGCCTTTCTGCACCGCGGAGACGATCCTTGGCACAGGAGGCGGTAGGCAGACGGGCGCTGGGAGCTCGACGCTGCCGGACCTCAGGGCTAGCAGCTGGACACGAGCAGGAAGAGCCTGATCCCGCAACATGGCGAGCACTCGGGGGGGGGGGGGAAGTCCGCTCAGTTAATGAGTTGCTAATGAAGCAACCCACGCAAGGGGCCACTGCGGCGACGGATCAGGAAGATGAAGGGTCCCCCCAAAACTCGGAAGGGGCGGATGCCCCAGCTACTAAAGCCTTCATGGCAGCTCTTTTTACATCACTGCGCGAAGATCTCCAGGAGCTCAAGGGTCAACATGCGGCCGACCTCAAAGAAGTCAAGCGGGATGTTGAAGAAATCGGCGACCGGGTATCAACGCTTGAAGACCACGAAAATAGCTGTGACGAAGAAATAGAAATGATGCAACAGGAAATCATTCGGCTCAAGGAGCAGCACATTGAATTGCAGGAACACGCGGAAGACCTAGAGAATTGCTCCCGCCGCCACAACATGTGCATTCGGGGAGTGAAGTCTGGGGGCGAGGGGGACGACGTGAGGGAGTTCGTCTCGGCACTCTTCAGCCAGGTGTTGGGCCCGGACCACTCGGCCGCAGTAAAGATAGACAGGGCTCACCGCGTAGGACTGCCAAGGGGGGGCAAGGCCCCACCGCGGGATATCTTGGTCTGCGTGCATGACTTCCAGCTCAAGGAACTGCTCATCAAGAAAGCGAGGGACGCACACTCCTTGCAATTTAGAGGTCACTCCCCCACACTCTTCCAAGATCTGTCCGCTGCCACTCTACTCAAACGAAGGGAATTTCGCCCGGTCACAGCGCATCTGAGAGAGAAGGGGATCGCCTACTACTGGGGTCACCCCTTCCGCATCATTTTCCGACACGATGGACAGCTGAGGCAGATTCACTCACTCACAGAAGCTAAGGAGGTGCTGGGAATGTCGAGATCCGCATCCCTGGAGCGCCAGGGCAGGCCATCGGCGAGGTCCAGACACAACAGCCACAGATGGCAGACTGTGGGTAAATCAGCAGCCGCCTACAAACCGGACACAGCCACTCTTGCAAAGGAGAGAGAAGCAGTCATCTCCTCATTGGCCTCTTCCCCGGCCCAATCATCGCCCTCCTGATCTATCAGTAAGGTAGGCTATGCTTGAATCTGCGGCGGAGCCAGGGCCCGCCTCCGCCGCAGTTTGAGAGGAATTACAAGGTCTACATGTACCCCTACTCAACGTTGCCTCGACGAACTTTGGTCTTAAGAGACTCTTGCTCATGTTCTATCTTGTTATATGTCAGTGTTTTATTGTTTACGTATCTGGGGTTTAATTCATGTTGGGTCTCCTACACCGGTCCTGAAGCACACTGCTGTCCCGCTGGGCGCACCCCCCGGCGACTCCCTTACACAGAGTCCTCCGTCTTACATGGAATGATGCTGATGGGGGGGCGTGTGGCTAAGCCTGCAGCGATGGCGGTCGTACCTGGGTAGAGCTCCGACGGGGGCTCCCTAATCTGGCCACATATCTCCGGCCACAGAGAACCGCAATGATCGCAGGCGGGAGACGGAACGCCTGAGCACCTAGACCAGCCCCGGACTGAGCGCGGGGCCGGTTGGAGCCTGAGTGACTCGCTGCGACCCTCGGCCCTGCGGCTCGTCGGGGTTGGCTGATAGACGACTGGAGATGGAGGTAACGCGAGCCCGCGGCTGAGCCCCGCCCACAAGGCCGCACCGAGTGGCGCAGGGGCCGAATAACGCTGCCGCTGCGGGGGCTGGGAACCGCGCCGATGTGCGCGTACGATATCTAGAACCCCACCGAGTGCCCGACCGGGGCCATTGCTAAGAAACGGCCTGAGACTATCGGAATATACCGAGGCCCAGCGAGGTAGTGGTGCGCTGAGCGCGGAATCACCCACGAGCTGAACCCAGAGGCGGGTGGTGGAGACCCTGCGAACCCTGGCGACGGCTCTGGACACCGGCTGCCCTCTTCATTTCGTGCTGTACTGCTGACGTGGCCTGCTCAACGTCGGTACTGTCTGGGACCCCCAGTGGAGATCGAGGCAGGCCCCAGGTGCGAGGCCTGGATGGCTTTCTGGGGGCCTGCTGTAGATAACGTTGGAGCGGCGCGGCCGCTTGTGTGGGCTAGAGTTCCGACCCCGAGGTGGCCCTGCTGCTAGGAGAGCAGCTTTCGCACACCGATTGCCCCACTGCAAGCACTTCTGATGACGCCAACGGCCGATTGAGGTGAGAGACAGGGAGCTGCGGCGCTGTGTGCTGGCTGAACAACGGAGACCTCCGTGGGAGCGGCAATTCGTGCCCCCTAGGCTGGGTGCAGTGGCTTACATCAATGGTGTAGTGGAGGGGCGGCGAGCAGTGGCGGTGAGCGAGCCGCCTGGTGACGGTGCGATCTGCAGTGCCCCTGCCTCCCCCGGGGGGGCCGCTGAGGTGACACCACCCCATGCCTGGCTAGTTGGGACGCCCGGATGCGATTTGACCCTGAGGAACCTGCAGCACGGCATTATAGGTGGACACTGGAGACTCCCTGGCTGAGTGGCACGCCAAAGACCTGGCCTTATCAGCAGCTAGTGGCCTGAAAGATGTGTGGCGACTAAGTGCTAAAACTTGGGAGGTCCCGTCCTGAGGCATTTGCTGGACTGTAACAGATGGTCGTCCTCACACAGTAGAAACCGAAGGAGCAGTCAGGCGGAGCTGTTCTGGCCTCAGCGTAGTGGTCTTCCTGGATCGATGTCGCGGGGCAGGCCACTTACAATCACTGTACCTGGTACAAAGGCTCCACCCCCGCAGACGCGGGCAGCGACAGGCAAAATGGCAGAAGAGACATCGCCAGCAAACATGTCTGGGAAGTTGGATGCGGTCCTGGCCGCTGTAGAAAAACTGGGTGAAAACCTACAACACACCCGCACTGCCTTGGAAAGCAAAATAGACAAGGCAGTGATAGATCTAACACTGTTGCACGCAGACCATCGCAAGCTGGCTGACCGCACTGGTGAACTGGAGGCCGGAATGGCGGAGCTGTCGCCCCGTGTGGCGGACGTGGACAAACACATACAGCAACTACTCAACAGGGTGGACTTTCTCGAAGATCGGGCGGAGGATGCGGAAGGGCGGGCCCGCCGCAACAATGTGCGAGTAGTGGGTCTGCCGGAGGGTACAGAAGGGAGGAATCCTGTCGCTTATGTTGAGTCCTGGCTGCGGGGCCTCCTACCGGAAGAGACTCTCTCTCCGCACTTCGTAGTGGAGAGGGCTCACAGGGTGCCGACCAGGCCCTTGCCGCCGGGATCTAACCCCAGGCCTTTGCTGATTCGGCTGTTGAACTATAGAGATCGCGACATGATATTGCAGGAAACAAGGAAGCTGCATGACATCCAGGTAGATAACCATAAAGTGATGTTCTTCCCAGATTACACCGTTCAGGTGCAAAAGCAGAGGTACTCATACATGGCTGTGAAGAGACGCCTCCGGCAGAATGGATTGCAATATTCCTTGTTGTTCCCGGCACGTCTGCGAGTGGTGGCAAATGAGACCACGCATTTTTTCAACACCCCGAAGATGCGGAGAACTGGCTCGACGGGACCACGCCATCGGGAGCTACGCCCGGCCTGACACTGCAAGCGCTAAATCTACTGGAGAGGTGCTGCGCCGCCGTCGCCCCAGGAGGAGGAAACCGAAACGAATGCCATCCTCTTCACGGGTAGGCCTAGCCCGGGACCAGGCACTGCAGGAGCGGCAGGGAGTTCTGCAAGCGGTGGCAAGTATCAGCGGCATGCAGGTGGATGACAGCGCATCTGTCTCGAGTCAGCAGCAGCGAGCCAGCGAGGCCGATGCTGAGGATTTATCAGATGATCCGCTCACAACGCAGGACTCCTACGCCATGCCAGAAGTTACACCTCAAACGGCTGATAACATTGTTTGATGTCCGTTGCGGTTTCCAGATACTCGAACTCATACATGACTGTCGCTCCTGTGCGCAAGTATAAAACTGTATGATGAGCTATGTCCAATTTTGCTTACATCGCAACGCACACATGAGCATACTCACAATTTAATTCTTGTTAACAGAAACGCTGGTTACTCCACTGACTACCGGAATAGTATTTAGTATATGTCCTGCAGTGACTCTGAGGTCTGCTTTGAAAACTAGTTTCCTGATGGTCCCCATCAGATACAATGCTAGGGGGATTGGAGATGTTCCCGGTTGGGCACAATATGGGGTACACTAAGACTGGTCAGAAACTGGGAGCCCCCTAGGGAGATTCTCTCCCTTCATGGGCAACGCTAGATTGTAGTGCGCGGCGCACCCCCACAGAGTTAGACAGTTTAATGCTAACATGCATGGTTTGGACGATTGCCCGTTGCACACTCGCCCTTTTGGTATTTTATTTTTATATTAGGATGAACGTGCGTTTGTCGTTCATTAGTTTATGTGAAGGTTGTTTGAATATTCTCATCACTGAGGACTATTGTAATATCCCCCACTGCTTGATTTGCCATGCCATGACACTAGGGTTGGATTGGGACGGTTGCGATACTGCTGACTGCAAGGGAGCGTGTGCTAGAGTTGTACACGTGTGCACTGTGTTTCCTCCTCCCGCCGAGAGGCTAGGCCCAGGTGCATATACACTCACTTCAAAATTAAGATGGCACCTATTAAGATAATGACTTGGAATGTGCGGGGCATTCATAGCCCGTCGCGCCGCTACTTAATTTACTCATACTTGAAGCGCCACCATGTACAGATAGCACTCCTACAGGAAACGCATCTGCAGGGGTCAGAGATACAGCGCTTACATCGGCGTTGGAGGGGCAGTTGTATGCAACGGGGTACTCAGCGTATGCCCGCGGGGTGTTGGTGTGGGTAAGACCGGGGACCCCCTTTCGGGTGGTGGATTCTCATGTGGACACAGAGGGCAGATACGTCATAGTGAAGGGAGTATTGGATGGCAGACAGATACTGCTGGCCTCGCTCTATGCGCCTAACACGGAGCAAGCTGCTTTTCTAGATCGGATTTCCCTTAAACTGGCCGAATGGCATGATATTCCCTTAGTGCTGGGTGGCGACTATAACAGCGTGCTCGATGTGTCCCTGGACCGCTCGTTCCCTCCACTGCCGGGCACGGTTACACACACTGCGGCGAAGGCATTGACACACTGGGCCGCGCAATGGCATCTATCGGATGCTTGGCGCCACCATCATCCACTTGATAGAGCGTACTCTTACTATTCTGGGGCACACAACCTCCACGTATGCCTTGACCGCTTCATGGTGTCCGCTGATCTTCTCCCGAGCACTTCGGGGTCCGTATATATGGGGCGGACGCACTCTGACCATAACCCGCATATCGTGGAGCTGGTCTGGGACGATGGGACGCCGCCAATCCCAGTGTGGCGACTACAGCCAGATGTACTCCTTGATGCACCGTTCCGAGGGTCCCTGGCAACTAGTATTGCCCAATACTTTGAAGACAATGCAGGCACTGCTTCGTCCCCGCTGGTGGAGTGGGACGCCCTCAAGGTGGTGGTGAGGGGCCATTGCTTGGGAGCGCAGGCGGGTATGAGAATTCAGCTTGAGAAAGACCTTACCACCCTGGAGAAGCGACTAGCGGATAGGGAGCACGAGGCGATTGAGGGGTCCCAGGGGCCACTGTCGCGCTGCAAGGCGGAGCATTCTAGATTGCTGGAGCGGATGCGTTGCCTTAATTATGCAGCGCATTCGGCACGGACGCACCACTTGGGAGATAAGGCGGGGAAGTTGCTTACGTGGCTCGTCAGACAGGAGATGTCGTCATCCCCTATCACGTCTGTGCGAACGGCTTCCGGGAACGTAGCGTACACACAGCGCGACATTCATGCCGCGTTCGTGACCCATTATCGGGATCTGTACAAGTCCCGGACGCAAACCGAGCCCCTAGCGATACAACTCTACCTAGCGCAGATAGTATTACCACAGCCCACTCCTACGCAGAAGGAAGATTTAAATGCTCCTCTCACTGGGGAGGAAATACAGGAAAGCATATCCTCTTTATCTAACGGGAAATCGCCAGGGCCAGATGGCCTGCCGGCTGAATTTTACAAAGCGTATGCACACTTACTAGTGCCGCAGTTGCTGAAGACGTTCGAGACTGCCCTAGAAATGTCTGCACTCACCGACACGCAAAATGAGGCCCTGTTGGTATCTCTCCTAAAGCCAGACAAAACTCCTGAAACCCTGGGATCCTATCGACCTCTGGCGCTTCTTAACACTGATTACAAAATCTTTGCGTCATTGCTTGCCCGGCGGCTCTCATCCTCGGTGCCGACACTGGTGCATCCTGATCAGAACGGATTTGTCCCCACAAGGAACACCTCGCTAAATCTCCGTCGGTTCTTTCGGATACAACAGTACGCGCTGCACAAATGGCCTCGTTCTGGCTGCCTGGTACTTGATTTAGAAAAGGCATTCGACTCATTGGAATGGCCTTACCTAGCGGCGGTGCTCCAACAGTATGAACTCGGAGATTACTACCTCAGCATGGTCCAGTTGTTGTATCGGCACCCTACAGTCCGTGTCCGCACTGGCAGGCTCCTCTCAGATTCGATTAGAGTGCAAAGGGGTACGCGCCAAGGCTGTCCGCTATCCCCGCTGCTTTTCTCCCTAGCCATGGAGCCATTGGCAATGATGCTCCGTGACAGTGGTGCAGATTGGGGCATACCGTTAGGAGACGGGACCCACACGGTCTCCTTGTATGCCGACGATTTACTGTTGTATGTTCGCGACGTTACGGCCGTCCCCCCGTCCATTGAAAACGTGTTGAGGACCTTTGCGGCAATATCGGGCCTTCGGGTGAATTGGGCTAAGTCTGGGGTGTATCCCTTCGATACGCGAGTGGAGGAGACAGATGTGGTCATCAACGAATCGCGACTTCCGTGGTTCCCCACCACCTTCCGTTATCTCGGACTGTTCATTTACCGAGCACCTGCTGATTTACTGGAGGGCAATCTGTCGAGAGCGATAACAGCGGTGCGGGCACAAGTACTGTTTTGGAAAATGCTCCCGCTAAATGTCATGAGCCGTGTCACTCTATTAAAGATGATAGTCCTTCCCAAGCTATTATACTACTTTTCGAACCTTCCAATTTATATTCCATCCCTAACCTTCCGAGACTTGGAAAGCATGTTCCGCGACTTTATATGGAACAGGGGTAGGCCTCGCGTCGCGCTTTGGAAACTGCACGCACCTGTTAGTCAAGGAGGGTTGGCGGTTCCTAACATGGAACTATACTATCTGGCTGCCCAGCTGCAATGGGTGACAAAATGGCTAAACGGCAGAAATTTGGAAGACACGGCGACCTGGCAACAACAGTGGACGCATACACAAATCTATCATCTGTTTCATCCAGTAGCCAAGTCCACCCGCCCGACCCAATTACATTTGGGGGCCGCATACCGCTGCTATAAAAGGAGCTTGTATCTAACTCGTGCGACGCTGCCATACGCCACGGCATTGCCGCTACAGGGGACCCCGCGGGGGAGGGCGGGCACTACTGAAGAAGCTCTTGGGCCTTGGCATGCGGCAGACGTGACAACGCTAGGTGATCTGTACCGTGATGACACGTTATTGACGTATGAAGCCCTAGCGGCCGACACTGGTGTGCCTGTGGGTCAATTCTTAATGCATGCCTCCTTAACAAGGGCCCTAGCGACTCATTGGGGAGACCTAACTGTTGAACCTCCTATGCATCTATTGATACAATATTTACATGTTATGGGGGCGGGATCGCACATAATACACTGGCTGGTAACGGCCTTGCTCACGCACACCTTGAGGCCGCTGCTATCTCTTCGCGCCCGCTGGGAGGAAGACCACGGTCTACCCTGGACTGACCGGGAATGGGACATCATCCTCGCTGGCCCCACTTATATTCCGAGGAACTCCCGGTTCAAATTAATACAAACCTACATTTTACATAGGGCGTATCTTTCCCCGGATAAAATTAACCGGTACTTCAATATCACCACATCAGAATGTCCGCGCTGTCGGCGGCCTGCCGCAGACCTGTTACATATGGTGTGGTCTTGTCCCACCCTGCAGTGCTATTGGAGCGAAGTGGCCACATCCCTGGCACTTTGCACCGATACGACCCTGCCGTTGACATGGGAAGTTTGCATACTAGGGATCTATGCAAGAACCAAGAAAAATAAAGTAACGTCACGATTTCGGGATCTGGGGCTGATAGTAGCGAGACGTTTAATCACAAAGCGGTGGAAGCATGTGGACCCCCCCAAATTGATTAGCTGGGAAAAATCTCTCGCAAACTGGGCCCGGGCGGAAAGCACATCACTACACAGGGAGGAAACTGCGGGGTTGCGCAAATTCCCTATTGCACAATATTGGGACACTATACTAGCGACATTTCTTAATGAGGGCGATGGGACTGGCAGTGACACTCAGCCAGATGATACGTAACCTACCCGCCAGTGCTTCTGGGATACACGGGATGGGTTGTTAAGTGACGAGACCCGCCAGCCACAAGATGATGCCATACAACAGCGATATGCCACACAGCCCTCTATTAACATGAGGCAGCTAATCTTATCTCGGGCGCGCGCACCTGACCCTGAGGGGCATCCTTTAGTGCCACGGAGGTTAGGATCCTAGGCAGTGCATATGTGACATCACACATAGATAGATAGCAGTAGACGCAATGAGACAAATATGGCAATCACCCCCCCGTCCCCTTTCCTTATTATGTTATATATACAAATTTTTTTATTTTTTTTCGGTTTCAAGTTATTGAAAATGATACTTAAGTTATTATATATATGTCCTGGTGATGAACCTCTATTTTGGTTGCTCTTTTTTGAATTATTATGCCAAGTCCCATCATTGAGGAACTCATATAATCCTATGTTGTTATTTAATGCAATTATTGATGATGTGGACGCTGCATGTTGAAATGCGATCCTTGCCAATTTATAAGTACATATTGACCCGGCAACCGCTATTGTGCAATGATAACAATGATGTAACATCGCTGTCAGGCGATTGTAGTGCTATTACAGACGCAGACAGTAACTATCGGCTGCAAGTACTGAGGCTTGCCCTGATGCTGCCCATACACCATGGTATGTTGATATATAAGATACTCCCATGAGGATATATTTTGTAATTGGATTGCAGAATTGGATAATATCTGAATTGACATGTAAAATGTGAAAAGATGCAATGGCCAAATGGATTTAAAAACAAAAATGAATAAAGATATTTAAAAAAAAAAAAAAAATGGAATGATGCTGATTGCTCCCTATGGGTAAAGATCTTAGGATTGTAAGTCTCAACGTCCGGGGCCTCAATCACCCTGTAAAGCGCACTGCCATCCTTTCCTTACTAGAGCACACTGAAGGAGACATTTGCATGCTGCAAGAGGCCCATTTGCTGTCCAAAGATATAGTCTGCATGCGCACGCGACGATTCCCCCGTCAATACTGGTCCTCTGGCACTGCAAAGAAAAATGGGGTGGCCATCCTGTTGGGGGCCAAATTCGAAGGGGAAGTACTCTCTACCCTCTATGAGGCAAAGGGCAGGGTCCTAGCACTTAGGTTCCAATGGGGGACCACCCTCTTTACACTGATTAATGTCTATGCGCCTAACACGCACCAGGAGCCCTTCCTGATCAGAACTCTCTCGGAGGGCCTAGCTTCGCCTGACGCTGCCATTGTGGTCGGTGGGGACTTAAATCTGGTCATGGACAACGACATGGACCGTCCTGGCCAGAGGAGTACACAAGTGGGGGCGCTTTCTCCGGAGGGCAAGCAATGGCTGACTGATAGTGGTTTTCACGATATCTGGCGACTTAAGCACCCTACACTACGGGACTACACCCACTACTCTGCTGCTCACAAATCCTACGCGCGACTAGACCTTTTTCTTGTCACTAAAGCACTGTTGCCCAGGGTGCGAGAGGCTTCTATAGAACCGCGCTCTTTATCAGACCACGCACCGATCACCATTAATATCCAATTGGGCGGGGACATGCGCGCTCCTGCGAGGTGGCGCCTGCGAGAGGGCCTGTTACACTCCCCTAGCAATGTAGAGAGCCTACGCGCAAAGCTTATTGAGTACTTGCAGCATAACGACAGGGAGGGCACCCCGCTAGCCGCCGTTTGGGAGACTCTCAAACTCGTGATGAGAGGAGAACTCATGGCAATATCTTCGGCCGACAATAAAAAGCGCCTGGAGGACCGGCAAAGCATTGAACAGGAAGTAAGGGAGCTAGAGGCCATACACAAACGTACTGGAGCCCCGAGGGTCTAGAGGAACTTAGAGGAACTTAGAGAAGAAACGGCTCCTCCTAAAACGCTTGGACCTCGATAGGTAAGAATACGCGCTGTTGCCCCTCCGCCACAGGTTCTACCTAAGTAGTGACAAATGTGGAAGAATGCACGCAAAAACTATGGCTGTAGCCATCTCATCAATAAGCAGCCATCAGGGGGGGAGGTACACTTGGACTCCCAGATAGTAGAGGAGTTCAGACAATTCTATCAGTCTCTATATAGCGAGGGCGAGCCGGATCGCCAGGATGCGAGTGCCTACTTGGAGGCAAGCAAATTCACCCGTCTTCCTGAGGCCCAGGCAATGCAGCTTGAGGATCCCATACTCCCAGAAGAGGTTATATCGGCCATAGCTAGGCTGAAACTGGACAAATCCCCGGGTCCAGATGGCTACCCGGCACTGTTTTATAGGACCTTCTGTGGGGAGCTAGCGCCACTGCTGATGAGGCTTTTTAATTCTTTCCTGGACAGCGGAGCGGTCACAGACTCCATGTCAGAGGCGGCAATCTCGGTGATTCTCAAACCTCATAAGGATCCTGCCCTTTGCAGCTCTTACCGCCCCATCTCGTTACTTAACATAGACGCCAAAGTCTTCGCTGGTGTCCTGGCAGCCCGGCTGAACCTACTAATGGCGGGTCTGATTGACCCGGACCAGGCTGGGTTCATCCCCACTCGCCAGGGAGGGATAATACAAAACGACTTCTTGACGCATGGACAGTGTTCACAGGTCCCGCAGGGAGGCCATATTCCTGTCCGTGGATGCGGGGAAAGCATTTGATAGGGTGCGGTGGACCTACCTATTTAATACACTCCACGGCTTTGGGTTTGGGCCACGCTTTATCCGATGGGTTCAATGTATCTACCATTCACCCCGGGCTTTTGTTAGGGTAAACGGAGTGTCCTCGACCCCCTTCTTGATCGCCAGGGGTACGAGGCAGGGATGCCCGCTTTCGCCCCTCCTCTTTGCCCTGTATATAGAACCCTTCGCCCAGAGGATCCGAGACCATCCGAGCATCCAGGGCCTCCGATTTGGAGGCGACACCCACAAAATAAGCCTCTATGCGGACAATGTCATTCTGTCCCTCTCCGAGCCCCTCGCGTCCCTGCCCGCGCTCGTGAATGAACTGGAGTCCTTTGGAAGGGTTTCGGGATTTAAGGTAAATTTCAATAAGTCCCAGGTCCTCAACTTGTCCTCGCCATAGGCACATGTAGTTCTATTGAAAGAGAAGTTTCCCCTGCAATGGACCAGCGACCAGATAACCTACTTAGGCATCCTCCTTGCCCCTATGCTTTCACGTACACTGGAGTTGAACTATTCGGCTCTGGTTGAGCAGTCTCTCAAAGCGTTGGACGGGTGGTCTAGGCTAAAATTGGCCTGGTTTGGGCGCATAGCAGCGGTAAAGATGACGGTGCTACCGCGGATTCTGTACCTGTTTCAGACCCTGCCTCTGATGCCCCCGCCGAAAGCAATGCGATCTCTGCAGCTGGCCATAAATAAATTTGTCTGGGGAGGTAGAAAGGCGCGCCTGCCCATATCCCAACTGGCTCGGCCCAAGAGTGAGGGAGGTGTGAATTTCCCGCTGGTTCATAGATACCTACAAGCTTCCCACCTTTGCTACGTTCTAGAATGGAACCGCCCTCTCTCGGAAAAACACTGGACCTTCATGGACCAGGCGGTAGCGGGAGCAAACATCTGGAGGGAAGTATGGCTCCCACGTAGACTGAGAGCCTGGGGCCTCTACTCCTCCCCGGTCACAGCGGCGACTCTTAAGGTCTGGGACGCGGTGGCGCTCAAGAGGGGTCTTACAACATTCCCCTCCCCAATGACTCCTATGGTTGATAACCCAGATTTCCCACCGGGCTGTAAATCCGAGGTGGCCCAGCGTTGGAGAGAGACAAGTTGTAAACGATTGGGCTTCTTGTTTGATGAGAAGGGCATCCTTCCCTTTGCCAAGATACGTCAGGACTATAACCTACCCGACTCCGATAGGTTCTACTACCTACAACTGCGACACTGGGCCACCTCAGCAGCTTACTTACCACATGTCTCTCGTTACTTTACCCCTTTCAAGAAGTGGATAATGAGCAAGAAAGACGATAAGCACTTGATTTCAGAGCTTTATACCCTGCTCGCAACGGGTCTGGATGGGAAGTGTACGAAAGGTCAGTTACGATGGGCGGCGGAATTAGGGAGGGCCCTTTCAGACAAAGAGTGGGCGAATATTTACTATAGGGCGCACCATACTGCATACAACACCGCCGGAACCGAGTCTGCGTTTAAGGTCGCATCATACTGGTACCTCACGCCAGCTCGTATCCATCAATGGGATAAAAACCACACAGAAGAATGCTAGCGGGGCTGCGGACTGTCTGGCTCGCTGGTGCACCTACTCTGGCATTGTCCGAAGTTACAACGATTTTGGGCGAAGGTGTTGAATGACATAGACGCTGCCTTCGAGACTGAGATTCCCCGTTTCCCGGCATACACACTTCTAGGGCTTTCAAATGCGCTAACATTCCCTCTGGCTTTGGCGTTATTAGCAGGGCGGCAAACGATTCTGGCGAATTGGGGCTCTCCTACGGTACCGGATCATTCGGCTTGGCTGCATAGACTCTGGTCGACCCTAGCCATGGAACGCCTTTCTCTGATGCAAGATTGCAAGGGCGAAACTTATGCAGAATTATGGGCCCCTTTCATATCCTTACTTTCCAAGGAATTCAGAGAAGTCACGTGCCCCAAATATCTACAAATCTTACAACTGATCCCGAAGGCACAAGACCAGGTCTTACCCAGTCCGTAATGCTGCGGGCTCCGGGGATGGAGCTGGTTGATGGGGGGGGAGTGACTCCAACCGATCTAGCAGGACATGGTGTGGGTGCCCTTTCCATTACTTTCTCTTCTTTGATGGGGGAGGGAGGGGGGTTGTGTCGTTTTTTTGGGCTTGTTGGTTATACTGTTTATTTTGTCCTTGGTGTTTCCATACAGACTCAGGCAATCCAGACATCGCTGCCAGACTCCGGGTTGTAGGCATAGAAGCTGTGTAACTATGTCTTGAACATCTATTCCACGCTGCCGGCCAATGTGGTTGTAGGCATACAGCTGTGTAATGGCATTGGATTGTCTTATAAAATGAATAAAAGATTTGTTCCATAAATAGAGTAGGTGGAACTGCTAGGTTTACATCACTGGACCTTCCTCTCTCTCCGCCAGGGTAACATCTGACCTGGCAGACAGTCCAGCATGGCGTTCACAGGGAGGGAACATGGCTAATGGTATTACTTGCAGAAAGAAACTTCCTATGCATCTTGGCCTTTTGTGTTTTTGTTTACAGGAAACAAACTCCCGCTTTGGGAGTTTATTTTCTGTAGACAAAAAAGTTTTCTATTCGGGTGTTTTAAACATGATGCCTCATCAGCAAATATGCCTAGCGTACCCCGCTTTTGGACCATCCACCAGGGTCTTAACGATGTACTAAGGCCCCTATTCTGAGTTGGCCTGGATAATCATGTAATAATATCATGCCCAATGTTACTCATTCCGAATGATATTACCACCACATTTACAGGTCATTAGGAAAGTAAAACCCTGAATTAAATGGTAGACCCGGAGTTACCAGGTTGTTTACTACCTGGTTGTCCAGGAGTCTGAGACTCATTCCACTCATATTTTCCGCCTGCTCTCAACAGGTGGTAACTGAGAAGAAAGGCCAGTAGTTTTACCAGGTGTAATTATGCTCACAGAAATTGTGTGGGGTAGTAATTCAGCAGAAAATATGTGGAATTACCACTTCACACAACTGGAAAAGAGGGCCTAAAACTAGACACCAACATCCTAATACTTTTTCCTGAGTTGAAGAATTCTAGTGCCACACTTTGCCTTTAAGCATAGGTCTTTATTAATTAAAGATTTATTCTCACAATGCTAGCAAATATAACGTAAAGAGAGACTGACTTTCTCAAACAAGAAAGAATTGATTGATCTCTGTTCAAGCACCTATTCAGTTTTGATTGGAAGGATTGTGACAATAAAACGTAACTCTTACCGTATGCTGTGTTTTTTACTTTTTTGATAATTGGTAAACTCGTTCGCTCTTCTTTTAGCAACTCATATTTTTTACACTGAAGATTGAGCCTTTGTCCTTTGTCTCATGAATATTGCTCCACTCTTTCTGGTCGAACTTCGATTTGGAAGGGTTGATGAATGCGTTGTAGACACTTCAGGGGCTAGTAGGCACACTGTAGTAACATAAAATGGTCAGTGCGTTGATAAGAACGTTGTTTCCTCCTCTTTCTTAAATGTATGCTCTGCAACTCACCCTTCTGCTGTCAAAAAGCACTTTTCTGGCAGAGCACAGAATAATATATGCTGATGGTGATGGAAATAAAATCCAGGTGGGAACTTTTTTGGCCCCTAAGAATAAAATGCTGAGCTGTGATGTGCCTGGCCCTGATTACTAAATTCTGTGGTACTACAAATTCCATTAATGTGAAATAGCGAAGACTTCTGTGTTTTTTCATTGCTTTATTTGGTGTTAAATTCGTTGCAGCACAATGTACCACAGCAAAACCAAAGGGGATGATGGACGGAGTGTTGAACATTGCAAGCACTCACCCCCAGTCAACTGATCTGGGTTTAATCCATCATCATTCTTTAGCTCACTCCGCCACCCCAGTTCAGACATGGCCATATGCAAATCAGTCTGACCCTGTGCCTCATGGGAACAGTCCAGCCCGAACTGCCAAGCCATGTC
Source organism: Calotriton arnoldi (assembly GCA_963921515.1). Classification (NCBI taxonomy): domain Eukaryota; kingdom Metazoa; phylum Chordata; class Amphibia; order Caudata; family Salamandridae; genus Calotriton; species Calotriton arnoldi. The sequence goes on from CAWUFW010000900.1 coordinate 2,555,692, forward strand.
TTCCCTGGACCGGAAACAAGCATCCTGGGACCGGTTTCTGGCTTCCAGCCGTCATCAGCCAGGCTATCTTGAATCCAGTGGCAAAGTGAGCAAGGGACCCACGTCTGGGCATACCCTGCCAACTTAGGGCGAACATAGCAAAACCAAAGGGGATGATGGACGGAGTGTTGAACATTGCAAGCACTCACCCCCAGTCAACTGATCTGGGTTTAATCCATCATCATTCTTTAGCTCACTCCGCCACCCCAGTTCAGACATGGCCATATGCAAATCAGTCTGACCCTGTGCCTCATGGGAACAGTCCAGCCCGAACTGCCAAGCCATGTCTTCCCTGGACCGGAAACAAGCATCCTGGGACCGGTTTCTGGCTTACAGCCGTCATCAGCCAGGCTATCTTGAATCCAGTGGCAAAGTGAGCAAGGGACCCACGTCTGGGCATACCCTGCCAACTTAGGGCGAACATAGCAAAACCAAAGGGGATGATGGACGGAGTGTTGAACATTGCAAGCACTCACCCCCAGTCAACTGATCTGGGTTTAATCCATCATCATTCTTTAGCTCACTCCGCCACCCCAGTTCAGACATGGCCATATGCAAATCAGTCTGACCCTGTGCCTCATGGGAACAGTCCAGCCCGAACTGCCAAGCCATGTCTTCCCTGGACCGGAAACAAGCATCCTGGGACCGGTTTCTGGCTTACAGCCGTCATCAGCCAGGCTATCTTGAATCCAGTGGCAAAGTGAGCAAGGGACCCACGTCTGGGCATACCCTGCCAACTTAGGGTGAACATAGCAAAACCAAAGGGGATGATGGACGGAGTGTTGAACATTGCAAGCACTCACCCCCAGTCAACTGATCTGGGTTTAATTCATCATCATTCTTTAGCTCACTCCGCCACCCCAGTTCAGACATGGCCATATGCAAATCAGTCTGACCCTGTGCCTCATGGGAACAGTCCAGCCCGAACTGCCAAGCCATGTCTTCCCTGGACCGGAAACAAGCATCCTGGGACCGGTTTCTGGCTGCATTCTGTCCATCAACTGTTGTTTTTGCATTTGTCACCCCGAGTGGGACGGGTATGCCCAGACGTGGGTCCCGTGCTCTCCATGCCACTGCAATCAAGCTATCCTGGCTGAAGAGGGGTGAAACCCCGAAACCGGTCCTAGGATGCTTGTTTCCAGTCCAGGGAGGACCTGGCTTGGCAGTTCGGGCTGGACTGTTCCCATGAGGCACAGGGTCAAGACTGATTTGCATATGGCTGGGTTCAAACTGGAATGGCATGGTGAGCAAAAAAACGATGGATTTAGGCCCAGATCCCTGTACTGGGGTGAATGTATGACATTGTTCTGCATTCTGTCCATCAACTGTTGTTTTTGCATTTGTCACCCCGAGTGGGACGGGTATGCCCAGATGTGGGTCCCGTGCTCTCCATGCCACTGCAATCAAGCTATCCTGGCTGAAGAGGGTGAAACCCCGAAACCGGTCCTAGGATGCTTGTTTCCAGTCCAGGGAGGACCTGGCTTGGCAGTTCGGGCTGGACTGTTCCCATGAGGCACAGGGTCAAGACTGATTTGCATATGGCTGGGTTCAAACTGGAATGGCATGGTGAGCAAAAAAACGATGGATTTAGGCCCAGATCCCTGTACTGGGGTGAATGTATGACATTGTTCTGCATTCTGTCCATCAACTGTTTTTTTTTGCATTTGTCACCCCGAGTCGGTCGGGTATGCCCAGACTTGGGTCCCGTGCTCTCCATGCCACTGCAATCAAGCTATCCTGGCTGAAGAGGGGTGAAACCCCGAAACCGGTCCTAGGATGCTTGTTTCCAGTCCAGGGAGGACCTGGCTTGTCAGTTCGGGCTGGACTGTTCCCATGAGGCACAGGGTCAAGACTGATTTGCATATGGCTGGGTTCAAACTGGAATGGCATGGTGAGCAAAAAAACGATGGATTTAGGCCCAGATCCCTGTACTGGGGTGAATGTATGACATTGTTCTGCATTCTGTCCATCAACTGTTGTTTTTGCATTTGTCACCCCGAGTGGGACGGGTATGCCCAGACGTGGGTCCCGTGCTCTCCATGCCACTGCAATCAAGCTATCCTGGCTGAAGAGGGGTGAAACCCCGAAACCGGTCCTAGGATGCTTGTTTCCAGTCCAGGGAGGACCTGGCTTGGCAGTTCGGGCTGGACTGTTCCCATGAGGCACAGGGTCAAGACTGATTTGCATATGGCTGGGTTCAAACTGGAATGGCATGGTGAGCAAAAAACGATGGATTTAGGCCCAGATCCCTGTACTGGGGTGAATGTATGACATTGTTCTGCATTCTGTCCATCAACTGTTGTTTTTGCATTTGTCACCCCGAGTGGGACGGGTATGCCCAGACGTGGGTCCCGTGCTCTCCATGCCACTGCAATCAAGCTATCCTGGCTGAAGAGGGGTGAAACCCCGAAACCGGTCCTATGATGCTTGTTTCCAGTCCAGGGAGGACCTGGCTTGGCAGTTCGGGCTGGACTGTTCCCATGAGGCACAGGATCAAGACTGATTTGCATATGGCTGGGTTCAAACTGGAATGGCATGGTGAGCAAAAAAACGATGGATTTAGGCCCAGATCCCTGTACTGGGGTGAATGTATGACATTGTTCTGCATTCTGTCCATCAACTGTTGTTTTTGCATTTGTCACCCCGAGTGGGACGGGTATGCCCAGACGTGTGTCCCGTGCTCTCCATGCCACTGCAATCAAGCTATCCTGGCTGAAGAGGGGTGAAACCCCGAAACCGGTCCTAGGATGCTTGTTTCCAGTCCAGGGAGGACCTGGCTTGGCAGTTCGGGCTGGACTGTTCCCATGAGGCACAGGGTCAAGACTGATTTGCATATGGCTGGGTTCAAACTGGAATGGCATGGTGAGCAAAAAACGATGGATTTAGGCCCAGATCCCTGTACTGGGGTGAATGTATGACATTGTTCTGCATTCTGTCCATCAACTGTTGTTTTTGCATTTGTCACCCCGAGTGGGACGGTATGCCCAGACGTGGGTCCCGTGCTCTCCATGCCACTGCAATCAAGCTATCCTGGCTGAAGAGGGGTGAAACCCCGAAACCGGTCCTAGGATGCTTGTTTCCAGTCCAGGGAGGACCTGGCTTGGCAGTTCGGGCTGGACTGTTCCCATGAGGCACAGGGTCAAGACTGATTTGCATATGGCTGGGTTCAAACTAGAATGGCATGGTGAGCAAAAAAACGATGGATTTAGGCCCAGATCCCTGTACTGGGGTGAATGTATGACATTGTTCTGCATTCTGTCCATCAACTGTTGTTTTTGCATTTGTCACCCCGAGTGGGACGGGTATGCCCAGACGGGGTCCCGTGCTCTCCATGCCACTGCAATCAAGCTATCCTGGCTGAAGAGGGGTGAAACCCCGAAACCGGTCCTAGGATGCTTGTTTCCAGTCCAGGGAGGACCTGGCTTGGCAGTTCGGGCTGGACTGTTCCCATGAGGCACAGGGTCAAGACTGATTTGCATATGGCTGGGTTCAAACTGGAATGGCATGGTGAGCAAAAAAACGATGGATTTAGGCCCAGATCCCTGTACTGGGGTGAATGTATGACATTGTTCTGCATTCTGTCCATCAACTGTTGTTTTTGCATTTGTCACCCCGAGTGGGACGGGTATGCCCAGACGTGGGTCCCGTGCTCTCCATGCCACTGCAATCAAGCTATCCTGGCTGAAGAGGGTGAAACCCCGAAACCGGTCCTAGGATGCTTGTTTCCAGTCCAGGGAGGACCTGGCTTGGCAGTTCGGGCTGGATTGTTCCCATGAGGCACAGGGTCAAGACTGATTTGCATATGGCTGGGTTCAAACTGGAATGGCATGGTGAGCAAAAAAACGATGGATTTAGGCCCAGATCCCTGTACTGGGGTGAATGTATGACATTGTTCTGCATTCTGTCCATCAACTGTTGTTTTTGCATTTGTCACCCCGAGTGGGACGGGTATGCCCAGACGTGGGTCCCGTGCTCTCCATGCCACTGCAATCAAGCTATCCTGGCTGAAGAGGGGTGAAACCCCGAAACCGGTCCTAGGATGCTTGTTTCCAGTCCAGGGAGGACCTGGCTTGGCAGTTCGGGCTGGACTGTTCCCATGAGGCACAGGGTCAAGACTGATTTGCATATGGCTGGGTTCAAACTGGAATGGCATGGTGAGCAAAAACGATGGATTTAGGCCCAGATCCCTGTACTGGGGTGAATGTATGACATTGTTCTGCATTCTGTCCATCAACTGTTGTTTTTGCATTTGTCACCCCGAGTGGGACGGGTATGCCCAGACGTGGGTCCCGTGCTCTCCATGCCACTGCAATCAAGCTATCCTGGCTGAAGAGGGGTGAAACCCCGAAACCGGTCCTAGGATGCTTGTTTCCAGTCCAGGGAGGACCTGGCTTGGCAGTTCGGGCTGGACTGTTCCCATGAGGCACAGGGTCAAGACTGATTTGCATATGGCTGGGTTCAAACTGGAATGGCATGGTGAGCAAAAAAACGATGGATTTAGGCCCAGATCCCTGTACTGGGGTGAATGTATGACATTGTTCTGCATTCTGTCCATCAACTGTTGTTTTTGCATTTGTCACCCCGAGTGGGACGGGTATGCCCAGACGTGGGTCCCGTGCTCTCCATGCCACTGCAATCAAGCTATCCTGGCTGAAGAGGGTGAAACCCCGAAACCGGTCCTAGGATGCTTGTTTCCAGTCCAGGGAGGACCTGGCTTGGCAGTTCGGGCTGGACTGTTCCCATGAGGCACAGGGTCAAGACTGATTTGCATATGGCTGGGTTCAAACTGGAATGGCATGGTGAGCAAAAAAACGATGGATTTAGGCCCAGATCCCTGTATTGGGGTGAATGTATGACATTGTTCTGCATTCTGTCCATCAACTGTTGTTTTTGCATTTGTCACCCCGAGTGGGACGGGTATGCCCAGACGTGGGTCCCGTGCTCTCCATGCCACTGCAATCAAGCTATCCTGGCTGAAGAGGGGTGAAACCCCGAAACCGGTCCTAGGATGCTTGTTTCCAGTCCAAGGAGGACCTGGCTTGGCAGTTCGGGTTGGACTGTTCCCATGAGGCACAGGGTCAAGACTGATTTGCATATGGCTGGGTTCAAACTGGAATGGCATGGTGAGCAAAAAAACGATGGATTTAGGCCCAGATCCCTGTACTGGGGTGAATGTATGACATTGTTCTGCATTCTGTCCATCAACTGTTGTTTTTGCATTTGTCACCCCGAGTGGGATGGGTATGCCCAGACGTGGGTCCCGTGCTCTCCATGCCACTGCAATCAAGCTATCCTGGCTGAAGAGGGGTGAAACCCCGAAACCGGTCCTAGGATGCTTGTTTCCAGTCCAGGGAGGACCTGGCTTGGCAGTTCGGGCTGGACTGTTCCCATGAGGCACAGGGTCAAGACTGATGGGATGCCGCTAAACCCCATATCCGCTTATTAATAACATCATAAGGTCCAGCACTCCCCGCTAATATCAATTTTGACACATCAGTTTAGCAATATACACAAAATGGCAATTCAACAAAGTAGAGTCTTCAAATTCTTTATTGTTGTCTTCCTTATGACGTGGTAAAAAAAACGTACGTTTTTTTTACCACGTTTGTGTATTTTGGAGATCTAGGGGAATTGGATCTCAGGTCACGGGCACCTTTAACTATCTTAATAATTTTTCTACTACGGATAGGTGCAGTCTTTTCTTTGCCTCAATCCCTATCTCTCATAAAATAACATCACAAAAACACACTGTGATGGAATCTGGTTCTTTGGAAGATAGAGATTGTTTTTTTAAATGGCCTAGCCGCCTGGCTGGGAATGCTGATTTTTTCTTTTTCATGCTGTCATTGTGCAGAGGAGCCACATTGGCACTGCACAGTAACAGCCAGATGTTTGCTGATCCTTACGTATAAATGGCACAGACGCTGCCCTATCCATCTGTCCTCTTTTTTTGAATCACAAGTGTCAGAACTCCAGATGTGCACGCAGTTAGTTACAGTAATCTTGCACATATGTAAATCTTACTTTTTCTGCTGATATTCTCTTTAAATTAGGAAAAAGGCATTTGGGCTTTAACTGTATTGACAGGTGAGCAAATGATATAGATTCCCATTCCTGCAGCGTATAATATTTGGGAACTCTGTCATTAGGGTAAAAAAAAATGGCTGAGTTAGTCTCAGTATTAACTCAAAGGCATATCCCTCAGAGCAAACACAAGTAATGATGGCTAGCACTAAATACTCGAGTGGGGAACTGGCGTGTTCATATCTGTTGTGGCCCTAAAGACTCCTTTGTGCGTCTGTTGGATAGGTTGATGCCAAAAATAAAAGTTAAAAAAGCATCCTGTGTCAAGTAGCAAATCGAAGTATCCTAAGCATGGCCACTTTGAGAAAACAATCTTCCTCTTCTCTGCATTCAGAAAACCTAAAACCTAAAAGACAGGTCAGACGTGGCTCCACTTTGCACACATCTATCTCGCTCTAGTTTTAATTGTTTTTAACTGACCCTGCGCCGCCCTACCTGTCCTGCATCGTGCAGTCCCTGTTCTCCCGCGGCTCGTGCCGTTTGAGCAGAGGGACGTGCACCAACAGTTCTCTCTCCCGGAACTCTGACTTCAGAAGTCAGCGCTCTAGTCGCTGCTGCTCTCTTCCCGCCCACTTCCATCCAGTCAAAAGGAAGTGCGCAGTGCGCAGTGCGGACGCGTTGCGTACGCGTGCAGCGGCGCGCCAAAGGCCAGCCCGGTCCGTGCCCGTCCGCGCCTGCCCGTCGCCGGCCGCCGGCCACTCTGCCAGTTTTCTTCCTCCGCCCCTCTCTCTGCCAAATCACCTACAAAGCTATAGTTCACCCATGGCCATTTTACAATACACAAGTCAAGAGCTTCACTCACTCAACAGAGCATCCCCCCCGTGAATTGCATCACTCCCCCTCAGTCGGCTGAGGGTATCACGGCTCAAAAAAACTCCCCCTACAGTGGCCAATCCTCTTTAACAGCAAGCCCTAGCCACTCCTCAAATAATGCCTCAATGTCTAATCCTAACAACCTAACAGGGATAAACTGTAATGCTCGATCTCTCTCAAAACACGCCCTAGAAATCTGGACTTTGCTAGATTTCGAGAAACCAGACCTCTTTTTTATCACTGAGACGTGGCTCCACGAGTCTTCTCTCCCCGACATCTCTATAGCCCTCCCCCACGATTACCAGCTGACCAGACTGGATAGAAACGATAAAAGGGGTGGAGGCCTAGCTATAGCCTTTAGGGCCAACACCAAACTCTGCACAACTGATACCCTTCTTACAGATTGGGGAGAAATCTGCATTTTCAAAATAAATTGCCTAACCAAGGGGTCCTGGAGAGGCGCCTTACTTTATCGCCCCCCAGGTAACAAAGCTCACTTCTCTAGCCATCAAACTGAGACGATTGCTCCACATGCCCTGGCTGCCGATAATTTTATTTTCTCCTATTGGGAGACTTTAATCACCATGCCGAACTCTTATGCGACCCGCACTCTAACAACCTTATTTCTAGCCTAAAGATCTTAGGCCTCAATCAGTTGGTGACTGGTCCCACCCATATAGCTGGTCACACTCTAGATCTTTTATTTACTAACTCGCCCCACGTGAAGGTCGAATCACCAATACCAGTTCTCTGATCCGACCATCATTTACTAAAATTCCATATACAGGTAACTTCGACCCGGCAAGATTTCCGAAAAGAACCTATGTTAAGCAGGTCTTGGGATAAAATAAACCTAGATTCCTTTTCCTTACACTTCACCCCCCCTCCCCTATCCGAATTGGACCACCCTAATGAGGCAGCCGAGTCTTTCGAGGAAGCAATCTGCCAGGCACTTGACAGAATTGCCCCCAGAAAAAAAGTCAAACGCCCCCATAAACTCTCCCCCTGGTTCACCCCAGACCTAAAAGTAGACAAATTAGCCGCCAGGAAGGCTGAACGCAAGTGGAGACACTCAAAAAGTGCCATAGATAGACAGGACTACAAATCATTACACAGGCGCTATATTGACCACACTTAGGGGATAGAATTAATCAAGCCTCCAACTCCCATAAAGAACTGTATAAGATACTGAAAGAATTTACCAACCCCTCCTCTTGTCAGCCAACACAGATCGCCTCGCAAGAGTGGGTTGACTCCCTATCATCTTTCTTTGTAGATAAAATCAATAGCATCCATAGCCTTTTCCCCCACATAGCCAGCGAACCACCAAATCAGAGACCTGTCGATAATCACCTTTCGCCTCCCACTCTTCTCAATGAATTCCTTGAATTCACTCAGGAAGACGTTTCTTCCACGCTTAAGAGGGTGAAATCAGGTTCCCCTACTGACCCAGTCTCCTTCCAGGTACTGTCTAAAATCGAACCAGCCCTCCTTCCCAGCTTAACCAAACTCCTCAATCTTTCATTATCTCATTCTATTGTGCCTTCAAGATGGAAAGAGGCCATGGTCAGACCTATTCTAAAGAAGCCCACCTTAGACCCTAAGCAGCCCAATAACTACCGACCAATCTCTCTTCTTCCTCTCTTCCGGAAAGTCTTAGAGTCACTGGTCAACAAACAATTAACCAAACACTTAGAAAGCAATAACCTGCTGGACTCCTCCCAAACTGGATTTCGGGCTTTTCACAGCACCGAAACGGCCTTATTGGAAATAGTCGATAACATCAGACTCTCCCTCGATGCCAGACAATCTGCCATCTTGGTCCTTCTCGACCTGTCGGCGGCCTTCGACACCATCTCCCACTGCATTCTTTTGGAACGCCTGCGGGAGCTGGGTGTCGGGGGCACCTCGCTGAACTGGCTCAGGAGTTATCTGACCGATCGCATTTCCAAAGTTCAAATAGGTGCCTTTACCTCCAGCAGCCAACTCATTGACAAGGGTGTTCCCCAGGGATCCATCCTGAGCCCCACACTCTTTAACCTGTATGTATCACCTTTAGCCAATGTTATTAAAGCTCATGGCTTCGATACAGTGTCGTACGCTGACGGCACTCGGCTGTTAATCACTCTTGGACCAGATCCTACTGACACCAAACACAGATTCAGGCTGTGTATGGTGGACATTCACGACTGGATGATAAACAATCATCTCCAACTCAACACTAGCAAAACCGAAATCATCCTTTTCGGTAATTCACAAACATTGTGGACAAATGACTGGTGGCCTCCCACTCTAGGCATATGCCCTCCACCTAAGGCGGCAGCCCGCAATCTAGGAGTACTGATTGACAATAAACTTTCTATGTCAGACCACGTCAACCATGTGGCTTGCATCTGTTATGGACTAATGCGTAGCCTCTGTAAAATCTTTAAATGGGTCCCACTGTCTTCTCGCATGCCACTGGTCCAGGGATTAATAATCAGCTGTCTGGACTACGGCAACGGTCTCTTGGCATCCATAAACGAAGAGCACCTAACATAGCTCCAGGTCCTGTAGAACACGGCGGCTAGATTGGTTCTAAACCTCCCCCTCTCCCCCCCGCTCTCCCTCGGCACCCAATCTGAAAGCCCTTCACTGGCTCCCAGTCAGGAAGCGGATCAACTTTAAAATTTGCTGTCTAGTACACAAAACCCTTAGTGGACATGGCCCCCACTATCTGGCGAACAAACTGAAAAGGTATCAGCCCGCCAGAACTCTCCGATCTGCCAATAAATACCTCCCAACTATCCCGAAGATCCGCACAGTCAAGGACGGCGGTAGATCGTTTTCTAAACTCGCCCCCACTTTGTGGAACACTCTGCCTCTGCATCTTCGTACTGAGAACAACCAGAAGAAGTTCCGTAAATCTCTAAAAACCTGGCTATTCTGAGCCCATTTTCCCTACAGTCTGTCCCCCCTCTCTTCATCCTTTCTGTTTTCTGAGTTCAGGCTAGCGCTATGAGACCTTAGGGTGATATATGCGCTTAACAAGAACCAATACATGACATGACATGTATTCAAATGCCGGCCTGGTTAACCTGGTACCTCAAGACAGCAAAAGAGATGCAGAGCCTCTTGACAGGCTGCAACAGAAACCAAGTGTGATGCCGTTAGTTGACAGTACTGTACCTTCGATGCAAAGGTTGGAAGGAAATCCCAAAATGTTTAAATTTGCTGCTCACCATTTTGAGGATCAGAAAAGAAAAGTAGACTGAACATGGAGATGGGTGTTTGCCCTCATAGCAGCTTTACAATATTATTTACTGAGATATGTGGGCAGAGTTTACACTGCACGCGTGTACAGTGGTGAAACCTCATCAGAAACCATTTTGAATAAGAGAATTCCACAACTTTTTAAGTGATCACCTTGTATTGCTTTCTGACAACCCTGGGCTAAAATCATGTACTATTGATGAATTTGATGTTTGGAAATTTTAGCGAAAATGATTCGCATTCTGCATAGAGAACAAAGGGTAAATGCTGTTTTCCGCCGTTCCCAGGGGATTTAAAGACTCAAACCTATGATTGGTGAGTTTTTCAGTCTTTCCACCCACTTGATAATCGATTAATTGGTACTACAGGCTCCTTAAGACGGAGGTAGACAAAAGCAGGAAGTAAACCTAGCCTTCTGATGAAGTTTCTGAAATAAATGATGCGTTGGCCAATAAGATTATCGCCTCTGGGTCTTTGGTGCTAAATTCAGTTAGTCCTATGCCCTTGTTGTCAAGATGCCAGTACTCTTTGTGGCAGCTTGTAGAAAAGGTTATTGACCATGGGCCTGACAGACTTTGTGGCAAGCAGTAGTTGCTGAATGGATTCTTAAAGGCATAATTTTAGGCACATCTAGAAACAGATGATTTGTTGCAAATGGCAATGGCAACTTCTGCTAAGTTGATGGTTAGTGCGGAACGGGAATTTGTGGTGATGAAAACCTGGGATGTTGGAAGCAAATTCCTGTTCATACATTGAATGGGGAAAAGTAATTTAGGACGAGATTGCCACACTGGAAATGTTTTAAGGATAAATCCTGAGAGTTTGTTTTTAGGTGTTTCTGCCACACTGAAACAATTTTGTACAGCAGTATAGTACCACAGCCTGAGAATCAGCAAAGACAAACATTCCTATTGGGCCAGCCTTCGCAGAGGCATTTCCTGTAAAAAAAAATTTTTTAAAAAGAGGAAAACAAAATGTGTGAGGCGAAGCAAAAGTAAGGGTTGTGTTTCATACTACTGCTACTCCATCCCTGCAAGGCATATAATTCCACTTTAATGACCCATGCAGCACAAAACGCTGGTGCAGAAAGACTGACGGCTTTCTTTGTCGAGTGAGAAAATGTCAGCTGTAGAGCTGTAGCTTACACTGAATTTATGTTTCTCTGTTTTGAGTTATAAACGTTATTGTGGCACACCCTAACTCAGGAATGAGGTTTGTTCCCACCATCGCAAATGTGCCAAATTAGACCATTAATCCTGTGTATCTTTTCTTAATTAAATTTACTGATGGCGGGGAGAATTCAAGAATTGAAGATTGGTGGCTGTTGTAATGACTTCTGTTTGTGTATCTTAGAATATACTTAAACTAGTGTGATGGCCTTGTAAAAAGTAGGATGGCATAGCACACCTTACACAATGGGCTTTAGGTCTTCGTTACCGGGTTTGCCACAAGCAAGTATACCATCATTGTTTACTTTAAAGATTACCAAAACAGGGAAATAGAAGAGGAAAATTAAGCAGAGATGGCCATGCATGGAGTAATACCAAGGTGAGCTCTGTCAAAAAGGACACACCCATCCACATCAGGGGGCACGTTCATAATTTTAGCATCAGTAGGAACATACGAAGATGCTAATTTTTTTCTTCTGCATCTTTGTGATTTTTTCCAGCTTTTCTATTGTTGTAAACTTTGCAAATTTTTTTTTTTTTCCTAGGAACATAACAACAAGACAAAGCTTTTGCTTAAAATTCATTTTGCAGAAGAAAACAGCAAAAACTAAATTTTACCTTTATTGTTCACTTGTGTGAGAAAGTGCCCTCTTTCTTACATGGTATGCCCCCACTTTTTGCTGAATTGCTGATGTTCTTTGACTGAGTGTGCCCTGGGCTCCTGCTAATCAGGTACCCAGGGCCTATGTTCCTTCCCTAAACCTGCATTGAAGACTAAGATCAATCGGCATCTCTGGCCACATGTCAGCCCCTGGTAAATGGTACCATAGGTACCCAGGGCACTGTGACCAGAGAAGGCCTCTATGGGCTGCAGCACTTATTGTGCCACCCATAGAGGCCCTGTACCCTGACACTCACACACTGCCTTTGCAGGCTGCGTGTCTTGGTGCAGAACAAAGTGAAGAGTCGACCTGGCACACATACCTGTGTGCCATGCCCACAAACCACTGCCCTGGCATACATCAGTCACCCCTCTAGCTGGGTGCCCTATGCCAGTGGTGAGGGTACAGGTGCATGAGCCCTGTACCCCTACAGTACCCAGGTCCATTCCTGGGCACTGTAAGTGCAGTGCTGCCATTAAGAGTATATGGTGCTGGGAGTTTGTCATTACGAACTCCACAGCACCATAATGGCTACACTGAAGACTGGGAAGTTTGGTATCAAACTTCTCAGCACATTAAACCCACACTGATGCCAGTGTGGGATTTAATGTAAAATGCACCACCAGAGGGCATCTTAGAGATGCCCCCTGAAACTCGACCAACCTCGGGGGCCTGAAACAATGCACATCCTGGGACGAGGTGCCAAGCCTCCTCCCCAGGATGGGCAGGGTTCACGAAGGAGAAGCTTCAAAGGCATATGCCGCCTTTGTGAGCCTCTCCAGACCATTTGCTGCTTTCAGCAACTGGTCCCCACTGGTTCTACCCCCCACTTTGGGCGGGAGAACCGGCGGGAAAATCCAGTGAGGAAGAGAGGTGTGCCCACCTCTGCCAACTCCACCCCTAAGGTGGGGGAGGCGAGGTGAAGCACAACCTCGAGTCCCCGCCAACTTGAGGATGGGGGACCCAGCCAACCAGGGACAGGCTCCTGCCCCCTCCCACTGGAGAGTGGCAGAATAGGGGCTGTACCCACCCCAGGGAAGGGACCCTTTGGTCCCTGCCCTTTACCTACCGATAACGCCCCTAAATTTAGTATTTAGGGGCACCCTGAACCTTCCTTCCTCAGATCCAGCAACTACAAGAAAAAGAAGAGAAGAAGAAGGACGAGAAGTCGTGCAGAGCTAACAAGAGGACGACACCCACTGACTTGGCCCCAGCCCTACAGGCCTGTCTCCCCTCGAACCTGCTCCTGCAAATCCCCGGCGTGTCCAGCGGCCAGCAACCTCAAAAACCCCGGAGGACCTGCCTGCCTTCACTTTCCAAGCTGTTTCTCCCGTGAACACCGGACGTGTTTGAACTGCAGCTTCTGGTGCCAGCCAGGAACCGCGAATCCCGCACACTGCACCCGCCGAATCGGGCCCGAGCTCAAGTGAGCAAATACCCCGAGGAGGTCCCCCCGGCGATCCTGACCCGAGATCCGGCGACCCCTGACCTGCCTCACGCCTCCTGACGACGCCTGCAGCCTCAATCCAGAGGACCCCTTGTACCGCGACCAGAGCGGGTAAGAAAATTTGACGCCCTAAGGCACCCCTGCACCCGACGCCCCACGGCCTTGTGTGCCCAACCCAGCGGTGCCTAACCAAACCTCAACATCCCAACTTACCCCTCGAAGTGGTGGTCACTCCTGGAAGATCCTCGTCCCTGAGCCTGCAGTGTTTCTTTGTCCCGGAGAATCTCCATTGAAATCAACAGGGCACCCGACCTCAAAACAGCACCCTGCACCCGGCCGCCCTAGTGCCGCTGAGGGTGCACCTTTTGTGCTAACTTGGTCCCCAACTTGCCCTGAGCTTAACCCTAGGAGCTTTGCTCCCACAACCCCGTGGCATGCTTGCCAGCAGCCACCAACCGTAGTCCCCCTATCCTCCATAGGATAACATTGGGCCTCAACACTCTGCACCCGGCCACCCTAGTGCCGCTGAGGGTGCAACAACAGTGCATCACTGACCCTGGGTGACCCCTGAGTCTAACCCCAGAACCCTAACTCAAAAGACCGATTACTTACCTTGAAACCGATAACCTGTTTTTCCTCATAGAGTAACACTGACACTTTTTCTCCCAAAAAGTTTGTGTCGACTTTTGAAAACTAAGAATATTCCTTAAAAATCACACAAATAACCAAACCACATTTTCTCAACTGTTTTCAGGAAATGTCCCAGTGCTGAATCTAGGCATCCAGCACTGAGTAAGAAAAGTAACGTTAAAGTAACTTACCTTTGAATTGAATTTCCTTCCATAGGATAACATTGGTGGTTCTAGGTGAAAAAGTTTCTGTCAACTTTTGAAATACAAGAATATTCTTTAAAAATCGTACAAACTACAAAAACGTAATTACTTACCTGTTTTAAGTAAATGTCCCAGTGCTGAATCTAGGAGTCCAGCACTGGATTACAAAAGTAACGCAAAAGTAATTTTACCTGCATTTACCTTAAAAAGCCATTCATTTAAATGTACTGCATTTACTAAGTATTGCAACCTACTGCATCCCCTGTAAATCAAATCAAGTACAATCTTCATTGCTTTTTAAACTGTGTACAACAAGTAACTTATTACTGAAAAGAATTGAATGCTTACCTGTATCAGGCTTGCTTGGTTCTAAAATAAAATAACAGTATATTTGTTATACAAAAACAATTGTCCTAGAGTTCAGTTCTTGAGTGTGTGAATTAATTTGCTGACTGAGTGTGTACATCAAATGCTTAACACTGTCCTCTGATACTGCCTTACTGCTCGACCAAGCTACCACTTTAGAGAGTAAGGTTCTATCTAACTTTAACCTCTGCCAAACCTCTGGAGACCCTTGGACTCTATACACACTGTAGCTCACTTTGGTGCAGTATATATAGAGCCAGTTTCTTACAACTTGCAATACATTCTTCTTCAAAACCTTCTTTCTTGAATTTCCGGCCATTAAAGTTTTGCAGAATTGTGAAGTTTTTCAAACTTCAGGAGTTAGCAGGGTCATTTTTGTTTCTGCCCACACCAAATTAGAGCCGTTAACAAGGGACTCAAAAAAGGGACATAATAATAGTAAAGTGAACACTTTAAACAGGTGAACTGACAACAGGAAAGGGAAGCCAAATGTGACATCAAATGCAACTATTATGCGGAGATTTAGCCGAGGAATGTCATTGTGAAACAACCAACATGGTGGTGTCATTATTCAGCATCCACATTTTAACCCAGTCACACATGGCGGCCTGTGTTTGCCGTACTCTCTACTGGGCATACACTCGCCGTAACTCTGACAGTTACAACAAAGAGTGCTAAAAATAAAATTGGAGTACAGGTGTGCACAAGACTGAGCCGTATTTTGAAATTTGAATGGGCTGTCAATTGGCAGGTAAGGTAAAGTGAAAGATGCAAAAAAAGACACGAGGAAAAGGGGGTGGGGACGACTTGCACAGAAATTGTGAAAATCAATAGTCCTAAAAAAAAGACCTACCAATCAGCACGAACTTACCTTTAGACGTATTAACTTGTAAAAACTCGCCGAATACCTTGAATCATTGCACTGCTAGGTTAGTGATTTTCTGCACTTTCATTTATGGCCTTTTGCTCACTGGTTTCAGATTTCATTATTTGCCTTTGCCTAAGAAAGATGTCTAAACACATTTATTAATGAGGGTAGTCTCTCGAGTGGCACAGCAGGAAGTGAAAAGATCAAAGATGTATTGCAAATTAGGCAATTTGTGCAAAAAAGCAGCTAGCGGTTGATGAGCATTACATGCCTGACAGCTGAAGATTTTTAAGAAGAATTTCCAAAGAGCCATTTATTCTAATATATATGTGTGACTAAAGTAAAGGCTGTTGCTTGTAAACTAGAAAAGTATGTCTCGTGTTCAACGCTATGACTAAAATTGAGACAGATCTAGGGAACATTTCGCAAAATTGTGCATCAGGTTGAGTCACAATCTGATCTACCTAAATAATATTCAATAGGTAGGTCACAAATTGTGATTCAATCTGATTGGCCACCATCATATTGATGGTGGCCTCCAAGGGTCAGCAGACTACCATGTCTGTAATTGTTTTTAAATAAGATATATATACATATATATATATATATATATTTTTTTTTTAAAAGCAGCCCCGTTTCCAAAATGGAAACTCGGCTGTTTCTTTAAAAAAGCAATATTTGTTTTTAAAAGTTTCTCTGAGAATTGGCAGTGGTTCCTTTGATCACTGCCTACTCCCCCAGAAACGTTTTTCACAATTCCGAGTGGGAAAGAGATCCAAATGGGGCCCCTTTCTTTTTGTGAATGGGCTACCACCCCAACTTGGAAGTCAGTAGCTTTTCAATGGTTTGCAACTGAAACTCCGATTGCAGACAATTGATACATATAGTACTGATTCGCAATTTGGAAGGGATGCCTACAACACGCCCCTTTCAAATTTTGCGATTTAGAGCATTTGTAACTGCCAAATAGGTCAGTACATCTGGACCTCAGTTCATTGGGGCTGTACAGTAAGTGTCAAATACAACCAGGGTTGGATTGACCATTTTTTCCTTTACCCACTTTCCCAGGGCGATGGGGCCATTAGTGAATGTTTTTTGTAGGTTGATGGCTGCCGCCTCTGTCTCCAGCTTCTCAGGGTTAATGGTAGCGGGCAGAGCAGATAAAAAGAGAGAGAGAGTTTGGAAGAAAGACGCAGGAAAGGAGCAGGGGCTGGTTTGAACATTTTTGCCAGGCTGCTTTTGGTTCCCAGTCTGGCCCTGGCTGCAACCGTTTCCTCTGCTTGAGAGGTCCCACAATATTAAATAAAAGAGTTTGTATTCCAGTCTGGGCATTATGAGTTTGAGGTGATGGCCAAGTGGAATCCGTTTTTACAGTAGTCTATAGGGTGGCAGTTGTCTCAGTCAGGAACTGATTAGCTCTCTTACGTGGTGGACTGGACAGTCTGTCAGAATATCTTTAAAGAAGAGTGATTTTGAATGTTTTGATCTTAAGTGACTTAAGTGACAGACTGTCAGGAGTCAGCAGTTGATATGCCAATTGGGCAGTCAACAAATGATCTAGCAGGGTGGGAGGTGGACAGGCAGAGCTGAATTTACTCAGTCAATTCTGACTGACAATGAATTGTCAGGTTCGTTATCCGATTTTCCAGTACTGGAGTGTTTCAGAGATAGATCTCTTCACCACGGAAGAGCAAAGGAAGTGTTAGAAACTATGATTTCTCTTCTAGGGCCTAAGGGGTACACGTTTCACCAGAATGGTCTTATATCTGCATTCTACATTTGCTCCTCTCCTTGTGATTCATAACATCATCTAGAAGTTTTGTTTTGTTTGTTTTGTAATTTTGATAGCCCCAAATTGGGCATGCAGAGCTGGGTATCCAGACCTGCTACAGATGAGTTTGCCCCTCCACTGGTTCTTATGCTTATGAACAACCCGCTTTTTTAGAATCAGGTAAAGGCTCGTAATGCCAGCCCTTAAACTCCTATTTGTTAGTTCCGTGGAATTCAAGAGGTTAGCGTTATCACAACAACTCTATGTAAATGTGTCGGAGATTTTATTAGCTGCTGCAAGATAGTTCATTAGAGCAGTGCTCCCTAGCAGATGGTCAATATTTTCTACATGTTTATGTGACCATTCTATCAGCATGTATCTGATAGAGACATCTATCCGCAGATTCCTTAACTTAGATATATCCCCAGGCGTCAGACTGGATCCGGAAATGTTTTCCCCAGTAGTACCTCTGCGCGCTGGGTGGCGGCGTCGCCCGGCTCCGTCCTGACGTCATCCACGGATATGACGTCAATGGAGCCATATAAGTCCCTCCCAGTGCTGACATCAGTTTCCTTCTTTTCCGCTTCCCAAAGCGGATCCAGGAGAAGCAGTTCCTCTGGCCTGTTTGTTGTTTTCAGGCCCTCTAGACGCCTTTTAGCATCCAGGAACACTGTGCGATGCCTACGGGCTTCAAATCGTGTGGGACCTGTACGCCGCAGATGTCAGCGACGGATCCACGTGATATCTGTATGTGGTGCTTGGGAGAGCACCACGACTTCGTGGAGTGCGACGCCTGCTGGCAGCTGAAGCCAAAGTCCCTGCGGGAATGTCGTATGAAGTTGCTGTCCCACCGTATGTCCCGTTCGGAGTCCTCGCGGCTCCGGTCTCCATCTCCAGCGGAGGGGTCCAAGCGGCACCAATCTTCTCATGCTGGGGCTCCTGTTCAGGACAGGCCCCGGAGTCGTTCCCGCGGACGTCGCTCACCTGACGCAGGTAAGCACAGGAGGAAGTCACGGAGGTCGTCGGCCTGCTCTCGGTCTTGGCCAGACACAGGCCCACAGGAGTCGGCCCCCGCCTACCCACCATTCCCTGGTGCTGGGGCGACTCGGACCCAGATGCAAGCCTATTCTAGTTCTTTGCAAGCCATTTTTGGGTCACTCCCTGGCGTGCCTTCGGGCCCCACAGAGGGGGTAGGGACTCAGGTCGGGGATTCGCCAGCGGGTTCGCCCTCGGTGCCGATCGGGTGCCCTGACTCTGTTTCCGGAGTCGCTGCGACGTCGGGACATGGCCCGGAGGGGCATCCCAGCCAGACGTCAGGCCCTCCTGTAGCGTCTCCGCACAGCCCTGTGGGGGTCCCTGCATCGAGGATGGATGCGGCTACAGCGCGGAGCTCGACTCCAAGTTGACGCCGTTCCGCGTTTTCCCACCTCGGTGGAGGTCGAGTCGATGCCGGGGGGACGAGTCCTCTTCGGTGGTCGTCGACGTCAAACCGACACCGTCTCGACGGCAGTGCCGTCCCCGGCTGCTCCTCTGTTGGTAGAGGACGAGGTCCCAGAGGGTTCACCACCCCCAAGGTTGTTTCACTGCTCCTCGGAGTAGGTGCCCATGGTGCACTGGCCGGCTCATAATTCTGCACTGTCGTTTGGTGGATGGGTTAGCCTGCAACCGTCCCCTACAGATGACTTGCTGTGGCCGCCTGTGATGGCCATGGAGGCAAGTGTGGCGTTTGCGAGGGCAGTTCGCAGGGCTGCGGATATCTTGGAGATGCATCCGCCCTCAGTCTCTCTGCCTTCTGATCCTTTGTTGGATCTTCTCCACCAGGGCGCCGTGGAGGTGGAGCCCTTGCTGACTTTTGGCAGGTCATTACATGACATCCTTCTGGGTACTTGGGCGTGACCCTCATCGGGGGATCCTGTGGATCGTGCTATTGCGCATTGCCATCGCCCGGCTCAAGATGACCCTGCCTGTTTGTTCCTCCATCCTAGGGCTCAAGGACTGGTAGTCCAGGCAGCACTCTCTTCTTCTTCTCCTCCTCCGTTGGTTCCTCCCACTAGGGAGTCTATATGGTTGGAGTCCTGTGGCCGCCATGTCTTTGCGTCCACCAGCTCGGGACTTCGGTCCCTGAACACGTCTTGCCTGTTTGCTCGGGCTACTTTTGCCCTTTGGGACTCAGTCGAGCGCCTCCTTCCATCCTTGCCGGAGGGCCCTTGTGCTGACCTGGACCGGCTGCTTCGTGATGGCCGCGACATGGCTCAGTTTTCCATCTTGTCGACCATGGACACCACTGATTCCGTGGGTCGGGCTATGGCCAGGTCAGTTGCTCTGCGTCGCCATGCCTGGCTGCGCGATGCCAGTTTCCCTGAAAATGTTCAGGAGCGTCTCAGGGTTCTCCCCTTTGATGGGATCAATCTGTTTGACAGTCATGCTGCCTCAGCAGTCCAGTGCCTCATGTCTGGTTTCCCATGATTTCCATAGTTTAAAGTCCTCATTGCAGACTTTTAATCTTGTGGCAGTATTGTCACTGCTTTTCTGGTATCCGTCTATGGTTTCACGGCATTATTTCCCGGACGGTTTGTGCGGCTGATCAGCCGTTTTTTTCCCTTAGTTTGGTATAGCTAGGCCAGCTGTTTTCTGCATTTACTTTTTGAGCCCTCTATCTACGAGCTTGTCTCAAGAGGTGTCCCTTGTTTTTTCTAGGGATGTGACATACCCTATGTGGGGTATTCGTTGGCTGATCGTATAGCTGCTCTACCTTGCCCAGGAAGTTTCGAAGGCTCCAGCGGAGTCTTCTTCGTACATTTTCTAGCCCTCTGGGGACTTGTCCTATGGATTATACTGTAGACTTCCCACTTCGTTGCGATGAGTCACCGTGGCCTAGTGGTTGAGGTCTCAGACTCTCACTTCAAAGGTTCTGTGTTCAGATCTTGGTGTTTCACTGGTTGTGAGTCGTCAGTCAAAAATGCAGGGAGTGTTGCTTCCTCTCTTCCTACTGTTGTAGGACGGCTCCTCTGGTGAGCCCACAGGTTTGGCGTGGCTCTCTCCTGGAGCTTCTGTGTTGTAGCCTACGGTTGATCCGTGGCACTCCTGCCTCTCTGTATGCAGTCTTCTCCAGAGTATTGTTGGGTTTCTGCCACACCTGGCTCACCCCAGCATGTTCACGTTCCCCTTTCTTGCCTTTGGCTATTCCTTCAGCTTTCGCTAGGTTCTTTGGCCATGTTGGCTATCTTGAACATAAGCACGTGTCCCTTGTGGGCATATTGTTCTGTTCCGCCCCAGAACAATTTCTGACTATATTCTATGCTGACACGACATGTGAGTACACACTGGGTGTGTGCGCTGTCACGGGGTTCCGTGGTATCCCTTACCCACTGTCTTGGCTGCGTCCTATTCTTGTGGCAAAGTCTACTCTTCATCCCTGGTGTTGGGAAGGGATTGGGTCTTCTCTCACGGCTCAGACCCTGTCAAGGTGGAGTCTACGCCAGACACTTCACTGCTGCGTGTTGCCTCATGCCCTTATTTCCCTCTGCCCATCCCAGGCCGGGGCTCAAGTCCTTCTATTCATTGCCGCGCAGAGCTCAGGTACTTCTGCTCCTGGCTCCTGCTCCTGTTTTCAGTGGACGTATTCTGCCTAGGATACTCTCTGGCATCATGCAATCTCTGTATATGGCTATGTACACATTCTTTCGGACACTCTGTGTCTTTCTGACTCATTCCTCGTTTATGTGATGGTCAGAACCCCCGCCTGTCACATTAGAGACCAGGTTTTCCTTCCCAGGTGGGGAGGATGGTGTCGTCTTTTCCGTGTCTTGACATTGTTATGTCCTGCGATGCTTCCATTATATGTCCTGCAATGCTTTACATCGGTGCCGTTGGTACCTATTGTCGGCTCCCTTTATCTAGGGCTGCTCTTCGAGTTTCCCTTTGTCTTTCATTGTTCATGACTTTTTCATATATATCTATATGTCCATATGTATTCTGTCATAAGGGGGACACACGACAAAACGGCCAGCATGCTAAGGTTTCCCTGCTGCGGTTACTGGGGTTTTGCCCCAGATTCCGTCTCTCTCTCTCTCCCTCTCTCTCTCTCTCTCTCTCTCTCTCTCTCTCTCTCTCTCTCTCTCTCTCTCTCTCTCTCTCTCTCTCATGGGAGATAGCTTTTTCTATGTGCCTGGCCTTGCCGGTGTCCTTAGCCATTGTACCTCTGGGTACGGTTGGCCGGTTGACTACCTGGTGATGCGCCGTCTTCTCGGCGACGCGCACGTGGTGTCGCTGTTCCATTTCATTGGGCTTTTGCATTTGTGTGGTGTGGTTATGTGTATTCCTGTCATCCACATACAGGTGTCTCCTGGTAGTCATGGTTCTGTGTATCTCAGCCTGGTGATATCTGTCCCCTGCCATGTCATTTTTAGCATCCACTGTTGTGCATGCTCAGTTGTATGCTTGGCTCTGCCATACTGTTTTTGTCCCTGCTCTGGGACTTTGTCTCTTGCGGATCCATTGGATCCTGTGCTTAATTTCACTTCCTTTGTAGAAGTTTGTGGCATTCTTCCATTATGCACTGACCATACTGGTTCTGCGCTTGGATTTTGTCCCTGTCTGGACGAAAGAGGGCTCGTGCCGTCCTCTGACGGTTTGTGGTACCTGTGCTCCCCTTGGTCATACTTCCGTCCTGAGCTTCGTGGGTCTGGTGTCAGCCACGTTGGCATTGCGGTCCCCACTGTGTTTTAGTCAATATTATTGACGGATTAGTTCTCTTTGTAACTTGGTGGGTTTCAATCGCAGACCCTCCTCCAATGGGGTATAGCTTTGGTATCTATTCTAAGTTAAGGAATCTGCGGCTAGATGTCTCTATCAGATGAACGAGTTACTTACCTTCGGTAACAATGTATCTGGTAGAGACACAGTCTTGCTGCAGATTCCTTAACTCCCACCCAGCCTCCCCATTCTGCGAAGACCTTACCAGTTTGGGTTCTACCCACTTGCCTCCTTACAGGTGGCCTTGGTCTTCCTGAGGGGTGGTCTGCTTCACCTCCCTCCGGGGCGGGATGTCTCATTCTGCTTATCTGTTGCTTCCACACCCATTCTCGTCCTTGGGTGGTGAAGTTATGTATCCTTCCACGTTCCTCCACCCTGGTTCTTCCAGTGTGGGGATTTTTTCATGTTCTTCTACCCTCCCTTCCACCCACCTCTATTCCTTTCCTATTACTTTGGGGTATCCTTGACTACGCTGTGGTCAATTGGTTTGAGGGTCTCTTTGGCTGTGCTACAGTCAATAGGTCATTTCTGGGGTGTATGGTTGCACATTCTCTGATATTGTAGAAATGTGGTCCATTACCATCAGTCATGTTGTTCCAGGCTTGTTGCCCTTTACAGCTACATCCTGTGGTTGCAGACTGCCTATCGTTTGTCATGACATTAATTTCCAATGCCGTTTTGCCACATAGGAGGGCATGGCTTTTCGCTTCTGCGAAATTGTTTCTAGGGGCGGGTACTCTGTTTTCTCCCTTCGGTCCCTTACAGTTTTAAGTACTCTTTCCCTGACATCCATGGTGATGTTTCTCATCATTCTATGCATTATTGTCAATGTTGTTTCAAACATTTTTGATCTTTTTTGGTACACTGTTCCCACACTCTCACAGTTTTTGTAGTGGCTCCGCGTTGTGGCGCGGAAAAGTTTCACTGTAGAAAACTGACGTCAGCGCGCCAGGAGGGACTAATATGGCTACATTGACGTCATATCCGTGGACGACGTCAGGACGGAGCCGGGCGACGCCACCCCCCGGCGCGCAAAGGTACTGCTGGGGACATTTTTTCCAGATCCAGTGTGACGCCTGGGGATATATCTAAGTTAAGGAATCTGCGGCTAGACTGTGTCTCTACCAGATACATCGTTACCGAAGGTAAGTAACTCGTTCTTCAAAACTATTTGGCATAGATTTCAACAGGTAGATTTTTGCCCGCTCAAGGTTTTTGTTTCCCTATCCTGATGTAGATAGCACTTCTAAAGGGCTTCAAGACATGTTTTATTATAAAACTTTCATTGTTCCCTTATAGGAGTTGAATGTACGTTTTACCTATCTTCTCCCTTCCCGTTTCTTCATTCTTGTCAGCTTAAGTTTATTTATTGTCTGTTCGTGTAGAAAGCTTATTATGGTGCTCCAGGCTTGTTTGGCTCCTACTCCTTGCACTTCTTTCATGTTTAAGGTAATGCAGTCTTTTTGGCCTTAAGTGACCTTAGAGTTTCATGCTTCCCAAGAGATTTCTCTTGAAGCATTCGTTCACACCTATCGTCCATCTATAGATGAAGAGAGGCTTCAAAGATTAGATTCTTGGAGCAGACTTTTTCACTATATTTATATGCGTCAGTTCTTCAGAGTAGATGATTATAGGTATTAAAGAGGCAAACGTTGGTAAAGCAGTTAAAAAACAAACAACTCTAGATGGATTCCTTTGACCATTAGTAACTTTTGCCAGATGGCTGGCAGCTCTCCCCTTGCAGAATTTAGAGTACATTGTATTAGAGGTGTGGTGGCTATCTCCGACCTTTCAGAAGGTGTGCTAGTACTGTCTATTTGTTAAGCAGCCCTTTTGTGTTCTGTTCATTGTTTAAGTAAGCAGTTGTTGAAAGGATGTTCAGGAATACAATTAGTCATAATTTGTTAGGGCAGTGATTCTGTCCTTCTTACTGTGAGTATTGTTGAAGCCTCAAACTGCCTCCTTTACGAGATGGGAGTAGTTCAACCTAATGAAGCTATGGGAGCTAATATCCATTAGAAGGACAAGTTACTTACCTTCACTAACATTTTGACTGATGGATATAACTTCTCTTGGAGACTGATGACGCAATGGCCTTTTTGAAAATTCAAGTAGCTTACTCATTATTTTTCAAGAAAACCAACAGCCAAGCTTATTCGCCATCTGAATCTTCAAAAAACACACAGAGCCCGTCACTAACTGAGATCTTCAACCTACACATCATCTACCATCCACCCAAGATGAAATAAAACATAATGAACCTATCAGCATACTTTCTTTCCAGAACACTTAATGTAGGAGATTTTTAACATCAAATGGAGAAACTACATTACTTGCTGGATCTTTTAGTGATCTAGGTGCTAGACTAAAATGATCTGAAGCAGCTCTCTAAACATCCAACCCACATCAAGGGCAAAATACTAGATATAGTCATTACTAACCTCCCAAATATTGAATGCTGCAAACATCTGGAAGTGTAGTAATCTGATCAGTTTCTTATTCTGTCCAACATCCACCTGCACATAAATCTGAGCACCTTAGAAATACCCTTAAATTAAAACTTAACTGAGTACCATTCGCTAACCTGCTCCAAACTCCTAAAACTGTCTTCCTGATATTAAAAAATCCATAGAGGTAAACTCAATGTTTGAAAAATGCAACAAGGGTATATGATTTATGATTAGCAATATTGTCCTCTTAAAACCAACCAAAAAGAGCCTGTCATAATCAGAAAAATCCTTGGTAGACTGATGATTTATTGAGCAAGAGAAAAAAGGTCTATAAGATGGAAAGAACATGGAATTCAAATAAAAATCTCAGATTGCTTTCAACACTGAAGGCAACCATAAAAAACATTAAGAGAAATATATCTTGTCCACCAAGTACAAGATTCTTCAAGAGCATGAACACCCTAAATACACTTAAAACTCTTTAAATTGTAAAATTGAACAACAAGCCCAATGAATAAATCTATTAAATCCTCAACTAAATGTCATAAGTTCCAAGATGTCATTCTCACTAATCGTTCCTCCGTCATGCAACCTATACAATCAGCAGCAGTTTAGACTGAGCACCATGCATTCTCCTCCCTGCAGTTTCTCAAATGAACTGGGACAACTTCCTCCCCATACAGAAGAAGAATTGCCAAAGATAGAAGCTAACTTTATAACCTGATGATATGGTCCCTGCCACAATAATTAAAAAGAGCTGTAGCATCTTCTGCAAGATGTGATGTGATATAACATTTGGGAATTTTGGTGATTATAAACACCTACGAGGTATGCTGATGCATAATATGGCTCTATATATATTTTTTACTAATAATAAAGTAATAAGACATGTTTAAGCATTGATAAAAAGATAATGTCTTTACCAAGTTAGCTTCACTCTTACAGTTTTATATGAGACATATATCAGTCTCATATTTCCAATCTCTTTGCACTGGAATCTTTGGGTCTGTCCCTTTATAACTCTATTAGCTGTCACTCTTATTTTTCTTGACACAGCCTTTTAACTTTGGATACTGGCTCAATGTGAGACACCATAGATTTCATCTCTTGATTTATAGGGTATCTGTTAGTTTAGTATATTATCATATCTTATCCAGCAGACACACAAACTCTAGACCATAATGTTGTCTATTTTCTATTTAGTAACCACTGTGACGGAGTCCTGACGAAGGCCTAGCCGAAACGCGTTGTTTGTCAACAAGCCGCCAGTCTCTGCACATCATTGTTTTTTGATTAATGTTTTTAAAAATTGACTTTTTGGATTAAATTAAATGGTATAATATTTGTAAATTAGCATTGAAATGAAAATATGACAACGTTGCTATTTTGTGTATAGAACAACTAGGAAATCAGAGTTGTAAATATTGTATGTGACTTCTTAACAAATATCGATACTACAAGATATTTATACTTTTTGAAAAAATTTTTTTTTATAAAAAAAAGAATATAAGAAGAAAAATGATAAAATAAATTAAGTGAAATTATCAATCGGTTATGAAGTGTTTGTACATGTGTGTATATATATAGTCTAGAGCGCCCGTGTCTGAGATATGTGAAATTCACCTTGCCCAGTTCTTTCCCAAAGTGGTCAGTCAAGAGAGTCAGGGCAGTGTTCTAGGATGCTTCGCCTTATTTTGCTTTAATCATGAACAACTGACTATAGCGGGAGGTCATCCTCTAACCTGGTACTAATAACGTGTGGTCCGTAGAGTTGCAGGACTCTTAGCCCCTGTATAATGGATGGATATAAGTTCTGGAAATTACTAGTGTTGTGGGAAACTCTCAAAGCGTTGAACTAAAGGGTTTCTCTTTCCATTAGTTGCATATACATAGCATTGTAAAACTGGGGACAGCTACATCTTGTAGCAGCAGTGTGTACACCATGCCTTGTCAACATTTTGCACTTGCTATCTTGTATGCCCTGGTTTACTGCTCTGTTAGGGACTCAAGAGGGTAGCTCAAATTGGTCCCTTTCAGTCACTTTGTTGGCCATTTGTGTCTTACAACCAGGAGGAATTTCTGTCGGACCTTGCTCGACTTGGTAAAATACCCTTTGTTAAGTAGGTTGTGACTTCTCCTTTTGAATAATGGCTTCAGTTCCTGATATGGTCTTTGTTACTGACCTTTGAGTAACAATCAGGGGTGTTTGTGTTTGATCTAGCTTTGTGTTCTGGTTCTAGACAATTTGCTATTATGTCATGCTTTGTGAGGCGCTTACTGGCCCTACACATGTCAGCAGTTGATTATTTTTGTCAGGTGTGTTGAACTAATTACCTGGGACCACCTTCAGATAGTGTCCCTTCTCCTGAAAAGAGCCTGCTTCTTGTTCTTTAGTGCAGTTTTTCTTTCCTTTTGTAAATTAGTGTATAGCTCTGTTGATGACCTGATAGGCACTGTTAAGCTGCATTTCAGGTTGATCATCAAACGGCATCCGACAGTTCTCTCTGTTGAGTATGGGAAGTCCTGATTCATGGGGCTGAGGTGGATTGATCCATCTTGTTAGTCTGATTCCCCTTTAAGGCAAATTGTGTGTTTGATGGCAATATTTTCTTTCATTCTTATTGAGCTGTTTCATACCAGCCTTAGGTGATTATTATTGTGTGAAGGTGGTGTTCTACGGAGGCTGACATCTGCTGTGACACTGATCTGTCTTCACTGGTGACTTTTGTGTGATACAAGTTCCTGGTCACATTTCCTTCATGCTGCAATGTTGGTGTCCCAGTGTACCATTATTGTTAACCGCAATGCTCATGCTTTTTACTATTTTGCCTTAGGGTCCTGCGCCTGCCCTCGATGTTGGGATTTCTTTGTGCTTTCCTATGCCACCCTTTGTCTAGGCTTTATGGAGGCTTTTATATAAGCACATTGTATAGGACTTCTGATTGGTCAATCAGTTTCCAGCTCTGCTATATCTATTGCTAATTGATATGAAACTGTTTGATAGGTGGTTCTATAGGTTATTGGCGCTCCTGGGCAATACGCAGGTAAGTATACTCTAGTACCGAGTGAGGATTGCGGTGCATAAGGGTAGGGAGAGTCACCCTCCTCCCCAACGTATGGATATCCACTGGTAAAACAGTACAACAGTCCCCTGCACATGCTAACAGTATATCAATTATATCAATAACAGTGTGACAAAAGCTTGAGTCTTTGCTGGAACATGCGCTTCAGTTTATTCACAACAGCCTTAGCCAACACGTGTTTCGTCGCGCCTACGGTTGTGCGCAGAGACTTCTTCAGGGCTAAGAAACAAACAATAGTACAGAATTGGGAATGAAAGGTATGCAACAATAGCATCCAATGTCAGTTTCCCATTGTGACAGACTAACTGAAGGATCGGCTCATGTTGCCTACTCGAGCCTGTGGAAATCCATGCTGTCTTAAATGTGTCACCTCGGTTGTTTAATGACAAACTAGTGTATTTTAAGAAAAATTATAATGACACTCTTAGATAAAATAAACTGGTCCGGAGTTAAGGCATGTTGTTCCTTGTCAGTCCATTTGTGACATATGAACCTAAACAGTCAACAGTGACTTTGCTAGAGGGAATTTAACATAACGACACCCTCTTAATGTTGCCTGGTACCCGAAGGTATGTAATAAAAAATAAAATACCTATACTCAAGGCGTGAAGATCCTAGGGGAAAAGAGACGGGTAAAAAAGAAAGCAAAATAATGCTAAGTATAAAATCCCTGTAAGAGCAAGTTTATCGTGCTAAGGTAACCAAATCTGACCGGGAAACCAACCTTAAATCCGGTTGTATTTCCGTCCCGATTGGGAATTCAGTAGGGTCCAGTGTTAGACACACAGTTAAGACTGCACATATCTTGTGTCCAGAAATAATCCCTCCTATTCACAGTGTATGTATCCTGGATGTGTTTCCAAATGAGGAGTCCCTGAGGATGGGTAAATAAAGGGAAAACGGCCTAATTACTAACCCTGGGCAAAGCACTACGCTACGCTCGCGTAGTTTGCGAAGTTTGCGCTACTTCGCGAATTGCACGTAGCACAGTGCAAACACGCGTAGCGTAGTGCAGCGGTCATTTTTTGCTTGCTCGCGGTCCTCAACGTCAAGTTGGCGACCGCGAGCAAGCAAAATGACATCCCGGCGAGACTTTTTCCTCGTTCGCGATCAGCAACATCAAGTTGCCGATCGCGAGCGTGGAAAATAAACCTCCCGGGGAGATTCTCAACGCGGGGAGGTCAGGTTTCTCATTGCGAGTGGTCGCGTATGCTCGCGACCGCTCGTGATGAGAAACTACCAGTCCGCGTTGAGAAAGCTGCCGCTCGAGTAAAAATCTACTCGAGCGGCAGTAAAAGACAGCTCGCACTGTGCAAGATGCCGTTTTCAATGATTGCACAGTGCGGACAAGCATCCGGCACTGTGCTATCATCGCGAACAGCGCACTACGCAGTTCGCGTAGTGCTACGCGTAACTCGCGTAGTGCGAAGTGCACTTCGCGTAGCTTCGCATAGCGCTACTTCGCGAACTACGCCCAGGGTTACTAATTACATATAGGAATACACCCAAAGGAAAAATGGCAGGGGCATATTCTATATACTTTGAAAATATGGTAATGTGGTCCCACGTACCTTAAAAGAGGATTTAGTAGTAGTGCAAGTTTATTTAGGCATGAATAAATAAAATCCGTGGTGCCTTGCACCCACTCGAAACAGGTTGTGTTAAAGAAAATAACCAGCAGCCAGATGTGAATTGGAGACAAGCCGGCAGGCACACAGAGCCACGAGCATCAAAATGCCCACATTCTCAAATGTACATTTCCACATACGTAATGTCGTATCCATTCGCACTACCGGTGAGGATTTGCCATTACGAACTCATCGATATCAAACACTATACTGCTACTATTCTGTACGTTGGAAATACTGCTCAATTGCCTTTCCCTACATTCCCCCATGCTAATCCAATACGAGAAGCAGGCCCTGTCATACCGAACACACCATCTGGTGGCAGTCATGACCCTTGCATGTAACGCGCACGCTCACATGCCCTACCTCTTTCCAACACCACACCCTGTCACCACGGAAAAGTCAGATATAGTAAGAGACATGCAGAACCTTGCAAAAACAACAGTTGATGAACAGAATGCAGAACAATGTCATACATTCACCCCAGTACAGAGATCTGGGCCTAAATCCATCGTTTTTTTGCTCACCATGCCATTTCAGTTTGGACCCAGCCATATGCAAATCAGTCTTGACCCTGTGCCTCATGGGAACAGTCCAGCCCGAACTGCCAAGCCAGGTCCTCCCTGGACTGGAAACAAGCATCCTAGGACCGGTTTCGGGGTTTCACCCTCTTCAGCCAGGATAGCTTGATTCCAGTGGCATGGAGAGCACGGGACCCACGTCTGGGCATACCTGTCCCACTCGGGGTGACAAATGCAAAAACAACAGTTGATGAACAGAATGCAGAACAATGTCATACATTCACCCCAGTACAGAGATCTGGGCCTAAATCCATCGTTTTTTTGCTCACCATGCCATTTCAGTTTGGACCCAGCCATATGCAAATCAGTCTTGACCCTGTGCCTCATGGGAACAGTCCAGCCCGAACTGCCAAGCCAGGTCCTCCCTGGACTGGAAACAAGCATCCTAGGACCGGGTTCGGGGTTTCACCCCTCTTCAGCCAGGATAGCTTGATTCCAGTGGCATGGAGAGCACGGGACCCACGTCTGGGCATACCCGTCCCACTCGGGGTGACAAATGCAAAAACAACAGTTGATGAACAGAATGCAGAACAATGTCATACATTCACCCCAGTACAGAGATCTGGGCCTAAATCCATCGTTTTTTTGCTCACCATGCCATTTCAGTTTGGACCCAGCCATATGCAAATCAGTCTTGACCCTGTGCCTTCTGGGAACAGTCCAGCCCGAACTGCCAAGCCAGGTCCTCCCTGGACTGGAAACAAGCATCCTAGGACCGGTTTCGGGGTTTCACCTTGGCACATAGCTTTTTAAATGCCAAGCTGAGCAACAGTAACCTGCGCACCCAGGCCCCACCAGGGCAAACCTGTGGCACGATTGATGAACTACCTCCGTGGATGGCACAGCCAGTGCTGCAGGCCCACGGAGGAGCATTCAAGGTACATGCCTTGGATATATGTCTTACCCCTCGCCAAAGGACTTACAGCTAACTCTAATCAGCCAATCATGTATACACCAATCACCAGTATGTATATGATGAGCACAGCCCTTTGGCACTGAATGGCAGTGTCAAACACGCTCAAAGTCCTAAGGTTAGAACCTAGATCAGCAGAAAACTGGAAAGGAGAAAAGCATAAAGTCGAAGGCAAGCACCCTAGAAAGGGCCATTTCCAGCAGTAGCAGATAGGAACATGATGTTTACACTCAAATGAATTGTAATTTAAAACCCTCTTTAATTGTATAGTCAGATTTTCAGTCCCAATTTTGAAACTGTCACTTTTAGAAAGTTGATATTTTCTTGTCCTATTTGGTGTCTGCTGCCTGGGTCCTGGGCCACATGACTGTGAATAGTTTGACAGTTGGCCTTTGTTTCTTCCTCCCAGACGGGAATAAAGTGTGACTGGGTGTTGGCAGGATGGGACATCCTGCCAGGATGATTTAGGTTGAACTGTTCCATGCCCCACTTAGATTTCAAAGGGCTGCCTTCAGCAGACACACACAAAGGAATCTGACACTAGCCTTTGTCACCCTCAGCTGCTTGGAGCCTTGGAGGGGAAGGAAGGAGCTTTCCAGAACCAGCGGGGCAGGGAGCCCCTCCCCTACTTCAAAGGGTGGCACCAGCTATAAATATTGGACCTCTTGAACCACTGATCAGATCATTTTTGGACCAATGAAAAAGACTCAGAAGAAGGATTGCCCTGATGCTGGATGGACTGCCCTGCTGCCTGAGAAAAGAAGCATGAACCTGCTCCTTGAACCCAGAACCACCAGAGTAACTCTAAGGGCTAGCTGGCTCATGTTCTGACCTAGAGGGCTGTCCTGCATCTGCCGAGTTAACCAGACTCAACTGGACCTGCATGTATTCTGCTTCTTGCCTCTGCTGAAGAGAGTCCTGATCCCCAAGAGGCGCCCCCCAGATCCTGGACCGTTGGCTGGCATCAGAGTGCATGCCTCCTTGCCTAACTGAAGGTTCCCTCAAAACTGGCTCGAAGCCATGCAAAGCCTCATCGCACAGCTGAGAGCTTCATCAGAACCGACAATGAGCGACGCAGAGTGTAAGACTAAATGTACACATGTAGATTTACTCATGTGCAAGTTTATCTTTATGAAGAGCCCCCCTTGTTAATATCCCCCAACATATAACTGAAGATATGGACCTCACCAGAGAATTTGAGCCCACCGGGGCTGAAGACTGGAATTTCTACTTGCATATCTTAATGGCTGCCGTTTCATATTTTGTTTGGGTGTTGCTACAGGCAGCTTTAGCTGATTGAGAGACCTTGTGCTACCAATACTTTAAAAAAGTACATATATGACGTAGTACAGAGAGAGTGGGATTTGAGTCAGCACTTTCAGCCATTAGCTATCATGCTTTTAAAGGTTTGCTTTTGCTTGGATGGTCTATCCATCAATCCCATGGCATTTTGTGGAAGGTTACATTGTCCCATTAGTGTTCCATTAGGTTTTGGTCTTGGAACACCAAGAAGCAGTCCTGCACACCTCGGCTCCAAGTCCTGCTAATTATTGTTCTTTGGTGCTGTCACTTTCCCTCTGTTTCCTTGCTTTTCTTGCTGCCTTTCTCACTCTGTGCTCTCAATTTCCTTCTCCCACTTTCCCCCACTCCCCACCTTCATTGCTTTCTCTGTCCATCATTGTTGTTCTTTGCTCTTTCTTGTCCCTTTTCCCAGCAGAGTTGTCAGAATTCACCTCTGCTTATCGGAGCAGAAACCCAGTGGGCCCATCAGATGCAGAGTTGCCTTGGGCGTCTTGTAGAGTATTAATCGCAGAGGACACTGGGTGGATGTATGGCTCCCATGAGATTGCAGCAAACATATTTTGTGGCATCACACCCATGCAAACTCACTTATATACCCACATATACACACACATGCACGCACAAACACTTTTTCATGCACACTCCGTAGCACAAAAACCCCAGAACTGTTTTCTTTGCCACAGAATGTGAATGCCCACTGTTCTTTTTAAAAAAGTATGAAGCCTATTGGCTTTTCCAATGCTTGTTTTAGTACGTCAGGGACATCATGGAAGGTGTCTGCTGCCAATCTTGGAATACAACATATGTGGTATCCTGTCACAAGAAGACAAAGCTATAGCTCAACCCCTAGTGTGCCTTGCCCTGGGTGTGACTGTGGCTGCGCCAACAGCGTCCCCATTTTTCTAGTACAGTCCGCTGTGTTCCCTGCTCCCATCATTCTTCGGTGGAGTGTCTGTTACCTGCACTATAGCCTTCTTAGCCATACAGGTAGGTTGTAGTGATGATCTCCCAGGGCAGGGCAGACTTGTGTCTCCTGGCCTCTGATGCCTTTGTGATATGTCATGAGGTTTGCTGAGGTGGTTGATGCCTGTAGGAGGCTGTGCGTGGTAGCCACTGTGTACACTTTGATTCAGATCAAAGAGAGTTCAACATTTCAAAGCTAGACGCTCCTAAAGGCCTGGCTCTCTCTAATGAGTCAGCTTAACAAAGCACCATTTCAGAAGAGTTCATGGTCTCCCTTGTGTAGGGCAATCTTTTGTTCCTAATTTGTTACACAGTTTAATTGGTTTATATAGATCTAGAAAACTGAATATTAAATTCACATATAACATTTGACACAATTTTGCTCTAAATGCGAATTTGTAAATTCTTTCAAACCTTTTTTCTGAAAGCATGGGTAGAGTAACTTTTGTCAAGAATCATACAGATTGCGTTGACTAGAACTATTGTATTTGGAGTGTCATGTTTTAAACCAATTTTGTCACTCATCCTCTCTGTCAACAGAATCACATCAAGTCTATTGAATCTGGCGAAACAAACTTGGAAGGAGCAGTAGGTAAAGTGGTTTTGAGGCATTTGCATTATTTAGCATCAAAGCATTTTTTAAATCAGTTTGATTTTGCTGCATGTTTACAGAAAATATTTGTTTCTCTTCTAATGACAGGCCAGGCGGCTTCGGAAGAACTGATCAGAACAACCTTATCAGCTTTTGAAGCTATAACACAGCATCCAGTGTTGCTGACAGTTCACCGCTCCACAGTAAGCCTTGGCATCGCATCAAACAACTCTCTCTTGCTTGTTGGAAACATTTCCTCCTTTTAAATATGATAGTTTCAAGTCATGCCTTTTATTTTGGAAACCAAGCGTGGGTTGGGTCATGACTTTTATTTTGGAAACCAAGTATTTTTTGTATTTTTTTTGCTGAAAATGAATCATTTTTGGCAGTGATTAAATAACGTTGCTGTAATTTAATAAAGTAGAAGTGCCTTGCTTCATAATAGCTTTTCTCCAGTACGCAACTGTGAATTTATAGGCAGCTAAGAGAGAATTAGAATGCATTTTCACTCCTTGAATATGATAGAATAATTCAAGAAACAAGGGCAATTCATAAAGTATCCAGTGTTGCAGAGAGTGAACCGTAGAACGTCAGTTCAGCTATGGCATCTCATGATTTTTATCCTAGTGTTCTAAACCAGGTAATGCCAACAATGCCTTCTTCCCGTACGTCCCTGATCTAACCAAATCTTAACTTGTTGGTACTAGTTTGACTCAGCAGACCACAAACTGCTCCTGTAGCATGCCTGATAACATGCACTCGACCATCAAATGTGAGCAGCCCTCGTTTCTTGTATGTATGCACATTCTTACCAGTTCTATCAATGTGGATGGATTGAAATTTGCTTCTGTCTCTCTCAGCTACTTCCTCTGCAATATCCCTTCTTCATTTTTAGGTCTCATTTAAGACAGGGCATGCATATTCTCTTGAGACATTTCCTACTATACAGTGGGCTTAGAGAATGCCCACTGTTTACCATTGGTTGGCTTCATTGTCAATTTCATTTGCTTGCTTCTTATTCGTCAGCTTCCATAGACTTTCCTTCCTTTTGTGTTTGTCCCTTCCCTAGAGTGTGGATGAATTACTATTCTTGCTTCTTCAGGCACTACTTTTTTCTTTTTGTTTAATTACTCTATGACAATGCATCTGTTTTCCAGCAATCTCCTTCATGTAAATCCTCCCCTTCGTGTCCCTTCCCCATTCTCCTCCTCATCCATTCCCCTTCTGCCCACCTTTCATTGTCCATGTGCTTGCCCGAGCCACTCCCGCCCACCCTTCATTTTCCGTGTGCTTGCCCCAGCCCCTCCCGCCCACCCTTCATTGTCCGTTTGCTTGCCCTAGCCCCTCCCACGCCCCACTGTTGTATGTGTGCTTTTCTCAGCTCCACCGGTCCCTCCAGTATCCATGTGTTTGCCCCAGCCCCTTCCGCCCACTCTCCACTGCCCATCTGCTCCCCATACCCTTGGACCTGTCCACTCCCCCCAGCCATGTCCTTCTTTCCCGCCCTTCTCTCCCACCATCCCTGCTTCTGTGTTACCTCAACCTACACCCCCATTTGCTGGGGAAAAAACAAATCGAGGAGAGGTTTAGAGGGTGAGTCGGGGAGTGGGTTGGGCGATGAGGCAACACGGAGGGAGGGCTTGTGCTAGAGAAGACACAGGTAGGGGAGAGGACAGGTGAGAGGGGAGCACAAATAATAAATGAAGCACTGTGAGTTCGCAAGTGCTGGCTGCGTCATAGTGCTTTAAAAAATTTTTTTTTAGCCTTGCTGCATAGCAGCCCGCTTCTGTACAGCATGGCTACAAATCATTGCCAATAAATCTCATAGACAAGACCTATCGGCTTTGCCAATGCTTTTTGCTCTAGGATTTAGCTTTGTGTGGTCATCTGCTCTTCTAGTCCTTCAGCTTGAATAGGCGACACTGAAAAGGTCTGCCATTACTCTATACACAGTTATCAGAGACAGTGGTCCCTTTCAGGAATGAATAGGAAAGTGTAGCCACAATGCTGAAATCAGGATTGGGTCTAGATGTGTGCGATGCAAAAAATTATTACAAATTTATTAACAAGGATAAAAACACAAATAATACAGAAAACATGAAGTGAACTGGACGTGACGGGGTAACTGGAAATCAGCATATTTCCTTACCTCAGGCATGAAATAAAGTAAAAAGTGACTTAGTGGTAAAATTAAACAATCAATTAGTCACAATCACAAGAACATCTTATGCTCCGCATAAATTAATAATACATGTAGGAGTCAAGATGTGGGTGTTGACGACGTTTCGATCCCCAACAAAGGTTATGGGATCATCATCAGGACTGAACGATCAAGAGATGCCTGAGAAGTTTGCCTAAATAAGGCAGCAGCGTGGGGAAGGAGGAGAAGGAGGCAGGGGAAGAGGGAGGCGAGTGGAGTGGGAGGAGAGAGGGGGGAGGGGGGAGGGAGAGAAGGGAGAGAGGAAAAGGGGAAAAAAACAAGAATTTGAGTCAGGAAGCTGGCGACTGAATAACACGCTGCGCTCGCGACATAGTGGTTCGCATCCAGTGATTAATAATGGCGCTGTAAGGCAGATGACAAGGCAGCTGAGAGGAGTACGCAAATAAGACAAGGTAGTGAGCCCTGGACGACTAGGGAGTTAAACTAGATCTTCAAGGAGGTGATGACACTTAAGGATTCGCAATAAGCAGGGAGTGCTTACAGTGAATACAGTGAAGGTCGTGAACCCTGGAGGACTAGTGAGTTGAAAAGGAACTACAAGGAGGCGGTGACGCCTAAAGATTCGCAAAAAGAAGGGAGTGCTTACGATGAGTAGTCTGAGTAGCTACTGAGAAGGAAGTTCTAGTACAGATGGGGAGAGAAGATGATACCGGGAACGCAGTAAAGCAAGAGTTGTCACGGGCCAACATGCACGAGCCCGTCCAGGGTCGCTGGTACGGCCGTGGCTGGGGTGCAGGAAAGCCTGTGATGAAGCAGAGGGGTAAATAACCTGGCGGGAGTGTGGAGATAAAGTGAGGGGTACAGGTAGGATAATGCTTACCGGAGAGTTCCGGCGGGGGAGCCCGGTCACGGAACCGCGCGGGCCGCAGCGGAACCGGAGAATAGTGGATTGGCTCTAGGAGATGGAGGAGAGTAAGTGAAGGGAATAAAGGGTGGGCTCAAGGGCCAAGGAGATAAGAGAGGTACTCACCCGCTGTATAGAAAACCTCACATGGAATAGCGGAGGTACGGGTAGGGAAGCATCAGATAGGTTGTGGTGTGCCTGCGTCAGTGCGCACTATACTCCCGGAAGGAACCGTGGAGTTTCAAGAATGTGAGCGGCGGGTATCTGTAAGGGACCAGGAACAAGGAATCAAAAGAATAGCGGGATGAATTCGTATTGCGAATCTTTAGGCGTCACCGCCTCCTTGTAGTTTCTTTAAAACTCACTAGTCCTCTAGGGTTCACGACCTTCACTGTATTCACTGTAAGCACTCCCTGCTTATTGCGAATCCTTAAGTGTCATCACCTCCTTGAAGATCTAGTTTAAGTCACTAGTCGTCCAGGGCTCACTACCTTGTCTTATTCGCGTACTCCTCTCAGCTGCCTTACAGCGCCATTATTAATCACTTGACGTGAACCACTATGTCGCGAGCGCAGCGTGTTATTCAGTCGCTAGCTTCCTGACTCAAATTCTTGTTTTTTTCGCCTTTTCCTCTCTCCCTTCTCTCCCTCCCCCCTCCCCCCTCCCACTCCACTCACCTCCCTCTTCCCCTGCCTCCTTCTCCTCCTTCCCCACGCCCCTGCCTTATTTAGGCAAACTTCTCAGGCATCGCTTGATCGTTCAGTCCTGATGATGATCCCATAACCTTTGTTGGGGATCGAAACGTCGTCGACACCCACATCTTGACTCCTACATGTATTATTAATTTATGCGGAGCATAAGATGTTCTTGTGATTGTGACTAATTGATTGTTTAATTTTACCACTAAGTCACTTTTTACTTTATTTCATGCCTGAGGTAAGGAAATATGCTGATTTCCAGTTACCCCGTCACGTCCAGCTCACTTCATGTTTTCTGTATTATTTGTGTTTTTATCCTTGTTAATAAATTTGTAATAATTTTTTGCATCGTACACATCTAGACCCAATCCTGATTTCAGCATTGTGGCTACACTTTCCTATTCATTCCTGAAAGGGACCACTGTCTCTGATACCTTAATACTACCCTTGGTCCCTTTCGACTATAAGGGTTCCCTTGTTTGTTGTTGTTATTACTCTATACACAGCATATCACAGACCGTTTGAATCAACTGACCTGCATAAACTTTGCATCTCTTGTTTTGGAAACAGTCATCCAGTAAATACGCTGGATTTCATCACTTGGAAGAGGAGTCAAGAAGTGATCCCAGTGTATCTGCAAATGGAAAGTATATAGAGCACCCTTCCTGTCAGTGGCATACCAAGACACCCTGTTCAGGGGCACTTCTTTCCTGTATGGAGGCCGTCCTCACTCATACTTTGCAAGTGGAGCAAGAAGCTCCATGGAAGGAAGAACTATCAGATCACGCAATTGTTTCGCTTTTTTTAACTTGGCAATTAGATTTTTTTTTTTGTTTAAATCTTTTTATTGATTAACATTTTTGCACATTTTAATCATACAGTCAGAGCAGTGCTCATGCATCAAGAAAAAAAGAAAGAAAAGTGATTGCCAACAGCATAATGTGCAGTACCCAACAGCAAAAAGAGAGACAGATGAGTAGATCACAGCGACCACAAGAAGTTTAGGACAGTGTCCATAGACAGGGCGGATCAGTGCTGATGAGTCTCACCACCGGGTGGCATGCAAACGGTTCAGATATAGTGCAGTTCGAACCAAACTGGGGACATAGGGTACAACAAAATGAGGACAACATAAGTCAAGGAAGGGAAAGGGAGTCGCTTGAGACCTGCTGCTGTATCTAGTGTAGCCGGGGGAGCCACAGCTGCCAGGCCCCAGTGGCAATGAAGTTCTGGAACACCACTGAGGCGCTAGGGGGAATTTACGAATACCGAGTAGGTCCTCCCTACGTAGCGCCAAACTTGGCAATTAGATTTTGTGTTCAAGGACCATGAAAGGGTTGTCACGCATCTTACAGCCAAGTGCCTTCTGGAACCAACCTACCTCTTGCTTCGGAAAGTCCGTTACTCCAGAGGGTAGAGTCTCACTGTGCTTCTGGGCACAGTGGTTCTAAGTTGTCATTGCACCTTGGGTCTAGAGCCAGTCTACTCCAGTGGCTCTATGGGTTGGTCAGTGGGGTGGAAATGAACTGTTGTTGTAGGTGCTTTCTGTGTCAGTAAGAGCATGATAAGGTCGAGCCATTTCCTAACTCTTCCTCCTTTGTGGTCAAGCTTACTTCCCTCTTGGCGAAGGAGGCTCTTGGGAATGAGAACGTTGCTGATAAGTCAGCAGTTCAGTGAGTGAGCAGCATTGTAACAAGAAGAAGCAAAGGAAGTTAACCTCCTCTAGTGACTGGATGCACTTAGTCTCACCTCAAGCACAAAAAAACACAGAAAGAACCTGATATACCAGGACACCCTGGCTTCAGCTGACAATGCTCCTCAACTGGCCATCTGCAGGACTCTTGTTGGGTGCTTGCTCAAACTTGTGAGCATTACTGAAGCCAGGCCAACCTTTTTTTATAACTTTATTTCTTGTTACATGCCATGAACAATTCGGTAAACTCTGTGTACAATAATGCATTTCCATATTTATTACATATAATAACACTTACCATATTAACACAGTATGTTAGAAGTCAGGCGTACTTGACACTGCTTTCTTTACTTCCTAAACACTTCTTGAAAGGACACATCCTCATTTTACACTCTCCATTGCAGTCCTTAGCTCAGGGTCATTCCAGGTCTGTGTCAGTACCAACAGTCTATTTGCTGGTTATGCCATTGCTTCATACTTCTGTATTGGCTTCCCACCTCAAAGCGGAGGGGTCTCCATGGTGGCCAAACTCTAACACCCTTTATTTTTTTGGCTCAGGAGCATCAGAATCTTTGGTTGACCCCTTTTACTGAGTTCCTCTCACATCTTAGCAGTAGATTTACAGTCACCCATTCTCAGTTCAGACTTTGTCCTGGATCCTCTGAGTTCAAACTGAAAGGCCAGGTAGGTGTTTCTGGCTGAACTCCATCAGATTCCTGTGCCCCTGGGGCAGCTCTCAGTGTCTCTTGCAGATCCTTTAGAGACCGTTTTCTCAGACTCTTCTGGCACTGCAAGGTCTTCTCCACCTGCCCATGATAAATCCACTTCTGATGGATAAATCTGCCTGTGGATTCCTTACCTTTTGAATTACCCCTGCGCCAGCATTCTACTGAAACATTTTCCTTAGCTCTCCCATGTCGACAAGGACGTCACAATGGCATGGTTTCGCTCGTGACTCCGTATGATGTCACCAGAGCCATAAGAAGACCTTGTCGGCGTGCTGATGTCAGTTCCCTTTTTTCCGCGCCGTCGACGCGTAGCGGTTTTCTTGGACTTCCCTATTGGTTTCGTTATTACTTTGTTTCTTCTCTCTTGGAGTAGCAGTGCAATGGCTACTTTGAAGAAGTCTGGATTCAAGCCTTGTAGGGAGTGTGGGGGACATATGTCCATCACGGATTCCCACGACGACTGTCTCTGGTGTCTATCTTCGGACCACGACGTCGGAGGTTGTTCCAGTTGTCGGAAGATGAATCCGAAGGCACTGAAGGAGCGTGAGGCTAAGCTCTTCAATGGGCGAGCGAGAAAAGAGAAGAGGGGTCATAAGAGGTCAAAATCGAAGTCGTCGACCTCTCATACTTCGAAGTCGAAGAAACATAAGAAGAAGCGAAGGCATTGATCTCGACGTCGATCTTCGAAGGGTAGGGCTTCGAGGTCGCCTTCTCCGGCTCCGTGACGTCATTCTAAGGATGTCGTCTCGCCGTCCCCTTCTCCTTCTCCTCAAGCGACTCCGCCCACTCTCCAATGCCGAGGGGTTCTCCGGCGCCCAGGGTTTCTCCGGCACCAAGGGATTCTCCGGAGC
This sequence comes from Calotriton arnoldi, assembly GCA_963921515.1. Lineage (NCBI taxonomy): Eukaryota > Metazoa > Chordata > Amphibia > Caudata > Salamandridae > Calotriton > Calotriton arnoldi. The sequence goes on from CAWUFW010000900.1 coordinate 2,596,298, forward strand.
CCAGGGAGTCTTCACCTGTTGCTTGGCTTTGTCTGTACCGGATCCGACGTCTCCGGTGCCGCAGCCTCAGCCTTCAATGCTGCCTCGAGTGGATTCAGACTCTGCTCCTTATCCGCCCTTCCCTGGGCCAGGGTCGGATCCTTTGCATTTTCTTAATGCGATGTACGGCATGTTTGCCTGGGCATTCTACCCTACCGGTGCGCCGTCTGGCCCCGTGGGTCCGCTTCCCTTTAATTTGGGCATCCCTCAGCAATATGCCCAGGCACCCTTCGTGCAACTTTATGCTGACGGCGCCGTCCTGGCAGTTTCCGTCACCGAGGTTTTCGATGCCGATTTCACAGTCTCCGGCACCATCTGGTGGCCTGTCATCCTCTCGACTTCGAGCTGCGCCGCTCCCCACTTCGGAGGGTCCTCCTTTGACGCTGGTGCCGATGTCTCTGGCGCCGCTCCTGGCGCCGCCGATCCCGAAGATGGGGTCAAGGAGAGAGGCCCAAAGACTGCTGGAGGAAGAGGAATACCAGGATGAGGCAGAAGAAGGGGAAATCAGCGACTCCGTTGATGAATTCGAGGGCCTTCAGGAGGCCAGTGGTTTAGACGCTACCCTGGAGTGGGAGCTTTCATCACCAAAGGCCTTGCCTTCTCAGGATGTTGCACCATATCATGCTGTCATCAGGAAGGCTGCTGAACTTTTGGACCTTCAACTGCCCACAGCTGAGATCAGGTCACATATTCTCACTGAGGTGTTGCATTCTCCATCTTCTGTTGTTGAGCCTCTTTTGCCTTTTAATGATGCTTTAACAGAGCCAATTCTGGAGGTGTGGCAGAAACCCTTATCTGCTCCAGCTGTTTCAAGATCTGTGGCAAGAAGGTATAAGCCTGCTCCTAATGATCCTGCCTTTCTTACTTCCCATCCTTCGCCGGAAAGCTTGGTGGTGCAGGCTTCCAGTTCTAAGCAGTCGGCTGGGTCGTTCCCTACAACTCCGGGGGACAGGGACTCTAAAAAGTTGGAGCAATCTGCCAAGAAGGTTTTCTCTTCTGCAAGTATGGCGTTAAAGTCTACTAATGCCACATGCTTGTTGGGGAGGTATATCCATGCCTTAATGGACTCGACCAAGCAGTTGGCTCCTAAGTTACCGGAGAATGATCGTGGTTCCTTTTTGGAGGTTTTGGCGGACACGCAGGCTGCGGCCCGTCAGGTAATTCAGTCTGGCCTGGATACTGCGGATTCGATAGCCAGGGTGATGGGTTCCTCCGTGGCTACCAGGAGGCATGCCTGGCTCAGGTCTTCGGGGTTCTCTCCGGATGTGCAGGCTACTCTTCTTGATCTGCTGTTTGATGGGTCCAGACTTTTTGGTGCGAAGGCGGATTCGGCACTACAGAGGTTCAAAGACAGTAGAGCTACTGCTAAGTCCTTAGGTCTGCAGTCCCAACCTAGAGGTTATGGTTATAGGAGGTACTGTGGTTTTGGGAAGACGGCTTCCTTTCGGGACCATCAGCAGCCTCAGCAACAGCAGAACCCTCTGTACAAATCGTACAGAGGAAAGGGTAGAGGTCGTCTGCGGGAGGCCTCCCCGCAACTCTCCTCCTCCTCCTCTTCTTCTCCTGCCCCCACCGCTGGTGCCTCAGGAAAGCAGCTCTAGATCCCCCATTTTGGAGCATGTTGGTCCTGTAGGGGGTCGGGTGTCCCATTTTCTACAAGATTGGAAATCTATTACATCAGACCTTTGGGTCTTGAATCTTGTGGAAAATGGGTACGCCCTACCCTTCCGAGAGTTTCCATCTCCTTACCCTCCTCGCCAGGGCTGGTGTTCAGAGGACCATTTGCTGCTTCTGCAGCAGGTGGTTCTTGCTTTACTTCAGAAAGGTGCAATAGAGGTGGTTCTGGAGCAGGAAAGGGGTCAGGGATGCTACTCTCGTAATTTCCTGATCCCCAAGAGGGACGGCAGGTTAAGACCGATCCTAGACCTCAGGGTCTTGAATTTTTCACCTCAAGCAGGAAAAATTCAAGATGTTGACCCTAGCTCAGGTTCTTCTGGCGCTGCAGCAATAAGACTGGATGGTGTTGATCGATTTGCAGGATGCATGCTTTCACATTCCCATCCTGAAGTCGCATCGGAAGTATCTCTGTTTTACGGTGGGGTCTCAGCACTATGAGTTTGCGTTCCTCCCGTTCGGTCTTACTTCCGCGCCTCGGGTCTTCACAAAGGTGATGGCAGTGGTGGCAGCTCATCTCAGAAGGTCGGGGATTCCTGTTTTCCCCTATCTGGACGACTGGCTGCTCAAAACAAAGTCGCCAGAGATGGTTCTGCGTCATCTGCAGGTAACTGTTGTTCGACTTGGGCTTCTCGATAAATGTGCCCAAATCTCACCTGGTGCCCTCTCAAGCGCAACCTGTTCATAGGGGCAGTACTGGACACTACTGTGTGTCGAGCTTTCCCACCTCCGCAGAGAATTCTTGACATTCAGGAGATGATTCCTTTGTTTCACGGTGGAGTGGTTGTTCCAGTCCTGAAGGTGCTACGCCTGCTCGGTCTGTTCGCTTCCTGCATACTGTTGGTCAACCTTGCACGCTGGCACATGAGGGCAGTCCAGTGGTGCCTCCGCAGGCAGTGGTATCAACACAACGGAGATCTCAGGGAGATGGTCAGGATCTCCAGAGACACTGCAGCGGAGCTGTCTTGGTGGAGTGTGGAGGGCAACCTGTCTCAAGGGAGGCCCTTCCGACTTCCTCCACCATTGGCCACTGTGATCACGGATGCCTCCACTCTAGGGTGGGGTGCTCATCTGGAGAATCTGGAGATCAAGGGTCTTTGGTCTCCGGAAGAGATGTTGCTTCACATCAACCTTCTGGAATTGCAGGCGGTAGGTTTGGCTCTCAAGGCTTTTCTTCCCCCCCTTCACGGTCAGTCGGTTCAAGTCCTAACGGACAACACTACTGCGATGTGGTGTAAACAAACAGGGAGGCGTAGGGTCGTATTGTCTCTGCAGAGAGGCTCTGCGACTCTGGTCCTGGGCTCAGGGCCATCAGATTTGTGTGTTTGCAAATCATCTGGCCGGGGTGCTAAATGTGCGTGCGGACAGTCTCAGTCAGCAATTCTCGGAAGATCACGAATGGAGGCTTCATCCAGAGGTGGTCCATCACATCTTCAAGATGTGGGGGTTTCCTCGGTTGGACCTTTTTGCCACTCAGGAGAATGCGCACTGCCTATCGTTCTGCAGTCTCCAGTTTCCGATGCAGGGAGCGTTGGGGGACGCGTTTCAATTGGATTGGAGCTCACAACTCCTTTACGCGTTTCCTCCCACACCCTTGATTCCTCGGGTTCTGAGTAAGATTCGCCAAGACAGGGTCCAAGTTATATTGATTGCCCCGGATTGGCCAGGAAGGGTGTGGTACACAGATCTTCTTCACCTCTCATCGCACCCTCCAGTCCGTCTCCCTCTCAGGGCAGATCTCCTCTCGCAGTCGCTGGGGCAGGTTCTACACCCCCACCTCCAGAGCCTGCACCTTCATGCTTGGAGATTGAACGGGGCAATCTCTGAGTTCTTTCTCTCTCCCACAGGATGTGGTGGGCATTATTTTATTATCCAGGAGACACTCCACCAAATCTGTTTATTCTTCTCGAATGGGCCAGGTTTGCGAGGTGGTGTGGAGAGAGGTCCATTGATCCTTTGAAGGCCTGTTTGTCGGATGTTCTTAGTTTTTCACTTTCCTTGGGCCAGCAAGGTTGTGCTGTGGCGACGGTTAAGGGCTATTTGTCGGCCTTGTCGGCTTTCCTTTGTTTGCCGGACCAGCCGTCTTTATTTGTCTCCCATTGTTATGATGTTAATTAAATGCCTCACAAATAAGTTCCCTCCCACTCCCTTTATTATGCCTCAGTGGGATTTGAATTTAGTTCTTACTTTTCTGATGGGGTCTCCTTTTGAGCCTCTGCATAGTTGTTCGTTGAGGCTGCTTTCTTTTAAGACTATTTTTCTGGTGGCTATTACCTCAGCCAGGAGGGTGAGTGAGCTGCAGGCTCTTAGTTCTAGGCCCCCTTTCACTACCTTCCATGCAGACAAGATGGTTCTTAGGCCAGGGCTGCTTTCCTACCTAAGGCGGTTACCCCTTTCCATCTGGGACAGTCTATTACTTTGCCTACCTTCTATCCTCCCCCCCCCCACCCTTCCAAGGAGGAGGAGAGACTTCACCGCCTGGACCCTAAGAGGGCGGTCAGTTTCTACCTGGACAGAAACAAGGACTCAAGGTTGGACGACCAGCTCTTGGTTGGCTTTGTTGGGAAGATGAAGGACAAAGCCGTCCACAAGAAAACGCTATCCAAGTGGATCATCTTGTGCTTCAAGATATGCTACGCCCTGGCCAAGAAGGAGCCTCCTGAAGGTATCGGAGCTCATTCTACTAGAGCTAAGTCTTCCACATCTGCTTTGGCTAGAGGTGTTCCTGTAGTGACATTTGTAAGGCTGCAACATGGGCCTCCCTCCACACTTTCGCGAAGCATTATTGCTTGGATTCTGAGGTGAGGAGGGATGGCCATTTTGCTCGTTCTGTGTTGCAGGATTTTTTGGTATGAGTAAGTGGACGCCCTCCTCCGGGAGCAAGACTGCTGTGGGATTCAATTCAAAAGGTGAGGAATCCATAGGCAGATGTATCCATCAGAAGAACAAGTTACATACCTTCGGTAACGCTTTTTCTGGTGGATACAGTATCTGCCTGTGGATTCCTCACTGCCCCACCCTCCTCCCGGTTGTCCACCTTCGTATACCGAAAAGGTTTCCTTTGTTTGACATGGTTGTTCTCCTATGTCTTTTGCTTGCCATACTGTTGGTTGTTTGGAAATGCTTTGTTTCTTTAGCTTTTCCTCTTTAACTATATGTATGTATGTATTTGTGTATATATTGTATACTGTGTATACTTCAATTATGTTGACGGTCCACCCGTTCGCCTCGAAGGCACGGAAAAAATGGGTGAAACTGACATCAGCACGCCGACGAGGTCTTCTTATGGCTCCGGTGACGTCATACGGAGTCGTAAGCGGAGCCGTGCCATTGTGACGTCCTCGTTGACGTGGGAGAGCTAAGGAAAAAGTTTCCGTGGAATGCTGGCGCAGGGGTAATTCAAAAGGTGAGGAATCCACAGGCAGATACTGTATCCACCAGAAAAAGCGTTACCGAAGGTAAGTAACTTGTTCTTCTAGATGCAACAGTAGGGCTATTGGAGTTGGGTGGGGTTTCAGTGGATATATCTCAATTGCATCGTCCCTCATAGAGACCCCATTTGGGTAATGGGGCCCCAATACCAGTCTCCCTAGCCAAGTGGTACCAATCATTGCTGGTTAAGTCCATTGAGGCATTGCCAGTGAAACCTTGGCTCCCCTGCTTAAGAATGGGGTCTCTGGGGTGTTGGTGGCCTTACCTTCCCCACAAAAAAGACCGACTTTTCTCAGTAAGTCTCAAGTTGGTAGGCAGACTACCTCAGATGCATTGGTCTTCTCAATGGTATGGAAGAGCTATGTTTTGTAGCTTCCACAGCAATCTCCCCCCTGCCACCTCCTGCCTGTGAGAGCATCTAAAGTAAGAGAAGAGACATTTATTTTTAGGTACAATACAGCCAGCCCCAAGAGGGTTGGGATATTACTTTTAGGGGTTAGAGGGTTCCATGCAGCTCTGACTCTACAGTCTGATCCAGTACACCCCTGCTGATGTTCAAAAAGCTGACTCCGGCCTAAATCCTGGCAGGTGTCCAGAACAACAATTTATCGTGTTCAGTGGACCCTGGGGATTCTTAACTTCATGTACTCGTACTGCAAGAACAGAGGATGTACCTCCGCCTCATGTTGAGAACCATATCTACCAATGTTCCAAATGTTCTAGGATGTATTAGTGACAAAAGATTTAAATGTGGTACAGTAGCACATAGCAGAGCTGCAAGTGGTTGTCCCTGAGCACTTTCAGACTGTACCTAGACCTAGCAGTATTCAGGATGCAACATGGGTATTTAAAGTTGCGTTGCTATTTATCCTGTTAATGTAGGGCTTTTTACGTGAGCAGTGACAATGTGTATGTAAAACGTAGATCTGCACCACCATCTGTTTTAGTACCCCAGTTACATCTAACCTGCTATAGTTAGAGGAAATAATAGGTACATGGTTGGGTGCTGAGCAGAGCATAGTAAAGGGAAAAACTGTGACGCCAAACATGGTCAGGTGTTTTTACAAGTGGCTCGGTTAACAGACCCAACACCCGTGAAAGTCACTGTCCCAGAGAAAGTGTGGTTAGCCTGGAAGGGTGTTTTTTAGGGAATTTCAGTGCCGTGTTAACCAAAGGTGTTGTCTTAAAGAGTCAAGTTTAAGTCTGTTCCTGTTCCAAGATATGATGGAGCTTTCAGGTTGTATGTCTTCCACTGCTCAGCTGAATTGGTTGCACAGTACTGTCAGCAGTCGTTTACCCTCAATAGTGGTGGACTTATAGCTAAAATCAGCATTAGAAAATGTGTTTATACCAGCCCCAATAGGTACTCAGTAATTATAATAAGTGAGTCTGACTAAGAGAATTCTGTGGGCAAATTCACCAATAAAATTGTGAGCATTTCCTCTGTTCTCTGGTGTGTTTACCAGGCTCCCTAGCTGATGATCTCTGATCATTCTACACTAATAGCTGACCCACTCCCCCCCCCATTCCTCAGCCTTCCAACATCCCATTTAGCCAATTCAGTCCTTTCCCTCAACTCCACCATCTCTGACTTTGTTTCTACAACCTTTCTGCCTTCTCCAGCTAAAAAGGCATATACCACCACATCTCAAACAAGATAACAGCTATACCTTTATCAGATCTAAATTTCATGTTCTCCTGATGATCTTCTATTTTGTTTATTTGCCTACATAGGATTGGCTTTTAAAACCCATGTAAATCCTTTGGTCTTCAAAAAGCATTTTTGTTATGTTATGAGTGGTTGTAAAGCGCACTATCAAACCGCAAGGGTATCCTGGTTCTGCACAGCTGTGTGCGCTTAGCGCTGCCGAAGGTAAGTTGGTTAACTGAAATGTCAGGTTTTCAGCTTCTTGCAGAATTGAAGATGTGAGGAAAAGGCTCTGATCTCAAGTGAGAGGTCGTTCTATGCTTTGGGAGTGATTTAAGAGAGAGCCTGTCTTCCTGATCTGGTTCTGGATCTGCGTGGAATGTATGGGAGTAGGAGTCCAGCAGAGCTGAGGTGTCTCAGTGGTTGGTGGACGGAGATGCAACTGTTGAGGTAGGTAGTTCCTAATGGATTCTTCTAACTATAGATTCCTTAGAATATTCGCCAGACGTCAGACTAGATCTTGAGATATTTAAAAACAGTTCTCCCGCACATCAGTAGATGACGTCGTACGGCTCCATATTGGCTCCATACTACCCCAGAAGTGACAGAGCACAGCTGCATATAAGCATCACACCTGCATGCTGATCTTGGTTACTTTCTTTCCATGCCTTTCAATGCTCCACTCCTGAACCTGCCCGTTTACAGTGACTTTTCAACTTTATACAGTGTGCTAGGGAGGAATGGCCACAAATGAGTAGAGTACCTTATATCAGTGGTGGTTCGGAGGGCAGCAGATGTGCTAGAGCTAAAACTGCCTTCTACTGAGACTACAACAAATATTTTGATGGCAATCCTACCAGCAACATCTGAGCCCTTGCTTCCTTTCAGTGATGCTCTTGTAGATGCCCAGATATATACCTGGTTGAAACCATGTTCTTGCCACCTGTGAACAGGTTGGTGGCCAAATGTCATAGGCTGATGCCTGGTGACCCAGATTTTCTCAGCAAACATCCTGCTCCAGAGAGCTTTATTTTCGAGGCCTTGACCAGTAAAGTGAATCCCACTACTTTTTCCCCACCACTCCGAGTAGGAAATATTGGAGGATTGATGTCTTTGGCAGATGCATATTTTCATTAGCTATTTTTGCATTATAGTCTGTCACTTTAATCTGCCTCTTGGGTCGATACTTCCATGCCCTTTGGGAGATGGCCAGCAAGGGCTTGCTGGCAGTCCTGGAAAATCTGGGGGACTCTTTCACCCAGATGATAAATGATGGACAAGATTGCCTGGAATGCGATTAATTTCACTGTGTTCCATCGTCTGCATTTCTGGATGCTCTGTCTAATTGCCCCTCACCGCTCTTCCACCTCCCTGTTCTGTGGAATGGCCTCTTATTTCTATCTAAAAAAGGTCCCAAGTTAGTACTCAGCAACAACTGTTCACAATTCATATCTGAGGGCGTGGAAAGGGAAAAGAAAAGAATCTGACATCAGAACGCAGTGTTGACACTTATATGATGCTTCGCTCCATCACTTCCGTGGCGGTATGGAGCCACATGGTGCCACCTAGCAGCCCACAGGAGCACTGCTATTTCAGATCCAGTCTGCCGCCTGAGGAATATTCTAAGGTGAAAAATCTGCGGTTAGATAGAGTATCCACCAGAAAGAGCATTACTGAAGGTAGTAACTTGTTCATCTGTGATTTGGCAAAATAACCTGGTAACTCTAACAATCCAACTGCAGTCTGCTAGGATTGGATTCTCTTTTTAAGAATAGCGCTGTCTGCTTTATTTTCCTCTGCTTAGATGGAAATTAAACGCCTGCACTAAAAATACACAAGATACTAAAACTAAAAGGTTGAGGTGTACCAGGCAAAAGTAACCTGAACAGGTACCTTTCTGAGGCTAGAGTATAGATTAAGCAAATCGACAATACCTCAAACATCAAAATCATATTCTAAACCTCAAAAAAGAAAATTCAGGAACTCTAACCACCCTCACCAACAGTGAAATTAAAAGCAGAGCAGTTATCCAGCTCTTAGAAAATTCAAGATGCTACATTACCTTCAGGAGGCCATTGTATTCATGGAGCCGGAGATTAACAAGACACGTAAGAAGTGTAAAGTATCGCTTAAATTTGTCAAAGGAAATCACCCCTTCACAAGCAAAGCCCAGGTGCATTAAAATTAGCAATAGTTGGGTCTTTACTAAAAAGCTGCAGTGGCCCTAACTAACTTAACCAATCTGAAAGAAACACATAGTGATAGATTCCTTACCTTAGAATATCCCCAGGCGTCAGACTGGATCCAGAAAGTTTTCGTCAGCAGTACCCCTGCGCGTCGGTAGGTGGCGTCATGTGGCTCCGCGTCCGTCGTTGGCGTCGTGGTCGCCGAGATGACGTCGCGGGCGCTACTTAGACGCCGCCCACGCGCGCTGACGTCAGTTCTTTCTTTTTCCGCGCCAGCAAGCGCAGATCCGGGAAGAGCAGGAACCCCCAGTCAATTTTTGACTGACTTTTTGAGGCTTTTTGTCTCTGTTTTCTTCGAGTCATCGACTCCTGGTGCAGTAGGATGCCCGGTTTCAAGTCCTGCGGGGATTGTCACCGCATGATGTCGGTAACGGACCCGCACCGTGTGTGTCTTTTCTGCCTGGGGCGCGACCACGACCCCAAGTCGTGCTCCGACTGCCGGGCCATGGCGCCGAAGACTTTGCGGGAGCGGTCCCGAAAGTTGCTGGAAGCCTGGCAGTCGGCTCCGCGCCGTTCGAAGTCCCTGTCCAGAGGGAGGTCGAGGGACCGTGCGCGGAGTCATCATCATTGGTCTTCGGGATCCAAGTCTTCGCACTCTGGGTCAGGTAAGACGAAGCACAAAGTTGCTGGAAGCCTGGCAGTCGGCTCCGCGCCGTTCGAAGTCCCTGTCCAGAGGGAGGTCGAGGGACCGTGCGCGGAGTCATCATCATTGATCTTCGGGATCCAAGTCTTCGCACTCGGGGTCAGGTAAGACGAAGCACAAGAAGTTGAAGAAACGCCATCGTTCTTCGACTTCCCCTTGCCGGTCGCGCGACGCGGCTGAGGGTGTGGGTGGTGCCACCCCTGCGGCTCCGGCGGAGCCTATGCAGTCGCCGCCCGACTACCCGCCCTTCCCGGGGCCGTCGGCGACTCCGGCCCAGATACAGGAGTTCCTGTCGGCCATGGCTCGCCTCTTTGAGCCGTCGGGTCCCGCTGTTGCGCCTTCGGGCCCGCGGTCCCGCATGGGTGTCCTCGCGTTTCCTCGCCGGCGGCTCCGGCCCCGGCGACGCTGTCGGCTCCGGCGCCGGCGCCGCAGGACACCCTTGGATCCAGGCCTGGATCCCGGTCGACGCCGGTTGACCTTGTTACGCCTCCACCGACGTCGACTCCACCGGCACCGGTTCTGACGCCGCCCGCTCCTCGGGACGACGTCGACCTCAGTTTCAGCCCCGAAGTGGACGCGGCGTCGAGCTGGCGTCGGTCGATACGGTTCTCGACGTTGCTTGGGGATTTTTATCCCCATGTCCCTGCTCCTTATTTTAGACCTGTTGAACAGCCTGAGGAGCAAGGGGAGGACTGGGATGGGTCTGAGGACCCTCTCGCTGCAGCCTGCGAGTCTGAACAGGACGGGGCTGAGGAATTGGGGGACGCCAGTGGTCTGGATACCTCACCAGACCTTGGCATGCTGGCTCCTCCTACCGTGGCTACGGAGAAGGGTGCAAGTTATGCTGTGGTGTTGCGTAGGGCGGCCGAGGCCCTACACCTCGAGCTCCCTACTGTGGCCATCAGGACTAACCTCCTGACAGAGGTGCTTCAGCCAGCAGCTACCTCTGCGGAGCCGCTGCTTCCTTTCAATGAAGGCCTTTCTGATGTTCTTTTGGGCACTTGGTCCAGGCCCACCACAGGGGCTCCTGTGGATAGGAACATGGCCCTACGCCATCGCCCGGCTCCGGGTGACCCCATTTTCCTCTCCCAACACCCCACCCCCGAGAGCTTGGTTGTCCAAGCCTCTGCTTCCCCAACCGCCTTCCCTTCCCCTCCACCGGATATGGAATTCAAGAAGCTGGATCAGTTTGGGAAGAAGATTTTTCTTCCACCAGCTCTGCGCTGTGGTCCGTGAACACCGCATGCCTCTTGGGCCGTTATTCCCACTCTCTGTGGGATACGGTGGTAAACGTGCTGCCCCAGTGTACGGTGGAGGCCCGGCCTGCTCTCTCCCAGGCTGTTGCAGAGGGAGAGACGCAGCAAAGTTCATGATTCGTTGTGGCCTAGACACCGCCGACTTACTGGGCAGATCGATTGCAATGACGGTGGCGGTTCGCCGTCACGCCTGGTTGAGGACCACTGGATTTTCGGGGATGTCCAAAACACCCTTATGGACATGCCCTTTGATGGCCGTCGCCTTTTCAGGCGACAAAGCGGACAGCGCGTTGGAGAGGTTTAAGGACTCACGGGCTACGGCCAAGTCCTTGGGACTCTCGGCAGTCCGCCCTCCTCTGCCTTCCGCTTTTTGCTCCTTTCGTGGCACAGGAAGGGGCGCCCCGCAGCATTCGCAACCGAGCCACAGGCCGGCGCAGCAATCATCCCAGCGCAGACGCGGGTTCCGTCGTAGCGGACCAAGGGGCCAGCGGGCGGGTCAGTCCACAACCACCCCGGCCACCACTGCCTCCAAACCTTCCTAGTCCGAACTTTCAGGCCCATCAAACGCCAGTGGGCGGCAGGCTTCGCCATCACCTCCCCCACTGGCGCACCATCACTTCTGACAGGTGGGATTTAGAGATAGTCCGGAGGGGCTACTCCCTCCCCTTCGAGACTACCCCTCCAGCCATGCCACCTCAGTACCAACGCATGTCGGGGGATCACTTGGTGCTTCTTCAGCAGGAAGTTGCGGCCCTCTTGGCCAAGGGGCCATCGAGCGCGTTCCGACGCCAGAAGTAGGTCGTGGTTGCTATTCCCACTAGTTTGTGGTGCCCAAGAAGGACAAAGGCCTACGTCCTATCTTAGACCTCCGGAACGTCAATCGCTTCCTCCGCAAAGAGAAGTTAAAGATGCTCACTCTAGCTCAGGTCTTGTCTGCTCTCCACCCGCAAGACTGGATGGTGGCGCTGGACATGCAGGATGCCTATTTCCACATCCCCGTCCTTCGAGCCCACCGGCGTTACCTACAGTTCACGGTAGGCCACGAGCACTTTCAGTTCACCGTGGTCCCCTTTGGCCTTACCAGCGCCCCTCGGGTGTTCACCAAGGTGATGGCGGTGGTCGCAGCTCATCTGCGCAGATCAGGGGTTTCAGTCTTCCCCTATCTCGACGACTGGTTGTTGAAGGCGGGCTCGCCCCAGGCAGTCGTCTCCCACCTCCAGACTACGGCCGACCTCCTGCACTTGCTGGGGTTCTCCATCAACGTGCCGAAGTCGCACCTGATCCCCTCTCAGAAGCTCCTCTTTATCGGAGCGGTTCTGGACACGGCGCAGTTTCGGGTCTATCCTCCCGAGCAGCGATTCCGGGATATTCGGGCTCTGATTCCCATCTTTCAGCCCTTGTCCCAGGTTTCGGTCAGAGTGACTCTGAGGCTGCTGGGCCTCATAGCCTCCTGCATCCTGCTGGTCAATCATGCCAGATGGCATATGCGGGCTCTGCAGTGGGACTTGAAGTTCCAGTGGGCGCAGCATCAGGGGAACCTGTCCGATCACGTCCAGATCTCGGAGGGCACTGCACGACAGTTGCAGTGGTGGCTCACGAACCGGCATTGGGTCGACGGCAGGTCCCTCTCCCTTCCCCAACCGCAGTTTACAGTGGTGATGGATGCGTCCCTCCTGGGATGGGCGGCCACATGGGAGAGGCAGAGATCAGAGGCCTCTGGTCTCCAGCGGAGTCCCGGCTCCACATCAACCTTTTGGAGCTGCAGGCGATCCGGCTTGCACTGAAGGCAATCCTTCACTCTGTCAAGGGAGAGTAGTTCTCGACGTTGCTTGGGGATTTTTATCCCCATGTCCCTGCTCCTTATTTTAGACCTGTTGAACAGCCTGAGGAGCAAGGGGAGGACTGGGATGGGTCTGAGGACCCTCTCGCTGCAGCCTGCGAGTCTGAACAGGACGGGGCTGAGGAATTGGGGGCGCCAGTGGTCTGGATACCTCACCAGACCTTGGCATGCTGGCTCCTCCTACCGTGGCTACGGAGAAGGGTGCAAGTTATGCTGTGGTGTTGCGTAGGGCGGCCGAGGCCCTACACCTCGAGCTCCCTACTGTGGCCATCAGGACTAACCTCCTGACAGAGGTGCTTCAGCCAGCAGCTACCTCTGCGGAGCCGCTGCTTCCTTTCAATGAAGGCCTTTCTGATGTTCTTTTGGGCACTTGGTCCAGGCCCACCACAGGGGCTCCTGTGGATAGGAACATGGCCCTACGCCATCGCCCGGCTCCGGGTGACCCCATTTTCTCTCCCAACACCCCACCCCGAGAGCTTGGTTGTCCAAGCCTCTGCTTCCCCAACCGCCTTCCCTTCCCTCCACCGGATATGGAATTCAAGAAGCTGGATCAGTTTGGGAAGAAGATTTTTCTTCCACCAGCTCTGCGCTGTGGTCCGTGAACACCGCATGCCTCTTGGGCCGTTATTCCCACTCTCTGTGGGATACGGTGGTAAACGTGCTGCCCCAGTGTACGGAGGAGGCCCGGCCTGCTCTCTCCCAGGCTGTTGCAGAGGGGAGAGACGCAGCAAAGTTCATGATTCGTTGTGGCCTAGACACCGCCGACTTACTGGGCAGATCGATTGCAATGACGGTGGCGGTTCGCCGTCACGCCTGGCTGAGGACCACTGGATTTTCGGGGGATGTCCAAAACACCCTTATGGACATGCCCTTTGATGGCCGTCGCCTTTTCGGCGACAAAGCGGACAGCGCGTTGTAGAGGTTTAAGGACTCACGGGCTACGGCCAAGTCCTTGGGACTCTCGGCAGTCCGCCCTCCTCTGCCTTCCGCTTTTTGCTCCTTTCGTGGCACAGGAAGGGGCGCCCCGCAGCATTCGCAACCGAGCCACAGGCCGGCGCAGCAATCATCCCAGCGCGGACGCGGGTTCCGTCGTAGCGGACCAAGGGGCCAGCGGGCGGGTCAGTCCACAACCACCCCGGCCACCACTGCCTCCAAACCTTCCTAGTCCGAACTTTCAGGCCCATCAAACGCCAGTGGGCGGCAGGCTTCGCCATCACCTCCCCCACCATCACTTCTGACAGGTGGGATTTAGAGATAGTCCGGAGGGGCTACTCCCTCCCCTTCGAGACTACCCCTCCAGCCATGCCACCTCAGTACCAACGCATGTCGGGGGATCACTTGGTGCTTCTTCAGCAGGAAGTTGCGGCCCTCTTGGCCAAGGGGGCCATCAAGCGCGTTCCGACGCCAGAAGTAGGTCGTGGTTGCTATTCCCACTAGTTTGTGGTGCCCAAGAAGGACAAAGGCCTACGTCCTATCTTAGACCTCCGGAACGTCAATCGCTTCCTCCGCAAAGAGAAGTTAAAGATGCTCACTCTAGCTCAGGTCTTGTCTGCTCTCCACCCGCAAGACTGGATGGTGGCGCTGGACTTGCAGGATGCCTATTTCCACATCCCCGTCCTTCGAGCCCACCGGCGTTACCTACAGTTCACGGTAGGCCACGAGCACTTTCAGTTCACCGTGGTCCCCTTTGGCCTTACCAGCGCCCCTCGGGTGTTCACCAAGGTGATGGCGGTGGTCGCAGCTCATCTGCGCAGATCAGGGTTTCAGTCTTCCCCTATCTCGACGACTGGTTGTTGAAGGCGGGCTCGCCCCAGGCAGTCGTCTCCCACCTCCAGACTACGGCCGACCTCCTGCACTTGCTGGGGTTCTCCATCAACGTGCCGAAGTCGCACCTGATCCCCTCTCAGAAGCTCCTCTTTATCGGAGCGGTTCTGGACACGGCGCAGTTTCGGGTCTATCCTCCCGAGCAGCGATTCCGGGATATTCGGGCTCTGATTCCCATCTTTCAGCCCTTGTCCCAGGTTTCGGTCAGAGTGACTCTGAGGCTGCTGGGCCTCATAGCCTCCTGCATCCTGCTGGTCAATCATGCCAGATGGCATATGCGGGCTCTGCAGTGGGACTTGAAGTTCCAGTGGGCGCAGCATCAGGGGAACCTGTCCGATCACGTCCAGATCTCGGAGGGCACTGCACGACAGTTGCAGTGGTGGCTCACGAACCGGCATTGGGTCGACGGCAGGTCCCTCTCCCTTCCCCAACCGCAGTTTACAGTGGTGATGGATGCGTCCCTCCTGGGATGGGGCGGCCACATGGGAGAGGCAGAGATCAGAGGCCTCTGGTCTCCAGCGGAGTCCCGGCTCCACATCAACCTTTTGGAGCTGCAGGCGATCCGGCTTGCACTGAAGGCAATCCTTCACTCTGTCAAGGGGAGAGTAGTTCTCGACGTTGCTTGGGGATTTTTATCCCCATGTCCCTGCTCCTTATTTTAGACCTGTTGAACAGCCTGAGGAGCAAGGGGAGGACTGGGATGGGTCTGAGGACCCTCTCGCTGCAGCCTGCGAGTCTGAACAGGACGGGGCTGAGGAATTGGGGGACGCCAGTGGTCTGGATACCTCACCAGACCTTGGCATGCTGGCTCCTCCTACCGTGGCTACGGAGAAGGGTGCAAGTTATGCTGTGGTGTTGCGTAGGGCGGCCGAGGCCCTACACCTCGAGCTCCCTACTGTGGCCATCAGGACTAACCTCCTGACAGAGGTGCTTCAGCCAGCAGCTACCTCTGCGGAGCCGCTGCTTCCTTTCAATGAAGGCCTTTCTGATGTTCTTTTGGGCACTTGGTCCAGGCCCACCACAGGGGCTCCTGTGGATAGGAACATGGCCCTACGCCATCGCCCCGGCTCCGGGTGACCCCATTTCCTCTCCCAACACCCCACCCCGAGAGCTTGGTTGTCCAAGCCTCTGCTTCCCCAACCGCCTTCCCTTCCCCTCCACCGGATATGGAATTCAAGAAGCTGGATCAGTTTGGGAAGAAGATTTTTTCTTCCACCAGCTCTGCGCTGTGGTCCGTGAACACCGCATGCCTCTTGGGCCGTTATTCCCACTCTCTGTGGGATACGGTGGTAAACGTGCTGCCCCAGTGTACGGTGGAGGCCCGGCCTGCTCTCTCCCAGGCTGTTGCAGAGGGGAGAGACGCAGCAAAGTTCATGATTCGTTGTGGCCTAGACACCGCCGACTTACTGGGCAGATCGATTGCAATGACGGTGGCGGTTCGCCGTCACGCCTGGCTGAGGACCACTGGATTTTCGGGGATGTCCAAAACACCCTTATGGACATGCCCTTGATGGCCGTCGCCTTTCGGCGACAAAGCGGACAGCGCGTTGTAGAGGTTTAAGGACTCACGGGCTACGGCCAAGTCCTTGGGACTCTCGGCAGTCCGCCCTCCTCTGCCTTCCGCTTTGCTCCTTTCGTGGCACAGGAAGGGGCGCCCCGCAGCATTCGCAACCGAGCCACAGGCCGGCGCAGCAATCATCCCAGCGCGGACGCGGGTTCCGTCGTAGCGGACCAAGGGGCCAGCGGGCGGGTCAGTCCACAACCACCCCGGCCACCACTGCCTCCAAACCTTCCTAGTCCGAACTTTCAGGCCCATCAAACGCCAGTGGGCGGCAGGCTTCGCCATCACCTCCCCCACCATCACTTCTGACAGGTGGGATTTAGAGATAGTCCGGAGGGGCTACTCCCTCCCCTTCGAGACTACCCCTCCAGCCATGCCACCTCAGTACCAACGCATGTTGGGGGATCACTTGGTGCTTCTTCAGCAGGAAGTTGCGGCCCTCTTGGCCAAGGGGGCCATCAAGCGCGTTCCGACGCCAGAAGTAGGTCGTGGTTGCTATTCCCACTAGTTTGTGGTGCCCAAGAAGGACAAAGGCCTCACGTCCTATCTTAGACCTCCGGAACGTCAATCGCTTCCTCCGCAAAGAGAAGTTAAAGATGCTCACTCTAGCTCAGGTCTTGTCTGCTCTCCACCCGCAAGACTGGATGGTGGCGCTGGACTTGCAGGATGCCTATTTCCACATCCCCGTCCTTCGAGCCCACCGGCGTTACCTACAGTTCACGGTAGGCCACGAGCACTTTCAGTTCACCGTGGTCCCCTTTGGCCTTACCAGCGCCCCTCGGGTGTTCACCAAGGTGATGGCGGTGGTCGCAGCTCATCTGCGCAGATCAGGGGTTTCAGTCTTCCCCTATCTCGACGACTGGTTGTTGAAGGCGGGCTCGCCCCAGGCAGTCGTCTCCCACCTCCAGACTACGGCCGACCTCCTGCACTTGCTGGGGTTCTCCATCAACGTGCCGAAGTCGCACCTGATCCCCTCTCAGAAGCTCCTCTTTATCGGAGCGGTTCTGGACACGGCGCAGTTTCGGGTCTATCCTCCCGAGCAGCGATTCCGGGATATTCGGGCTCTGATTCCCATCTTTCAGCCCTTGTCCCAGGTTTCGGTCAGAGTGACTCTGAGGCTGCTGGGCCTCATAGCCTCCTGCATCCTGCTGGTCAATCATGCCAGATGGCATATGCGGGCTCTGCAGTGGGACTTGAAGTTCCAGTGGGCGCAGCATCAGGGGAACCTGTCCGATCACGTCCAGATCTCGGAGGGCACTGCACGACAGTTGCAGTGGTGGCTCACGAACCGGCATTGGGTCGACGGCAGGTCCCTCTCCCTTCCCCAACCGCAGTTTACAGTGGTGATGGATGCGTCCCTCCTGGGATGGGGCGGCCACATGGGAGAGGCAGAGATCAGAGGCCTCTGGTCTCCAGCGGAGTCCCGGCTCCACATCAACCTTTTGGAGCTGCAGGCGATCCGGCTTGCACTGAAGGCATTCCTTCACTCTGTCAAGGGGAGAGTAGTGCAGGTGTTCACAGACAACACCACCGCCATGTGGTACTGCAACAAACAAGGCGGGGTGGGGTCGTGGACCCTCTGTCAGGAGGCTCTGCGTCTCTGGACATGGCTGGAACATCAGGGCATGTCCCTGGTGGTTCAACACCTGGCAGGTTCTCTGAACGCCAGGGCGGACGAACTCAGCCGCAGGTGCATGCTCGATCACGAATGGCGTCTTCACTCGGAGGTGGTGCAAGGTCTCTTTCAGCAGTGGGGAGAGCCTTGGTTAGATCTATTCGCCACCGAAGAGAACGCGCAATGTCATCAGTTCTGCGCGTTGGAATTTCCAAGGCGGCACTCGCTCGGCGACGCTTTTCGCCGCGAGTGGAGTTGCGGTCTGTTGTACGCCTTTCCGCCTATACCACTTCTGCCCAGAGTGCTGAAGAAGATCAGGCGCGACCGGGCCCAAGTCATTCTTGTGGCTCCGGACTGGGCTCGAAGAGTATGGTATCCCGAGCTACTCAGTATGAGCATCGATCCTCCGATCCGACTGCCTCTTCGGGAGGATCTTCTGTCGCAGCAGCAGGGGACGGTCCTCCACCCGAACCTGTCCAGCCTCCACCTCTTTGCGTGGAGATTGAGCGGCGGCAGTTGATTCCTTTCGACTTGCCTCCTGAAGTTTGTGACGTTATTCTGGCAGCCAGGCGTCCCTCTACTAAAGTGGTATACGCCTGCAGGTGGAACAAGTTTGTGGCATAGTGCACAGCAAAGTCTGTGGATCCCCTTTCTGCCCCTCTTTCTGAAGTACTACTGTTCCTTCTTTCTTTGGCCCAGCAGGGCTCTGCTCTGGGCACTATCAAGGGCTACCTTTCTGCAATTTCAGCCTTTCTCAGGCTACCTGATCAGCCCTCTCTTTTCAAGTCCCCTGTTGTAAATAGATTTCTCAAAGGCATTACACACCTTTTTCCTCCTATTCCTTTCGTGATGCCTCAGTGGGACTTGAATCTAGTTCTTACATACTTGATGTGCGCTCCCTTTGAGCCTCTTCACAACTGTCCTCTTCGTCTCTTGACATTGAAGACTGCCTTCCTGGTGGCCATCACCTCCGCTAGGCGGGTGAGTGAGCTCCAGGCTCTTTCTTGTAAGCCTCCTTTCCTTTCAGTCCATCCGGACAAGGTTGTGCTCAGGCCCCGTCCTTCCTTTTTGCAAAAAGTGGTTACGGCCTGTCACATTGGGCAGACTATTACCTTGCCCACCTTCTTTCCACCTCCGCATCCTTCCACAGAGGAAGAAAGGCTCCACCGTCTGGACCCTAAACGTGCGCTCTCTTTTTATCTTAACCGCACACAGCAGTTCCGGGTGGATGACCAGCTCTTTGTTGGCTACGTTGGCACCAAGAAATGTCGGGCGGTACACAAGAGAACTATCTCCCGCTGGGTTGTCTTGTGCATCAAAGCCTGTTACTCTTTGGCTAAAAAAGAACCTCCGGTGGGGCTGCATGCTCATTCCACCAGAGCTACTGCAGCCACTACTGCATTGGGACGTGGTGTCCCCCTGCAAGACATCTGTCAGGCAGCCACGTGGGCCTCGCTGCACACGTTTACCAAGCATTATTGCCTGGACAGCCAAGTCCGGAGAGACAGCTTCTTCGGCCGTTCTGTTCTCCGTGACTTTCTGGTGTGATCTTAGTTTGCAGACCCACCACCGGGGTTGGTATTGCTGGGGTATCTATTCTAAGGTAAGGAATCTATCACTATGTGTTTCTTTCAGATGAACAAGTTACTTACCGTCGGTAACGATATATCTGTAAGAAACATTAGTAGTGATAGATTCCTTACCGCCGCACCCATCCTCCCCGTTCTGCGAACTGATTTCTAGGGTTAAGGTCATCCCTTTCAGGGCCCTAGTTTCAATGCACCAGTGGTCAGTATCTTGCATGGCTCTGCGTTCCTGGCGCGGAAAGCGTGTACAGAACTGACGTCAGCGCGCGTGGGCGGCGTCTAAGTAGCGCCCGCGACGTCATCTCGGCGACCACGACGCCAACGACGGACGCGGAGCCACACGACGCCACCTACCGATGCGCAGGGGTACTGCTGACGAAAACTTTCCGGATCCAGTCTGACGCCTGGGGATATTCTAAGGTAAGGAATCTATCACTACTAATGTTTCTTACAGATATATCGTTACCGAAGCTAAGTAACTTGTTCGTTACTAACCCTTCATAACAACGTAACAGTATTAAAAAGGGGTGGTTTGCATCTTCCATTGATATCTATGTAGTAAATGCAAGCTAGTTCAGTAGAATTCAGGTTTTTGGTAGGGTAGCGCAAACCAGTTTGACATTATGGAGTGACTAGCAACGGATTTTGCATGCTAGATGAGTGACCTATGTCCTATGATTGATTTCTCAACAGGATGCAGTGTTGTCTGTCAGAGCTGTCTGTGGTTACCAGAGCTCTTGTACAAACAAGGTACTTCTACCTCATAAAATAATATCAAAAGTAGATCAGAGATTTTGGTCGATCCCAATCAAAATAGCACATCTTTTTATGCTTTTTGAATGACAGCTACTTCGCCAGTTCAAAAAATAATCTTGAGCAAAGAATTATACAACGTCCCTAGCTCCCATGTGTAGCTTCTCGAATCTGTATGCTGCAAGTATATGTCTATTGGAAATTCTCAGGGCTTGGGGTCATGCATAGTACTCAAAATTGTTGCACAAGAATGCTCTACTGTCTAAGTTTGATTGGTTTGATCACAATGTATTGAATTGAGACCTGTCACTCAAATGCATTGAATGCAACTGAGCCAAGATTGGAGAAATATAATGTTGTTGGCTATTACTGGTGACAACTCAAAAGCTGGCACTTTGAATAACCTACAACTGTGAGATCAGACATTATGGGGACCCCAAATAGAAGACATAGCAGTAGTTTAGTCACAAAGCCATATTACACGGAACTAGTGTGCTATATTGTGATTCTTGGAGTAGAGGGTGGACCCATTTAAAAAACAAAATGTCAATTGAAACAGCAAGCCTTGAAGACTGCATTAAGGTGAGGCTGCAATGAAAAGTGGTTACTTAATAAAACTTTCAGATTTTCATTCCGAGGGTCAGGAGTTAGCCAGAAGCCTGCTAGATCTAGAACATATTTGACCTACAAAAGGTTCCAGAAGTACACTGCCAAAAGGTAGGTTCCTAAAGCAGAGGAGGACTAACATATTTCCATTGATCTTTACAAGCATCTGAGGATTCTCTGCCTAGGTTCAGTCTGTGAAACAAGGAAAGCTAATGCGCAGTATATGAATGTAACTGGGCATTACAGAGATCTTCCTTGTTACTTTATGATGTCCTGGAACAGAGTGGAGGACTTGATGTGGTGGAGCGTGGAAGGCAATCTGGTACAAGGACAGCCGTATCAACCCCCACTGACACTGGCTACAGCGATAACGGATGATTCCACTGTAGGGTGGGGAGCCCATTTGGAGGAAATGGAGATCGTAGGCCTTTGGTCTCCAGAGGGGCACATGTTGCATATCAATCTGCTGGAGCTCTTGACAATTCGCCTGGCACTCAAATCCTTCCTGCCCTCCCTTTGCAGTCAGTCTGTTCAAATCTTGACAGACTGCATGACTGTGATGTGGTATGTCAAGTGGTATGTCAACAGGCCGGGGGTGTGGGGTGAGGAGGGATAGGATAGAATCTTCTCTGTCATGATGATCTTTGGCTCTGGATTTGGGCGGAATAGCATCACATCTGGTTGGTAGCCATGCATCCAGGTGGAGTGTTTGAGCAGACAGTCTCAGTCGGTGTCATCTTGCCGACAATAAATGGAGGCTTCATCAAGAGGTATTCCAGTGCTTTTTCAGCCTTTGGGGCACTTCTCTAGTGGCACTCTTTGCCACTTCTGACAAGGCTCACTGCCGGACGTTCTGTGCCCCCCAGAATCAGTTGCAGGGAGCACTGGGGGATGTGTTTTGCTTGAGGTGGAAAGTTCCACTTGACTATGCGTTTCCTCCCATGCCCTTGATTTGTTCGGGTTCTGGGGAAGATTCACCTCAACCGGGCTCAAGTCATCTTGATAGCCCTGGATTGGCCAAGAAGGGTGGGGCTCTAATACACCTCTCCCTGTGTCCAGCTCTCAGTCTCCTTCACAGAGTAGACCTCCTCTTGCAGTCCCTGGGGTAGGTTCTGCACACTAACCTCCATCACCTCCACTTTCATACCTGAAGATTGAGCAGGGCAATTTCTTTATCGTTTGAAGAGGTAGATGTTACCTTATGTGCCTGCAAGCACTACACCAAAATGGTGTCTTTGGGAGATGGAATAGGTTTGTCAAGTGGTGTTCGGACAACTCAGTAGAGCCTGTTCAGTCCTATTTGTCTGATATGCTGCATTTCTCACTATTGTTGGCTCAACTGGGGTGTGCAGTGGACACAGGGTTTACTTACCAGCCTGGTCGCCCTTTTTCTGAACTATCTGTCCCTCTTCAAGTCAACAAGTACGGAGGTTTCTTAAGGGCATCACACAACAAGTTGTCCCCCTTCATAATGGTGCATTGGAATCTCTGTCTCACGTTTTTAATGTGTTCCCCGTTCAAACCTCTACACGGGTATCAGTTGCTGTTGCTTACTCTTAAGAATGTTTCTCTTTTAGCCATCACTTTGGCAAGATGTGTTAGCGAGTTGCATGTGCTATATGTCATGACTCTCTTCCCAAATTTCTTTCCTGACAATTTGGTTTTCAGAACCATGGCTACTTTCATTTCCAAGGTGGTTATGCCCTTTCATTTAGGCCAACCTATCACCTTGCCATCTTTCTTTCCTGTCCCCATCCTATGAAAGAGGAAAAGAGGCTTCTTAGATTAGACCCCAAGAGACCAGCGAGCTTCGACATTGATAGAACCAAGGAGTTCAGACTTGATGACCAGCTGATCGTCAGCTATGTAGGCAAAATGATGGGCAAGGCAGTCCACAAGAGGATGGTGTTGAGCTGGATCATTTTATGCATTAAGATATGCTATGCCTTGGTTCACAAGGAACCTCTGGAAGATATGAGGGCCAACTTCATCAGGTCAAAATCTTCTGCCTCGGTTCTGGCCACAGAGAGCCCCTGTTGCAGAGAACTGCAAAGTGGCAAACTGTGCTTCCCTCTACACTTTTGCAAAGCATTACTCCTTGGACTCTGGACGTGCAACAGAAAGATCCCTTTGCACGTTCTGCCTTCAGGAAGTCTTACTTTAACCAGTTATTCACCTCCTCCTGGTTGGGTTCTGGAATCTATCCAAAAGGTGAGGAATCTGCAGGTAGAAGTATCCATCAAAAGAAAAAGTTACTTATCTTCAGTAGCAATCTTTCTGGTGGATACTCTTATCTACCTGCAGATTACTCACCAAGCCGCCGTCTTCCTAATTTTTATGGCTGGCTACTAAGTCGACCATTTTAATAAGGTCCAATTTCTAGATGTAGTACTGAAGACTTACTTGACTGAAATCGTTCTCATCTGGTTTGCATCAAAGGCGCATACAAAATGGATAGGAAACTGACATCAGGGCTCTTGGGGGGCGGGGAGGAGGCGAGTTCTTTATGGCTTCAGTGACGTCACAATAGGTTTACTTCCGATGGCGAAATGGATACAGGGCATGGGGAGCTTTTGAAGAGTTTCCGGATTCAGTCTGATGCCTGGAATATTCAAAAGGTAAGAAATCTACAGGTTGATAGCGTATTCACCAGAAAGATAGTTATGAAAGTTAAGTAACTTGTTAATCTTGTCATGAACAGTCCCTTTAGTGTCAAGTTTTGTTAGGTTATTAAGAGATATGGCATGGTCAGTGGTGCTTGTCTAATGAAATGATGGGTAAACACTGTTGTTTTCATTTGCCATGTTCTGTGTCCCATGCGATGCATAAAACTGGCTTGCTAGAGATGAATCAGATTATTAGATTCAGTAAAATCCTGTATCTAGGAAAGAGCTACCAGTTCTAGTGGGCTGGTTACATAGGAATGAGGTTAATGTTGCAGTGCTTTCGAGGAGTCAGATATTGTTATTTAAAGTAATTAGGAGAGACATGGCCTGAAGAAAATAAAAATTGATTTAATGTCACAATATGCGCTTAAGCAATTTGCTAGGCTTGACATTTGTGTCTGCCTTCACATAGGCGTGTAAGAAGTCATGTGCATCGGAGGCTGTAAGTTCTTATTACAGGACAGGCTCTTGCTATAGCTTCTGTCAGCTGTTTGTAAGTAACTGCTAGGCTTATGCCAGAATAAACACACAAACCTTCCATTAATCAGCCACAATCATCCTTTGAAGCATACCTCACACACACACACACATGGAATATGAATACGAAATACACAAGACACCTTAGGGCACCTGTAGCAACAGTTATCCTGAATTAGAATGCTTTTGAGAAATGGGATCAGGAAGAAATCTAAAAGTGCATGGCATTTGGGTGTTAGAGAAGGTTACCGTAATCCTTCACGTTGGCTTGCAGAGAAAAATCTTGTGAACACCCCTTAGAGAGGCAGTAATATTTTGCTTGATAATAATAATTAAGTTTGAGTCATAATAAAAATACGAATGCTTAGAGAAACAGTCTGAAGAGTTACTGACCAGTACAATATTAAAGCTTGGCAAAACGTATTAAAAAAAAACATTGCCCAATTGCAATGATAGTATTCAACGTATTTAATTTATTATATTAACGGTTAGACACTTACAACATTAATAAAATGACATAAGTCGTGCAAAGGTCCTACACAATAGTTCAAAGAAAAAAGTTGGGTTTGTTAATCCAGCAGGATTTGAAATCCACCACACTATATTTGATTCCTTGATGGTCTATCCAAGTCATTTAGCTTCTCCGGAACCTTTGTCCAGTTCCTGATGAAGTCTTCATTTGGATCAAAAATGTCTCACTTTCAGAGCGAGTGCTGCCCTGTTTTGAAGCAGAGCTTCTGAACTGAGTGTTATTCTTAGGGCCTTTTCAAGATACCAATAAGTACAGGCAGAATATTATGATTTGATACTTCTGTTTAGGAGGGCAAAAATTCACCATTTACCCTAGTAGTTGCTTGTTGTCCAAATTTTTATGATTTTTGTATAGTAGAAACAGGCATGAGCCCAAAACAGGAGTCCCATTCACAATGAGAATGAGAAGTAGCACTTCTTTAGTAATACTTCACATGCTCAAAAATGCAGTTCACAAAGATGTGCGGAGATTGCCTCCTACAACTGTTCTAGTCCTTATGCACAGGATTCTTTGCCACAATGGTGGTGAAATATACACACATAAATATCGGTTGTTGATGTAAATGTGAGCATGACAAGGGGGAGTGACAGAAAAATGAGGAACATCTACTACAAAGTTGGAGGAAGAAAGGAGAAATTAAGGAGGGGCTCAGATATATGGATGCAAATGCAAAAAGACACCTACAACTCATTGTCAAGGGTAGTAAGCTCTATATAAATAGTACCTACAATTAAAAGAGGGCAGGTCATTTGCAATTCACTAAAGTTACACCCACGTCTACCACAGCCCAAACAGGCTCAGATCTACTCCAGCAAAGATTTAGAGTAAGTCCCACACTACATATGACCACACACATCAAAGGACTCAATCGAGGCAGGGAATATCATTACCAGCAGAAAGACGTACACCTAAAAATATATGAATAAAATTGGTCATATAACTTTAGATATTTCATACATTCTCATACAACATATTGTACAAATGTAATAAATAAACCAGATGAAAGAAATGTAAAAATGATACTTATAAATGCATATATTGTAGAAACCTGTACAGATCAGGTTATTAAAATGTACAAATAAAATGTTAAAACATAAAAATTAAGTGAATGTTAATACTGGTGATACAACGTGTGATTTATTAATCACACATTTACATATAACTAATGTAAAAATAGGTGATATAATGACATTTCATGCATCCTCATACAACACATTGTACAAACGTAATAAACCAGATGAAAGTAATGTAAAAATATTAGACTTATAAATGCATATATTGTAGACACCTGTACAGATCATGTTATTAAAATGTGTAAATAAAATGAAGATAAAAAATGAAATAATGTAAATATTGGTGATTTAATGTGTGAGATTTTATGCACCCATATACTTCATATTGTACACATGGTTAAAAAAATTACAATTAATGAAATAAATTTTATGTGGAAAAAATAGTCCTATAACTATACTTTGCAGATGCATATAGAAAACAGCTCGGCTTACGTATAACACTAAGCTACCCACACTCGAAGGCATACACACACACGCACAACACAACTGTAGACGGGGTGTGGCTCCCAATCCTCTGGTATGACAAGTGAAAGAGTGTTGAGCCCAAGGCGTGGGCATTGTTTATGTGCTCCCAGTAGTAATGCTTGTCAGATTTATACTTTCCTCAGGTGATGCCTGTTTTCCCCTTCATAGTCCTAATTACCTTTATAGTAGTTCTCTGCTTACATTACATAGACCTACAGTTATTGGAAGTATGCCTAAAATGCATCCATGAAGTTACTAGCAGTAGCTTTACTGTGTTGTACGTATCGCCACGGGATGGAGACATATACTTCGCCTTTTCACTCTAAATCTCCTCTGATTGCATTTAGGTGGAGAGTCACCCCTATATCTAGTTGTAAACGTACATGTGTGGACATTTCAATACAAAGATTTACCTTTGTGAATTGGACCTCATAATTACTTGTTAGCTTTCTTTAACATAAAAAGTTTTTTTTAAAATAACTGCAATCTACCTTAAAGGCCTTTAAACCAAAGTCATGTGTTAGAGAGAGCAACAATAGATAGTAATTCTGGACATATGACCATCACCAAAGTACAAAAAAGCAAAATGTGGGTTTTCCTGAAAAAAACTAAAATAAATAATGTTTTTAATCGTTTGTTTGGTATTCTATGTATTTTGTTATTGAAAAATGGTGATGATACAGTTGCACGCAGTTAAGATAAAGACTTTAATTCCAACAATCGTGAATAGTGTTTTCCCCTTAAGGAACTCAAATGTATATTTGACTTCAAGTGTATTTTTTGTTGATTTATATTCAAAGCGGGCTTGTTTTTGCTTTCTTTGCTATGGCATTACTTATATGCTCTTCTTAAACAGCAGTTTCTGTGTGGTGTTCTTCAGCGCTTGATTGTGGTTACTGCTCTTACATTCTATCCCTTTCATTAAACTCTACGCATGCTCTAGATAGGAACTTTGAGAGTTGATGATACATAAACACATTTTTACTTGCCATCAAAATGTTTTGCTATCGGATAAATATAGATCAGAGTTAAGCTAAATCTGTGTTTCTTTCCAGGCAGTAATCTAAACCAGATTTTTGAATGTTCTTTTTTAGGTTGTGGATTTCATCCTTCCACCCTTAGTTTCTTTGGTCAACAGTCAAAATGGTAAGACTGACCACATCAACTAACATTTCCCTAAATTATGGATTTTTTTCTGTGATTATGCTAGATTGTGGTGACGTTGTTGGCATTTTGTCTTTCTAGTGGAATGGAGGCTCTTGAGTTTGCGACTGCTAGCGGAGACCACATCATTACTTGCCAGCCCCGAGGTCATTGCAGGGGAGAGAGAGGAGAGCCAGGACTCCAACAGAAAGTTCTTGTCTCTCATTAGGGATTCGTTGATTCCACAGTGAGTACAGCTGCTGTGCATTGCTGTTTAAAGGTACTTGGAGAAGTAGGTGGAGGTTGCTCTGCAAGGATTAAGAGAACGTCTTTCGGCTTATCCTGCTTTTCAGAGGGCCTGATTCAGGTGGAAACAGGAGATTACATTTGAATTAGTATTATAAATTGTGCAGATTTATCCCACACATATGTTGTTTTCCCCGTGTATATTTCACAAGATCAAAACTGGCTAGGTTCACACAAGGACAAGAAATTGGAAAGAGGGAAAATGTGCAGTAATTAGGTGCATAAACTCCATTACCTCAGTTCATACCTCACACTGACCTCCCAGATTCTGAATGAAATGGTGATCCTAACCAGGAAAGGACAGCACCTCACAGCATCAGTAATTCTTGTGTGGTATTACCTCGCTAAAATCCCTTGGCCCTCAAAATGAAGACCAACAACTTTGTTATTGATTAAAAGAAGGAATTGTTTCCTCAAAAGTCAGCAACATTAAAAGCTACAGGTAGGCACTAAGTTCCATCCTAAAATAGTCATCAGGTGCCGCTAGAGGTTCTGAAATCTTGCAAATAAAATGTGACTACAAAACAAACCTATCATTGATCAAACAAGAGCCTAGAGGACAGATGGACAGACGCATTCCAAAATTAAAAACAAATTGCAGGAAATGTTTGCTCTTAATGGATGATGGCGACAGTTAAAGCGAAAGCTCATCAGGCTATAACACGCCAGGAGGACTATGGGAGCCAACAACACTCACGTCCTCTTTCTCAGCTTGTCATCATTCATCCTCACAAGCAACACGTCCAGAACTGCTGACCCAAATTAAATACTAGTCGACAATCTAAAACATTAGCCAGCTTCCACTGTACTGGAAGGGTTGGGTCTTAAAACCACCCTACAAAAAAGGCAGTAAATCAGACCCTAGCAATTAAAGACTTAATACTTAATAGGAACCGAAATGTAATTTTTTTGCCAAACTGGTTAAAAAAAAAAGTTAGAAGCCTGGGTCACGGTAAACAGTCTTGCGATACCAAACAGAGGGGATTCCATCCCTTTTGCTCAGCACTTGACAAAGTCTTCATCCTGGCATCACTAACCAGCCAAATAATTTTTTGTCTTAACAACAAAATCCTCACATGTTTTGCAAACTATACTGCTGCATTCGACCATGTTGATTATGTGCGGCTGTAAGCCAAACCACAGGCTTGGAAGATTGATGATTCATTATTAAACTTAATAATACAATTGGACACCGAAACCTTGGTTCGAGTGAAATTATCATCTAATGGTAGGCAAAAATCTCTACAGCTAACGGTCTTAAACAGTGGTGCATTGTGTCATCTTTGTTGTTTTGCCTGTGCTTCTCAGACCTACCCAGACTCCTAAGATTGACTTCACCAATGTTTGCCTGGCTATTTTAAAAGCAGAGAAAATAATGTTCTATTCTTTGAAGATACCTGTTGTGTTGTGTGATGCATCACATGTTGTGTCATCATGTCACTCAACGTGACAGCCGTTTTGAAAGTATAGGAAACATTGTTTTCTACAGATTCTAAATTCACTTCACATTGCATGAGGCGATATAAGGCCGCAATACGTCACATCATGCAACGCAATGGCCATTTTGAAAGTATAGAAAACATCGTTTCTCTATAGTCTAGATGTGTGCTGCTTTGTATGAGGCGCAGATGTAATTTATATTGTAAACACAAGGAGATGAAACTTTTCAGACACTCACCCCCAGTCACAGATCTGGGTTGAATCCATCATCGTTCTTTAGGTCACTCTGCCACCCCAGTTCAGACCCAGCCATATGCAAATCAGTCTTGATTGACCCTGTACATCATGGGAACACTCCAGCCCGAACTGCCAAGCCAGGTCTTCCCTGGACCGGAAACAACCATCCTGGGCCCGGTTTCGGGGTAACACCCCTCATCAGCCAAGCTAACTTGAATCCAGTGGCAAAGTGAGCAAGGTACCCACGTCTGGGCATACCCTGCCAACTCAGGGCGAACAAAGCAAACACAAGGAGATGATGGACGGAGTGCTGAAACTTTTCAGACACTCACCCCCAGTCACAGATCTGGGTTGAATCCATCATCGTTCTTTAGCTCACTCTGCCACCCCAGTTCGGTCTGGACTGTTCCCATGAGGCACAGGGTCAAGGCTGATTTGCATATGGCTGAGTCTAAACTAGGATGGCATGGTGAGCAAAAGAACGATGGATTTAACCTAGATCTCTTGACTGGGGGTGAATGTTTGATTTGCTGTGCATTCCGTCCATCATCTGTGTGTCTTTTGCTTTCTCGCCCTAAGTGCCCCGGGTATGCCCAGACATGGGTCCCGGGCTCACTGTGCCACTGGATTCAAGCTAGCCTGGCTGATGAGGGGTGATGCCCCGAAACCGGTCCCTGGATGCTTGTTTCCAGTCCAGGGAGGACCTGGCTTGGCAGTTCGGTCTGGACTGTTCCCATGAGGCACAGGGTCAAGACTGATTTGCATATGGCTGGGTCTAAACTGGGGTGGCATGGTGAGCAAAAGAACAATGGATTTAACCCAGATCTCTTGACTGGGGTTGAATGTTTGATTTGCTCTGCATTCCGTCCATCATCTGTGTGTCTTTTGCTTTCTCACCCTATGTGCGCTGGGTATGCCCAGACATGGGCCCCGGGCTCCCTGTGCCACTGGATTCAAGCTAGCTTGGCTGATAATGGGTGATGCCCAGAAACCGGTCCCAGGATGCTTGTTTCCGGTCCAGGGAGGACCTCGCTTGGCAGTTCGGTCTGGACTGTTCCCATGAGGCACAGGGTCAAGACTGATTTGCATATGGCTGGGTCTAAACAGGGGTCTTATGGTGAGCAAAAGAACAATGGATTTAACCCAGATCTCTTGACTGGGGGTGAATGTTTGATTTGCTCTGTATTCCGTCCATCATCTGTGTGTCTTTCAGTAATTTATTTTGTGTCATGCAACACAGAGGTCATCATGAAAATACAGACAAAAATGTTTTGTTTTCTGTGCTTTTGATATGGCTGGTCGCTTCTTTTGGCTTTGTCAGTGTTGGTGGATTTTAAAAGCCTCCAACATTGGTAATGCCAATAGCAACAACAATCATGATTCAGAATAGGGGCAGCAAGGGCGAGGAAGGAAAACCTAGAAAAAACAAAAAAGAAAGAAAAGAGTTCAAAAAGCATGGTGTGAGAGCTATGCTCCGGGGGAAGGGGACATACACAGAATAGGGATGAAACCACCCTATCTAAAGCACGATATTAAAACAGACAAAAGTGAACCATCCAATGAAAGAGACAAAAGTGTTTTGCAAATTATGGAATACATTGCTGCCTGCAACGAAAGCAACAGCTGTCTGTAATGAGACCGCAAAAATTACTTCCTTCACTTATGATTATTATACATCTCGAATGTAGACCTTGAGGGTTTGTGGAGTAGAAAACCAAAGAAAATTGTTTGTGTCGCTTCTGTGCCTTGAGTTTAGAGATCATCGACTCTGTAATTTGCCTTTGCCCCACACTGCTACACCTGCACAAAAAATATCTGCCCGTAATCTTCAATGAAGAATCTTGTAGGACTAAACAAGCACTGTCGCACTATGCTTCTTTGGCAAAAGTAATGAAATCATCCACCACCTTGTGACGTTTTGACGGACTGCTCCTCAGGGTTGCTTTAAAGAACACTACAATTTGTATCAGAAAGAGAATATTCTCTGACAGATGTTCATTTATAAACAGATAGGTGTCAGGGTCCAATTTGCATAAGTGTGACAATTTGAACTATTCCAGTGCAATTTGAACTATTAAGTGCAAACGATGGACTAGAAGCACTAATTCGTTAGGGTTTTTAAGTATATGGAAGTGTGAAACAGTTTGCTAGCCTTAAAAAAGACAGACGTCGCCACCATGTGCTGGACAGTCAAAATTAAGTGCTAGTGTTTATAAACAGGTGCTGGTGCTTGGCACCAGCAAACACCGCCACAAATTAAGCACTGATGAGTTTTATTTTATAAGGGTTTAGATTGTTTTTAACTTCCTATTTTATAACTGGAAGATAAGCCATTTTTCATTTTTCTTTTTCTTTACTAATATGTATTATATTATGATTTTATCACGCACAATAAAGTGTACTATTACGAAAGATTAAAATCTATTACATGTTACTCTGATCAGAGAGAAAGCCCTAAAAAATGCGGATAGGCACTCCCTGGCACCCGAAAATGCTGGGTAGCCATGCAAAGGGTAGAAACGTGCTATGAAATGTTAATTACATAACCTAAGTTAAAACTCTTTCTTTGTTTTAATCTTGGGTAAAACACAGTGTGATCTAAAGGACTACAATATTCCCAGAAAATAGATTATCCCAACGTTAATCAGTTGTCTTATTTCTTAATGTTCTCTATATCTTACAAAACTGGTTTACAGATTCAGAGTTAATGTCTGTATAAGGCATTTCTTACAATTCAGCAAAAGGTTCTAAAGAAGCCGAAAATGTTCATTTGCGCCGCATTGTATTTATATCTATGGAAAGTAAATGGAAAAGGCGAAAGAAGATACATTTACAGATACAGTGAAATTATATTCAATTGAATATGAAACCCTTTATTCCCAAGTTCCAGGAGATATTTAAATGTATTTAGTAACTGATGTTTTAAAAGTATATGGTAGCTTTGTAAAACAAGCATTGGCAAAGACGATATTATGCAAAGTTGTGTGATGGTTATCATTATCATGAATTTTTTTGAAAATATGCCACAAAAAAGAAAAGATTAAAAAAACATGGCGCCATCTAAATGTGGTGGTAAAATGATTGTAATAAAAATCGTAAATTTAAAAAACATTAACCATTGCATATAATTTTACTAGAACTGTATGGGTGCTTCCATTCAGGCATGAGTACTTTGATTAAACACTTTTTAGTTCTCATACAAGTCAAAGGAAAATTAGATTCTTATTGGTAAAAAGAAAAGTTACTATTGTATTTGAATTAGGTTAACCGGAAGGCATAGTTTAAACACACATAGATGACTAAAAATATCACAAAGCATTAGCAAAGCCAATAGGTCTTGCCTCTAAAACGCAGAGCTATTGGCTTTGCCAGTGCTTTTTTGCAACTGCATGTATGGACATGTGTGAAGATGTATAGGCATGCATGTGATGGCAGTTTTGTCCAAAGGAAATTCCAAAATGGCGGCTGGTGTTATGCTGCATGAAAAGCATCACATGCATGCACATGTGCCATGACACTGGTGGCCATTTTTTATTTAGCAATATAACATGATGGACGCCCATTTTAGATCGATAAATTAAAGTATATTTTATAAAAACAGACTTGAAGCGTGAAAACTTTGCCAGCGGCCCAGCAATATTTTGCAGGGACAGCATCGCGGAGTGAGTACTAGTGGTATTAAATGAGGGGGATGGGGGAAGAGCACGGGATTGGGTGAGGTAATGTTGTCGGGCAAGCAACAAAACCAGGAGAGAGACCGAAAACACATGTACTTCCACGGAGTGTGTTCAAAATAAAGAAAAAAATAGTTTTCCTGAATGCAAGCAGCGCCAGCACAAGAAGGATACAAATCAACCAATCAGAACACTGAGAGACCGAACTGATCCTGGGCATGACATACACATGAATAGGGAGGAAAGCTGTTGAATTAGTAGTAGTGAAGAGAGTTAGACAAGAAAGCCATCCAATTGTGAGCAAGGGGCTGACCAGACAATAAAAACATCTGATTGTGAGCAAGGGGCTGACCGGACTACAAAGCCATCTGATTGTGAGCAAGGGTCTGGCCCCAAGCCCACTGTATGTAATTTGAAAAAAAGAGGTCTGACCACACAATTAGAGCTGTATGTAGCTGAGACTGAAGGGGATAAAGAATGGAAGGAAAAGGCATTGGCAAAATTGCACCTACTCCATCCCTGGTTTCAGTCCTTGCTCTTGCATCCGTTGGTTCTACGTTCCACAGCTCCCTCCAACTATTGCAGGCCGCCCATCCCTGGCCTCACTTCTTGTGCCTTCTGCTTCAGGCCAATGCATATTAGCTGGCCAGCAATAAAGGGCTCACTCACAAGGCCTTTCCCATCTCTCACATCTGGGCCGAGGAACTCAACTTTCAGACCGTTTTTCTGACTGCGACCTTATAGAAGTCTCAGTAACAAGCCTTGGTGTGCTCAGTCAAGGCCAACGGACCAGTATCTCAGGATAGGTAGATGGATTTATGCCATCAAGAGAGCTAAGACAGAAAGTTTCCTAATGTTATGGCACCCAACCAAGCCTCCCTAAGGTATTGTATTTTTCAACAAAAAGGTTTGAAAACATGTCATACCAGAAGTAGGGGTAAACTGTTTTACAAGCTGCAAAAGCAGCAACAATGTATCCAAGAGCAACTAGCTTCACGAACTGACACAAACAACTTAGATTATAAATGAGAAGAAAGCTTGAACATGATACTTAGTCACAATGCCACAGACTATACATTGCAGTGCTGAATTCCAATTCAACGTTTTATAAAAAAGGTAAGTTTGGAAGTTGTGATAAAAAACTACCATATATTTCAAGAGTGCATAACTCTTTAGGATAATCATGGTCTTAAGATGCTGCTTTATTCCAGTTTCTCAATAAAGCCCAATTTATCAAAGTGGACTATTGGTTAAAAGAGTGTTATGAAAAAGGCATGGTAAGTTTCCGAATAATGAAAAAATAAGGCTGTGTCCTGATAAAATATAATGTGTGTATAAGCGCTGCCTAGCTGAAAACCGAATTACCCTCGGCTTCAAGCCAATAAATTGCCTTACGCAGCACAATAAAATTTCTAGTCCCTTATTTCATTTGTGCTGGAAAATGTATGTCCATTTGTATTTTACTATTTGATGAAGAATGAGTAGGATGTCGTGTTTAGCATCAATCCTCATTCAGGAGTATGCATCCAATATTAATATGTCAAAACAACATTTAATCTATTAAAATGTTCTCAACACATCTGAAATGTGTCAGACTGAAGTAAACGTATACTGCATGGCTAATCCGTGTTACAGAAAACAGGAAAATGGGCACATATTTACGAGACAGTAATGATTAGACTGTGTTGCACGATGAGAGGTGGTTAGGTTGTACTGTTGTCAAACAGTTTGTTTTGATTGTAAGCTTTGCTCTCAAACCCTCTTCCTCGTTCATTGTTTCCCCGTGAAGTATTTCTAGATAAGTAATTTATAACAAGAAATCTTTTCGCTAGAAGTAAAACCTATGTTTCATAACATTTTTCGATGGCTACTCTGTTTTGTTGCAGATTAGTAATCATGGGCCCATGTTCTGTGGACTCTGGTTTTCTATTTTTTTTCATTTAATATTTTTCAGAGTAGGGTGTCTTTTCCTTGCTTTTCTGGCATAGGAACTTTAGTCAGCAATGACCTTCTTGCCGGCACCTTTTGGTCTCTGTCGGCCACTGCCAATGAGGCTAGTAGCCATGCTGCTCCGCTATACTCCTGGAGTCATTATGTTGTATGTGACACCTAGCCAGCTTAGTTTATAAGTTTTCAGGACCACTCTGACACCTGGGCATATTACTAGTTGAATAATCTGTGGCTAAGCATAGTATTCATCAGTCATATCATTATTGAAAGTAAGTTAATAGTTTTTTCTATATATTACTGCATCACAATTTGTGATTTCCTCTCTTTCACGACTGTTCACATGTCCCTTCTGGGCTTTGGTTTTCGTTTCCTATTGAGAGGCCATAACAGGTCTACAGGAGAAGCAGGCTCTATCCATACATGTCAAAGTCTTTTATTCAGTCTATGAAGTCAAACTGTACTGTTGTTAAAGTCCATCATTTCAACATGTAATTCCCGATTGAGGTCAAAAGAAACGTAAAAGTATTCCTTTTTTGCCTTGCCTTCATCTTAGTTAGGGATGAGATTGCTCTTGTGACTAGTATATCTAATAATGTTTGTTTTTTCTTTAGGTATGATAATATTCTGTTGGAGGTGGAGCCGATACCAGTGTATGCTCTGAAACTGTTAGTGGCTCTCACTGAGAACTACCCTTCATTTACCAGGTAATAAATAGATTATCTATTTTTTTTCCACCTGTGAATTAAAATAATATATTTGATTGAAGACGTTGTAATAAGTAGTAGTAAATTTGCATTGATGTAATCACTAAAAATTATTACTATTTTATGCTTTACTAACAGTAAATGGTTTGTGAATTAAAAGTTGTTTCACTGGCCCTTCCAACAAAAATATATAAACAAGGTAATCACAGTTTTTACAATTTCATTCTGTCTGACAGATCGGTTGTAATCGATTTGAACTTTACCGATAAAGGAATTATCAATCCATGTGCTTGTTTTAAACAAATCATGGGCTACTAATTTTTATCAAACGAATGTAACATCGGCTAGTAAAACTACTTTTCAACCATAACTCTTACGATGGCAATCAGAACAATATTAGAAAACTGATTGTGCACTTGAAAATTAATATATACATAGTCCTTATTCACTGAACATTGAGAGTGAACTAACACTCTTTCATTTATTTGAAGATACTTCCCACTCAGGCAATAGATAGCTGTTTCGGATGCATTTAATCAAGGCTTAATTTAGCAAGTTCGTTTAGGATCGCACGCACCTAGAGGTCCAGAAAGCTAAAGCCTTAGCCTCTGTTTGCGGGTTGAAAAAATTCAACCGCAATTATGGCGCTATGTCCCACAGACCCTTGCTGAAGGCCTACAATGCAATGATCCCCCCACAATTGCAGTATGGAACAGAAATGTTATGTTTGGGAGGGAAAAGCACCTGGGACAGACAGGAAGGGAAATGCTTAAAAGCATTGTTGTCATTGCCTAGCTCATCAATGATACAGGCAATTAGGCTGGAGCTAGACTTGATATCATGGAATGTCCAGGTCCAAGTAAGTTTACTTAGATTTTGGAAACGGCTGGGGTCAGGAGAAGATGTGAAAGTGTCACGATGGTGTATGAAGGAGATTCAGCTGAGTGAAGTAAAGTGGTCGAAAGTAATAAGAAAGAAACTCTACTCCATCTGTGACAATCTGAAGGTGAAAATCGATCCCCAGTCCTTGCACATTGAAGAACCAAAAAGTGTACTCAAATCCTTGGGGAAGGAAAAGTCTAGACTTATTCATATGGAGTATCTGAGAAAAAAAGAGTCTGTGCAATTTATGATAAATAACTGGAGGAATTAAATTTGGTATCCTTACCTAGACACCCTACCAAATCAATGGCTCAGAATGGAATTATTAAGGGTAAGAGTAGGTATTAATCCCGCTCGATCAAACGATAAAATAAAAAGGCTACTGATGGATCCTGACGGTAGATGTACATGCGGGATGGGCATGAAATGCAATTGTTTACACATTTTAATGAATTGCCAACAATTGTTAGCCCAGCAAAAACTGTTCCTACGTCCAGTTCTCTTTTAAGTATGGTATTAGGTCACGGACGCAAGCAATTGAGCTCCTTATGGATATGCAGTATCTAGATATTGCAATAGCGGTGGCGAAGTTTATTCAGGCTGTTAAAGGGTTATTTATGGAATAAGGAATGGAGGAGTGGACCGTGTATTGATAAATAGAGATTTTAAACTGGGTAATTTTAATTGTTATAAAATAGAAATATAAAATGCTTGGATCATATATGTGTTATCTGAAAGAGACACGTTAGTGACAGATTCCTTACCTTAGAATATCCCCAGGCGTCAGGCTGGATCCGGAAAGTTTTTGCGTAGCAGTACCCTTGCGCGTCGGTAGGCGGCGTCGTGCGGCTCCGCGTCCGTCGTCGGCGTCGTGATCGCCGGGATGACGTCGCGGGCAGTGCTCAGACGCCACCCCTGCGCGCTGACGTCAGTTCTTCTTTTTCCGCGCCAGTAAGCGCAGATCCGGGAAGAGCAGTGCCCTAGTAAATTTTTGACTAACTTTTTTGTGAATTTTTTCACAGTTTCTTTTTCGAGTCTTCACGACTCCTAGGTGTTGTAGGGATGCCCGGCTTCAAGCCATGCGGCGCCTGTGGTCGCATGATGTCGATCACGGACCCGCATCTGGAGTGTCTCTTCTGTCTCGGCCGAGACCACGACACGAAGTCGTGCCCTGACTGCCGGAAACTTCACCCGAAGGCTTTGCGAGAGCGGTCTCAAAGCTACTCGAGGTCCGGCAGTCGGCTCCGCGCCGCACAAAGCCCCGGTCCCGGGAGGAGGTCGAGGGGCCGGTCGCGGAGTCCCCGCCGGTCGTCGGAGTCCAAGTCTTCGCGCTCCTCGGGTAAGTCGAAGCACAAAAAGTCTAAGAAGCATCATCGCTCTAAGACTTCGCCTCGCCAGTCTCGCGACTCGGCTGAGGCCCCAGTCAGCACCGTCCCCGCGGCCCCGGACATGCCTGTAGAGCCGCCCCCGCATTACCCGTCCTTTCCGGGTTCGGGGGCGACTCCGGCCGAAATACAGGAATTCCTGTCGGCCATGGCCCGCCTCTTCGGGCCTCCGGTGTGCCTTCGGGCCCCGCGGGCCCTGATGGGGTTGCCCCGGCGTCGCCGTCGACTCCGGTCCCGGCGCCGCCTGTCCCACCAGCCTTCAGCCCGGCCTCGGCTCCGGCCCCGGCCTTGATCCCGGCTCCGGTGGTACCGCAACCCCCATCGACGCCGGTTGACCTAACCACGCCTCCGCCGATGTCCCCGGTGCCGTTCCTGACGCCGTCCGGGCGCTCGGACGGTGTTGTTCCCGGTTCTCTCCGGCTCCGGACATGGAGCCGGACCGACGTCGCTCGGCGCCGGCTCCGGCGCCGATGAGACCTTGGGTCCCAAATGTCCCTCCTCCTCCATATTTTGAACAAGAGGAGGACCAGGAGAGCTGGGAGGGGTCTGAGGACCCTCTCACACAACAGTGTGAGTATGATCCGGACTGGGCTGAGGAACTTGGGGATGCCAGTGATCTAGACACCTCCCTGACACTGGCATGCTGTCTCCTCCCGTGGCTACGGAGGAGGGAGCTAATTTTGCAACGGTGTTAGCGTACAGCAGCTGGAGCCTTACATCTCCAATTGCCTACTGTGGCCGTCAGGACTAACCTCCTGACAGAAGTGCTTCAGCCGGCGGCTTCCTCCTCGGAGACTGTGCTGCCGTTTAATGATGCACTCACTGACGTTCTTTTGGGTGCCTGGTCCAAACCCACCACA
Organism: Calotriton arnoldi; assembly: GCA_963921515.1. Taxonomy (NCBI): domain Eukaryota; kingdom Metazoa; phylum Chordata; class Amphibia; order Caudata; family Salamandridae; genus Calotriton; species Calotriton arnoldi. The sequence continues at coordinate 2,634,815 of CAWUFW010000900.1, forward strand.
GGGGCTCCTGTGGATAGGAACGTGGCCCGACGCCATCGCCCTGCTCCGGGCGACCCCTTATTTCTCTCCCAACATCCCACCCCCGAGAGCTTGGTTGTCCAAGCCTCTGCCTCCCAAACCGCCTTCCCTACCGCCCCTCCGGATAGGGAATCCAAACGCCTGGACCAATTAGGGAAGAAGGCCTTTTCTTCCTCCAGTGCTGGCTTGCGGTCCGTCAACACCGCTGGCCTTTTGGGCCGATATACCCACTCCCTGTGGGATTCGGTGGCGGCTGTTTTGCCGCAGTGTTCTGAGGAGGTCCAGACACTGCTTACCCGCGCCATTGCGGAAGGGCGAGATGCGGCTAAATACACCATACGTTGTGGCCTTGATACCGCCGACTCGCTGGGCAGATCGCTTGCGACGACGGTGGCGCTACGTCGCCACGCCTGGCTGAGAACAACTGGTTTCTCGGGTGATGTCCAGAATACACTCATGGACATGCCCTTTGATGGAGTCGGTCTTTTGGTTCAAAGGCAGACCATGCGCTGGAGCGTTTTAAGGACTCATGGCCTACTGCCAAGTCCCTGGGCCTTTCTGTTGTACGCCCTCCGCTCACCTCTGCTTTTCGCCCCTTTACGTGGCCACGGGAAGGGGTGCCCAGTCACGTCAGCTGCCCAGCCACCGGCCCGCGCAGCAAGCGTCTTCGCGTGGCCGAGGACGTGGATACCGCCGTGGCGGTTCGGGCAACCAGCGTGCGGGTCAGGCCACCACCTCCAACCCGTCCGCGGCCTCCAAGCCCTCCTAGTCCCTCCTTTCCGGTGCACAGCACGCCAGTAGGGGCAGGGTCCGCCATCACCTTCACCACTTTCGTCCCATCACCTCGGACAGGTGGGTCTTGGACATTGTCCGAAGGGGCTACTCCCCTCCCCTTCGAGACCACCCCCAGCCATGCCACCTCAATTCCACCGCATGTCAGGGGATCACTTGGTACTTCTGCAGAAGGAAGTCACGGCCCTCTTGGCCAAGAGGGCCATCGAGCATGTTCCGAGCCCAGAAGTAGGACGTGGTTGCTACTCCCACTACTTCCTGGTGCCCAAAAGGACAAGGAGGACATCGTCCTATCTTGGACCTCCGGAACGTCAATCGCTTCCTCCGGAAGGAGAAGTTCAAGATGCTCACCCTAGCTCAGGTCTTGACTGCCCTCGACCCTGGAGACTGGTTGGTAGCGTTGGACTTGCAGGACGCTTATTTCCACATCCCCGTCCTGCCGGCCCACAGGCGTTACCTGCGGTTCACGGTAGGCCTCGAGCATTTTCAGTTCACCGTGCTCCCCTTTGGCCTTACAAGTGCCCCTCGGGTGTTCACGAAAGTGATGGCGGTGGTCGCAGCTCATCTGCGCCGGGCAGGGGATCCAGTCTTCCCCTACCTCGACGACTGGCTGCTGAAGGCGGGTTCGTCCCAGGCAGTCGTCTCCCACCTCCAGACTACGGCCGAACTCCTGCACTCGCTGGGGTTCTCCATCAATGTGCCGAAGTCGCATCTGATTCCTTCTCCACAGCTCCTTTTCATCGGAGCAGTTCTGGACACGACGCAGTTTCGGGCCTATCCTCCCGAACGGCGAGTCCGGGATATTCAGGCTATGATTCCGATCTTTCAGCCTTTATCCTGGGTTTCGGTACGGATGACCCTGAGGCTGCTGGGCCTCATGGCCTCCTGCATCCTGCTGGTCAATCATGCCAGTGGCAAATGCGGGCTCTGCAGTGGGACCTGAAGTTCCAGTGGGCGCAGCACCAGGGCAACCTCTCCGATCACGTCCAGATCTCGGAGGGGACTGCAAAACAGTTGCAGTGGTGGCTCTCGAACCGGCAATGGGTCATGGGCAGATCCCTCTCCCTTCCCCAGCCAGAGCACACAGTTGTGACGGACGCGTCCCTTCTGGGATGGGGCGGTCACATGGGAGAGGCGGAGATCAGAGGCCTCTGGTGTCCGGCGGAGTCCCGGCTCCATATCAACCTTCTGGAGCTCCGGGCGATCCGACTTGCACTCAAGGCATTCCTTCCCTCTGTCAAAGGGAAGGTAGTGCAGGTGTCTACAGACAACACCACCGCCATGTGGTATTGCAACAAACAAGGCGGGGTGGGGTCGTGGACCCTTTGTCAGGAGGCTCTGCGCCTCTGGACATGGCTGGAACATCAGGGCATGTTCCTGATGGTTCAACACCTGGCAGGTTCCCTGAACGCCAGAGGCGGACGAACTCAGCCGCAGGTGCATGATGGATCACGAATGGCGTCTTCACTCGGAAGTGGCGCAAGGACTCTTTCTACAGTGGGGAGAGCCTTGGTTAGATCTATTCGCCACCGAAGAGAACGCGGAATGTCATCAGTTCTGCGCGTTGGAATTTCCAAGGCGGCACTCGCTCGGCGGCGCTTTTCGTCGCGAGTGGAGTTGCGGTCTGTTGTACGCCTTTCCGCCTATACCACTTCTACCCAGAGTGTTGAAGAAGATTCGGCACGACCGGGCCCAAGTCATTCTTGTGGCTCCGGACTGGGCTCGAAGAGTTTGGTATCCCGAGCTACTCAGTATGAGCGTAGATCCCCCGATCCGTCTGCCTCTTCGGGAGGATCTTCTGTCGCAGCAGCAGGGGACGGTCCTCCACCCGAACCTGTCCAGCCTCCACCTGCTTGCGTGGAGATTGAGCGGCGGCAGTTGATTCCTTTCGACTTGCCTCCCGAAGTTTGTGATGTGATTCTGGCAGCCAGGCGTCCCTCCACTAAGGTGGTATACGCCTGCAGGTGGAACAAGTTTGTGGCATGGTGCACAGCAAAGGCTGTGAATCCCCTTTCTGCCCCTCTTTCTGAGGTTCTTCTGTTCCTTCTTTCCCTGGCCCAACAGGGTTCTGCCCTGGGTACCATCAAGGGCTATCTTTGTGCCATCTCAGCCTTCCTCAGGCTTCCTGATCAGCCCTCCCTTTTCAAGTCCCCTGTTGTTAACAGGTTTCTAAAGGCATTACACACCTCTTCCCTCCTGTTCCATTTGTAATGCCTCAGTGGGACTTGAACTTGGTTCTTACCTTTCTTATGTGCGCTCCCTTTGAGCCTCTACATAACTGTCCTCTTCATCTTCTCACTCTGAAGACAGCCTTTCTGGTGGACATCACCTTCGCTCGGCGGGTGAGTGAGCTCCAGGCTCTTTCATGCAAACCTCCCTTTCTGTCTGTCCATCCAGACAAGGTTGTTCTTAGGACACGTCCGTCCTTCTTGCCAAAGGTGGTTACTGCCTTCCACATTGGGCAGACCATCACTTTGCCCACCTTCTTTCCGCCTCCGCATCCTTCCAGAGAGAAGAGAGGCTCCACCGTCTGGACCCAAACGTGCGCTTTCTTTTTATATCAACCGCACACAACACTTCCGGGTGGATGACCAGCTCTTTGTTGGCTACGTGGGCGCCAAAAAGGTCGGGCGGTGCACAGAGAACCATCTCCCGCTGGGTAACCTTGTGTATCAAAGCCTGCTATTCTTTGGCTAAGAAGGAGCCTCCTGTTGGGCTGCGTGCCCATTCCACCAGGAGCAACGGCTGCTACCACGGCTTTAGGCCGCGGTGTTCCGCTGCAGGATATCTGTCAGGCAACTACGTGGGCCTCGCTGCACACGTTTACCAAGCATTACTGCCTTGACAGTCAGGTCCGGAGGGACGGCTTCTTTGGCCGTTGTGTCCTCCGGGACTTCCTTGTCTGATCTTTGTTCGCAGACCCACCACCGGGGTTGGTATTGCTGGGGTATCTATTCTAAGGTTAGGAATCTGTCACTAACGTGTCTCTTTCAGATGCACAAGTTACTAACTTGTGTAACGATATATCTGTAAGAGACAGTAGTTAGTGACAGATTCCTACCGCCCACCCATCCTCCCCGTTCTGCGAACTGATTTCTAGGGTTAAGGACATCCCTTTCAGGGCCCTAGTATTTTTCAGACACCTATGTCAGCTTCTTGCATGGCTCTGCGTTCCTGGCGCGGAAAGTCGTGTACAGAACTGGCGTCAGCGCGCAGGGCGGCGTCTAAGTACTGCCCGCGAAGTCATCCCGGCGATCACGACGCCGACGACGGACGCGGAGCCGCACGACGCCGCCTACCGACGACGCAAGGGTACTGCTAAGCAAAAACTTTCCGGATCCAGCCTGATGCCTGGGGATATTCTAAGGTAAGGAATCTGTCACTAACTACTGTCTCTTACAGATATATCGTTACACAAGTTAGTAACTTGTGCATTAGATCGCGTTCATAAATTGTGTTTGGAATTGTTTTTAACAAATTAAGATTGATGTTAGGAAAATTAGTTTCTTATGATGTAAGGAGATAATGAATTTGTAATAATTTTTTGATGGCTTTTTTTTAGAATTTTAAATAAAATGTGTTTTATTGTGTTTTATGTGGTTTAAAGACCAACGGTCTAAATAAACTTACTTTTTGAACTTGAACTTGGCTGATTACAGTTAATTGTACTGTGAGTAAGTGTAATTTCTAGTCTCACTTCTGTTCAAAGAACCAACACTCCTACTTTCCATGATCTTATGACCAAACTTCCTTTACTTGTTACTCCAGCCACTGGGATGTCTTCCCTGTGACTCAGTCCCTTCTCCGCCCACAAGAGCCTCACCGTCAAGACCCACCTGCTTTACCTCTGTCCGCTCACTCCCTCCAATTGTCACCTTCTTCAGCCTCCAACTCTTTCCTTTTATGTCCTGCTACCCTCTACTCCTGTAGTAAATTATTTCCCGGTTTTACTTCCGGATCATAGTTGACACCTCCCAATGGCTTGATGGCAATCTTTCTGGGGCAACCACTGGATTGGATTAGTTATGGAAAGATTGGACAGTGATACTGTCTTTCCAGTCCACTTCTATTGATGTTTGGTGTAAGGTATGTATGTGCTAGGCTTGCAGCTTACCCAAGAAGCTCTAGTCTGCAGGCAGTTTTGCAACATGTGACCCACGAACAGTTGCAATAGATGGCATCAGCGCATACTTTGAGTGTCCACTGTGTGTTTCAGCTTTTAATTAGAAAATTCACTTCTAATAACGAAATAAGTAATTGTAAATTCCTGATTACTTTGAACAAGAAGTAGTCTAATTTGAGTACATATTAAATTACAAGTCGTATTCACAAGCAATCACTTTTTTCTTTAGTTAAAATGGACCCTTACACCTTTTTGTCATCTATGAATAATTCTGCTTGCATTGTGCCATGGTGTACTCTAGTAAACAATATATATCTGCAAAATATATAAGCACCAGCCCAAAGAATTGTACGAAGTATTATATAGCAACATTATATTTTTTGCTGAATTAGCTTTTGCATATTTGGAAGTAAGTTTGAACATCTGTTCCCAAATGTGTTCCTAATTTAATGGGCTTGCATTTGCCTGAGATTGCTTATTTCTGTGTATGAAAAAGAAGTCTGCAGTTACACGGTGAGACGGAAACAGAAGACTCTTGCTGATGGCGCTTTTTGTTAGGCCAATAGGAGTAATATATTGGTGTTACAGGTAATGTATACGCGTTCAGGACACTAGGCGACCTTTCTGGTGTATGAATGAACAGAATTAATAATACAAATGTCGTTAGAGTTCCCTAGAGGTGAGTGGGAAGAATCTGAAAGAGGCATTATGCCCTGTCAATTTTAAAGCTTAGCTGTCAATAGACAATGAAGAGGTGCTTGTCAGAGCAATAAAATGGAAAATAAAGGAGAACTGCATGCCTTTTCCAAGTCATTTCTATGAATTTGTTGTTATTGAAATATATATGGATACTTTGTGGGTTAAATGTGTGGGCTGCTGGGAGTCACCGTCCTGCCTATGTAGGTAATGGCAGAATAGACCGTTTTCATCGAGAGATGATGGTCATTCAAGGTTAGCAGAACAGAAATGGCGGCCTTCATTGGTCTCTTTGCCAGGACTCTGTCAACAGGTGCTCTTTTGATATAGAGACCCCTAGTCGTTCTTAGGGGATATAAGGGTGTTAGTCCAGTCAAACAAATTATGAACCATAAATGTTTGGTAACTACTTCAGCAGAAGTCTTTACGTTCTCCGGTGAGCACATTTCAACACGCCTCTGTAAAGAAGTCGTTTTTTGGACATACACCTGTCAGGACTGTCTTCATTGTTATAAGCAGTGGTGCAGTTATATATGCAAGCAAACAGGAGCCTTTATCTTCACGGTGCCACTTAGCCCAGTCTGTGCTAAGGCTACCACAGTGCATGAGCCCAGTCTGTGGTAAGGCTACCACAGGGCATGCTTTTCACGGTAGTCCAGAAAATCTCTTCCCCTAAAATGGGATAGACTGGGTGTAGGTAGGAAGCCCTGTGAACAATCATAATAATGAAAAACCCACCCCCAGGAACTTTCTATATGCTCCCCAAGATACATATAATATACCCTTGTCAATTAAGCTCTCACACCATAATATATTTGGTTACGTAGCAAAACTAGGCTAGAGAAGCTGAGTGCCAGCTGAGAATTATCGGTAATCATAGCAAAAGGAACTAACTATAGGAATATGAGAAACTTTGTTCCAAATCCGACATGGAGGCTATTGTGAAGTCCATTGTGATTTCACGCATTGAATATGGAAATGCCTTACTGACTGGACTTTCTAAGGCAGTGGAGGTCAAAATAGGTCTAGGAGGGCCAGATCCATCCCATATTTCAGGATTGCCCGATAAAATTAATTTGTGTACTGTTAATTAAATTGGAACTACTTTAGTCAGTCAGTGGTTACCCTGAACATTTGGCACAGGTTTGGCTCTGTTGGACCTCATTGAACACCAACATTCTAAGAAAAGGCTAGCTCCCCCTGAAGCTCTTTTACACTCTGGTTCCCGTCTGGTCTCTGGTGCCAAGAAATTTGATGTTAATACACCTGTCCTTTCAAGTGTAAAATGGCACCCCTTCAAATTTGCAGTAGGTATAAGACAGCCTGTATCTATATATGCCATTTCATCTAGGCACCTCTGAATACCTTGGGAAATCAGTTTATTTGGAAGCAGGAGAACCTACAGAAGCAAAGCGCTTCTGCATCTTGAGAGCACTAAGTTCATCAAACATTTCATACTGAAGTGCTCCTGTGAGGAAATGCGGTATACTTTTTGGTGTGGTTGTGCGACCTGGCCATGTAATACACTTACCAACCCCTTTCGGGCTAGTAGGTTTCGTTTGTTCATCCCTCTAGCTCAACCCTGGGTAGTTGTGCCTCTGAGCAATAAGGCTTACACAAAGGAACAAGTGCAAAGCGTTTAAACAGCACCAAAACAACTGAGGAAGAAATATATGCAACACTTAAGAAATTGGACACAAACTTTTAAAAATACTGTATTTTATGTATTTTTAGACGCCACAATAAAAAAAAGATCAACCAGAGGGTTCCGGAGATATAGATTTTACAAGGTACAGTAAATATGCACTTTTTTTTACTAAACCGCGAACAAGCATTGGCAAATTCAACAAATTTGACATTTAAAAGCTATTTCAAGAAAACTTTGTGCAAGTGTCAATAGGGTTACTTAGAGTTACTTTAGATGAACAACTTTGGCAGGGAGCCTCGTCCGGGTGATCAGCTAGGTCCTCAGAAACAGTAAACTTAAAGGTAGGAGCAATTCTCAGGAAATTCCAGGCACTTTTATCCCTATGCAATAGATTCCTATGGAAGTGGTCCTGATGCAAGGGATACAGGATGTTGAAGATGTTCAAGGATGCTGTGGAGGCGATTCGGTCGACGAGGTTCTTCCTGCGGCTATTCCTTGGTCCACGAATGGGAGGTGAGGCGGTCCTGGCCACGGGGTTGACGTCCCTTGAAGTTCTCTTTGTCCCGACAGAAGTCTAGTTGCCACTGGGCTACCAGTTGCCTGGTATTGTGGCAAACCATTCCCTGGTCAATAACTTGCCTTCTGGGCAGCCAAGCTGCCCTCCAACAACTCTCCCAGGAGCAGCAAACTCGGGTGTAACTGTGAGCATTGGGTCCTGGTCTCTTGTGCTGTATGGTGATGAGAAGCAGTGGTTTTAAGATTACAGCTACCAACTCGCCCAAGCAGGCTTCTTCAGCTATTGTGGCCTTGTGCTGCGAACAGGAGGTCAGCCAACTGACTTCTCTACTAGCATGACACAGCAGTGGAAAAACCTCTCCTTTGCTAGCCACCAGGTTCAGCAGGTGCACTCCACACCTGTGCAGCCTCTCTTTGCCGGTTCCATGGTGCTTCCGGGCAGTCCTTCTTTGATCCTTCTTCCAGTTCAGATGAGATCTGAACTCTGGGTGCCAGTGGTGCCCATTTTATACTCAGAAAGTGCACTCAGGGTAGACGCGGTTGGCAGTCAATGCGCTACCAGGTTCCCTACCTCCTGATGACCACTTCCTGGGAAGTGTGGCATCTGACTTTCCGTAGATGCACCATTCTTCCCACTCTCAAGATGGCAGAATGCCTCTCTCGGTGTCCAGAGTTCCCCAAGCCCAACCCAGAGGTGTGGCTACCAAGGGGGCTACACGCCCCTGTAAAACTGGTTTGACAACAGGTTTCCCCTCTTCTTCCCGGGTGCCAGATAGTCTGCCTAAACAATGGCGTTGCCCCTCTCCCAAGTGTTCCCCATTTGCTCTTCAAAGGCGGCTTCAGCTTTGAACCTCGCATTTTGGGCGAATACCTGTTTAGCTTCGTGCAGGAGGGAACTAACACCTCTCTCCACCGTTGGGCCCTTTTGTCTCCTTTCCTGGGAATCATTAGCACATCTCCCTAGGAGGATAGAAAGCTGTCTTAGGTTAAAGCTCCTTGTGTAACCGTTAAGGGCACAGGAGATTGAAAGCAACAAAGTGGCAGCTTTGCAAAAGTTGCACACCACAACATGCTACATTTATTTCGACTAGAGAATCTAGTCGGCCTCAATGTAACAAGTTGTTTGATACTTTGGAGTATCAAATTTGATAGCTCTGTTCAGGAATTAGCAGTGTGTTATCATATAACCCTGTGCTCGATAATTGGAGCGACCAAGTCTTTCCACAGTAAAAACAACAGTTTCGCATTTTTATCATCGGAACATGTAAAATACACATTCTGCCCATGTAATATGCTGCACCCTGCCTTAGGGCTTGGTAGGCCTGCCATAGTGGTGACTTACACATATTTCAGGGCGAGGTCTGACTTTGCCATTGCTTTAAGTGGCAAAGTCGGACTAGCAGTTCGAAACTCCTCTTCAAGCCTGCAGTGGCACCCCCAGGGTAGCACAGCTAGTACTACCATCCCTGGGTTGACCCTCTACCTTAAATGCCCTGAGACCTTGGGTACCATATACTAGAGACTTATCAGTAAGTTAGCTTATGCCAATTGAGTATGTAGCATACATGTTTTTGGGTCAGAGCACTGGCATTTAGATCTGGTTAGCAGGCCTCAGTACACTTTGAGTCGAAAAACCAACTGCATCAGTCCAAATACTTGGGGGTGACCATACAAAATAGGCATTTCCTTACAGCTACTTCTCTGTAAAGTCTCAACAGATCTGGAATTATTTGGTGGTCCATATCTATCTTGCTGACAAATTGAGGGAATTTGAAAGAGAGGTAAAGAACCACCTATCCCCCAACCCCCTGCACTGTTAACTTCTTGTCTGCTCCTCTGGCACTGAGAACACTTAATTATGTTTACATTTGATCCCACTTTAAATGCGTATAATGGCAATCCTTGTTTCCCAATAGTGTTTGATGTTTTTTATCCCTAAGTCGTAGCTTGTATAATTTGTCAGCGATATCTATTTTTTGTATTATTGTCCTTTTATTTGCCTTCTTGTTTTTCCTGTTGTAAAACGCACTGCTATACCAGATAGGATCTAGTATGCGCTATATAAAAACTTTCAAATAAACAAAAATTAAAAACGTTGTTCCAGGGCCCAACTTCCTCTGGAATCCAGACTATAGGGCAATTACTCATGAAAGCCATTCTCTTTTTAATAACCAAGATTTTATTGGTTTTATGTTGTAGGACAAACAGTAAATGAACAGAACAGTATATATATATATACTGCTGCAGTAGAAAGCATTGTTCCTCAGGTCCTTTCCTTACTGAAAGCCTTTTCTACGACACTGGAAGAAACTTCTTATAAACAGAATGCCTCAAAAAGAAGTGATACCCGCCAAATAGTCCGACTGAAATGATCATTGCAAATACTATAATTACAATACTGGTTGAATTGATCCTAAGACAAAAAAGTCACTTTCCAGACAAACACTTTTTTGAACTTTCATCATGTAGACTGGCATTCATGGCTCACGAGAGCATTTTCATTCAGATTAACACTTTTTAGCATCCCACAAACTACTCCTAAGAACATCCCACCAATGCAAACAAGTGTCATGAAACACCTCTATCTGAAAGAGACACGTTAGTGACAGATTCCTTACCTTAGAATATCCCCAGGCGTCAGGCTGGATCCGGAAAGTTTTGCGTAGCAGTACCCTTGCGCGTCGGTAGGCGGCGTCGTGCGGCTCCGCGTCCGTCGTCGGCGTCGTGATCGCCGGGATGACGTCGCGGGCAGTACTTAGGCGCCGCCCCTGCGCGCTGACGTCAGTTCTTCTTTTTCCGCGCCAGCAAGCGCAGATCCGGGAAGAGCAGTGCCCTGGTCATTTTTTGACCATACTTTTTGGTGATTTTTCACTGTTTTTCCATCTTTCAAGGTGTCGTAGGGATGCCCGGCTTCAAGCGATGCGGCGCCTGTGCGCGGATGATGTCCGTCACCGACCCGCATTGGGAGTGTCTCTTCTGCCTCGGCCGAGGCCACGACACGGCGTCTTGTACCGACTGCCAGGCCCTCAACCCGAAAGCTTTGCGAGAGCGGTCTCGAAAGCTCCTCGAGGCCCGGCATTCGGCTCCGCGGAAGCCCCGGTCGCGTGAGAGGTCCAGGGGTCGATCGCGGAGTCCACACCGGTCGTCGGCGTCGAAGTCTTCTTCGTCCGGTAAGTCGAAACACAAAAAGTCCAAAAGCATCATCGCTCTAGGACTTCGCCTCGCCGGTCTCGCGACTCGGCTGAGGCCCCTCCCGGCACCGTCCCCACCCCCGCGGCCCCGGACATGCCTGTGGAGTCGCCCCCGCCATACCCGCCCTTCCCGGGTTCGGGGCGGATCCGGCCAAAGTGCAGGAATTCCTGTCGGCCATGGCCCGCCTCTTCGGGCCTTCAGGCCCCTCCGGTGCGCCTTCGGGCCCCGCGGGCCCTGATGGGGTTGCTCCGGCGTCGCCGGCGGCTCCGGCCCCGGCGTCGCCCGTGCCTCCAGCCTCGATCCCGGCTCCGGCTTCGGCCCCGGCCTCGATCCCGGCTCCACAACCCCCATCGACGCCGGTCGACCTAGCGACACCTCCGCCGGCGCCGATGTCTCCGGTGCCGTTCTCGGCGCCGCCCTGGGCTCCGGGCGGCGTCGTCCCCTGTTCCTTCCGGCTCCGGACATGGATCCGGAGCGGCGTCGCTCGACGCCGGCTCCGGCGCCGATGGGACCTTGGGTCCCAAATGTCCCTCCTCCTCCTTATTTTGAACCAGAGGAGGACCAGTTGGACTGGGAGGGTCTGATGACCCTCTGACGCGACACTGTCAGTATGATGAGGACTGGACAGAGAGTCTAGGGAGGCCAGTGGTCTGGATACTTCCCCTGACACTGGCATGCTGTCTCCTCCCGTGGCTACGGAGGAGGGGGCCAATTTTGGTACGGTGTTGCGTAGGGCAGCTGGGGCCTTACGTCTCCAGCTCCCTACTTTGACGGTCAAGCCTAACATCTTGACAGAGGTGCTTCAGCCGGCAGCCTCCTCTGCGGAGACTGTGCTGCCGTTTAACGACGCCCTCACTGACGTTCTTTTGGGCGCCTGGTCCAAGCCCAACACAGGGGCTCCTGTGGATCGGAGCGTGTCACGACGCCATCGCCCAGCTCCGGGCGACCCCCTGTTTCTTTCTGTCCACCCCACTCCTGAGAGCTTGGTTGTCCAAGCCTCCGCTTCCCAAACCGCCTTCCCTACCGCTCCTCCGGATAGGGAATCCAAACGCCTGGATCAGTTTGGGAAGAAAGGTTTTTCTTCCTCCAGTGCTGGCTTGCGGTCCGTTAACACCGCTTGTCTTTTGGGCCGATATACCCACTCCCTGTGGGATTCGGTGGCGGATGTTTTGCCCCAGTGCCCTGAGGAGGTCCAGGCACTGCTTTCCCGCGCCATTGCGGAAGGAAGGGATGCGGCCAAATACACTATCCGTTGTGGCCTTGACACCGCCGACTCGCTGGGCAGGTCTATTGCAACGACGGTGGCGCTCCGACGCCACGCCTGGCTGAGAACCACTGGTTTTTCAGGGGATGTCCAGAATACTCTCATGGACATGCCCTTTGATGGAGTCGGTCTTTTTGGGTCCAAAGCAGACCATGCGTTGGAGCGCTTTGAGGACTCACGGGCTACTGCCAAGTCCCTGGGCCTTTCTGCTACACGCCCTCCGCTGACTTCTGCTTTTCGCCCCTATCGTGGCCACGGTAGGGCGCCCCTTCACGTCAGCAGCCCAGCCACCGGCCCGCGCAGCAGGCGTCTACGCGTGGCCGAGGACGTGGATTCCGCCGTGGCGGATCGGGCAACCAGCGTGCGGGTCAGGCCACCACCTCCAACCCGTCCGCGGCCTCCAAGCCCTCCTAGTCCCTCCTTTCAGGTGCACGGCACGCCAGTAGGGGGCAGGGTCCGCCATCACCTTCCCCACTGGCGCACCATCACCTCGGACAGGTGGGTCTTGGACATTGTCCGAAGGGGCTACTCCCTCCCCTTCGAGACCACCCCCCAGCCATGCCACCTCAATTCCGCCGCATGTCAGGGGATCACTTGGTGCTTCTACAGAAGGAAGTCACGGCCCTCTTGACCAAGAGGGCCATCGAGCATGTTCCGACCCCAGAAGTAGGGCGTGGTTGCTACTCCCACTACTTTCTGGTGCCCAAAAGGACAAGGAGGACATGCGTCCTATCTTGGACCTCCGGAACGTCAATCGCTTCCTCCGGAAGGAGAAGTTCAAGATGCTCACCCTAGCTCAGGTCTTGACTGCCCTCGACCCTGGAGACTGGTTGGTAGCGTTGGACTTGCAGGACGCATATTTCCACATCCCCGTCCTGCCGGCCCACCGGCGTTACCTTCGGTTCACGGTAGGCCCCGGGCATTTTCAGTTCACCGTGCTCCCCTTTGGCCTTACCAGTGCCCCTCGGGTGTTCACGAAAGTGATGGCGGTGGTCGCAGCTCATCTGCGCCGGGCAGGGGTTTCAGTCTTCCCCTACCTCGACGACTGGCTGCTGAAGGCGGGCTCGTCCCAGGCAGTCGTCTCCCACCTCCAGACTGCGGCCGAACTCCTGCACTCGCTGGGGTTCTCCATCAATGTGCCGAAGTCGCATCTGATTCCTTCTCCACAGCTCCTTTTCATCGGAGCAGTTCTGGACACGACGCAGTTTCGGGCCTATCCTCCCGAACGGCGAGTCCGGGATATTCAGGCTATGATTCCGATCTTTCAGCCTTTATCCTGGGTTTCGGTACGGATGACCCTGAGGCTGCTGGGCCTCATGGCCTCCTGCATCCTGCTGGTCAATCATGCCAGATGGCATATGCGGGCTCTGCAGTGGGACCTGAAGTTCCAGTGGGCGCAGCACCAGGGCAACCTGTCCGATCACGTCCAGATCTCGGAGGGGACTGCAAGACAGTTGCAGTGGTGGCTCTCGAACCGGCAATGGGTCATGGGCAGATCCCTCTCCCTTCCCCAGCCAGAGCACACAGTTGTGACGGACGCGTCCCTTCTGGGATGGGGCGGTCACATGGGAGAGGCGGAGATCAGAGGCCTCTGGTCTCCGGGCGGAGTCCCGGCTCCATATCAACTTTCTGGAGCTCCGGGCGATCCGGCTTGCACTCAAGGCATTCCTTCCCTCTGTCAAAGGGAAGGTAGTGCAGGTGTTCACAGACAACACCACCGCCATGTGGTACTGCAACAAACAGGGCGGGGTGGGGTCTTGGACCCTTTGTCAGGAGGCTCTGCGCCTCTGGACATGGCTGGAACATCAGGGCATGTTCCTGATGGTTCAACACCTGGCAGGTTCCCTGAACGCCAGGGCGGACGAACTCAGCCGCAGGTGCATGATGGATCACGAATGGCGTCTTCACTCGGAAGTGGCGCAAGGACTCTTTCTACAATGGGGAGAGCCTTGGTTAGATCTATTCGCCACCGAAGAGAACGCGCAATGTCATCAGTTCTGCGCGTTGGAATTTCCAAGGCGGCACTCGCTCGGCGACGCTTTTCGTCGCGAGTGGAGTTGCGGGTCTGTTGTACGCCTTTCCGCCTATACCACTTCTACCCAGAGTGTTGAAGAAGATTCGGCACGACCGGGCCCAAGTCATTCTTGTGGCTCCGGACTGGGCTCGAAGAGTTTGGTATCCCGAGCTACTCAATATGAGCATAGATCCCCCGATCCGTCTGCCTCTTCGGGAGGATCTTCTGTCGCAGCAGCAGGGGACGGTCCTCCACCCGAACCTGTCCAGTCTACACCTGCTTGCGTGGAGATTGAGCGGCGGCAGTTGATTCCTTTCGACTTGCCTCCCGAAGTTTGTGATGTGATTCTGGCAGCCAGGCGTCCCTCCACTAAGGTGGTATACGCCTGCAGGTGGAACAAATTTGTGGCATGGTGCACAGCAAAGGCTGTGAATCCCCTTTCTGCCCCTCTTTCTGAGGTCCTTCTGTTCCTTCTCTCTCTGGCCCAACAGGGTTCTGCCCTGGGTACCATCAAGGGTTATCTCTGTGCTATCTCGGCCTTCCTCAGGCTCCCTGATCAGCCCTCCCTTTTCAAGTCCCCTGTTGTTAACAGGTTTCTTAAAGGCATTACACACCTTTTCCCTCCTGTTCCGTTCGTGATGCCTCAGTGGGACTTGAACTTGGTTCTTACCTTTTTAATGTGCGCTCCCTTTGAGCCTCTGCATAACTGTCCTCTTCGTCTTTTGACTCTAAAGACAGCCTTTCTGGTGGCCATCACCTCCGCTCGGCGGGTGAGTGAGCTCAGGCTTTATCTTGCAAACCTCCCTTTCTGTCTGTTCATCCAGACAAGGTTGTTCTTCGGACGCGTCCGTCCTTCTTGCCAAAGGTGGTTACTGCCTTTCACATTGGGCAGACCATCACTTTGCCTACCTTCTTTCCGCCTCCGCATCCTTCCAGAGAGGAAGAGAGGCTCCACCGTCTGGACCCAAAACGTGCGCTCTCCTTCTATATCGACCGCACAAAACACTTCCGGGTGGATGACCAGCTCTTTGTTGGCTACGTGGGCGCCAAAAAGGTCGGGCGGTGCACAAGCGAACCATCTCCCGCTGGGTTACCTTGTGCATCAAGACCTGCTATTCTTTGGCTAAGAAGGAGCCTCCTGTTGGGCTGCGTGCCCATTCCACCAGGGCAACAGCTGCTACCACGGCCTTGGGCCGCGGTGTTCCGCTGCCCGTTATTTGTCAGGCAGCTACGTGGGCCTCGCTGCACACGTTTACAAAACATTACTGCCTTGACAGTCAGGTCCGGAGGGACGGCTTCTTTGGCCGTTCTGTCCTCCAGGACTTCCTTGTCTGATCTTTGTTCGCAGACCCACCACCGGGGTTGGTATTGCTGGGGTATCTATTCTAAGGTAAGGAATCTGTCACTAACGTGTCTCTTTCAGATGCACAAGTTACTAACTTGTGTAACGATATATCTGTAAGAGACAGTAGTTAGTGACAGATTCCTACCGACCCACCATCCTCCCGTTCTGCGAACTGATTTCTAGGGTTAAGGACATCCCTTTCAGGGCCCTAGTATTTTTCAGACACCTATGTCAGCTTCTTGCATGGCTCTGCGTTCCTGGCGCGGAAAGTCGTGTACAGAACTGGCGTCCAGCGCGCAGGGGCGGCGCCTAAGTACTGCCCGCGACGTCATCCCGGCGATCACGACGCCGACGACGGACGCGGAGCCGCACGACGCCGCCTACCGACGCGCAAGGGTACTGCTACGCAAAACTTTCCGGATCCAGCCCGACGCCTGGGGATATTCTAAGGTAAGGAATCTGTCACTAACTACTGTCTCTTACAGATATATCGTTACACAAGTTAGTAACTTGTGCATTCGTAAAATAGGTTGGACAAGTATGTATGTCCCTTTAAAAGGAAGCCACAGACATGCACAGGTATCTGCCCATCTTGCAGAAATAGGTATGTGATTTTTAGCAGGCCATCAGATGCCACTAAAATCGTTCTGCATTAAAATCCGAGTTCTCTCTCATATCTCATTGTATGATGATTTCTTCCAAGAAGGCTATTTTGCAAATCAGTTTAACAGAGAAATGCAACCTACCATGTGATGACCAAGTGAAAGCCCACTGCAACTCAAGGGGTGAAAACAAACTGATTATGTGAGTCATTGGAAACCATCCAGCAATTGCTGCACTGAAAAACTGAAAACATCTTCAGGTAACTTTAATGCTTCCTGATACAAGAGAAGGTGCTGTTTGAAATATTTCCTCAAGCCTCCTTGCAATAACTTACCAAAAACTCCACTGCAGAAACCATCCCATATGAAAGCAAAAAATGCAAAACTGGCTAGACAAACATGTTTGTGACGAAATATCCATCAGAGCAACTAACAGTGTAGCTCTCTAGGTTAAATGATCCTT
The DNA here is from genome assembly GCA_963921515.1 of Calotriton arnoldi. Lineage (NCBI taxonomy): Eukaryota > Metazoa > Chordata > Amphibia > Caudata > Salamandridae > Calotriton > Calotriton arnoldi. The sequence continues at coordinate 2,651,488 of CAWUFW010000900.1, forward strand.
CAGCCATAAAACCAACAAGCATAGGCAATAGGTTTGTCTTTATTGCGTGAAATAATGCAAACAGCACCTGTGCATGCCTTTGTTAGCATAATAAAGCCAGCCCTTCAGGCGTTGCCACTGCTTGTTATCACTCACTTTGTATGGTGCACTCCTTAAAGTTTAATGTAAGACATGACCTAAACATAAAAACAAAAAAAGAAAATCTTAAAAACAGAGATTTCAAAAGATTCCTCTGTTTGAGTATTGCTCCAGGTTCCAGGCTGGGTCTGGAAGCATTTTCCTCAGCAGTAGTTCCCCGTCATTGCCAGGTTGCTCCATGTGCCTTCAGATGCCATTCACTTTCCCACGATGTGGTGACAGTAGGACATATCAGGGACCAGCCAATGCACTGGTGTCAGTACCTGTTTTTCCTTGCTTCTTCGACACAGGCCTGGAAGTCTTCTAACTGCTTAGCCAATGAAATTCCTCAACTTTCATAAGTGATTAGGTCAATTATCTCCTTTTAAGCTTTTTGGGTTTAAACCCTGTCGCAGATGCCTTAAGCGTATTTGCTTACCTAACAGCATCTGCATCTGGACTCTACGATCCGAACGGAAACCCTGGGCCTTCCACTCTTTTCCTTGATGTATTCGAAGGCCATAAGAGAGCGGGAGACCAAGGCCTGCAGGCCTTGGCCACGGAAGCAGTCCCTCTCCCCTTAATGCAAGTCCTCGAAGAAACATTCCTGCTCTCTGAACTATCGGAGTCTGGACACCATTCCCAATGCTGGTTTCTTCTTTATCGTTGGAGCTGATTCTGACTTTAAAAAAGATGAACCCCGAATTTCTGACTCCATCAGCTCACCCTATTCAGGTCAAGGCCTTACGGAGGCCATGCTGCTAATTTCAGGATCGCCTTGTTACCCTTCTTGACCTTCTTCGGATTCGGCAATTCCAGTAGGTCCGACTTAGATGCCAGCTGACTCCGCGCCACTACAGTCTCCAGTCGAAGTTGTGCTTCTGATGAAGCCAGTGCTTTCCCAGTTGCAGCTCCCGGTGCTCTCAGCGTCAACTACACTGTCACTCTTGGAGCCAATTTTAGTGTTGCTTCCTCGTTTGAAATCGGCAGACGTAATTTAAATGGCAACAGAAAAGGTACATGATTGCTTCGATGAACATCCTCTGGCAGAGTGCCTCCAGTGCTTGAAGGTCTGGCTAATCATCTTAAGCACACCATGACCCTTCTCCACGACTTGGCTTCACTATCAATACCCAGAAGTTCCATCTTGTTCCTACAAAGAGGTTGACTTCCATTGGAGCCATGCTAGACACATGTATGAAGGCTTTTCCTCTATATGAGAGGGTTTCAGATATCCAAGATATAATTCATATGATTCTGGTTAACACAATGAACCTGGTTCTGCACATCTAAAGCCATTTTTGGCTTATTGGCCTCCTGCATCCTCTTGGTGCAGCATGACAGCTGATGAATGAGGGCCCTTCATTGGTGCCTGAAAAAAGCAGCTTCTCCAGCATCCGGGGAGCCTCTCTGCTCAGGTCCAGATCTACAGTTCTGTACTTCTGGATCTGCACTGGTGGATATCCCTCCAATCTGGTAATTGGTTGTCCCTTCAGTCCTGTGCAGTTGCAGACAAATGTAATTACAAACTCTTCCATGCTGGCTTCAGCCGCTAAACTGGACGAAATCATGGCACAGGCTGTGGTCCACTAGTGGCTTTTTTTCTAAAAGGTTTACTCTACTTATTTCCTGCCCCTCCTTTTATTGTTTCTCAGTGTGGTAACAATCCTCAAAGCATCCCTATCTGCACTGCTGCATAGTTGTCCGCTTCGACTTTTGACTTTTAAAACTGTTTTCAGTGGCAGTAACTTCAGCCTACACAGTCCAGCCACCCGTAACTGTATTTTAACCATATAAACTGTTCTTTCGCATCTGTCCTTCATTCCTACTGAAAGTGGTATCTGCCTTTCACATGGAACAGTCCGTCACTCTTCATCCGCTTTCCTGCCTTTTCTTTCTACCTAACAGGAGGAGTGATTGCATAGACTGAGCACCAGGTGTACTGGGTCTTGTTATATCAATGGCATACGACAGCACAGAGTGGATGATCATCACTTTTTTATGGTTCACTGAAGGGTGGTGTAATAGGTTCTGCTATGGCCTACTGCATTCACCAGAGGCTTTCCAGAGGCTGACATCTGCCAACGACTCATGTGGTCATCATTACGTTTGCTAAACATTATTGCCTCAGTGCTCAGACTTGCAGTGATGGATACTTGGCCATGGTATATGTTGCACAACTTCATTGGTTATTTGATACTATTCAAATCCACCTCCCGGAGGATATTGCTCATTCATCATATGAGGAATCTGTGACAAGTAATATCTATCAGAAGAAAAAATGCCATACCTTTGCTAACAATATTTCTAGTGGATATAATAGCTTTCCTCCGCTTCCTCGTTGCTGTCATTCCTCCCTTGGTGACATGATCAATAACATTTAAAGATATACAAACAGTTCATATACTTATTCGTCACTGTTGTTGATACTCCCTTGGTTCCTGTTTGCGCATCTTTATGGGGTGCAGAAAACGTACCAGGAACTGACACCATGTCACAATTTGTTACCTTATATTTACTGATATTGCCACTTATGGGGTGGGCATTTTCGTGCCTGAAGCCGCATGGCTCCACCAGATGATGCTGGTGAGCTATTACTGGGGAAAACGTTTTTTGATCTAGTCTTTTATTCTGGAGAAGTTTCATAAGGTAAGGAATTTGCAGAATTATAAAGTATCCATCAGGAATATCACTACCAAAGGTAAGTAGCTTTTTCTTCTGGAAATACTGCAAAGGGTAGAGAAAACTACAGCAAGATACAATGCACAACCAGATGAATGAAGCCATTTTAAAACTAGAGGCAAAGATAAATGTGATAGAAGCTACCAGCAACTAGATCCTTGGAATTGGCTTCCAAAGAGGAGCACATCAAACGGTTGAATAGCATGCTTAGAAACAAAAATTCGGTTTTGGCCAGCCGACTGAAACCTATATGAGAGAAGCACCACAAGGGTGTCTGGAAGGCTGCCTGGTTTTCATTTTGTGGAAAGGCACCTGGTGTACTCTTGCTATTGACTGTTCCAAATCAAGTTTTTTCTTCTTCAGTATCTTGGCTTTCATCAGTCCATTCACATAGGTGCTCAGACCAGCTAACTGTTCTGCTTCCTCTGGGATTCTTACAAAACCTTAGTTTGACCCACCGAGCAGTTTTCATGATCTTTATTCTTGTACGACCTTCATCATAACAGTTTCTCCCTCTGCATGTCTGGATTTTCAAAATCCTTCTACTTGCTCCACTTTAGCTTATATCTCAGTAAGGCATCTCCCAAAAGTATCCATTCTTTGGTATATTTTTGCAAAAATAATTTTAATGTTGGTTATCCCTTTAATGGTTCTCCTCTGAAGATCATTAGATTTTTACAAGAGTGCCAAAACGTGATGCAGCAGAGCGGAGATATTACTGTACTTTCTTGTGCAGCTGCTTCATCTTCTCCCACAGTTCCCCTCTTCTTTTTCAATCTTCCAAATTAAATGATAACTGAAGGGATAAAACAGTTGATTTCTTGCTTTCATTTTCAAACTCTGACACGAGCACAGAATCTCCTACCAGCCCCATATACCCCAGGTGTAGGAGGCAGAATCGTCAGAGACTGTATCTTATTGAACTGTGCCCTTGAATCAACTATGTCTGGGAATTTCTTCAGTAGATGTGTCCACTGCCATAGTGGTGCCTTTTCCCACTATTGTGTATCCTGTTTTGTGATCAGAGGTAGACATTTGTTATTTATGGGTATGCCCTTTACCTAATTTTGGATGTCGTGGGGCTCTGCTGGCCAAGCTCCATGTAACTCATTTTTTACAGACAATTCGGTCCCTCCGTCAGTCACCCACCCCCGCCATCATCTGCGCTGCCTGTGCTGCTGACAAGTAAAGCTGATCGAAGGGAAGGAGATTCCTTTTCCTGTGAATTGGGCCAGCTGCAGCACTAGTCATTTGCACAGTGCACTCTGCTCTCATCATCTCCCAGATTTCCTCCCTGCTCTCTTCCTCGTGAGTACGGGCATCTTTACCTTTTGAGCCCTAAATCTGTCGATCGTAGCCTTACTTATTCTTTTGATCCCTTTGACCCTTCCCCCTGAGTGTTTCCAAGAAAACTCTTCATATATAGCTGTACCAAGTGCTCTGGTTGTTGTTGTTTTGTTGCTCCATACTGTTACCCACAAAGGTTCTCCCAAGTTGGAGCTACCGTCTTTCTACTTGCTGCCTCAACACCTAGTGACCTTGATCTTTCAGCCTCCATTTTGATATGTTTGCCCACGCACCACCTATGGCACTGCTCCGTCAATCACCTCTACACCAACTGAAGGCAAATCCTCTGCTTCCTCTAATGGCAGATCCACTCGCTTCTGGTCACAATCTGAATCTGTGAGACATTGGTACCACAGTCTGAAATAATTTATTTTATTTGATGTCTTTCGCAGACAAGAGATTTTGACCACTCTAGAAACCCGCTTCAAGCAGTAACTTGGATTCCCAATGTAGAAAATGCTCGTAATTGGTTGCGAGTATGGATTTCTAAATTATAGTTAGCTGCTTTGTTATACCGACATTTTTTTAGATCAGGTGGCCTATACCCTTTAGAAATAACATTAAGATTAAACGGCATGTTTGAACCCCTTAAGTCACACAGGCCACAACATGTTTGCCCAAAAGAGGACTAGTCGTTGTAAATTGTGGTTTATCTCAGAATACTATTCAAAAACGACTTGTACTTTGTGGACTACTTGTACCCTAATTTAACTCCATTTACCAATTAAAGGAAGTGGGAGACAAAGTTACACAGTAAAATATGTCTGTTTGAATGCTATGTCACACCTCAGCTTTTCACAGCTTAAGTGCCGTTAGGGAAAGTACGGTCAACTGAATTATGAGATGATCCCAGAAGACATTAGCTAGCCAAGCAATAAGCATCTTATTTACCTATGACACTTTGCATCTCTGCTGTGCATAATGCTAGAATGACACTTCGGTCTAGACTTATATAGTTATATAGTGGGATTGTAGTCCATTATCTAGGCAATTGGAGACTGCAATGTCGCAAAGCGTTTATATCATGAAATGGATTGACAGCGGATTCCTTCCCAGGATCAAAAGTTAAAAGATGAATGTTTCTATATGGAAGAAGGCACAATTTCTTGTTGGGCGTCTGAGGTAACAAACTATACTGCTACTCGATGACCTGGTGTGGTGACAGGAGGCATCTGCTTGTCTTTGTGTGAAATTCATGGTGCTAACAGAAGCTGCTTGTAGAGGTGGTAGTAAATAGGTACAGTGAGTGAATTGATTGCCTTGACTGCCTTCCAGCTGTGGGCAGGCGCTATGTAGGACCTCTGGCAAGACGTGTCCTTTAGTGGCAGGCCCCAATTTGCTCATGTTTTGGGACAGGATTTTGGTCTCGGGTGTAACATAGAAGTCACTACAGTGGTGGTTTGAACCTGCAGATCTGGTCCACTGCATCTTTTTTTGCTTGCCGTCTCACCTGATGCATATACTTTCAGTTATGGCTGAAGGATGCAAGATGGAAGAGGTCCTTGCAATGACTCTCGACTTTATGGAGGCAAAATATAATTCTTTAAATGGAAGCAACTCACAGGAGTTTCCTGCAATTTTAAGGTAAGGGCTTCTCCTAGACTCTTCAGGCACAGACAGTAGTAATAAAGACAGACCATCTTTTTGAGCAAGGTTTGCATTCACAAACAGGGGCCACTTACTTCATTTCACTGGCAGAAGTTGTATTTCTGGTAGAGACCTGAGCTGAAGGTGGAACATGATGTTCAGTTTTATTGTGTGATTTCTAATATATAGTGGAGTCCTTTGTATAACAGTGTTCTTGTCAAATGTGAGGAATAATTCAGATGAGTCTTCTGTTTGGAAAAGCATCATACGGTCCAAAGTGTGGCTTATTGACTTGAGTCATTCCTATTACTTTGAGAAATATAAATAAGTTGTCACTATCCTCACCAATAGAAGAAAAAGGATCTGGCTTTATGCATTTTGAACTGGATATGCCCATTAAAATCTATTGATGTTTTCAATCTGCTTTTCAGACACCGCATTAAAAAGTTAATTTAAATGCAAGGACAAATTAAAGTAAGGAGTGAACAATATAACAGAAGTAGATTTACAGAATGAGTAATATACACTGTGAAAAATGTAGGAACATTTTGGGCAGATTTTAATTATAGGATAGGCTTTCCTGTGGGGATGAACCAAGCCCAGAAAAGGTTTAAGGGCATCTCGATCCCCTGTGAGTGTTTTAGCTATGGAAAAGTATAGAAGTCCTGCCAATGGGATTTGCTTGATAAAAGGCACTCTAGTTTTCTTTGGGCTGTGTTCTTACCAGAAAAATGAACGAAATTGTGCTCCTCCAATGTAGCACGCTCGCACTGTCCGGAATAAGATAATGATTTCATGTATGTGATTTAAGAATATAAATTTGTGAAACTTTTCTGGGAAGAAAACTGGCAAATAGTATCTGAAATTTTGGCAATGCAGTTTATTTCTGTAACAGAAACTTTGTGTTTAGACATTGTCACGAACCCAGCCAAGACCGACCTACTCCAAATTATCCACTCCTACTTGACTTGCCACTAGCAGCTCCACTCAAGAACATATCCCATTGGAAGCAAGCTAGCAAATGGCCTATGCACATAAGGCGGCATTATTAATCACTTATGTAAGTCTGCTTATACATTTCTAGGTACCTGGAACCTCCTATGAAGAGGCAGGCCTCTATGAGGACGTGAGATATAAACCTGCAATGAGTTCAACCCCCATGAACACCTACTTGATAATTCTTACTCTGAGTGTATCTCAGGATCGCAAGGTCTGGATTTCCTTGCTCTGGGCATATTTTCTCTTGTAGGCTTAATAATTTACATTAGAGATAGCAGATCATCACTTATTAAACTTCTCTGAAACTTGGATTCAAGGGAACAGGTCCCATTGTGATTATTGATTGGCTAAGATATTACATTTCTTTATCTTATATCATTTAAATTCCATTTTCAGGACAGTGATGCCACTGTCAGATATGGAATATTTGTTTTGAAAAATAGCTTTTTATTACCTGCAGTTCTCCATCTCTGTTCCTCTTCATTGTGCTTTTCTTTGAGTTATTTTGTGTTAATAAATGTCAGTAAAGGTATTTGAGCACAAAATACAGTGTAATGCGTATTCCATTCATATCTCTTGCATGTTTTGAAGTCATAAAGGAAAGGATCCCTCTGCAACGTTTGAGACGCGTGTAAATATCTGAAGTAGTAAGTTATGCCCAAATATCAGATTCCCTGTGGAATTTCAAAAAACATGCCTTGAGAAATTGAAAGTAAATGTATTTTCAAACATTTGATTGAAAGGAGATGTCCCCTGCAGCTTGTTACCTCTTATGCACCACAAAGGGTGGAGACGCCTCGTTTACATATGGCCATCTTTGTGACACTTGGTCAGTTTCAGTTACGGCATTTACTTTATTGGGGCCTCACACCAGTGAAGCATCATTATTTTCCTTTTAGAGCTTACACATGTCCCCCACAACCAGCCCTTGGGTATGCACAGTATGCTAGAGTAGAAAATGCACACATAGGAGCCCATAAGGATGTTGGCGGGCCCACGCTGGTCGCACTTGCAGTGCAGGTGATGGTGTGGGAAGCTGGTCATCTCACACATCAGCATTGGATGCTTCTGCTCTCGCCTGTGCTTGTCACTGGCCTACCTCGTGGAAATGAAAGAAGGGGTCTGTGCCCGTTCTGTAGAACGAGGGGGTGCCACATGAGACCTAGTGGAAGTCAACATCAGCACAAGCATCTGCATCCTCTGCTAGCTTGAGCCTGGAGGCTACAGTACAGGAGGCATGCAGGGTGTGTCAGCAGACACAGAAAAGGGACCTATCTTAAAGATGGCACAAATATAGAAAATGGACGAGGGTGCAGGACTTCAGCTAGACAGTAATCTTTGAAATCAAAATACGGTTCACTGCAAATAAATCCAAAATCTTAAAAGAGAATATTTTTCATAAGCTAAAAGTGAACTCTATATCTCATACAGAATTTTTATAGTAGTGTCCATGATGGTCATTATTTTCTTTGCATGGTTCAGGTTGGTCTACAGAGGTTTTTTTTTTTTTAAACTTTTTTTTATTGCCATTTGGATAATACGTCAAGAAGATACAAATAGAGAGCAGGAATTCCCACTTCATATATCAAAATGTTTCACGTCACAGCATTGGTGCCGTAGAATCAGCTGAGTCACATATATGCATAGAACACATGGTAGTACCTTGGTGCAACGTAAACATTGGAGCACTGGTGGCGACTGATTCCATTTACTATGACCGTTATCGGAGTACAAGCATATGAATGCAATACATGTTGCTCTATTACACCGTGATTATTCGGGAGTCATGGCTATAGGCACCTATATGACAAACATATTAATCCAGATAATGAAAAGAGAAAAAAAAAACATGTACATAGTCATATCAAAACGAAGAACAAATGATGCCTAAAAGAAACCTCTAAGTCACCCGGCTGGCCCAAGGGGGATGGGGGGAGTACGAAGGGGATCATGACAAGAGGCCCAGCACAACCACTCCAGTGGTCCATCGGGGATGGGGCAGGGGAGCGCACAGCAGGGGGCAACAATCTCATCCCAGTAGCCCAGCAAGATCATCCATCACTTCAGTTAGGTCATTCATTCAACCCCAGGGTCTCCGACATGTCTCCCCTCAATATGTTCGGAGTGGTATTTTGGCGGGTATCCCACGCTCAGAGCACCTCCGCCCACAGCTCCACCAGTGGTCTGCACCGCACACCCCTGGTGTCATCCCTAAGCAGGGCCCTCTCTTCTGCCCTGGTCCATATATCAACATCTCCCTCCCAGTCTGCTACCGTGGGGCCCACCCTGGTCTTCCACTTTAGGGCTATGCGCCTCTTCGCTAGGATCAGGGCCATGTCTATAAATCTGGTGCCAACCCTACATGGCTTGGGCCTGGGAAACAGCCTCAAGAGACATACCTCTGCTAAACAAGGGAGTGAGTGTCCCAGTACTCCATTTAGTGCGGAAATTACTGCTATCCAGAATTTTCGGCGCCCTGGGCAGTCCCAAGTCATATGTTTAAACCCTGCATCACACCTTGGGCAGGCACGGGGATCGCCCCCATACATAACCTGTAGCCTATGGGGAGTTAAATCATGTGTAGGTAATTAAACTGAACATGTGTAAAGATAGTTCTCCTTAGATCTATTCCACTCAGCGTCCATCAGGTCCCTACCCACTAAGTGAGCCCATCTCTCCAGTGTCCCTGTTAGTGGTTTCGTGACCATGGCCAGTTGTGCTCTATAAAGCCATTTTACCAGGTGCCTCGCTGAGCCCAGTATCACCAGTACCTGTAGAACCTCATGTGTTTTATGCTCCCAGGCCACATATCCCTGAATGTCTTAGCTATCGAGTGGTATGTCAAAAATTGGCAGAGGGAAGACCAAAGTGGTCTATAATGACAGTTAACGAAATCAGTTCTCCTAGCTGAAAACAATTGCTCACTGTCACGAGGCCAGCCGCCGTTCATTCGACCAACTGCACACTTGTAAACTGCGGTGGGGGATTCCCTTGTGGCAACCCCACCAATGGCAAATCTGGGGCATACAGTGGTGCCCTAAGGGTATGCCAGAGACATCTCCGCCAGCACTGTAGCACCACCCTAAATAGAATCCCCGGTGTGGGTGCAGGTGTCCTCGAGTTAAGGAGCTTGGCCAGTAGGTGGCTCTGGTGGCCCGCCCGTCCAACGTGGCCCAGCAAATCAACAACCCTGCCTCAACCAGTGAGCCAGCCACTGGAGTTGGGCAGCCAGATAGTATAGTTCGAAATCAGGGGAACTCAACCCACCCATCTCTGGAGCCTTGCGCAGCACATCCAGTGAGACCCTGTTTCTCCCACCATCCCAGATCAAATCATGGGGTAGGGAGTTCAGGTAGTTAAACCAGGAGCGCAGGAGCGGGACAGGAAGATTCACAAAGTAATATAGGAATCTAGGGAGCATAATCATTTTGGACAGGGAGATGCGGGCAGTTTCAGGGTGCACCAGAATTGAATGCTGTTCTTAAGAGATCGGCACACTGGCCCCAAATTGCCCTCCCTGAGGTCCTCTAGATCATGGATCACCTGGATACCCAAATAACGAAAGGACTGGGGTGACCACGTCAATCTCGCTGGTATTCCAGCAGGCCGTGCCTTGTCCACTCTGATGGGGAACAGGTGTGTCTTGGACCTGTTAACCCGTAAGCCCAAAAGCTTAGAAAAGTCTTCAAGTAGCCCAATGGCGTGGGCCACGCCGTCCTGCCCGTCCCTCTAATGGAGCAGTAGATTGTCTGCATATAGCGAAATGACATGTGCCCTACCATCTATCACCGGGTTGTGGTCCTTCCCCCTCTGCCAAAAAAGCCCCGCCAAGGGCTCAATATCCAAAGCAAACCGCAAGGGAGACAAGGGGCACCCCTGCCTGGCACCCCATGGACCCCATACACCGCCAAAACCGTGCTGCCCATCTTCACCCATGCTGTAGGATTAGTGTAGAATAAATGCACCCAGCAAACCTAGTCCTCCCCCAACCCCATCCATCTCATAGTTGCATATAAAAAATTCCACTCCAAGGAGCCAAAGATTTTCTCAAGATCAATGGACATGATCAAGGCATCCGGGTAGGTAGCAGTCTCCCTATGTTGGTGAACGTCAAGTAGCCTACAAAGGTTCGCTGAAGTTGACCGTGTCGGGATAAACCCATTCTGGTCTTCTTGCACAAGATCTGTCATGTGTGGGAGCAACCTTGACGCTAAGATTTTGCTAAGAACTTTGAAATCCATGTTTAACATGGAAAGCGGGCAATATCCCGACGGGTCCGTGATGGATGTTTTGGGTTTAGGGAGGGGGATCACCATTGCCTACCTGGAGGAGGCTGGCAGGAATCCCAACCCCAGTGCTTCTGCATATACGGTCTCAAGCTTGGGGGTAAGACTGGAGGCAAATGCGGAGTAAAACTCTGCAGGGAGGCCATCCGGGCCAGGCGTCCTCCCCGTGGCCAATTCCCGGATGGCCTGCCAAATTACCTGGACTCTTCTGGGCCCTCCCAGGTTCTCACATACTGTCGGGTCCAATGCCCTCAATGGTAGAGATAAGAGGAAGTCTTCCAACTCCATTTGCAGAGGAGGCTCTTGGCTAGCATAAAGGATTTTATCATTTTCTTGAAAAGCTGCAGTGATGACCCTGGTGGCATATAACAGCTGTCCCCCCTCCTTTGAGGATTTGCGTGATGGGGGTTCCCATGGACTCAGAATGCACCAACCTGGCCATAAGCCTGCCTGAGCGCCCCCCTTCCTCATGCACCGTCTCTGTAGCACTTCAGGTCCAGGCAACTGAGTCGTTCCAGGGCGACATTATAGCTGCCTTTCGTTTCTGCTAGGGCCACCTGTGCATCCCCATCAGAGCCCAATCTATTACCCAGATCATGCATGCGCTGCTCAAGGTCCTTGAGTTCCTTGTTGAGCTCTCTCTCACCCCAACTGACTGTCTCATACACTGCCCCCTCACCACGACCTTAAAGGCGTCCCAGTTGATGAGGGGGTCCCTGGCAGTACCCAGATTGAATCGGAAATACCCTGAAACAGTGGACTGCAGAGTGTCAGAGCATGCGTCCTCAAGAAATGACGGGCAGAGGTGCCAAACCGGGGCTGTCGGCATCACACCACTGGGGCAGAAGGATAACAATAAGGGAGCATGGTCAGATAATGTCTGTCCCAAATACTCGGTGTGTGTAACGCTTGAGCATAAGTCAGATGAGCACATGAACAAGTCCAGCCGTGTATGCAGTCTATAGAGTGGGGAGTAATAGGAATAATCTCGCACCTGATCATGTTACACCATCCAAATGTCTACTAGACCCCAGTGGGCCACCCATTCGCCAAAGCCCTTGGATGTCTTATAGGCAGTCACTCCCTGAAGTGGGGGTGTGGTTCTATCCACGTGTACATTGGCCAAAAAATTAAAACCATCTCCCAATATTAAATCGTCAGCAACTAGTGAGGACAGTGGGATAGACAGGGCCCGAGGAAGCAGATCTGGTCCTTATTTGGCACATAGACACTACCCAACGTGACCTCCCTTCCCATTAGCCTGTCCTTAACGAGGACATATCTACCCCCAGGGTCAAAACTGGACCGAATCGCATCAAAGGGGGTCCCAGCCCTTTTCCATAACAGCCCCCCCCCGCCCGAGAGAAAGCGGAGTAGGACGTGGCAAAGATCTGACCTCGCCGTCTGCGCCCCAGACAGAGAATTTCCACAGATGTGAGATGAGTCTCCTGCAACATGACAATCTGTGCCCCCCCGACGGCACAAGTAGGGGTGAATGCTATGCCACTCAGAATATGAGCCCATACCCCGGACATTCCAATTCCAGTTTTATATTACAGTGACGGTCAGTCATGACATCCACCTAGTACACTCTCCATGCGTCCCAACCCCCAAACCCCCCGTCCACCCCACCAAGCCAGCTGCATCCCGAACCCACTGGGTGACTAAACAGAACCCCAACCATTAACTCCCACAACCAAGGGTAGTCCACCTACGGCTGGCCATCCAAACCTATAGGAAGACAGAACATACTTAAGGGAGAGCCACCTTCTTCGTACCAGTGGTGGTAATCTCATGCGGGGGGGAGGGGAGTTTCGCCGCCTATGCAAAAAGAGACCCAATTGAGTAGGCACGTGCTGGCCCATGTACAACAAGAGTCTAGAAAGGGGAGGGCCATTCTAGCAGCAGCGAAAGCAGTATAGCCAAAGGGAAATAAGTTGGCTCCTAAATTCCAAAACATCATAACAAACCACACTGCATGCCTCTAAGGGGTGAGTCAATCAGAATACACTTCAGATAATGTCATCAACAGACTGTGGGGTGATAATAGACATGCCTCTTCTCCCTAGCGCCAAGCTCCCTGAGTCAGAGGCCACCGATCGATGGTTGGAGGAAGTGTCTATGTCCCCAACTGACTTTTGGGAGCAGACACTCTCAACCACGGCTTGCAGCGCAGCTTTACGCTCTTCTTCAGTCTGGGAGATGGAGGTCCCCGCAGGGCCGGACCCCCAGCGGGTCTCCTAAGGCATCTCCTGGATTTACACCAGGCTGGCACCGGCTTCCCCCTACTCGACAGGGGGCGCCCCAGTTTTGTATGTTTCAGTCCAGGCCCACAATGCCTCCGGGCTATACAAGAGTGTGTTTTGCCATCCAGCATGATACGAAGCCGAGCCGGAAACATCAGGGAGTATTGTATACCCTCAGCGCAAAGTGGCTTCTTGGCCTCCCCAAAAGAGGCCCGCTGCTGTTGCTCTTTTGCTGTGAAGTCCGGGAATATGAGCACTCTACTGTTCTTAACTTCAAAAGGGCCATATGTCATGATCCCGATAGTGCAGCAATTTCACTATCACTAGTCGTGGCGGCCTACCTGGTGCCAGGGCACACGCTGGCACACGATGGGCCTGCTCCTGCATAAAAAAAATTGTAATGCAGTCATTTTGGGGCCGCAGTCGCTAGCCTCACTCAGTTGCCGCAAATGCCCGGATCCTCGGTCAAGCCGCCCAGCTATGGGCGGCCCCAGGGCCCGCCGGTCTCGGCCACTCCAAAAACCGGGGCCCCCGCCAACTCTGGCCAGGATCTAACAGGAGAAGAGATGGCCCGGCGTGGAGCCAAGGGTCTAGGTGTCTGCCATAGCCACGCCCCCCGAGGTTGGTCTTCAGAGGTGGTGTGTTTTCACACCTGTGCTTTTGTATGACCTGGAGCTGAAGGTAAGCTGGCATCCTGCAGTCTCCATCTTTGACGAGCCTAGAGCCAGCATTGTTTCTGAACAAGTGTGAGCGCCACATGCCCCATTTAGTTTGTGTGAATTTAGGTGGGAGGTGCTAATAGGGCAGGGGGATGGGGCAGTAACCCTATGTTTTCTCAATGTTTAGATACTGGAGTTGGTGCAGTTCAAGCATGCCAACCTCGTTGATGACAACTCCCTTGAGCATGTATCTTTAGGCTTGTTTGTAGCGCTGGCTGAGTGCTAGAATGGAAAGGCTTTTGTGTAGTGGCATGTCTGCCCACTGCAGCAGAGCCTGCAGGGCATGCAACAAGCCTGCCAGCCATGAAGGCGGCAGCGGAATCCTCTTGTTTTGCCCAATCGCCTGTGAATAATTGCTGGGCACTCCAATGGGATTTTCAAAAATGTTAAATCAATATAAGGAACCAGTGTGTCTGAAAGGGGACGACAGAGTAACCAGTGCCTCAGGGGGGCTGATCCATAGCCCGTTTTGTGTACGGTATACGCAGACAAAGTAAGTCGTTTCTAGCCAGACCTAAAAACATGGACTATGTGAAAACACACAGCCACAGGGGCGTAACGCAGGCTCCTGTGTTGTAGGAGGGAGCCCAAGCTTTCAAGGGGCGCTGTTCACCCCAAGGCCAACAAATATATTTGAGATATGGGAGACTCATGGGCCTGCTTCACATTCTGCAGGGGGAACCATCATTTTGCTTTACGTGAGGGGCGTAGAGTGGGGGGTACTTTAATTTTCTGGCTACACCCTTGCTTTACGTCACTGCACGACCACACCCTAGCCTTTAGTCCTGTTAATCGCCCTTCCAGATTGCGTTTGATGTAAACATTTGCGGGACCTAAGACCGTCAGTAATACTAGTTTAGAATGTATGTAACTCTTCTGAAAACCAGTTGATGAAAGTAAGCCTTTCTGTCTGTCTGTCTGTCTGAATAAAAGCGGACCTTGTGAAGCGCTAATTGTAAAACCAACAGTTGGGAGGCTCGAGGCATGTTGAAAGAGCGGATAATAGTAGGCTTTCCAGCCGTCCCATAACAAACCAGTCCAAATAAAAGGCTTAGGAAACCCTCTCATTGCTGAGCCGGAGCAATTAAGGTCGTGTGAGGTGACGGTTTTGATGATGTTTGGGTTTTCTTTGTTTAAGTGTGATTTTACCTGCCGCACGGTGATGCCGTGTTTGGTACTCTAGGGAGCCCTCTGGTTACGCGTTTCCTTCTGTTTCATTTATAACAAGACAGAAGCTATCGCAGAGTTATGAGGGTATCTGCTCTTGGTAGAGCTAAGACCTTCTCTTTAGAGGAGCGACATGATAAACTGCAGTTATCTGTTCGCAGCCCAACCTTAGGCAGTCCTTGCGCATATCTGACAACAAACTGTAAAACATTTAATGCTTCTGAAAAGGCATAGAAAAAAGTGAGGGGGATTAAAGTGCCTTTTAATAGAGAACAGCTGCTGTATAGATCCGTTAAAGTGAAATAAGACAAATTAAATGATGACGGATTGTTTAGTTAAATTTGCAAATGTGTTTTTCTATATATTATACTGTAAAGTGGCTAAAGATACTTTTACAATAGTCTAAGAATGCTACAAGCTGAGTGTCTAGCTCTCTTCTCTTCAGTTGTTTATGAGTAATTATGGCATATATCTGGATTTATAATTTTTAATAATCTCTGTTCATGCTGCTGGGAAAGGCAGCCCTTGTGCTGTCTGATGCTGTTACCGGCGCCCGCTGGGGGGCTGTGTATCCATTCACTCCTACAGAATCTGGTTTATTGTTACTTTGGGGACAATAAGTACTGTCTTAGATTGATCTCAGTACTATAATTCTCTTTATTATAATTTATGAGACGCAGTTAGTGACGCGATGATTAGAATCTTCAGAAGTAACCACTGTTTCTCATATGCGCCTATGAAAGGTGCTTTAGGGATGCAAGGAGCTGCGGTCCTTCAGGCACACCCACAAACACACATAATTGAACCCTCATGAGATTTCACACACAGGTGGACTTAAATTGAGAAGTCAGAGCAGTAAGTAAAATAACCTAGAAACAACATTCCTGCCACTTTTGAGGTTCTAGAGTCCTGCATGACTGTTCGTTATTGGATGGAATGTTGAAGTTTAATAAATTGCCGGAACGTTGCAAATCGATGAATAATGCAACTTTCTGGAGTGTCTTCAAAAAGCCAGGGGTGTACAGACTTATTACTTGTTGTCAGGAGTATAATTAAGAAAGCCAGATATTGCATTGGCGCTTATTTTTGAAGATAAAAAGTAGTGTATAGCTTGGACAAATGGGTTTCGTGAGTGCACTGAGGCAGATGATGCCCAAGTCTAACCATGTCTCTTAAAGAGAAACCTGTAGCTAGAGGTAGTAAGGATGATTTTAGGGAAGAGCCCATTTCTTTCTCGAGGAAAGGAAAGTAAAATACTTTCAGTCGTAGGCTTTCATTGACAGTAGATTGGTCAAGTGAGTTTCGGTTTTAGAGACTTGTAGCATCCGGAGACCAGTGGCATGCCTGGCCATTTAGTGACCAGCCTGAGAAAACCTTAATCTGTCAACATTGTTACTAGACTGCTCTGCCTACCTCTTCGCTCACACCTCTAGCGACAGTCATGACCGTCAGCTGAAGAGTAGCCGCATACGCTTGAGTTCCAGACTCTGCCTGATCTTAACCCACTGTAACAACATAATATAACATGTGTATTGGTAAAGTGCACGCTCACCCATAGGCATCTTGGCACTGAATAACAGATGTTTATTGTTACCCAACTCAATGGTACTCATTTTGTCGACATCAGATAGATGAAATGCTGAGTGGAACCCCCGAGATTTGAACCTGTGACCATAAGGTCGAACACAGGCTCCTGCAGTGGAAGCATTTGTCCACTGAGCCACCAGACAAAGTGGGTTACTTAATCCACGAGGAGGGGCACCTTTTGAAAGTTTTAGACTGAAGCACCAGAAAACAGGGTTGAAGGTCTCAACATGCTCATTACCCAGATAGCATCTACAACAACCCTTTTGTGGGAATATGAGCCATGAATGGAGGAGAATACAAAGATCACGTGAACAAAGTACCAGCATGCACCAGGTAAGGTAATCGACTCCTTCAAAGCCCCACCAGCCAACATTAACAACTTTGGCTTGGTGAACCCTCTAGGAGACATGTTGAATAAAAGGCTTTTTTGGTGCTGAATGTTACCCTAAAAAGACTGATTATGGCTCATTTTCAAAATTTTAACTTTGCTACCTATAACCTGCTGCAGAGAAGGTAATTATCACTATTATCTTAAGATGTTTCACTTATCTTTTGACTGGTCTGTATTCATTTCAGGGTTATTGTTGCTTTGCAGCCTCCCATAGCTGTAAGATTAAGGGTCTGAATTAGACTTTGGCAGATGGAGTAAAGATAGCCAGGGCGGTGGAGGGCTTTAAATCTGCCTCCCTGCCTTTACTCTGCCCGGCACATTCAGAGTTCTCCACCAGACCTGCAGTGAACTCTCTGGGTTTGTATGAAATGCTATCATGGCGGTTCATACAAATTCATTTTGCTGTCCGTCCAGCATTGGTGATGGATGCTTGCACCAAAATTTTCAACGTTTTTTCCCCCAAAACAGACTCCCAAAGCCGAAGTTTGTTGCTGGAAAAGAAAACTTTAATGACCCAACACCATGGGAGTTTTCTCTCATGGTGTAGTGGTCATTGTGTATTTTTACTATCTCTAACCACCAGGTTATTCCTGATGATGACAGATGATTAGAAAAAACATTTGACCACCCTCTCTAAATAAAGCTGACAGTCAGATGGCTTATCTTCAGCCAGTCGTACTCCCTTGGGCTTTCAGCATAAGATTTACGCTAATGAAGTAAATGCCTTACTTGCCTTTCAAATGCCACATGTAGTGGAGACATGCCCAGACTGCGCCAGATAACAGGACACCTGCCCCTGAGCTGTGCATGACCAAACCTTCTCTACAGCTTTAACGGACCTGCATCTCTTGGCTGCTCTAAGGCCCCCCCTGCCACCCCTGTCTTCACAGGGGTCTTTTCAGCTCTTGAGAATGTTGTTTCTCTTGTTCCAACCCTGTAATTTCTCTGAAGCCCACCAATCTACCACTCAGTACTTCTTTTGTCCCTCATCCACCTATTTCTGGCAGAGACTTTGAAATGCTTCCACTCCCTTCCCTATCCCCTTCTGAGAAAGACCCACAACTGAAATGTCTCTACAAATGCTCGGTCCATTCCCAAACGTAAAATTGAAGTCTGGGATCTAATTTACCTCCACCCTCCTGATTTATGCTTTATCACAGAGACCTCATTAAATCCAGCCTCGATATTGCTGCAGCCACTACCCCGGCAACAAATAGCCCAGATGAGCTAGACACTCTAAAGTGGGTGGTGGATTAGTCTTATTACTCTGCTATAATATTTCCGACAACACCTGCAATGGCAGTTGCTTTGACTAGCTAGAATACTTGATCTTCAGTCTAAAAATGAACACCTACTTACCTTTCATGGTGCCCTGAGATACAGGCCCCGTAGCTCAAAGAAGGACTTCAGCCACAAACTCTTTGATCCTATAATGCCTTATCTTCTCAAATATTAAAATCAATCAATCAGGATTTATAAAGTGGGGCAAATCACCCGTTAGGATCTCAAGGTACTGGAGTTCCTAGCTGCTTTGTGGTGCTCTGTTCATTCAAACAGCCAGGTCATGAGTCCTTTCCTCAATTCCCTGAGTAATGAGGCGGTCCTGAGGGGCAGGAAAAGATCGTTCCAGGCTTTGGCCGCCAGGTGAGAGAAGGAGCGTCCTCCGCTGTTGGCTCGGTGGATCCCGGGTGGGTGTCTGGGAGGAAGAGGGAAGCAGATCCCAGGTTGGTTGATGAAAGGTCATTTGTTTGTTGATGTATGCTGGTCCTTCATTGTGCAAGGCTTTTTATGTGTGGATCAGCATCTTGAACTGCCATCTCTTCTGGATCGGGAGCCAGTGTAGCTTCTAGCGGTGCGGAGTGATGGGAGTCCATCCGGGGAGGTCGAGGATGAGTCTTGCGCTGAGTTTTGTATTGTCTCTAGTCTCTTCAGGTGGCGTACAGTGATTTCTACTTAGAAAGTGTTCCCATAGTCCAGTTTGCTGGTGATGAGGGCCTGAATGACGGTCCTTCTGGTGTTGATTAGGCGCTACCTAAAAACCTTATGGAGTATGCGTTGGGTGTAGAAGCAGGCGGATGAGACTGCTTTTACCTGTTTCTGCATAGATAAGTTGCTGTCCAAGATGATGCTTAAGTTGCGGGCATGGTCTGTCAGGGCGGGGGAAGGGCAGAGTTCAGCAGGCCACCAAGTGTTGTTCCATGGCCAGGTGTTGTTCCCAAAGATGAGGACTTCTGTTTTGTCCATGTTGAGCTTGAGACCGTTGTCCTTTATCCAGTCTGCGACATTAGTTATACATCTGTGGAAGTTGGCTGTGGTGGTGGAGGGGTCTTCTGATAGTGAGAGGATGAGCTGGGTGTTGTCCGCATTGGAGATGACGTTGAGTCAGTTCGATCTGTCAGTGTTGGCTAGTGGGGTTATGTACATGTTGAATAGGGTGGGGCTGAGGAACGATCCTTGTGCGACGCCGCAGATGATCTTCTTGGGTTCCGAGGTGAACGGTGGGAGCAGTATTCTCTGGGTTCTTACAGTGAGGTATGAGGTGATCTATTTGAGAGCGTCTCCCTGGATTCTGATTTGGTGCAGTCTGTTGATCAAGATGTGGGGGACGGTGTAAAAGTCGGCTGACAGGCCCTGTAGGATGAGGGCTGCTGTTTCGACGCGGTCCAGGAAGTCCCTGATGTCGTCGGTGGCTGCAATCAGGGCTGTCTCGGTGGTGTGGGTGGCTCAAAATCCAGATTGAGAGGGGTCCAGGAGGTTGCAGTGTTCCCGGTGTTCGGTGAGTTGCTGGTTTATTGCCTTTTTGAGAACCTTTGCCGGAAAGGGAAGCAAGGAGATGTGCTGGTAGTTATTCAGTTTTGTATAATGTAGTGTAATGTGATTTCAAATTTCATCATTATTTTTTCCATTATTGAGTCTATAACACTACTTGATGACATAAGTTGTCAGCCTTCCTCAAATGGTCACCATCCCCAACCACCAAGTGGGCCACATACTCGGCCATATCTTCTAAAATATAGTGAATCTCCAGACTGACACCACTTTTCCCATGACCTGGACTGACCAATGCCTCATAATGTTTCTTATCCCTGTCCCCCCAAGCATAGCATAACTCCACCATAACCCACAGTATAATTAAATTCAGATGCTGAGACTAATAACCAAGGACTGGCTTGGAGACGCCTAACATTCCTCTACCCCCAGACAGCGAGACTTGTATCTCTTGGGCAGCTAAAGGATTCAGTCAGTTGATAAATAATGCATTTGATTCTGTAGGCCCTTCAAGTGAGCACTCTCCCACCCCCAAGCGCAAAACTCCTTTGGCTAAATGTCACACTGCCTAAGGGACCTCAAACACCTCTGCAAACGCTTGGAGCAAGAAACCGACAAAAATACATATAAAGTCACTCTAAGAAATTATCGTAGGCAAATCCAGTGCACTCGCTAGGACTTCATTGTTAACCTCATCCACTCTAGCTCCCACACCTTACAAAAATTCTTTAGTATCATTGAAGAATTCTCCCATCTGAATACCTACTCTCAATCAATCTCTTCCTCACATTCCCTCTGCACCGCACTTTAAGCGTTTGTCCAGGATAAAATTAACACCATCTATTCTAACTTTGCTGCCCAACGTACTGTTAGAACCCTTCCTTTCATAAATATTTACTCTTCTTCCTTTCAGGGTAGCTCTGTAGTCAAACGTGCCTCGGTGAATGTAGGTATTGTCTGCAAATCCATGTGCTCCATCAAATCAGGATCCCCTAACGATACAGGCCTATACTTAATTTTTCTCCTGTTGCCAAGAACACTTCAGTGCAGCCTTAACTAATCTATGTAATCTCTTTCTCACCACATCTGAACTGCCATGAAAATGGAAGCATACCAACGTCCTTCCCTGCTTAAAAAAACCTCTGCACATCCTCAGATGCTTGCAAATAATAGACCTATATCCTTGTTGCACTTCTCTGCAAAGGTGCTGAAAAGATGGTTAATTCACAGCTCACAAATTATTTGAAGACCAACAACCTTCTTGACCCAGTTTGGACCTCAGAAAGTAGTAATATCACTGTACGCCAATGACATTCTGTTGTTGGTTAGAAATCTAGAAATTGATTCAATTGTCCCTGACCATAGTGGGAAGAATAGTACTAATGAATATGGTGATCTTAACACAGTTATTGTATTTATTTCTGAACATACCCGTGCCATTTTACCATAGTTTTTGTGTCTAACCGCGCACACTCCTAACTAAACTCGCTGAGGCTGGTAAACAGAGGAGTATAAGCTTAAAAATCCTACAAAAGCCATATGCACAGGGTGGGTTTGCGATACCAAATTTTGAGGTATATTACCTGATAGCTCAGGCACCATTTGTGATACATTGGTTTCACAACACTAGGCAAGTACTGCACAGAGGCCTGGAGATGGACCTCACAGAACCATAACCACTCGAAACTGTACTACTGAAATGACCAATCAGACCCACAGATGAAATACACTCTGTACATTATGCAATATGGGCTAGACTGGTGCTGTTATGTGAAATTGAGGCAATGCATTCACCATACATACTCTTAAAGCAACTCCAGAATAGCCATAACAAGGGAAAGATATGTGGTTAAGAACTTACAGTTGAGGAAGATTTATAGGATGGGAGCTCTCTATAAAGATATAAGCTGTTTATTTCTAGGACTGAATATCTCAGTAGGGTAAGTTCCTACCCCCTAGATGTTTATCACTGTCACAGATTAAGAGAATCAGTCAAGCAGGTTTTCCCTGCCTTTTCACAAGAACCTGAGGAGTCGAAATTGTTGTCTTTGGTAGCTACGGCGTCGGTCCCTAGGAAACTTGTCACAATGATATGTAATATGGTTCAAATTGATATGAAATTGGATGTTAATAGAACTAAGGAGAGTAACCACAAGATATGGGAATAGAGATGCCACAGGAACATTAGGAATATTGTCAACAAACCAAGGATGTGTCTATGAATGGTCGACATAGATTACTCCATTATAACTATTTGCATCAACTGTACCATACACCAGTCAGTATGGTAAGGTATGGCAGTAGGGACAGTGATAATTGTATCAGGTGCCAGAACCAGGATTTGGCATGGACCTCCACAAAAATAGCTGCTTTCTGGCATCAACTATTTTGACATTAAACAAGATGACAGAATTGACTCTGATGGCTGAACGAATACTCGGACTACTAGGATATGTGAAAAAAATACAACAAATTTGTGAGCATAGCACTGTTGTTGGGGAAGAGACAAGTGGCAATGACCTGGAACGGGATGGCAGAACCCACTATAGAGGCCTGGATGAAAGATATAGCCCAATGTAATTGGCACTCTAAGACTTCTAATAGGCTCTTCTCTGTCTCATCGCGTCCAAATGATATTTGAGGGCCCTTCAGAAGACATTTGTCAATGAAGGATGCGGGGTAGACCCAGTCGAGGGAGTGGGCAGTCTAAACGGTACATGAGATATGAAAGTCTTTCATTCACATGCGTTGCTATATATATATATATATTGCTGACCCCAGAGTTCAGATGCGAGCTGACCCAGTTAGTGGAAAAATATTATAGGAATGTGGAAAAAATGTAAATCCATATTTGTAAAGCGCGAACTGCTCACCCTTACGGGTCTCAAGGCGCTGGGGGCCGTCGTGGAAATTAAGTGAGCTATTGCCCAGAGTCACATGGTGCTGAGCTGAGCTGCCGCCGGAGCCGGGGATCGAACCGTGAGCCCTGTGCTCCTAAGTCAGCTGCCCTGGCCGCTGCACCACACCTCTCCACTGTGCTGCTTGTTTGGTCAGAGGCAGCTCCTCCGTTAAGGCGGAGGAGCGTCACCCCACTACTTTAAAAGCAGTGCAAAGGAAAAATAAAATGATACTAATGGATCGTTATAATAATTTAATTTTTAGTGTTGCAGTTGCACTACAGCCAGGTTAAGTAAGGCCGTGGCCAGGCTCCTGTGACGTAGAGGGACGTCACTCCTGTGACGTCAGTGGCTGCACCTTACGTGCACATGACGGTTTGGCCAGCCATCTCGGGACGGCCAAACCATCATGCACACTTCGCATGTTCTCCACAGGCTGTGTTGCACAGCCTGGGTGGAAAAAATGCCCAGACTCCAAGTCCCTCTCGGAGTGCCGAACCACAACGCTCAGACCAATCACAATGCTTCTGTAAGGCAGCAGCGTGGTTGGTCAGGGGAGTCTGGGAGCCTGGGTGCTTCCTGGTTCCTGCGTCGGAGGAGAAGCAGCGGCTGACGACGGCAACCACCAGGTAAGTTTCTTTTCTTTTTTTTCCCCTAACCCCCCCACTGTTCCCTGCCAGCTGCCACTGTTTGATTAGTAATGTTATGCACTATATATATATGGTGTACTATGGCTACATGTTATGATTTGAAAATGGTAAATGAAAAGTTTTTTAAAAAAACAACAATCTTTTTGACTATGAACAGTCTGGCTTCAGACTGGTCCACAGTACTGATACAATTCCACTGACAGAAACTGACGATATCCGAAGCTTCTTGGATCAGAGCACCTCTGCTCTGATCCTGATGCATCCCTTTATGGCATACGACACGATCTCCCACGCCATTCTACTGAAGTGCATGCATGAACTCACCATCTGCCATTGATGCTTTTGATTTGGTTTAGATCCTTTCTGACAAACCGATACCAAACCTTTCTGCTCCCCCTTTAAAACTCAGATACCACCAAGCTAACTTAAGAATTCCTTTAGGGCTCCTCCCTAAGCCTGACTCTTTTTAATATGTACATAAACCACTACCCTGGCTGGGACATTCAAATCTTACAGCTTCTAAATAGTTTCCAATGTGGATGATACTCAGTTAGTCATCTCCATTGCTGATTATTTTGAGAAACCTCAGGCACACTTTCATGGTTGTATGTTACTAGTTGCCATCTGGTTGAAGGCTAATTACCTGAAGCTAAATGAAATAAAATCAAAGATGATCCCCTTTGTCAAACCCTCCTCCACTACTAAATCTGGTGGCACAAAGAGTTTTTAACCCCACCCTAAATCAAGACTCCCCTAGGAATTTGGATATAATTCTAGACAAAAGCCTCTCCATGGCTGATCAAGTCACCTCCATATGTACATCCTGCTTTGGGATCGTTTGAATACTTTGTAAGGTGTTCAAATGGCTCCCTGTAAGCACTCATAAAATTGTCACTCCATCAATGATTACCAGCCCCCTCGACTACAGTAATGCCCTTGACTTTGGCATCCCTGACAGTGGCTCGACTGGTCCTCAACTTTCTGATCTGTACCTCAGTGGTCTCCATCTCAAATCCCTGCACTGGCTCCTTATGCTTATATGTGCGTTTTGAAAATGCTGTGTCACATCCACAAAGCTCTTCTTAACAAAGTCCAAGACTCTCTGAACATAAGGATATCTCTTAGAAAGCCATTGAGAGTGCTCCACATTTGTACTTTACAGCTTGCATCTGTTCCACCTGTCTGCCATGTGTGAACCGAATCCACAAATTCCTTACATGAACAGTTTCTTGGCTCCAGACTGGATCTGGATAAAAAGTATGCATAGCTGGTCACTGGCACGAGGTGGAGGTGGCAATATTGTATAAAAAAGAGACTGCACTGGCTCTGGTTGTGATAACAGCAAAGTAATGTCAGTTTTGTTTTTTACTGGCCCATGATAGACATGGGTTCCAGAGCCTCAAATCATTTTGGTTGTTTTTTGATATAGCTTTTGACCTTTCCCATCGTTAGATACTATTGCCCAAATCTGATGGTTTTAAGCACTGTCACTCTTGTCAAAGGCCGATATCTTGTAGAGACTTCTAGCGGCAGACTCCTTACCTTAGAATAATCCCCAGGCGTCAGACTGGATCTGGAAACTTTTCGAGCAGTCGTTTGGCTCCGCGTCGGCATCATTGGTGTTGCCAGTGCCGGAAGTGACATGCACGCTGCCTATATAGGCGCCCCCTAGCCCGCTGACATTAGTTATTTTCCTTCCACACCAGTAGGCAAGGATCCGGAGAGAGCTACTTCCAGTCATTTTTTGACTGACTTTTTTCAACATTTTTGTCGAAGCTGTTTGTGAGACTTTGTCTCCTGCTGTGATAGGGATGTCCCCTATGAAGTCAGCTGCTTTTAAACCCTGTGGTGCCTGTCACAGGCAGATGTCTTTACCAGACCCACACCTGGTTTGTCTATGGTGCTTGGAGGGGTACCCCGACTCCAACCCCTGCGAAGACTGCCACACCATGGACCAGAAGCTGTTACGGGAGCGCTCTTTGAAGCTCTTCGCTGGCTGATGTCAGACAACCCCGCAATAATCCAGATCCCGGTTGCATGGAAGGTCACTGGTTCCACACACGGAGCAGCTCTCGATGTTCATCAATAATCTCAGTCGAAGTCTTCATCACACAAAAAGTCCAAGAAGCCGAAGCGTTCTTTGACTTCACAGCACCAGTCCAAGTCTAACACGACACAATCCAGGCCTCACTCCCACACATCCACCGCAGGTCCAGTGTTTCCCAGAGCTGGCGCGACACTCATCCAACTCAGAGTTTTATGAGGCCATGCACCTTATATTTGGGCAGCCCAACACTTCTGGAATGCCTTTGGACCCCATGGATTTGGAGGGAGCCCCCATTGGATTTCCACCTGCGGGTTCGCCCTCGGTACCAGTTGGGCCCCTTAGATCCAGTGCCTGATCCGGAGCAGAACTGCCTGTAAGACTGTGACATTTCTTGGAGCCCACACTAGTGCTGCCATTTCCGGTACTGCCAACGCCCCGTGGTGGCGTTGGCCCCATCGCCATTCCCGATTCCAATACAGAGCCAGATGGACATGGTTCTGCACTGGCCAGAACTATGCCCTCCAAGTTGGAGCCCGTGCCTTTATCTTTTGACAGGCCTGGAGAGGGAGATGGTTGGAAGAAGTGTCAGGACCCTTATGGTTACTCACACCTCCTTGATGAACCTGGGGACAACTGGTACGAGGAACTGTTGGATGCCAGTGGATTGGATACCTCACTCGATTCAGGCTTGGTCTCACCTCCTACCGTGGCTATGAAGGAAGGGGCTTCCTTTGCCATGGTGGTGCGAAGGGCGGCTAAGGTTATGGACCTTCAGCTGGCTAGGGTGGCAGTCAAGACAAACTTCTTGACAGAGGTGCTTCAGCTGGGAGTTGCCCCCTTTGAACCTCTTCTCCCATTTAATGTAGCCTTTACAGATGTTTTGCTTTGGTGCCTGGTCCAAACCCTGCCTTGGCGGCAATTGCCCACAAGGCGGGACATTGTCCACAGGACAATTGCCCCCCACCACCGCCCGCTCTTGGGGTCCCCAGTTTCCTCACCCAGCACCCCACCCCAGAGAGCTTGGTAGTCCAAGCCTCCACCTCCAGAGTCAACCCTGGTGCATTTCCTACCACTCCACTGGATAGGGAATCGATGACGCTGGGCACCATTGACAAGAGGAAGTTCTCCTCCACCAGCTTAGCCCTGCGGTCATTGAAAACTGCGTGCCTTTTGGGCAGATACACCCACACAGTTTGGGTTTCAGTTGCACAAGTGCTGCCATTGGTCTCATTGGAGGCCCGAGCCATACTGTCACAGGTGATTGCATATGGCAGAGACACAGCTAAGTTCACTCTTCGCTGTGGCCTGGACATAACCAACTTGCTAGTCAGAGCAATAGCGTCGTCGGTGGCACTCAGATGCCACTCCTGGTTGAGAATCACTGATTTTTCGGGGGATGTCCAAGCTTCCCTTGTGGACATGCCCTATGATGACTTCCACCTGTTTGGCAAAAAGGCAGACTCAGAGCTGGAGTGCTTTAAGGACATATGCAAAAGAAACAATTGATGGACGGAATGCTGGACAATGCAAACATTCACCCCCAGTTACAAGGATCTGGGTTAAATCCATCATTCTTTTGCTCACCACACCACCCCAGTGTGGACCCAGCCATATGCAAATCAGTCTTCACCCTGTTCCTTGTGGGAACTGTCCAGCCCGAACTGCCGAGCCAGGTCCTCCCTGGACCGGAAACAAGCATCCTGGGACCGGTTTCAGGGCATCACCCTTCATCAGCCAGGCTAGCTTGAATCCAGTGGTGTAGTGAGCACGGGACCCACGTCTGGGCATACCCTTCCCACTTAGGCATTTGTCACCCCGAGTGGGACGGGTATGCCCAGACGTGGGTCCCGTGCTCTCCATGTCACTGGAGTCAAGCTATCCTGGCTGATGAGGGGTGAAACCGCGAAACCGGTCCTAGGATGCTTATTTCCAGTCCAGGGAGGACCTGGCCTGGCGGTTCGGGCTGGACTGTTCCCATTGGGCACAGGGTCAAGACTGATTTGCATATGGCTGGGTTCAAACTGGAATGGCATGATGAGCAAAAAAACGATGGATTTAAGCCCAGATCTCTGTACTGGGGTGAATGTATGACATTGTTCTGCATTCTGTCCATCAATTATTCTTTTTGCATTTGTCACCCTGAGTGATACGGGTATGCCCAGACGTAGGTCCCGTGCTCTCCATGTTACTGGAGTCAAGCTATCCTGGCTGATGAGGGGTGAAACCCCGAAACCGGTCCTAGGATGCTTGTTTCCAGTCCAGGGAGGACCTGGCCTGGCGGTTCAGGCTGGACTGTTCCCATTGGGCACAGGGTCAAGACTGATTTGCATATGGCTGGGTTCAAACTGGAATGGCATGGTGAGCAAAAAAACAATGGATTTAAGCCCAGATCTCTGTACTGGGGTGAATGTATGACATTGTTCTGTATTCTGTCCATCAGTTGTTCTTTTTGAATTTGTCACCCAGAGTGGGATGGGTATGCCCAGACGTGGGTCCTGTGCTCTCCATGTCACTGGAGTCAAGCTATCCTGGCTGATGAGGGGTGAAACCCCGAAACCGTTCCTAGGATGCTTTTTTCCAGTCCAGGGAGGACCTGGCCTGGCAGTTCGGGCTGGACTGTTCCCATTGGGCACAGGGTCAAGACTGATTTGCATATGGCTGGGTTCAAACTGGAATGGCATGGTGAGCAAAAAACGGTGGATTTAGGCCCAGATCTCTGTACTTGGGTGAATGTATAACATTGTTCTGCATTCTGTCCATCAACTGCCAGGTTCTTTTGCCTCTATATGCCCTGCCAACCCCAATCTGCCTTTCGCCCCTTCCGCGGCTACGGTATGGGCTACCAACTGCATCCTTCCCCACCCAACCACCAAGGCCAACAGGCTTGCCAGCATTTTCAAGACCACAGACGTGGTTCCACATACCATGTGGTACCACCAGCCGGAGGCCGACCCAGTCCGCCACCCCCTCCAGCAGCCACAGCCTCTAAAACCCGTTAGTTTGCTCTCATACCATCACGGGCATCCAGTGGGGGACAAGATCCTGCCACCATCTGCCCCATTGGCAGTCCATAACTTTGGACAAGTGGGTACTCCAGATTATTTAGTGAGGTTATTTCATCCTCTTTTTGGAAACCCTGCTACCTATGCCACCGTCTTACGACCTTCTTACCACTGGCTGATGGATGACCACCTCTCTCTGTTCCATCTTTAACTACAGGCTCTTTTGGCCAAAGGAGCTATCGATAGGGTGCCGGCTCAGAATTAGGTTGTGGTTGCTATTTGTGCTATCTTCTGGTGCCCAAAAAGGACAGAGGCCTTCGCCCTATTCTAGACCTGCACCCTCTCAACTTCTTCCTGAAAAAGGAGGAGCTCTGTATGCTCACATTGGGTCAGGTTCTGTCTGCCCTCGACCCTGGAGACTGGATGGTAGCGCTGGATTCGCATGATGCCGCCTTCCATATTCCTGTCAGGCCTACCTGCAAGCATTACCTGCAGTTCATGGTAGGTCACGGGCATTATCAGTTCACTGTTCTTGGCCTTACCAGTGTCCTTGGGTCTTTACCAAGGTGATGGTGGTGGTTGCAGCTCATCTGAGGAGATCAGGGGTACCAGTCTTCTCCTTCAACAACCGGCTGTTGAAGGCGGGCACATGCCAGGTGGTCATCTCCCATCTCCAGAATACGGCGGACTGACTTCACTTGCTTGGGTTCACTATAAACTTGCGGAAGGCACACCTGAGTCCTTCCCAGATGCATCCTTTCATCGGAGCTGTTCTGAACACAGTGAAGTTTCAAGCCTATCCTACAGAACGGAGAGTCCAGAATATTTGGAATATGACTCCAATGTTTTCAGCCCCTATCCTGGACTTCATTGAGATTGCCTCTGAGGCTGTTGGGTCTCATAGCCTCCTGCAATCTGCTGGTGAGACATGCCCATTGGCATATGTGGGCTCAGCAGCAGGACCTGAAGTCCCAGTGGGCGCAGCATTAGGGGAACCTCTCCGACCTGATCCAGATCCCGAATGGAGCTGCAAAAGACCTGCAGCAATGGATTACAAACCACAAATGGGTCATCTGCAGACTCCTTTCTCATTCCCAACCAGAGCTGACTGTAGTGACAGATGCATCACTCCTGAGAAGAGGCGGCCATCTGGGAGAGGTGAAGATCAGAGGGCTCTGGTCTCCAGTAGAGTCCCAGCTCCACATTGACTTGCTGGCGCTGAGGGCAATCCGACTGGCATTGAAAACCTTTCTTCATTCGATCAAGGGAAGGCTAGTGCAGGTGTTCACGAACAACAGCACTGTCATGTAGTAGTGCAACAAACATTGTGGGGTGGGGTTGTGGACCCTGTGCCAACATGTCTGTGGACATGGCTGGAATGTCAGGGTGTTTCTCTGGTGGTTCTACATCTGGCGGGCTCTCTGAAAGCCAGAGTGGACTAACTCAGGTGTTGATGCCTAGCAGATCACGAATGGTGTCACCATCTGGAGAAAACTCAATGTCAGCACTTCTGCATGCTGAGTTTCTAAGGCAACTCTTGCTCAGAGATACTTTTCATCCCAAGTGGAACTCAGGCCTCCTGTATGCCTTTCTGCCGATACCACTCATGCTCAGAGATCTCAAGAAGATCAGGCACGACTGGGCCCAGGTTTCTCTTGTGATGCCGGATTGGGCAGGAAGAGTTTGGTATCCCAAACTCCTGAGTGTCTGTCCTCTAATCAGGCTGCCTTTTTGGGAGGATCTACTGTTACAGCAACCAGCCAGGTCCTGCACCCGAACCTGTGCACACTCCATTGAGCGAACACAGTTGCCAGTTTTCGACCTTCCTTAGGATGTTTACAATGTCATCCTGGCAGCCAGGTGTCCCTCAACCAACACAATGTATGCCTGCCATTGTCAGACACGTGCGCCTTTATGTGCCTCCAAAGATGTTGATCCCTTTTTTACACTCTTGTCCAAGTTTTATTGTTCGTTCTTTCCCTGGCACAGCAAGGCTTTGCTTTCGGCCCTGTAAAAGGTTACCTTTCATCCTGTTCGGCTTTCTTGCGGTTGCCAGACCAACCTTTCTTTGTTCAAGCCACCTGTGTGACTAGTTTTTTAAAGGGACTTCAACACCTGTTCCCTCCACGACCATTCATCATGCCCCAATTGGATCTCAATCATGTCCTGACCTTACTGATCTGTGCGCCCTTCGAGCCTCTACACAACTGTTCCCTTCGTTTACTCACCATAAAAGTGGCTTTTCTGGTGGTCATAAGATCGGCCTGGAGGGTCAGTTAGTTGCAAGCACTTTCTGTGCACTTTCACTACACGACATTCTACCTGGACAAACTGGTACTGAGAACCTGTGCCTCCTATTTTCCAAACATAGTAACATCTTTCGTGTGGCCCAGAATATTACCTTGCCTGCCACCTTTGCCCCTCCTCACCTTTAGTTCTGGGTGGGTGATCAGCTCTTCACTGGGTACGTCAGGATACAAAAAGGAAAGGCCATGCAGAAACGAACCAGCTCACGCTGGATTGTTCTCTGCATAAAATCTGCTATGAATTGGCCAAGAACAACCCCTTGAGGGCTTGTGTGTTCATTCCATCAGAGCCAATGCTGCGACCATTGTGTTAGCTCGCTGAGTTCTGGTCTTGGACATCTGCCAGGCTGCAACGCGGGCATCTCTGCACACGTTTACTGAGCACTACTGCCTGGACAGTCAAGTCCGTCTGCACTTTATACGACTGATCCTGCAGGACTTCTTGGTCTTGTCTGTTAGCAGACCCACCTCCAGGGAGGTATTGCTTGGGTATCTATTCTAAAGTAAGGAATCTATGGCTAGAAGTCTTTGGTAACATCTTATCTGTTAGGGACTATATCTAGCTGTAGATTTCTTACCGACCCTTCTATCCTCCCCTCTCTGCGAATGGATTTCTCTGTGTAGGGTAACCCTTCTCAGCTGCCATACTTACATCTCCTCTTTTTCAGCCAGATGTGATGCCATATCTATAGTTTGCCATTGGAACAGCTATGTTTTCTGTCCCTCCGACTCCAGCAGTGTCGAAATCGATGCCTGCTATATCATTTGCCGGTGCCGGCTCAGGCTCCGATAAAGCATTTCTCAGAGAAAGCAGACACTCATGAAGATGTCTAGGCTAACAGCCGTTTATTATTTAAGGTTATTTTAATTTTCTTCTTCAATTCAAGCAACAAGACAAAAAATCTTTTCAGAATGTTAGACATTTCTGGGTCTGATTCCAACGCTACTACTTTTCCTAACCAATGCCAAGGACAGTACTAATGTGCCTGCTTGCTACTACACTTAAAATGTGCAGGTGATTTACATACCTCTTAAAGGTGGATTTTCCATTCTTTCCATCCTCTTCCTTTATCCTTTATTTACATAACAAATAACAAATATAACTTTCTCTGTTTACTGAGATGTTGGCAATCATTCAAAGATTAGATGCCATTTTGCCCTTTTTTGATGCAGTGACAGACCGTTTGAAGATAGCTGGGATAAACGTAATTTGGCTTCTGTGGTAGTTAGTTATGTTTACAGTAAATATAGGGATCTCCCTACTCTCCCGGGTCATTTTTCTACTCACTCGACAACGGACAGGTTGATTGTTCAGAATTCATGTAAAAACAAGAAAAAGTAAATTCCTACTTTTGCACGAGACAGGGAATCCAAAGGATCACAGAGAGCAATATAACTAGCACTGAGAATTCTCTTCACCCAAGGGAAATGTATTAAAGTCCAAATTCTGATGCACAGTACAGCAAAGGTGATTTACCTAAGCAAGCAATGAGGTCTGGACTCCATTCAGCTGTGCGTGGAAGCACTGAAAATATGGGACTTGGCCATAAAGAAGGGAATTAGACTGCTGGGAACTTATCTGGGACAGAGGGATAATTTGACTGTGGTTCCCTGAGCAGGATATCATCCACCAGCTATGTGAGTGAACTGCTTCAGGGTGTGGTAGAGATTCTATGCCAACTGTGTGGCATGCTCGCTAAGGGCTTTTTTGCCACCAGAGCATTTTGTAAATGTGGTCTATTATGCTCTCGGAAGTTTGCCAAGATATTAACACTAGAGGATGCACTGGAGCTGCCATGGACCTACTCACTTCACTGTGCGTTTCCTCTCATCTGGTAGGTGATTCACAAGGTTTGAGTTCACACAGCTCATGTCATAATGATTGCCCCAGACTGGGCCAGCTAACCTTCATATCCGGACTTCCTGTATCTTAGGTGTGTGCTCTCATGTTTTGTGTCTTTGTGAGAGAGTCTCCTATCGGAAGATGGGGCCAGATGTTCACCCCAACATTCCAACACTAAACTTGCAAGCTGAAAAAAAAATAGCCCTTTGTTAGTATGACCAACCTAAGGAAGTGAGTGAGATTTTGGAAGCTGCTTTTTCGCTCTCTACCCCAGAGATCTATATTAGCAAGTTAGCGAAGTTCATGTGGTTATCCCATGCTCAGTTCACTGACCGTCTCACAATACACATGGTTACAATTTACAGTACCCTTTGCAGAAAAGGGCCTTAACCCTGGAACAGGCAAAGGTTATTTGGCAGCAATCTGTGTCTGCCTGTAATTTCCTACATTTCTATGAAGGTTTAAAATAAATTTCCACCTTTAAGCGGTTAGACTGAGGACCTGATTCACATATTATCGGTATGCATACTCCATGGTAATGGAGATGGAGGATACATACCGGCAATATGAAGGTCTGCCTACCTGATTTAAATGCGGATGGACCTTCGGTTTGGCCATGGTGGAGACTATGTCTCAAACAACTCTGTCTTTGTCGTGGCCAAACTCCGAAAACCCTGGGTAGTAAGTGCCGTTAGAGAAATGGCTACATGTCTGCCCGCCCAATTTAGATGGGCGAATATGTAGCCATTTTTTACTGTTTCTTACCTCCACTGAAACCTGGCAGTAAGGAACAGTAAACACATTATAATGCTCCCCCCCCATGGAAGAAGCCTCTCATAGTGAGGGGGGCATTACTTTTTTTAATTTAAAAATAAAAAATAAAAAATCATGTTTCTGGATTTTCTTTTTAAAAAGAATAAAAGAATACTGTTTGCTACAGGGCTGCGTCCTTCCAACACAGCCCTGTAGCAAACAGTTAAATGCATTGACAGGAACCACCGTGACAGCGGTTCCTGGCAACGCCTTTATAAATGATGGCCTGCTTGGTGGTCATTTATAAAGTAGGTGGACCGCCTCCCCACCATGGCAACTAGGTAATTTAGAGCCCCTTAGTCCTCACATTTCTGATGGGACTTCCATTTGGGCCTTTGCATTGTTGCTCATCTAAGTTGTTTTCATGGAAGATGGCCTTTTCATTAATCCTAAACGCCGCTCAAATAGTCAGTGAGAAATTAGCCTCGAGTCATTTCACTCTGTTTTAAAAAGTGGTGCTAAACTGAGGCCTCAATTACAGATGTTGTGGTGGTGGGAGAGGGGGGGGGGGGTAATACTGAAACAGTATTTCCTTATCCCCACATTAGTGATGTCAGAACGTCAGGGGGATTTCTAGATTGCCCCCAAAGTTCCCTGAGTGATGGGGAATTACTGCTGGATTCCGATATACCGCTCCCTATTATCACTAATTCCTCACTTTTCAGTCAATTTTCACATGGAATTTGGTGAACTGTTCAAGGGGGAGAAAAGGGCATTTCTCTTAATGACCTATTTAACCAGAAGCATAGTTTCCAGTTGTATCAGAAAGTGAATGATTCTCAGAATTAGACTTTCACATTAGTGGTGCCATAATCTTACCTTCCTTTTTCTCTCCACCTAAACCATTAAAGAGGAAAGACTTCATAGACTGGAAACAAGAGGAGGTATCTGTAACTGTATTTGAAGGCATTGTTGCCACTCTCTTGCTATATAAATCGCCTACGCAGGACCAGGGACGGTGATAAACTACAAGCAAGTATGAGGCAATGTGTCGCAAGACAGCACCCTACCACACACTTAACAAATTGCATTTCAAGAAAATAGCCCGGATACCTTGCCACATCGCCGCCTGCTGCCAGGGGACTCCAGCCCCCATAATCCATAGTGCCAGGAGGCGCCGACGCGAGGCTGCAAGCGCCCGGAAGCGCATAAATTCAGCGCGGGTCTCCCGCTGCGCGGGAACCCGCATACCTTGCCACATCGCCGCCTGCTGCCAGGGACTCCAGCCCCCATAATCCATAGCGCCAGGAGGCGCCGACACGAGGCTGCCAGCGCCCGGAGGTGCATAAATTCAGCACGGGTCTCCCACTGTGCGGGAGCCCGCATATCTTGCCACATCGCCGCCTGCTGCCAGGGGCCACCAGCCCCCATAATCCATAGCGCCAGGCGCAGACGCGAGGCTGCAAGCGCCCGGCGGCGCATAAATTCAGCGCAGGTCTCCCGCTGTGCGGGAGCCCGCATACCTTGCCACATCGCCGCCTGCTGCCAGGGGACACCAGCCCCCATAATCCATAACGCCAGGAGGCGCCGACGCAAGGCTGCAAGCAACCGGAGGCGCATAAATTCAGCGCGGGTCTCCCGCTGCGCGGGAGCCTGCATACCTTGCCACATCGCCGCCTGCTGCCAGGGGACTCCAGCCCCCATAATCCATAGCGCCAGGAAGCACCGACGCGAGGCTGCAAGCGCCCCCCCTCCATAGGTATTTACCTCCCTAACTTTTTATTTTCTGTTATTGAAATTTGAAGCTGTAAAGTTGATCCCAAATATTGTTAGGTGGCCATTCTTCCTCCTTCCTTTGTCCCTGTGGGCTTGGGGGTTTGGTGACAGCTGCTGAGTATTTCTCCTTAGAGTGCAGTGGTTGTATATAATTAACCGAGGGGATCCGAGAAAGATGGGTAAAAGAAAAGGTCACGATAAGGCTCAGGGCATGGATAATCCTAAAAGGAAAAAGAAATCCCTTGGTGTAGTCTTCCACGAGACCATGGACTGAATTGAGTCAATATTGACTGAGTGCCAGGAAATAGCTGATGTCGGTCCATCGAGCTCTCCTACTCCTACTAGCTCTGACACTCATCTCACCCAAGCCATCACAAGGGAAAAAATCAGCCAAATTAATTCCACAAATGTTTAATCAATGCTCCAAAGGGAGGAGCAAGGGCCTGGTAAAAAGACCTTCCGATCCGGAATCTGATTCGGCCACATCTGTACAACGCACCGAGTCGAGTGGGTCCCCTAGTGTGGCACATGTTACTCAAGTCGAGTGCCACAACAGATTTGATGTCCTTGTTCATGAGGAGATAGGGGGCCCAGGAGTCGGACTAAATAATCCCGAAGAGCTTTGTAAAGTCCCTGCTTCTGAGGTGCATGCATTGAAGTCGCTGATTGAGTCACTGAGAGAGGAGGTTGTTGCCCTCAGAAGGGAGGTTGCTACCCTAACCGAGAGAGCAGCCTGTGGTAAGGGGGTGTACCATGGGTCTTTTTCAGCACCCTCATCAGCGTCACAATTTACAGTAGAGGATAGGGGCATAGGGCCTCATCCATGTGGGCATGCTGAGCCCTCTAATAAAGTCGCCCCTGCAAGTATTTTATATCAACCCTCAGATTGCACTAGGAATCACCACTCAAATGACACAGCTGCACTAGCAGCAAGAAATACACAGCTGGGAGTTGGTTATGTCGGGGCAGGACTTGGGGTCCCAGATAGAGGTGAGGTGATCCTAAATGAAGGGTATACTCCCAGGTTGGGGTGCGGGGAGACACAGGGGATGGGGTCAGTAAGGGATGGAGTCTATATGAGGCCAAGTGACCAGGGTGTTCAAGATATGGTTTACCTCACTGAAGTTCCCAAACTCTCTTGGGCTTGGTCTGAAGACCAGGATTCATTAAAAAACAAAGTCATTCATTGGCTGAGATCCACCCGCCACTGTTACTCCATTATCAGAGATGATATTAAATCCGTAGGAAGATTTAGCTCACCCGGGGCTGCTAGGGATATGATTGAAGGTAGATTATTTTAATAAGGACATGGTCACTGGGCTACTGGCGATTGATTCTCGCACTATCCCCCCGGCAAACACTTCTATTTCTGTTAGGTATGGACGCCCACTAAGGCTGGAGCTAGTGCCCCAAAGATCTACTGGGGTCAGGCCATGCACCTGCCCTTGTGGAGTAGGGAACGGCCAAAGGTGACTGCAGCCCGGTGACAGAATGTCTCTCGACAGAAACCCAGGGTATCCAGGGCCCCCGTTGAGTCCGCCCCTACCAGAAGTTCCAACACTTAGAGGTCTAGCACATAATATCGAGACTTGTGGTGAGCCTCCCACTGCTAATGTAACTAGTGCTATAGTTCCTAGATGTGGCACTATAGTAGGTGGGGCCCCTGTTTTCCATGTTTTAAGGGTTCTAGTGTGGAACGTGGCAGGGATTTCAAAATTGCTATCTGATCCAGATTGGTGTAGTTTTGTGGACACCTATGATGTAATCCTATTTCAGGAAACATGGAGTATATCCACCCCTTTTAGAAGTGGCTTTTCTGCCTCTGGAGGCCTAGCAGCTTGGGTGAAAAATGCACTGGGGTCTAAAGTCAAGCTCCTTCATGTCGACTCACAGGACGTTTTAGCCTTTGAGCTGACTTTGTACAGTGGTTGGAAGGTTAGAATTTTTAATGTCTATAATAGAGTGGTCCGTGCCCTAGAGGAAACAAATACTATTCACATACTAGATCACGCTCTGGCCGCTTATTCGGATAGTGCCCCTGTGTTAGTGGCAGGCGATTTTAATTGCACTTTTGAACCCCTTGCCCTTATCCCTCCAGACTTGACTGAGGATTGGGATCATGAGTGGTCAATTCCAACTTTAGACCTACCAAAAGTAAGATGGACAAAGAGAGGAGGCCAGGTGCTCGCCCTTACTCTGCAACATGATTTAAGAGCAACAAATGGGAGAACTAGGTCTGATCCTAATGGGGACTGTACTTTTAATAGACCTGGCCACACAAGTAGAATTGACTATTGCTTAATTACTCCCAATCTCTGGCCCTTAGTGGATGATATGGCAGTGGTTAAAAGATTCAAGAGTGACCACAACACCCTTGCCCTTGGTCTTATTAAACTAGGCACCCCAAAGATCGATATCAGAGGGTACTCTGATTTGGGTGTGCTCTCTGTTACAAACAACCAAAGATCAATCAAGTGGGGTTGGGTGGAAGAGCATCCGGTAGCCCTTGAAGCAGTTAAGAGTAAAGCGCGGCATTTGATTAAGGAGTTAGTAAAACTCCCCACCAAGGACGCTGTGGAAAGTCTGGGACCTTGCCATGAGTTGTTTTTTAGTGAGATAAGGGATATGCTTAGTCAGCCTCCTAAAGTGCGGAAAAGGGGGGGACACTACACAGACCCGATGCAGGACACCAAGAGCGCCTGGGATAACCAGGACTGCAGGAAAGCTAAGGGGCGCTTATTAGTGCAGTAAAACGAAGGGCACGTCCTGAGATTGTGATTTGTAGAGCCAAGTACAGGCAGGCCATTGATAGAGCAAAAAAGGATTGGGAGGGTTCTCTTTGGTTTTCCATACACACCGCATTGACTGATAAAGACCCCAAGACTTTTTGGAGCAAAGCAGCATATTGACTTACGGGAAATAGGCCAGCCTTGGAATACACTGTCCAGCCCGAAGAGTGGGTCGCTTATTTTGGCTCTCTTTATGCTAACGGCAATCATGCAAGTAATGAGACTAGTGAGATGTGGGTTGAGACCCTTGGTGGGGAAGGTGAAATTCTGGTTTTCTCAATGGAGGAAACCCAAATGGCGATTTCATCTTGTGTGCCTGTGCGAGCCCCTGGACCAGACAGAATTCCCAATGATCTGTATAGAGAGGATACATCGCTCTGAGGTTCCTACATAAATTTGGTAACAAACCTGATCATGTCTGGTTTTCGTACAAAAGTCAGTACTCTGGACCAGGCCTTCCGCCTTCTCTGCACTTATTGGAAGGAAATAGTTGTTAAGGGGGGGAAATTATATGTGGCCTTTGTTGATTTGCGCACAGCATTTGATCTTGTCCCCCGTGCCAGACTCTGGAGAGTATTGAAAGAGATGGGTATGCCGGCAAATCTTTTAGACATTTCAATCAGACTACATTCATCTAACGCAGCACAGGTCAGGTGGGGCACAAACAACCAAGTAACAGGAACCGTCCAACGTGGAGTGAGACAGGGATGTGTGTTAGCCCCCACTCTTTTTACTCTCTTTATTAACGGAGTGGTTGATTTTTTAGATAGGGACGGCTGTGATGCCCCCAAAATTGGCGAAAGAACAGTGCTTGCAGATGACACACTTTTAATCTCTAAATCACCGCAGGGTCTTCAACAACTCTTGAATGATTTTATAAGGTTTTGTGATGATAGGGGTCTGATTTTAAATGAGGCCAAAACCAAGTATATGATTTTTAACAGAGGAATGAATAAACTGTCAAAAAGATCTGTTTGGGGTGGTAGCACTAAACTGGAGCAAGTTGAAGTTTTTGACTATTTAGGTATCCGTCTGACCTCATCGATCAACTGGGATGCCCATATTGAGAAAGTAAAGCTACAACTAATTCACCAGTGCGCCCACATTAGTAAAATAAATAGGAAGACGGTTTCTCGTCAAATTGCTCCCGCACTTAAAATTTACAACACCAAGGTCCTAGGGGGGGGCACTTTACGGTGTAGAGCTGTGGGGTACGGGTAACCCAACCCCCCTTACAACTATTGAAAACCGCTTCCTAAGATCACTGGTGGATCTCCCCTCTAGCTCCCCTCTGATACCCCTGTATATGGACCTTGCCCACAGACAGCTGATACACAAGTTGAACTATAAACTGTTCATGTTCTGGTTCAGGCTATGGACAGTGGAAGAACTTGAAACCTATCGAGAGGCTCTGTCAGATCTCTTGAAATTCCCTAAGGCTACATCGATCAGGTGGTTCATTTCCTTACGGGAACTATTGGGGAGGTTGGGGATGGAGGCATTCTGGTCCAACCCGGAAAGTATGGTGCAAGTTCCGAGGGTAAAGTTGAAAGAAATGTACTGGGAATTGATACTTGCAAAGGACCTGGTAAAACCTGTGACTAGTCTGATTAATGACTTTCTGAATTTTAAACCTGTTCCATTTTTTGAGTCAAGCATTGATGAAATTGTTCCACCTAGGGCACGCAAACTTTCTTACAGTTCCGTTACAAGACTTTGCCCACCAGACTGTTCTGTTCTAAGTGGTGCCGTAGCATTTTTTCTGACAATCTGTGCCCTGCGTGTAAAGTCTGCTCGGAATCCATTGTTCATCTACTTTTCTTCTGTCCACATTATTCATCTCTGAGGAAAAAATGGATATTCCCGCTGTGTAGACTTGCAGGTCCGGGTCACTATCTCGAGGTGATGAGAATCTTGTGCACTGACACCCGAAGAATAATGGTTTTTGGCCTCTCAAGATTCTGGTATGCACTGTGGATCAGGCGTGGGAAATCATCTGCATGAAGCACTTTATTCTCTCCGGAGTTGTTGTACCCTGTATTTTG
This sequence comes from Calotriton arnoldi, assembly GCA_963921515.1. Classification (NCBI taxonomy): domain Eukaryota; kingdom Metazoa; phylum Chordata; class Amphibia; order Caudata; family Salamandridae; genus Calotriton; species Calotriton arnoldi. Next base: position 2,691,493 of record CAWUFW010000900.1, read on the forward strand.
CACAACTATGTTATGAATTTTTTTTAACATATTTATCTGCAAATGTTTTATACTTCTGTTTTTATACTTGTGCTGCTTACTTTTTTGGATCTGTGCGATCAAAATAAAAGTTATGATGATGATGATTTCAAGAAAATAAATCATCTGGAGTCAGAAGTAAAATCAAAACCATAAAGGTTTATTAAAATAATTCAGGATGCAATTCAGAAGGCAAAAGTAGGTTCATAATAAATCAAAAAATTTAATTGGCATAAGACTCAAGCACACAGAGCAGTAATTTACATTACATCAATGCAAGAAATATTCAAAAGCATACGACGAACCGACAAGGGTTCTGCCTCTGAAGTCGGGGAGTCAGAAGACAGTGCTCTCCTTCAGAAATGCATCATTTTATAGCCTATTTTACAGTGGAAGTCAATGGAAATTGAAAAGTCAGCATGAGGTGAGCAAATAGAGCAATTAACTTACCAATCACAATACAGAATTATACAACGTCATCTAACGCCACCATTCTTACACTAGCCCCCTAACTGCATATTAATGTACCCTATTCTAACCTAATGCCTTCGGGTGTGACTGTATAAACTAGTTACAAAACAATGGAAGTCATGCAAGTAACAGCTACTGGCTGGAAAAGTTTTGAATGTTGCAAATACCTCCTTGTTTCTTTGAGAATAGCATGTCAATGCAAAGCAATACAATTGCACATTTTGGTTATGTGCTGTGAACAGAATGAAAACATACACTTTCATGGCTGCTTTAGAAAAGAAGATGGAGTCGAGGCCTAATTTGGACCTAGTAATGTCAAGCACTAAAAAAATACAGTCCTGTTAAATGCAGTATTGTCATTTCACTTCAGTAATCTTCATAATATATAAAATAGTAATCACTTTTTATAAAATCGAAATGAGCTCTTTCAGCAATAAGTTGGCGAGAAACATTTACATAAACAGAGCGTTCCTGGGTGAATATGTTTGGCCATTTTCCTCTGTTAAGCATGGCTAATAACTCTCCACCTCACAGTTTCCAGGCTCATTCCACTAGAGGAGTGGCAGCAACTTCAGCTTTGTCAGACAGTGTCCCAGTTCACAAAATCTATGATGCAGTTTCTTGGTCCTCTGAGCATTCTTCCACCAAACACTGACAAAAAGCTCTTTTCAGTAAGGCTGTGCTACATTCTTCAGATGTGTTTTCTCCTTAACCCACCTCGAGGTTGCGTTAGGAGATGTAACATCCTCCCACCTCCCATCTTGAGTGCTCAAGTGTTTTTTTAATCAGTGGTGGTGTTTAATTGTGTTCCTTCCTCTGGGTCACAGCCTCTGTGGGGGTGCGGAAAGTGGGTGGGACTGACATCATTGATGCTGAATTATTTACTGTGCGACGGCCACATCCATAGTCAGGGCAACTCTTTTCTCCAGCTACTGTAGAAATATATCCCAGATCCAGCCTGGTGCCTGGGAAAGGTGCATGTAAGGAAACTGGGAACTGATCATTCTAGTAAGAAAGATTTTTTTTTAACTTTAGATACAGAAAATCTATTTTCAAATGTGGATGTCGTTCCCTGGACCTAATTTGTCATTGAAACGTGAACTTTGTACAAAATTCCATCTGTTAAGACATATGATATAGTTTTAAACATTGTATAAAGGCGTTTGACAACAGAGGCACAGTATCCTAAGTGCTGTAAGACAGGTACAAGCGATAAGTTAGACTTGAGGAGAAAGTTATCAATTTTCTCCAGACCCTTTTCGAAAGTCAAGTTAGGAGCACCTGTTCTTTCTTGTCTACTTGCAGCAGTTATTTATTTGTATGGAAACATAATCTCCGCCTTGAGGCAAGCCTTTTAGAACTTAAACATTGACTTCAATTCACACTCAAATTACTCTTCCTGAAGATCATCAGCAGAACGATAGCTAGAAATGCAGAGCAATGTGCCCTTCTAATGTATCCATCGGTGTGCCCAAACCTCTGGGCTTGCTGCTGTGTATACTCTCTGATTCCTGGGATGATGGTCAGAATCTTTAGCCAATACCCAGAGTAGACTTGCAGTTTTGATCAATGGGCTCCAATCTTACCTGAGTTATTGCTAACAGGTGTGGCTGTGGGTACACTGGGGAGGTTGACCTCAATAATATCAAAGAGCTGAAGAATGATGGGAACCCTTTCTTTGCACCCTCTTCAAATTCACTGCACGTCTTGCAGTTAAATATGCCCCAGTCTGTGCCTTTTTACAGACTAGTGTATAAGTTACTAAAGTTATCTTCCAAGGGTCTTACCCTCCTTTGTGATTGTGTCCCTTCCTCCATGGAAGGCATCTACAATGGCATTGAACCATAGACTGACGTTCTCCAGCTTGAGATGAACTGCAAAGGCTTTGTTGGTGGGGGGTGGGGTTGAGTATGGTCTGTGTCTACGTGACTGTACCTCTCTATGTATTTATGTTGTCATGGTGAATGTGCGTGCACAAGCACTCTGCCTTGCAGCATTTGGGTTGGGCTGAGGTGCAAGATTTGGAAATAAGGTTAATAAAGGATTCCCCCTCTGCAGGTAAATCAACACTAAGCTGATCTCCCTACCCATACCGTAAAAGACAATTTTACATGAATAGTATTTCAGTGAAAATTAGAAAAAGTTGTCTATAACACTTGTAATTATATTTTTAGGATTGTTGAAGAAAGCCAACTCGTTCCAGTTCTTTTTCAAGTGATTTTGGTAAGGCAATTTAGTTTTTTCTTTAATAAAAAAAAAGAAAATTAAGCCATTCACTGTCAAACTGCTTGCCACTGTTATAGGAGGGAAGTGTGTTCACGGTGGCACCCAAAGGAAAAATATGCAGGTGCCAGGTTTTATAGTTGACTGTCACATAACTTTTGACAATGTTCAAATGTATAATTTTTCAGGTCTATGTATGTTTTGCTGGTCGCATTGTTAAGGACAACTAATTACCAGTACCGTGATGCTGTCATTTAAAGGTTTCCCAGGCAAAACTCTTGAAAGTGAAACAATGCAGTCTTGTATGGATCATGAAAATCAGAATCTCTGCATGTTTCATGTTAATGCATGATAGTCTTTTTTTCTTTTACTGTGACCTCGGCCTTTCATTTCAAAGTCTGTGAATTTTTTATAAGTGAAATATTGCATTTTCATTTTTCATGTGCCACTTAAACAGGAATACTCGTGGTCATGTAACGGTGAATAAGATCTGAGTTTGGGTAATCGCGTCATCAGTCTGTTCCTATTGACTGGACTTCAAGGGATGACTTGTTTCCAGTCTCGGCTGGTTAAACCCATAAATGGTGTTCAGAGATTGCAGGCAGAAAAAAAACAGGGAGCACTCAAAAAAATCATATTTACTATAAATAACTATAACTCGCCACTGTACCATGCACTGTGTTCTAGCTAATAATATCATTTCTAATGTCATAAGTGTTTTATTTACTGCAATAATTTCACATGCTATAACTTAGGTAATATCTAAGGGAATATTTGGTAGTGCATGGAGAAGGGGCAAGTTATAGTTAATCTTGTGTGGCGAGTGAGGTGTCAAGACTGTGTACGCAAGTGCGCGAGTGATATTGATTGATAGGTGGTGCGTAAGTATAAATGTGAGTTATAATTATGACTTATAGTATTATGAAAGTGGTGTGTAAATGCTAATTTCAAAAGATAAGTATAAGGAATTAATTTGTTATGCTTGTGTAGTTTAAGGTGTGTTTGGCACAAATAAATTAGAAATAAGTGCGTAAATGGTGCATAAATCATAAAATTAAGAGATAACTATAACTATAGAATTTCTAATGTTTGTGGAGCCTAATTTGGGTCTCAAAGCAAACCTAAAAAATTGTTTTCCTAACTAGAAATAACGTATTTTTTTGTGAATTTCAATGGTTTTGCTATGTTAGTAACAATTTTGTAATATTCGTCCAGTGTACTTTGGTTGAGTGTGGTACTGTATAGTAGAGGATAGTCTTGAAAAGTGTACTCTGGGACAGTATATTGTGGTATATTGAAGTGGAGTAAAGTGGAATGAGGTATAGTGAAGAAGTGTATAGTGGAATGGCATACAACAGAGTCTTCAACAAAGCCGACGCCACCATCGCACCCCATCTCCGGGACATCATCAACTCCTCCTTCCACACCGCCACCTTCCCGGAGAGCTGGAAGCACGCCGAGCTTACCGCCCTCCTGAAGAAACCAACGGCGGACCCCACCGACCTCAAGAACTACCGCCCCATCTCGCTCCTTCCGTTTCCGGCCAAAGTCATCGAGAAGACCGTCAACAGACAGCTTGCCGCCTTCCTCGAGACGAATGGATCCCTCGACCCCTCGCAGTCCGGGTTTCGGGCCAACCACAGCACCGAGACCGCCCTTATCGCAGCCACCGACGACATCAGAACCCTAACCGACAACGGGAAACAGCTGCCCTCATCCTCCTGGACCTCTCCGCGGCGTTCGACACCGTCTGCCACCGCACCCTAGTGAAGCGCCTCAGCAACATCGGAATCCGAGAGAAAGCACTGGAATGGATCATCTCGTTCCTCGCCGGAAGAACCCAGAGAGTCCGCCTCTCCCCGTTCAGATCCGAAGCCACCGAAGTCATCTGCGGCGTTCCACAAGGATCCTCACTCAGCCCGACCCTCTTCAACGTCTACATGAGCCCCCTCGCAGCCATCGCACGCCGACACAACCTCAACATCATCTCCTACGCCGACGACACCCAGCTGATCCTCTCCCTCACCAACGACCCCACCACCGCCAGAGCCAACCTGCACGACGGGATGAGAGACGTCGCCGACTGGATGAGGAACAGCCGCCTTAAACTGAACTCAGACAAGACGGAAGTCCTCATCCTGGGCTCATCACCCTCCGCCTGGGACGACTCCTGGTGGCCCCCGGCCCTGGGCACCGCGCCCAAGCCAACGGACCACGCACGCAACCTGGGCTTCATCCTGGACTCCTCCCTGTCGATGACCAGACAAGTCAACGCCGTCTCATCTTCATGCTTCAACACCCTGCGCATGCTCCGCAAGATCTTCAGATGGATCCCCACTGAAACCAGGAAGACCGTCACCCAGGCACTCGTCACCAGCCGACTGGACTATGGGAACACCCTCTACGCCGGAACCACAGCCAAACTTCAAAAGAGACTCCAGCGCATCCAGAACGCCTCCGCACGACTCATCCTGGACATCCCCCGACACAGCCACATCACCGTACACCTGAAAGACCTGCACTGGCTCCCCGTCAGCAAGAGAATCACGTTCAGACTCCTCACCCACGCACACAAGGCCCTCCACGACCTGGGCCCAAAGTACCTCAACGACCGCATGTCCTTCTACACGCCCACACGCCAGCTACGATCAACCAGCCACGCCCTCGCCACCGTACCACGCATCCGCAGAACCACCGCCGGAGGAAGATCCTTCTCCTACCTGGCGGCCAAGACCTGGAACTCCCTCCCCACTCACCTTCGGCGAACCCAGGACCATCTCGCCTTCAGGAAGCAGCTCAAGACCTGGCTGTTCGAGCAGTAACTTACCCCCTCCCCCAGCGCCTTGAGACCCTCCCGGGTGAGTAGCGCGCTCTATAAATGCCGTGATTGATTGATTGATTGAACAGAGTGGCGTAAAGTGGAGTGGAATACAGTGAACTCGTATACAGTAGAGTGGTGTTTATTGGAGTGGGATAGTATAAAGTGAAGTGTGATAAAGTGGATTGACGTTCTGTAAACATTGTAGAGTGTATTTGTGTACAGTGTAGTGGTGTAGAGTGTAGTGGTATGCACTGAAGTGTTGTACACTCTAGGGGCCTATATTGGAATGTCATGTATTGAAATAGCGTGCAGTGGAGTGGCGTACACTGGAGTGTGGTACAGTGGAGTGACGTAAACTGAAATAGCTTGCACTGGAGTAGGGTATACAATAGTGCTTTAGAGTGGAGTGGGGTAAAGTTGAGTTTTGTACACAGTGGGCTAACGTAAAGTGGAGTGTGGTACAGTGTAGTGTTGTAAAGTTAAATTGCATAAAATGGAGTGGTGTTTATTGGAGTGCAGTACAGTGCACTGGGTCTGAGCGTTATATTGTAGACTACAGTGGGGTAGAGTGTAATAGAGTACAGTACAATATCGTATAGTGAAGTAGTATAAAATATAGTGAGACAGAGTGAAGTACAATTGAATTTAGTAGTGTTCAGTGTTATAAAGTTGTGTTTAGTAGTTTAAACTATTTAGCTGCAGAGTGGAGTTCCATATAGTGGAGTAGCTTATAGTAGAGTGCCGTCCAACTGTCATACAGTTCCTACGTATCAAGTAGGACTGTGTATCCAGACAACATAACCGTCAGAATATGGTGACTGAGCCCACACATATCATCAGAGTATGTTGGCCTAATTCCTAGCTAGCTCACAGAGTGCTATCTGGACCCCTAACCTTACAGGGTACCAGATGGTATTTGCAACCTCAAAACATGACCACTCTTATTCCCTATGAAAATTGTGGAAACAGATCTACCCTTTCGTTGTTACTCAAACATGCCCAAGGGAGACACTAGAAAGATAAAAATTAGCTTTTCAAACATTTATTGAAACAATTATATTCTTGTGTAAAAAGCATGAGCTGCAATTATTAATAGGATTAAACAAAGCATTGTAACCAGCATTACAAGAATGGTGAAAAAGATAAACAGTTCAACCATTATAACATTACAGTGTGATTATGATTATAATAGTATACTCCTATCCTATTCCTACCTACAGTTTCAAGAGCATACTGGGAGTACCCTCTGTCAGATCTCTTGGGGCAACCGAGCCCCCCATAGTTGTGAATGATGTATCAGGAAGCCGATCTGGTGTAGAGCGGGCTACCTACTTCAGCAGGATGAAGGCTAGCGTCAGCGAAGCTGCATCTCAGGCGCTGCGTTCCAGGATATTCTCTGCCGAAGTACTCCTCTCCCCAATTTGGCTCAGAGGCGGTTTATATAACAAAAGCACTGTTCCCAATGCTATTGGTTTCAAAGGTGCATCTAAGATGAAATATTTGTCTTGAAACTCAGAGCTGTTAACAACAGGACAACTAAATACAAGAGCATTGTGTACAGTGTTCCTCATCCTTGGATAGAATGTACAGACTGCATAATAATATGCTTACTAAGAAATTTGCTGCCTGCAGAATAATTCTGAGTAAATTACCATGTAAGTGCAAGGCATGTTAAAAATGATATTCCGTTTAGAAAGAGATGTCAAGTTTAAAACGTGTGCACGGGCCCTGTTCTACTTCACAACACAATTAAGTCGGGTCAATTATAGAAGCGTACAGTGTAGTCACATATGGTGGACTATAACTTAGTGGAGTGCGTCAGAATGTACTCTTGTAAAGTGAAATAGCATACAGTCGATTGTGGTACAGTGCAGTGGCGTTTAGTGCTTTTCAGTACAATGCAATGGTGTAGAGTGTAGTAGCGGAGACTGGAATTGCATACACTTCAGTAGTGTACCATCAAGTGGTCCATAGTGGAAGAGCATGTGGTAGAATTGCGTAAATTGGAGTAGAGTACGGTGGAATAACGTTGATTTGCGAGCAGTACAGTTTAGGGGCGTCCAGTAAACTGTCATATATGAAAGTGTAATAGAATACAGTGGTGAATAGTATAATGGCGTACTGTATAGTGGTGTACATTGCAGTGGTGTACAGTCCAGTTGGGTCGAGTAGAGTGTTGTAGCATCCAGTGGATTTGCATAGAATGTAGTGGCGTGTATTGTAGTGTCGTAAAGTGGAGAAGCATACTGTACATTCCGAACAGTAGAGTAGTGTGAACTAAACAGTTAGACATTGGAGTGACGTGGTGTCAAGTGGAGTGTGTAAATTAAAAGAAATGTAGGGTTAAAGTGTGTCCGAAGATGGAAATGTTTTTTGCCAAAATATATACAATTTGCTTAATTTATTTCAATGTATGTATTGCGAAATAAGTCATTCAGATTTGATGAAAACAAGGCTGGATTACATATTATGGTGCACAGATGCTTATTGTGGGTAGTGCAGGTAAATATTGTAACTGTTTTAGAACTTTTAATTATTTTAAGTTTGTGAGATCAGTTATTTTTCTGTACTACCACGGCACATAATGATGCCAAATTGTTAGCTGATTGGCTAATGATTGCCTTTACAAAAGTTCAAGGCACGCATGTTATTTTTAGGTAGACTTTTCCAGTGTTTGGCTTTACGCCTTCGCCTATAGGTAAGTAATTGGTTTGGTATATTTGCCGTACCTATTAACACTTTACTAAAGTGGTGATAGGTTTTGCAAAATATTTATACATTTCTTTATATTTTTTGTATACATAGGGAGTTGCGCGGTACTACTAGGGTACCACAGAATTATTTTGTATGGTTACCATTGTTATTGCAAATTTCTCTATTTCTTTTGTAGCACTCTTCAGGCAACAGCGTTTTATTTTAAATAACGCATGTTAGAAATTGGGGTCTCTAGTTGGCAATGGTTTGCACCTTTGTCCAAATTGGGACCCTTGCTTCTAGTCAGGGAAAGGGGGATACACTCCTAAAATAACCCCTGCTCACCCCCTTGGTAGCTTGGCACGAGCAGACAGGCTTATCTCAGAGGCAGTGTGTAAAGCATTTGTGAAGACATACAGTAACACAGTGAAAACACTACAAATGGACACCACACCAGTTTAGAAAAATAAGTGAGCTTTATCTAAACAAGACCAAACGGCAAAAATCCACAATACAGTATCAAAAATAGGATCTTCAATGGTAGAAAAAGTTCAGTTCAATGCAAGTTGTAAATGCAACACTTTTCCAACAAAGTACCTTAGATGCGTCACGCAAACTAAACAAAAGGTTCGCAGGGAAGGCGAAGCGTCAGTTCCTTGCTTCGGGGGAGGCGGCGCACCTGTTCCTTACTGCAGCGCAGGGGAGGCGATGCGACAATTCCTTACCGGAGAGGAGGGGATGCGTCAGTTTCTTACTGCGTTCCGGTTACGATGCGACAAGATGGCGCCTCGATGCGATGCGACGATCCGGTGCGATGCGACAAAATGGCGGCTTGATGCGATGCGACGATCCGGTCCGATGCGTGAACTTTTGCAGCCGCACGGCAGGCGCTGCGACGATGTTCTCGGTGATGCGTCGGGTCTCGGTGTAGATGCGGCACGCTTCTTCCCCGTGGCTCGGCGATGCGTCGGGTCTCGGTGCGGATGCGACACGCTTCTTCATTGTTGCGACGCGCTTCCAGTTCCCAGCGACAAACAGTCTCCAGAGGTCCTGAACAGCAGCAGGCACCTCTCTGCAGGTTAGAATTCCCAGCAAGGAAATTCAGGGGAGCTGGTGGGGAAGTCTTTGTGTCCCTGCGACTTCAGACAGGAGGCAAGCTCAATTCCATTGAGATCTTCCTCAAGATGACAAAGCAAACAGCAAAGTCCTTTTTCTCCTTTCCTTGGCAACAAGTAACCACTGCAGGCCAACCCCAAACAGCAACAGCACAGGGGCAGTACTCCTCCTTCAGCTTCTCCGGTTTCTTCTCCTTGGCAAAGGTTCCTCTTGATTTCCCAGAAGTGATCTAAAAGTCTGGGGTCTGGGGTCTGGGCCCCTCTTTTTATACACACAAATTCTTTGTTCTTTGAAGGCAGAGAGTGTCTGTACCCAGCCAAAACCAGTTCTGACCTCACTGGTGCAGCTTCCTGGCAGGAGGTGGAGACAGCATTGTTGAAAGCAGACCTGGCCCAGGAAGGTGAAAGGAAATCTCCTCCCCCTACTCTAAATTCAACCCAGGTCCCATTCAGCCCAGCCCTGACTCATCAGACTGCCGGAGCCACTGCCCTCTCCCAGCTCCTGTCACTCACAAGCCAGACATGCAATACACAAACCTAGCAGAGGCATACTGGATGGTTAGGCAAGAAAATACCCACTTTCTAAAAGTGGTATTTTCAAACACAGAATGTAAAAATCACCCACACTAAAAGATGCACTTTAACATTCTGACTTCAGGCATACTAAACTTCATTTTCCTATCTTGTTCCTAGGGACAGTTATGTTTATAAGATGTTATAAACTAACTGCCCATTCTGGCCTATGGGAACAGATAGCCTTGCAATAGTGAAAAACGAAATTGGCAGTATTTCACTATCAGGACATGCCACACACATCAGGGCATGTCCTACCTTTTACATACAATGCACCCTGCCCACAGGGGTACCTTGGGCCTACCTTAGGGGTGACTAACATGTAGAAAAGGGAAGGTTTAGGGCCTGGCAAGTGCAGTCGACATGGCAGTCCCAGTCTGCCACACAAATGTGGCTCAGGCCTGCAATGGCAGGCCTGAGCCACATTTTACAAGCTGCTCTGTGGGTGGCACAATCAGTGCTGCAAGCCCACCAGCAGCATTTGATTTACAGGCCCTGGGCACACATGGTGCACTGTACTAGGGACTGACAAGTAAATCAAATAACCAATCATGGAATCACTAATCCAGAACAACAATTTACAATAGGGAGCACTTGCACTTTGGCACTGAACAGCAGTGGCAAAGTGCCCAAAGCATCTAGGCCAGCAAAAACATAGCAAAACACAGGAGGCAACAACAGAAAAATGGAAGGGAGACCCACGACAATGGTGCCAGGTCTAACAACGCAGTAATTCTTAGTAATTAACGTGCTACTCTGTACTCTTTTTCAGCATATGTAAAATGTTAAAATTGGAAATTACATTTGAGCACACTTTATTTACCAAATATAGTGTGTTATAGTGATTTTCTAAATTTTTAATGTTTTTTTTTTAATGTTTTTTTTTGGTACAGCGGTACTCCTTAATTAAAAATAAATATATATAAACTTTTAAATATTTTTCCCTACCACTTACCACTTCAATAACGTGGTAATAGGTCTTGAAAAAATACCAAACCTAATACTTTTTTCTTTAAACTTGTTTTTATTAGAATTTTCCTGCATAAGATAAACAAAAAATAAAAAAACATTGCAGCATTATTTGTCCATGAGATGCCCCGATCAGCCAGCACCAAGCAGACACTTTCGCCCAAATACCACACTCACATTGTACAACCTACATTGGTTCAGCCTGGGTACGCAGGCCTACCAGGTGCCCATAGCACTATCCGCTACTTCACAAGAGCCCCCTCACAGTATCACCACTCTGCACAAAGTACCCACTTCTACCAAAGGGGTCTCCATTATATGTTATCTGTGGGGGGGGGGTTCGTCATTCTCCCAATTCACGTCATAGAATTGCCACTCCATCTCACTTCACAATTCTAAATACCGCTCTGCGTTCTCATCCGTCCGCACCTTTTTCAGTCTGCACTTCCCTGCCTCAGTTCATTCCCGCAAGACAGTCAGCCATTTATACCCCAGTGGAGGTTTAGGGCTTTTCTAATGAATCGATATGCGCCACCTGGCCAGTCCCAGCCCAGCAGCTCAAACCTATACCTCATCTTCCTCCCTGCTTTGTGAAGTGGTAGAAGTCCGAGAAGGCAATGGCGGGCCTTTCTCTTATACCTGGTCCCCGTGACTTCCAGGAGCATCCTCACCACTCCAACCTAGTAGGCTTCCAGTCTATGACATTCCCATGTCATGTGAAGGAATTGAACCGGGGACACGCTACATCTAGGGCACCCATCTACACGGTCAGGGAATATCAAATGTAGACGTTGCAGCATAAGATAACCACGATGTAGGTAGTAAAACTGTGTGAGTTTAAAGCACGCATTACTATTGGTGTCTTTCACTTGGGCACAAGCTTGTTTCCAGTCCACATCTGTAACCCGGTCCTCCAGGTCCACTGTCCAAGTAGTATGGGTAGGCCCTGTATCAATACGCCTGTCAGCCTTTAGTGCCACATACAGGTTGGAAATGAGACCCTATTAGAGTCCGGATCTAGTAAACTATTAAGAGTATGGTACTCCTCCAGAAAGGCCAACCAGAACTCCCGTAAAATACCATAATGCTGCGTACTGCAGAAGCTCGGCCATGTAATATAGCTGCAGATCTGGGACCCCCAACCTGCCCTCTGCCGGGTCCAGTTTCACCCTACTCCTCTTACCCGCCCACATCAATGACACCAGTAGACCATTGAGCTCTGTAAACATAACCTTTGGCAGGTCACAGAAAGAGTTCTGCATCACATAAAGACAGCGGGAAGAGTGCCATTTTACTTAAACCCACCCTGCTCAACACTGAAACAGGTAGTGTTTTCAAGAACCGAATGGATGTGCGCAAGCCATCGATTACCTGTCCCATATTAAACTCACATTGGGGATCCTAGCCCTGGGCAATGTGGATACCCAAGTACCGTAACCCCCGTTTCCCAAGGTAGTCCCACCTCCGGGAGATCTCACGGAACATCTCCAGGAACTTGGGGACCAGCAAATTGGAGTAAGTCTGATAATACTCCACTGGGACATCATCAGGTCCCGGACATTTACTATGGGCCATGTCGCGGATGGTTATGCCTATTTCGTCCTCCCATATCTCGCTGTCTAGTCCCTCCTGCTGAGCCTCCGTAAGTCATGGCACAACACTCTATCTCAAAAGGCTACCACCTCCTGCCACATGTCCATGGTAGGCGCCTTCTATACCCCTGCCAGGTGGTTTCTCAATAGGGCATTTATACACACCTGTCCGTCTGCCCGGGTCAAGGACAGAATTAACAGGGGATGTCTTTACCGCTTAAGTAACCATGCAAACAGGTGCCCCCATTTGTCTCCCCTCCTGGTGCAGCTGCTGTCCATAGTCTCTCCTTGGATAGCAGTCCAGCCTGTCCCACAGATTCGCTACGCTGTGCCTCTATCAATGCCCCATCCACCACCCTCTGGCTCCGCAACCGTTGCTGGAGGCAGGCCCATTCCTTCTCACCTTTAACCAGTTCATGTTTCATCCTTTTTCTAGTGTCGCAAAACTTAGACAGGCTCTCTCCACTCACCACTACCATCAATGCATCCTACTCTATTGTCCTTACTGAAGCAGAATTCCAATTAGTTGCAAAATACCCCGTCAACACAATCTGAATCTCCTTCTTATTAAGTGGGTACACCAGCGTCTCAGGGTGGAGACTCCACAATGAAATTCTGGGGTGCTGTCCCCCCAAACCATATTCCAACAGCAAGGGTGCGTGGTCTGACAGGAATCGTACCAAGTACCAAGTCCCCTCACCATTGACCACACCGTCATCTGATACCAGTTATCTATCCAGTCGGCTGTCCGTGCCATGGGCGTGGTATAACAAGAGAACTCCCCCACATTTGGATGGAGCTCCCTCCACACGTCCTTGCAGTTCATTCGGTCCATCGTCTCCCTAAGCTCAGCGGTCATACGGGGCTTAGTCCCTACTCTGGGGGGTGCCTCTCCAGTCTTCCATCCAGTATACAGTTAAAGTCTCCCTCCCAAACTATGGGCATCACCACATATGGGAGCAATTCGCTCTCTATTGTACCAAAGAACTCCCCATCGTCCACATTCCGTGTGTATACATTAATAAAACACACCTCCACGCCATCCAGCAGTCCATACACCAGGACATATCTCCCCTCTATATCTGCCAAGAACCTGGGCAGTTGGAATGAAACTTATGGTGCCATCCATCTCGAAACCCCCCTGGCGTAGCTTGGGTAAGTGAAGGAGAACAGCTGGCCCCTCCATTTCTTCTTCAATGTCTGCACCTCCTCCTCCAGTAAGTGCGACTTCTCTAACAGTGCTATATGTACATCCAACCGTCATAAATATGCATTCACTCTGTAGTGCTTAACAAAATTGATCATCCCCTCACGTTCCAGGTGACCTTGCACATTTGTCTATACATTACACCATGCAATACATACACCAACCACCAGCCCTGGCCAGTCCTCTCCCTCCGCCCACAGCACAGGCACCCACGGGCATCCCATCTCTCCTACACACCCCAAAAGTGAGCACCGTGCATCAGCATGCTGCCTTAATCAAACATGAACAACTGCCTCTCACCCCGGGTAAACACTCAGTAACTCATAATGCATCTCCCCTCCCATATCAGAATCCCTCCCCCTACTTGAACTCGCTAAGTTAAATGCGAGAGACTACCATAGTATACAGTGGAGTAGGTCTACATCTCCTAGGTTCCTGGATAGTTTCGTGGGGCCAGCTTGGCCTCAGGGCCAAACCACAAGTGATCTGTCCAGGGGACAGTCTGACCCCAAACTGTCCTCCACTATACTCCCCACACATACCACCAACAGGGGTCCACACATCACTCTCACCCACTCCCACTCCACACAAACCGTCACACACCCCGCACTCAAGTAAAACAGCTAAGAAGAAGGAAAACAACTGAACAACCAAGAGGGTAAGGAAGGAGATAGAAAAAAGAAGGAAAGAACTGAGGGGGTGACACAGGAGATCATTCAGCACCCTTCCACTATGTGCCGCTTCACATATTGCATGGCATCTGAACGGCATATACAATAACACAACTAGGTCTTCTTTAGATACTAGCATGAGAGTCACCGTTGTCTCATCTGGGGCGAAGCTTCTATTTCCCCCAGTACTGCTGTGGCAGGGCCAACTTCACTTTCCGCACTGCAGTTCCCAATGCCCCACCAGTCCACCAAACTGGAGGCATGAGTCATTACCACCATTCTGTCACTGGGACTATGTGCCAGTCAGAGTCGATGTATATTCCACCACATCTGAGCCACTGCCTGCGGACGGAGCCGTTGTGACTGCATCCACCAGCGCCCTGACCTCCTCCTTCTCCAGCCATCACCTTTCTACATCCAGCGTTCCATCCTGCCTCATAATCACTTGGGTGTCTGAGCACGACACCCTCCTGCGTCTGCCGCGTCATCTCCCGGCCATTCAAGTCCGCCGCAAGTGCTGGCACCAAGTGGGGGCATCCCCTGTGCCGGGCACCGGGACCCTGCTATCTCCCCAAACCTCCAGCCAGTCCCACACCTCTTCAGGCTTCACGAAGAAGTGAAAGCGCCCCTCGTGCAGGACCTTTACTTTTGCAGGGTACAGCAACATGTATTTCAAGCCCATAGCCCTCAGCTTTTGTTTTACCCCCCAAACTTTTGTAGCAGCTCTGCTGCACACATTGTGTGTAGTCAGGGAAAATGGGGATCCCCAGCCTCCGGACCGCCTGCAGGATAGCATCCCTACAGTTGAAGATTTTTACAATCATCGTCCGCGGTGGCCCTCCTAGCGGCGGGGGCAGCGCTAGGGTTTTGTGGGCTCGTTCCACCACAAAAACAGCTGACAAATCAGTCTTTGGCAGTGCACTTCGGAGCCATTGCTCTAGGAAAAAGTCTGGAGCAGTCCCCTCCGCACCCTTGGGGAAGCTTACAAACCCCAGATTGCAGCACTGGGCGCACCCCTGTGCATCTTCTGTTCACGAATCCAGCCTCTACGTTTGCGCCATCAGACTGGCCTCTGTGGATTTGAGGGTGTTTACCTCCTCCTGTAGTTTAACTTGCTGTTCTGTTGCCAAGGACCTCTCTGCCACCTTACGCAGGTCGACCCTCAACAAATTCACAACCACGGAAATTGAGTCGATCTTGGCCTGTACATTAGCAATGGAGGCCTCAATCGCCGCCTGGGATCTGAGCACCCGTGCGGCCTTGTGGGTCATGCAGTCCTTCCCCTATCCCCGTCAGTGGGTTGCCCCCAGGACCAGAGGTCATTTACTGGTCTATCTTCGTCTGCTGGGCTCCTCGTAGCACGCTATCTTTGCCCATTTCGAATCGCAGGGAAGGTCTCAGCGCACTTCACACAAGCAGGTAGACTCCTGGGGCCAAGTTTCACCTCTCTGCCCAACAGCCTCCAGGCAGAGATCAGGTACCAGCAGCGACCAGTATCCCCCTACACCATCAAACAGGCACATGCAGGGCAACCACCTGTAGGAGCACTCCGGGTCCAAAAGGCCAGCAAAGCAGGAACCCCTCCTGGACATCTCCGCTCACCTACCTCAGGGGGCCCCCACCGGGTCTCATTAACTACCCGAACGTCTGCGGGCAGGGCACCTCAGCAAGGTCTGTGGGTGCAACACCAGCTGCCAGCAGACCCCCCAGCAAACAGCGAGCTGTCACAGCATCAAAGATTTAGGCATATCTTGGGTAAAGCTGTCCCTGTGATCACAAGCCGCAACCCTTCCGAGGCCGCAGACCCATTACAGGCCTCAGATTCCGGGTGCCGCCAGCACCCAAGTGCGACTCCAGAGTTCCACAGCCTTGCATCCATCCTCCAGCTTTCACAATCTATTTACTTATATATTTATATAGCTCACTACTTCCCGAGGGCTTCTAGGCGCTTGCAGAATTGGCACACAGAACACCAAGGAGATGTTAGATTTCCAGTCCTTGAATACGATTATAGAGTATAAAGCCATGTCTTGAGTCCTTTCCTAAAGGACAGTAGATCAGAAGAATTCTTTAATTGAAAAGGTAGCTTGTTCCACCATCTAGTTGTAATACTAATGAAGCTTTTACCACCCCATCTCTGGAGACGGGAGGTTGACTCTGTCACCAACTTCAATGAAGCCGACCGAAGTGTACGTGCTGGGGTATGCCATAGGAAGCGCTTTATCAGGTAGATAGGGCCTGAATTCTGTAATGCCTTAAAGGCAATACATAATGCCTTGAACCTGATGCGCTTCTCCATAGGTAGCCAATGCAGGGTGTTAAGAGCATGTTTAGCTGATGAATATTTAGCTAGTCCAAAAAGCAATCTAGCTGTAGAATTCTGGAGTACCTGCAGTTTTGCCACTACTGTTTTGTTTGCTCCAACCAGTAGCCTATTGCAATAATCGAGTTTCGACAACACTAAAGTGCCACCACTGTTTTTTGCAGTTTTGCCAGTATAAATGGAAGGATTTTCCTCAAGATTTTCAGAGTGTAGTAGATAGATGCAGTAAGCGTTTTTACATGATGGGAAAAAGATAGGGTGGTATCTATGACTACTCCAAGATTTTTGGCCTTAGTGACTGGGGTGGGAACAGTCCCCAACTCCGATGCCCACCATTCTGAGGACCAGAATGGTGCATCTCTACCAAAAAGTAGAACCTCTGTTTTATTTGAGTTCAACTTAAGGCAGTTCTCGGCCATCCATTCACTGACACATCTCATGCACTCCTTAAAATGATGGGCTGTATCATGGTTTTTGCTCGAGATCGATACGATAATCTGGGTGTCGTCTGCGTATGATACCAATTCATAACCATGAGTTTTAATCATACGCGCCAGAGGAGCGACATAAATGTTGAAAAGGGTGGGGCTCAAGGATGAGCCCTGAGGCACCCCGCATGGGAGCCTGAAACATTTTGATTTAAAACCTCCTACTTCAACAAATTGTTCACGATAAAGCAAAAATGACCAATCTAGGCCTCCACTGTCGACCAGCAGGGGCCCAGCCAGACACAAGTACGGAGGGTGTGAGGATGGGCCATGAGGCCTCACCCAGCAATCGTCGCTCACCTCCTCTCCCTTCCACGTTCCAGGCGAAGTAGAGAGGTCCTCTACTAGCATCAGGGCAGTCCCCATGTGTCACGGTCCACAGCCAGGACTCACGCCCGTCCTCCAGCCATCTCCACAATGGCCGTCGCAGCCAGCTTCGCTCGCCCCCACTATCAGGGGTGGCCAGTAGGCCATTGGGTTGGGGATGGCCAAGGACGAGGCACACGGCCCTCTCTGCAGACCCTCTGCAGCGCCACTGCCTCTGGCGGCACCCCGCTGGTGTCACTCTGCCTCCGCTCCTCTCCGTGCTTCCGTAGGCCGAGCAAGAGGGGCTGCTGGTAGCTTCTATTGCCGCAAGCAGCTCGTGACTACCTCAGGCTGCCCCTCCCAGGTTCTGAAGGAGCGACTCCGGCGCCAGCGGTCCGACCACAGTCTGCCGAAGCTCCAGTACCCACAACTGATAGGCAAGATGTAACGCAGAACACAGGGAAACTCGAGGTGAAAACAAGGTGGCTGCCTTTAACGTTTGTAAAGGCAGTCATTAGCCAATCAGCTAATGACTTGTCATCACTATGTACCTCGGGAGTATTGCGGTACTACCACGGCCACAGATATAGCTAAAAAAACACTTAAAACATATTAAATATTTACCCTACTTATGTGCAGCACCCCCAAATAATCATCTGCGCACCATAGTATGTAAACCTTCTAAATTTCGTAAACATCCGAATGATGGAAATGCAACGCAAAATGCAAAAGTCGATGAAAAATGCATTGCATTTTATGCCTGTTGTGGGACCCCCCTTTTTTCTTTGCATCCATCTTGATGAAACGCCGCGAAACTTTCTAGACTCCAAGAATGAAACTGGAGCAGTAGGTATGCAAAGTTTCACGGACATTCATCATACAGGTGCGAAGTTATTAAGGGACACAAATTCAAAAAAATCCCTATCTCTGGTCAACCTAACCATAACTACAGAGTGTCTCCTGCCACTATGTAGCATAAACACTCATACAAATATATGTGTGTGTGTTTTGAGAGAAACACATTTGTCGAGCTGCTTTTACATATTCAAGGTTAGCATAGATGGTATTTTATCAGTCCAATCCTGTACTACTGTGCCTGTAATGGTAAAATGCCTCTGTTATGTTTTTTAGCTCGGTGTGAATAGCACTAGCTAATCCTATGCTTAAAGACTTTGCTGCAAAAACTGGCAAATTGGGTTTGTCACTTTTCTAGCTTGGCTTGGATAGCACTCGTCTAATCCTATGCTTAAATGTTTTGCTGGAAAAAACAGACATATGAGGTGGGCAGATATAGCATGTTGTTGGTGTTGTCGATGAGCTCCAAAAACAGGAGTAGCTCTCCACCTAAACCCAGGAACCACACAGTTTATTATATATATGGTGAGATATTTGTAGAAATATTTAATGTAAGCCTAATGATTTGAGTGATTAGAAAGTCCACATCTGGGTTTTTTCCATTTGTGAAGTGGAAATTGTGCCAGTACTTAATTTCATTAGCCTGTTGTAAGATTTCAAAATTGCCTGCTTGAAAGCCTTGGTTTTCATCATATCTGGTTCATTACAGATGTAGAAGAATGTTACAATCAAGGACGAAATGTTTTGCTCCAGCTTAATTGTATGTCTTAGGTGTATGTCACAATGTTATTTATGCCCTATAGCCATCATTAGTGGTGCGAACTCGGACAGCCCATCAACACAACAAATTCATTATTATGTGGTTTTCATAGTTTGTTCCTGGAAGTCTCATCATTACTTGAAAGGGGCTTATTTTAGAGATAGAAGCGTATTGACTGTAGTAGGCTGCGTAATTCCGGGTATGTTCTTGCTCTGTGCTTACTGCACCATTTAATATTAATTATTATATTCTGTAGCATGCTCCTGGCAGGTAGAAAGACAGGAGAGGGATGGCAAGTCATTTGAGGTCATCTCGTACCTATCGTTTTTGCAGAGTGACTTGACTCTCAAACAAAGGTAATACTTACTTTAAATATAACTGAAAGTACACAATTGTGCAGCTATTAGATTTGGGCAAGGGGAATAATTTAATGTCTGCCTTCCAAGCACATCCCTCTGCTAAAACTAAATTTGGTCATTATCTAGCTGCTACTTAAGGCATGTTTCAGAAAGACAGGGAACATCTGTTTGGTGGTTTGGCATCCCAATTTTGCCACTACCCTGTCATGGTATTCCCTTCTTTTCTCCATATAGCCACCTGGCCACTGCTCTTCAAAACCATATTCCAGGGGCTCCTATCAGTGGTCACAAACAGCTATATTTCAGGTACTCCCAGGATTAAACCTTTTGTTAGAAATTGGGTTACTGTTTGACTGGGGTGTGAGCCCAGGTCAAACAGCAACCACAATATTAGTCAGGGTAAGGCACAAGCTAACCCCAACTTAACCTGTGCTCAACCCCTGGTAGCTTGGCACAGAGCAGTCAGGCTTAATTTAAAGGCAATGTGTGAAGTATTTGTGCAACACTTCAAACAGTAAAACAGTGAAAACACCACACAAAAGATCCCACACAATGTTAGAACAATAGAACTTAATTAAATAAATAAAACAAGACAAAAATGACAAAAATCAAAACAATAGAACCGGGGTTATGAATTTTTAAAGAATAAAGTTAAAAATAACACCTAAAAGCATAAAGAGCTAACCAAGGATATCTGGTCATGCTGGACTGGGTTAAAGTCAAAAGTTCAGGCTGACTGCGATGGAGCATGGATCGGGTACAGTCCCACATCAGTCTCACTGACGTTTTATTTTCTCAAGTTTTGTGCCAAGAGTCACGTTTGCATAGGAGAGGGTTGCGGGGATCAAGGAGAGCATCGCCGGTGGGTGTTGGCATGGCGCAAAGAGTGGGCCAGGTGTCACGGATGGGCGGAAAGGAGCTTCACGTTGTTGGTCGACAGCAGGCGATCAATGCTTGCTGTGTGAAGAGATGGGCTGGCGGCGTATGCCGTTGATTTTTGGTGCAAGCGGCGTGGTTCCAGAGTGAACTGACCCATTCGCGGTCGGAAATAGCCTGAATGCTTAATTTAAAGAGCCCGTGAGCCACACAAGAGGTCCAGGACCTGAGAGGCATCACTTGGGGGTTAGGAACCCACCACACCTGGGAGCTGGTTGGGGAGCCTTTTATGTCCCAGAGGCTCAGATCAGGAGGCCAGCAGACTAGTCCTTGGAGTCACTCTGTGGTCCTGGTTTCAAGACGATATTGCAGTTCCTGTTCTTCCTCCCCAGGCAAGAGGGCAGCAGTTACTTTAGGGCAGCAGTTACTTTAGAGCAGCAGTCCAGCAGAGTAGCAGTCCCTGTAGCAGCACAGCAGTCCTCCTCCCTGGCAGAGTATCCACAGGTCCAGAAGTGTATCGCAGAGTTGGGGTCTGAGGTCTTTCTTTTATACACAGTTGTGCTTTTGAAGTGGGGATAAGCTTCTAGAGGCATGCCTTTGAAGTGCATGGATGCCCTGGCTTCCTGGCCCTGGCTCCAGACAAGACATAGCCTATTCAAATGTAAGTGGTGCTGGGCCCAGCTCTTCCCACTCATCCTGCCAGTGATGACCCATCCAGTCACACCTAAGCTCACTATTGTGTGTGGCTGTCTAGGAGGAATACACAAAGCCCAACTGCACACAGTCCTGTGACTCAGAGGCAGGCTGCAGGCACCAAATGGCAAAGGCAAGAAAATACCAACTTACTGAAAGTGACATTTTCAGAATTGCAATTTAAAATCAGCCTCATTATAAGTTAGGATTTTAAATTGTGATTCCAGAGACACCAAACATGAACTGCGTATCTCTTCCCATTTGGAAATTACACTTATAAAATGTAATTAGACAACTCCAATGTTATACTATGGGAGAGATAGGGCCTTGCAGTAGTGAAAAACAAATTTAAGAGTTTTTCACTAGTAGAACATGTAAAACTTAAACATACATCTCATACTTTTTGAATACAGTGCACCCTGCCCTCTGGGCAGTCCAGGGCCTACCCTAGGGGTGACTTATTTGTATTTAAAAGGAAGGTTTAGGCCTGGCAAACGTTTACTTTGCCAGGTCGAAATAGCAGTTTAAAACTGGTCACACAGGCTCTTTAATGGCAGGCCTGAGACATGTTTAAAGGGCTACTTAAGTGAGTGGCACAATCAGTGTTGCATTCCCACTAGTAGCATTTAATTTAATGGCCCTGGGCACAGGTAGTGGTGCCACTTTACTAGGGACTTACAAGTAAATTAAATATGTCAATTGGGTATAAGCCAAACTAACATATTTTAGAGAAAGAGCACAAGCACTTTAGCACTGGTTAGCAGTGGTAAAATGCATAGAGTCCTAAGGCCTTCAAAAATAAGAGGTCTGAAGGCAAAAAGTTAGGGTGAAACCACACCAAGGATGCCAGGTCTAACACCTTTCAATTTTTTCTACCTCCTTCAGCAGTGGTAGTAGACAGCACAAAGGATACTGGAGTAAATGGAGCAGGGGAACTTGTCTAGTCCTAAAATGAAGTAGTGAATATGATTGAATCGAATGGTGCAGCTCATTTTCTACTTTTTGGGTATGAGGGACAAGAGAGAGTAAAAGGGCCATTGCCAGAAAATGGGGAATCACCAATCTAACCACTTCAGGAGAGAGGCTGGTCAGATACCTGTCTTTCTGGAGACAGAGGAGGAAGGAAAGTGAATCTCTTGGCCTATGGCTGTATGAATTCGTAATATCAAGAAGAGCCTAGTGTTGATTGTTGAAGTCCTTGTCCAATCTGACTAACTCTTTTAAGGGCTGGCTAGACTGCCTTGGATCTGCCTGACCAGCTGATCAAAGGCACAGCTTGTTCACATTTCATCAAACTAAAGGCATCGTAAATGCAAGGGCATTTGCAGGTCCTGCGAGCGGTATCCGTCCAAATTCATGACTATTTAGAAGTGAATAATGAAGACAGGGGAGCCAATGAATCAACCCCTGATAGCAAATTAAAATAAAGTTACATTATGGTTTCCCATGGGTCTTCTTTAGTATTTTGACAAACTGCCCCGCAGGGCTAAGCCAGACTCTGACGCTTGAGCTGACAAGGTGATCATTCATGTATTCAATGCCAGGCTCATTTACTACAGCTGTAAATGTGCTTACCTTTAATTGATTTGTTTTCGTGCTATGAAACAGGGAATCATAATGTTAGGCCTTCACAGGGGTGGGAGATTTACAGAACCTCTAGTGACACGATTTCCGGACAATGAAAGAACAAAATAAAAGTATGTAAACCTTTCTGAGCCCCACTCCAAGCATGAGATAATTGCTCATCATTAATTGGCTGATTTTTAACCCTACCTATCATAACAATTTATCACACTCTTAAAAGTCAGGCAATGCAGGTCTCTTCCCTGGAAGATGTCAGGCTTAGCTCCTACGTGAATCAACAGACGATATGACGACTATGGATCTTTTCTCTCGTAAATAAACCCCTAGTATCTTATTCTCGGAGAATAGCCCTACATGGTTGAGCTTCTCCACCACTTACATTTAAGGCCTGGATCAGTTACATTTCCAATTAATTTAAATGTCGTTAAACAAGCAAACAATATGAACATATGCAAAAATGCATAAGCTTTCAAAGTCGCAGTCTTCTGGCTGCACACTTCAGAAATCCTTTATGTGTGCTCTTTGGGTGTCCTAGATCAATCAAAAAAGCGGAAAAGAATCCTAAATCTATGCACAACTTGTGGAATTCAAGCAGTGATCTTCTAAATTTTAATTGTGTCTCTTTGATTTGTTTTTACCAAATATTGAAAACCTAAGGCTTTTAATAATAGTAGAAACACTGTATTTTGCTGTGCATCCCACATTTGCAGACAAGTTGCTTGGCATCTGTCTTCTCTCCATCCCGCATTTCGAATCCTTGCAGCGGGAACCAATGGTGGTCCGATGTCCAAATGCTTATCAGCCTTCAAGCGAAGCAGTTGGAGAAATGTTCAAAGTACACAAAATTCTACATATACTTTTGAATTCACTTCCTGTTTGTGACAGAAGATGTACAAATCTCCTCTGCAGTCAATATCATGAGCTTTAGTAAGCACATCTGATGTCTCTGCAATACGTAAATTGGTTTGTTGTTCTTCCTTTGCCTTATAGTTCCATCACTGTAACTTGACAAATTCTCTAGCCAATGACGGACGGAGGCTGGTAGAAGAAGACCAGTCATTTAAAGCGCCGGGCCAAAAGCCCTCCTCTAAGTGTATTGTTAGCAATATGTTTTCTTGAGAGCTACCCTGTCAAAACCCAGAACTAAAAATAGGATAAGGAAGGCAATCTGAAAATTTGGAACATTACCTACTTCAATACACTTCCAAAAAGTGACACGCAGGATATAAACCCCAAGTAATGTGAAATAATGGGACATGTTATCACCACGTTGAAACAGGCATTGGCAAAGCCAGTAGGTCTTGCCTTGTTGACCTATTGACCTTACCGATGCTGGACAGGGATACGCTGCTTTTTGCTGTAACTTACTTTCCAAGTGTCGTCATCTTCTTGTTGGTTGACTTTTCCCTGTCTTGTGTTTGGTATACAACGGAGTTTAAAATAGTCACAAAAGTCATACAGTTTAACCAAACAATGCTTGTTAGGTGACAACAGTTTTTTTGTATCTAAAAATCGCCAAACATGAGTGTGACTCAAAACTTTCAGAAAGTCTCTTATGCGTTCAAAAATCAATACCCAATCACAAGTTTAAATTCTCAGAAAACAATCCAATCTAATTAGTGCTTATCCAATAGCCCGTCCAACCCATCAGTAAGGGCCCCCTTTACCCTTCATGTGAAATACCCCAGCCTTAGTAGACGATTTGTATGTTGGCTGTTTGTAGAATACCCCAAAAGCTATTGCAGATTAAAATCTTGGTTTCTAATTGTAAGTCTTGCCAAATTGCTTTAGGTGTTCTTACGTGCTTTGGCGTTAAAGTTCTTCCTGCCTACGTTTGATGCCAGTGGCAGTGATGTGCATTGGCATGGGCATGGGCACAACGCTTTTGTTGCCGTGGAACGTGCTTTTATAATTGTTTATTTTACATTCGAAGAAGAGAGTAAATGTGTACTCCTCACAAGTGGTTAACTTTTGTATTTAGCATAGGATCATGGTTCCTGTCACGCATGTTATGTTATGCAGATTTGTAGAGCGCACTGTCACCTGGGAGGGTATCCTGGGGCTGAGCAGGTATGAGCCTAGCCAAACCTGCGGCCTAGTGGGACCACTCAAAAAGCCAGGTCTTGAGTTTCTTGCGCAATTCAAGAAGTGAAGAGGAGGCTTTTCTGTGTTGCAGCAGGGTGTGCCACACTTTAGGAGCGATGTAGGAGGAGGCTCAACCGCTTGATCTGATTTTCCGTATGAGTTGGATGTGTGCTAGTAGGAGTCCGGATGAGCAGAGGTGTCTGGAAGGTCTGTGAAAGCAGATGCCTTTGTGAGGTATTCCGGGCCAGTGTTATGTAGGGGCTTGAAAGTGCAGGTAAGGAGTTTGAATTGTGCTTATTTGTCTATAGGGAGCCAGTGGAGCTCCTTCAGTTGTGGTAATGTGAGTGCGGCGTGTAAGGTTCAGAGTGGTTGTGACTGCCGAGTTCTGAATGGTCTGCAGCCTTCGGTTTAAGTCTTTGTGATTTTGCATCTTCCTTTATTAGACCCCAGCCTTGGGAGTTTGGTTATTACTCATCCTTTGTCAGTGCTGTGAATCTCCAGTCGTTAATGACCTATCATGCTCTTTTGCGGTGCTCAGCATTCTTGAATTGAATATTAATTGACGAATAATACCAAAACAAATCTACATCTTATAATTTGTTGGCTAGAGTCTCTTTATAATTATCTAGTTGTTTCATCACAATTGTCTGATTACCATACTATTACTTGCCACTTTTGATGTCAATGAATAATCACTGACAAGAATCAAAGCAAACAACACCTTGCTGCAGCCCTCAAAGCCCAACCCTCCACCCTTAGGTGGCAGCCAGGTGCACAGTAGCATATTTCAAAAACAAACTCAAATGTTAGCAAACACTGCAAGATGTTTCTTAACTTCAGGACACCACCGATCGACTGTTTCTTGGCTGAATACCCATCTTGGGTATAAAGTGTGGTCTACCCACATCTCTATACACAACACCTGGCCTGCACCACCATGCCTTAAATATCCCCCAAACTGATTGATGATTTGTAACATCCCTCTGATGTACGTTGAGTGTATACTGGTCTGTATATAATCATGGTCTGTCGTCCATCGTGTTCATTTCATGGCACATCACGCATTATTAGGGCGTTTGGTAAGGCACACCAGTCGTTTTAGAGTTCAGCCTTAACTCTTAGGAACATAGTGTTTACTGAAGTCACTGCAATGCTTCGTCAGAGTGGCTGCAGGAATCCGCATTCTCTGCGGCATGGGTGCCTGTATCTGTGTTGTAGATCAGTGTGTTCAACAGTAAATCAGATTAGTAAACTTCCTATCTGAGCAGCAGCACACGCCACTGCAGTAACAAAAGATAATCCACACTTTATCATTTCTGAGTTGGCAATTGACAAGGTTTTAATAACCTACAATATTTCACATTTGATACAATCACCTCTTTATCAAATTTGCTTCTATCGGTGGGCGGGTGTTGTAGATACACGGCATCCGCCGGCCCTCCTCCCTGAGAATGAACCTCTACTTGAGAGAATGAAGTATGCAGCTTTTAATTCACCCAGTGCACTGGATTTTCCTCTTTAGAAGAGAATGATTTGTCATTAAATATCAGGCCGAGCTAACGTCCTTAAAAATGTCATCTAATATACCTTGTAATAGCAAATTAGAATGACATTTAAATCGAACAGTTCTGTGTTTTAATCGCTGTTGTCTTTTATTGAGGCCTCGTTTGGTCCAGAGTGGCTCAGCGGCCTGCACCCTGTGCTCAGTATTAGCATTCACTGCATTTGTCATGTTTTGTTGCCTGTCCCTTCATAGTGGTTGAGCCGCTTCTGAGCACGAGTCTCTTAAATAATGAGGGAGATACAGAGCATAATGTTGAGGAAAAACCTAAAACCAATAAACATTAATTCATTTAAAATGAGCACTAATTGAAAAAAAAGATGAAGAAGATTCCTGCCACCCCCCCCCCCGCCCCTTCCCCCACGTGGAAACAACAGGAGGAGGCCTAAAGAGTTAACATTCCATTCCTTCTTCCAGGCGTAGAATGGAAAAATCCGGGAAGTGTGGGAGGGTTTTCTGAGATTTGGTCAGGCTACATCCAGTGGCCGCCCCACTGCTTTTCGCAGTGTAAAAAAAGGAAATATAAAATGATAATAACTGGATGTTATTATAATTTTATTTGTTCCTGCTGCTGCGTCTTGGCGGGCGGGGTAGAGCAGGGGAGAAGTGGTTTGCACTCCCTAAGTGCGCATTAATGTTTGGCCAGCCGTCTCGGGCCGGCCAAACATTCATGTGCACTTAGCATGTTTTCCACCCATTACAGCCTGGGTGGAGAACATGCCCAGGCTCCCATTCCCTAGCTGAGCGCCGAACCACAGTGCTCAGACCAATCACAACGCTGCATTCCAGTGTTGTGATTGGCTATGGGGAGCCCGGGTGCTTCCTGCTTTCTGTTTGCACAGGAGAAGCAAGGAAGAGGATGGAAGAGAGGCGGCAGCTGGCCAGCCGGCAGGTAAGTTAATTTTTCTTTTATAAACCCCCCCCCTGCTCCCCCTCTCTCCCCGCCTCACTGCTGCTTCCCGGTAGCAGCCGCCACTGGCTACATCTCTGTTAAAACTAACCCTGGGCGTAGTTCGCGAAGTAGCGCTACACGAAGCTACGTGAAGTGTACCTCGCACTACGCGAGCTACGCGTAGCTACGCGAACAGCGTAGTGCACTGTGCAAAATGCTGTTCGCACTGATTGCACAGTGCCGGATGCTTGTCCGCACTGTGCAATCATTGAAAACGGCATCTTGCACAGTGCGAGCTGTCTTTACTGCCGCTCGAGTAGATTTTTACTCGAGCGGCAGCTTCTCAACGCGGACTGGTAGTTTCTCATCGCGAGCGGTCGCGAGCATGCGCAACCACTCGCAATGAGAAACCTGACCTCCCGCGTTGAGAATCTCGCCGGGAGGTTTATTTTCCACGCTCGCGATTGGCAACTTGATGTTGCTGATCGCGAACGAGAAAAAGTCTCGCCGGGATGTCATTTTGCTTGCTCGCGGTCGCCAACTTGACGTTGAGGACCGCGAGCAAGCAAAAAATGACCGCTACGCTACGCTACGCGTGTTTGCACTGTGCTACGTGCAATTCGCGTAGTGCGAAGTAGCGCAAACTTCGCAAACTACGCGAGCGTAGTGCTTTGCCCAGGCTTAGTTAAAACGACAGTGCCATGATATTTGTTGTTTTACCTCAACATTTTCCAGTGCTGCCTGACCTCATGTGAAATTTTCAGTATGTGGTTTGGTTGTGGGGAGAAGGAGCTTACCAGGCAAAAGGAATGGCATTGGATCATGTTCGCCCATTCTTTCTGCAGCATTCTTTTCTCCCATCTCATCTGGGTTTCTTGACCCCCAGCTGCAATTGGGAGGGAGTGGTGTCATATCATGGTCCGCACCATGCTTCCTCCCCTCTCATGTACCTTCAATGTGTGGAACAGGGGCTCAAAAGAGTCTTAGTGGTGGGTGCGTGGCATCCATCATGAGCTGATGGTTGCCACCTATTTCCTAGTTTAATGTATGCTGCTCAAGACCAAATACATGATTTAAAATGCTTTCGAAAGGTCGGGGGCTGCCTATGGTATCAGAAATCTACAGTGGCACTACCTTTAACCTGCTTCTGGCTTCACGAGAGGCAGGGA
The DNA here is from genome assembly GCA_963921515.1 of Calotriton arnoldi. Classification (NCBI taxonomy): domain Eukaryota; kingdom Metazoa; phylum Chordata; class Amphibia; order Caudata; family Salamandridae; genus Calotriton; species Calotriton arnoldi. Next base: position 2,719,798 of record CAWUFW010000900.1, read on the forward strand.
TGTTCAATTAATAGCATTATTAAAAGTACTTTCCGCAGTGCCATCTAAGTATTAAATCAACCATGCTACTGTATTGTGCCAGATATAAGTTCCAAATTGAAGCATGGCTCTTTATAATTGGGAGTCCCTGTAAACACCACTGGAGGCTTGGAGCTCGGAAATGCCCAACTAATGGTCTTATTATATTAATACAATGCAATCTATAAATATCCTTGGAGTATTGGTGAGCTTTTTAGATTCAAATTCATGTTCCAGCACTTCATTGAAATTAGGCAGAGCAAGAACATTGTTCTTTTGTCTTTATGTTGATGGGTTTTCTTTGCTATTCTGCGTGCAGTCTCTGATGTACTGGCGGGCTGTATAGAAACTGCCAGATGTTTTTTAGAAACAATATGTCCTAGTTTTCATGATATTTTTCCTTACAAAAACTGTCTTTGCTGCTTTCTCTCTGCTCAAACGCATAAAATGAGTCATTGGCTGGGGAGATAAAAACATGTATACAATCCTCGACAGATGCTCACCACTGGGGATTGCAGGCATGCTTCTTTCTGTGCAATTTCTCTCGTCGTTATTGCTTGGTGTAAAGAGCAATTTTTGTAAATTACCCTGAGCCTGGGATCTGCAAAGGAGCGGCTGAAAAATATGACCATTTTCATGTCTGAGAGAAACCTGGCAGGAAATAAAAATCTCTTAATCCATGTCTATGCGAATCAACCTTTGAGTATTTCTGCAATTACTCATAGTCTGTTGAGAATAATTTTAGTTAAACATATAAAATGCTTTTTGTCCAGAAACGTAACCACACTAAACTGGGAACAGTTCGTTAAAACCAATTATTGGGTTGTCTGAACTTCATATGTATTTTATATGGCTGAGGGAGCACAGTAGCAGTTTAATGAACACATGCCTTAAAGGGCACCTGCTCACTGACAAAACTTTTTAAGCCAAATAAGGAGGAAGGTGGCCTAAATCCAGCCTGGATGTTAGCTTTTAAAATGCCTCTGTCCGTAGATGAAGGCTGCAGGTCCAGACTGATAGAAGGTTGCTGCATGAAAGCAGTTCCTGAAGGACTCCTATGGACACTCCACCGCTGTGGGTTTTTGTCATTACCTGAACCATCGGTGCATGTAACTGCAGGAACTGGAACACGCTGCGCATTTTAATAAGCGCTTTAAAAGGCATATGTTTGAGAAAACACTTTACATTCAGCTTCCTCCATATGTCAGGGTATTCCAGCCATCAGTGCTCTGCATTGTCAACTGCCTCCCTTCAGATCATTTCTATTTCTATCTTAGCCATTGATCGGGGCAGGAACTGTAATGCTGTGTGATGTCATGATTTCTTATAAGAGGTTTTAACGCCTTTCTAGTTCTTTAGAGTTTTCTTCTTCAGTGATTAACATGTAGCAAATTAGCAAGTATTTGCAAAGCCAAGAGGTCTGGCCTTGGCAAGGGCACAATTGTATATTTTCAAATATATTCAGCTTGCAAAAACAATAGGCAAACACATAAAACAAATATAAAAATAAAGCAGTGGCTCAGCATCCAACACTCCCCATCCCTGGCACTGATGTGCACTGCTTTTCAGGCAGCAGTGCACTTGTGATTCGGGCTCACAATGCAGGATAGCCAATGGAGAACCCATTGCGCTATGCTGTAGGGCGGTGGGAGTGAGCGGTTGCCCTGGCTCTGCGTAGGGCCCCTTACACTTGGCTGCTCCCCCTCCGTTGGATTCAGGGTTTCCATCAAATACAGACCATGATGAATCTCACGAGGTGGCATGAAGGTGGATGCAAAACGGCTGGGGACTTGTACCTAAATGGGACTTTCATCTCTATCGGCAATTTCGTAAGAGTGCTTTCAAGTTCCTGAAAGTCACTTCTTGAAGTACGCAAAAATATCGCGCAAAGCCTGCGAGATATGGACAACCGTCCCAGATGAGCCAGAGGAAACACAGACCTTGACATTATTACTAAACCCGGGCTCCTCTAGAGGGCTGATCTCCCGCATATACAAGGCTTTGAAGGCAGACCGTAGAGTTGATGTGTCAAAAATCCAAGACAGATGGGCAGCTGACCTGCCATTGCCACTCATGGAGGGTGAGTGGAGACGGGCGTTTGCACCGGTCCCGGAGGTGGCCAGTAATGCGCGCTTTAAGCTCACGCTGTTTTTTTACTTGCATCGCACGTATCTGACGCCACAGAGGCTGTCAAGGCTTGATGCTGCGCGTCCTTCGACATGCCCCTGGTGTGGTTTGGGGCCTGCGGAGTTCCTGCATATGACCTAGGATTGCACCCGGATTTAGATATATTAGGAAGAGGTTCTGCATGTGCTGCGGGAGGTCACGGGTGTCCGTGTTGAGGCGTCGGTCAAGCATTTTCTCCTGGGCGTACTCCCGATCCCAAAAACGGGGGCTTGTATATGACATAAGTTTGTCCTCCTGGGACTCGTACTGGCTACTCGCCGCATTGCCATACACTGGACTCACCCTATAGTCCACCGGCCGGATAAGTGGAGGGCTGACCTGAGTGAGTGGGGAGTGGCTGAGAAGTGCCGTCTGCGCTCGGTTCGCATTGATGAGAATACAATCTGGAGGCCTGAGGGGACATGTTGGAGGGCTCAGAAGAGGATGCTGGGCTTCTCCGTAAGCGGCAGCTTCCGATACTCCACATTGACACCTGGGAGCGACCCCTTGACTGACTGACTGAGTTGTGGTGCAGTCTATGGCTGTGAAACATACATGGGGAGGAGCGGCAGAAACTGTACAGATTGCGGGGTGGGTCATGAATCTGAGTTAAGCCCGGGGAGATGGATGTGGATTGCGTCACTGTGAGTCCCCTAGCTATCACTGCGAAACAGATAGGTCAGATATTTGTCTCAGCCGCCTGAGTTGCTTACACTCACTGCCCCACGCATGCATTCCACCTACCCCCTGCCCAGGTGGGATGGTAACTCGTCCAGGAGGGCTTCGCTCACGTGCATTGTTGATTCCTGCCCACTGCTCAAGGATTTCATGGGGAATACCGCCTGGTTGCCTGCCGCTGCCAAGTTTGCTGTTTTTATTGTTGTGTTTGTTCTGCGCATAATTCACTCCTACGGGAGTTGTCCTGTGTGTTATCCATAGAGATGCATGCCTTGCAATGTCATTCCGGAGTCGAGCACAGGGATAAAAATTGAGACTGCTGTGATAACCGGCACTAACAACCTGTAATGTAAGGTACCATGTCATTCTAATTCAGTCGCTCTGTGATCCTGTGGAACAATGTGTACTGTGATATTTGTGCAATTTTTGAATAAAAGACAAGTTTTTAAAAAAAAATGAAAAAGTCACTGCAGAAGACTCAACCTGGGGGAAACTGGTTTTCGTGTTTATGGAGGGGTAGAGTTTAATAACATTTCTAAAAATCATTTTCTGGCATTTGAACTAAAAAATTTAATTTTCCTATGAATTACATTTTATCTAGTTAGTAAATTTCCCAAGAATGGAATCTTTGCTGGCTTCCAGACCAAGTTGCACTAATTAAATTTTTTAAACACTGGGCAGGCATTTCTAATGTGAAGCTATCACGGGAATATGTAGTAACATCACTCTTGTGTCTCTCCTTACCAGAGAGCCGTGAGCTAGCATAAATAGTAAATCTAATAACCCCGGGAGGGTAACTCCGCTCTGCCAGCGGAGGTTGCAGATTTTTGCCTACTCCGCGCTCCATTGCGAATGCGGAGTTTAGGCAAAACTCCCCTCCGTGTTGGAGCGGAGTTACCCTGCCCCTCCACCCTCCCAAATTAATTAAAAATGTAAAAAGAAGGCACTTACCTGCGTGGCTGCCTCCTCCTCTGCCTGGCCGCTCTACTTCCTGCTCCTTGCCGTCCTTCTTCTATGAAAAAACCCTACGTTGTACGTCTTGCGCGTGCGCACGCTCAAGACGTACAACGTAGGAGTTTTTTCATAGAAGAAGGACGGCGAGAAGCAGGAAGGAAAGCAGCCAGGCAGAGGAGGAGGCAGCCACGCAGGTAAGTGCCTTCTTTTTTAATTTTTAATTAATTTGGTAGGGCGGAGGGAGCGGAGCGGAGTTCCATGATTTTTTTTTTTAACTCTGTGGAGAGGCACTACGCCAGCTCCGCCTGCCCTTAAAATCTAATCATTGTGCATCTGATCATTGTAGCTTCAAGACTCATTCACAGTTCACTTATTTAATGCCACAGTTATGCCTAAAAATGTAAAAGCAGGTTGGTTTGATATTTCAAACCTCTAGTGTTTCAGGGCTGCCTATTTTGTACCTCCGCACGCAAGTGGTGCAAATGATGTGGCGTCCCACATTGGGTATCTGACTTTTATGCTACTTGTGCAGTTATTATGCAGTTTCACCATGGACTTACATAAAAGTAAAATGTGTCAATTAGTGTTTTACCAAGAATTAGCCATATTTTTGGAATGCCACATGTAGTGAGAGGTTGTTCGCAGCCTCTCACTGACCTGAGGTCAACAATGTCACCAAGCTAGGTCCATAGAAATAAAACAAAATCAGCAGGGACCACATATAAATACCAGTTTTTCTACGATGATGATATCCTTCAGGAATATATAGTGAAGATTGCTGCCACAAAGTGTCATATTTCCTCTGCATCAGCTCTTCAGGCTTCTTGTCTACTTATGTCTACAATATTGATATATGCTTTTCTTATGGATACTTGCTGCTCGGTTGTAGATGTCTGTGACATCTGTTGCAGGGCTTAAAGCCTAATGTTTTTGGTTAGGACAGTACTCCTTGGAGAAAAGAGTGTCAGTAGGAATTGAGAAAAATATAGAAGGCTCTGACTTCCACGTGAAGCAGAGGAATAAAAAAACAGCACCCGTTTCATCATATATAGATACACTATATACTTTTTGGTGAAGCCTGGCAGATCCACATCTGTCATCACATACCACCACCTTGCACTGAAGACATGACATGGTGCCTAACCGATTCCAGATCCACTCCTCTGGTGAGTAGGTTTATATAGGGTACCTGCAGCAGACCCTATATCCATCATAAAGCATCTTACCATAGTTAGGTAATGTTCTCTGTGCAGGTAGAAGCTGAGGGTCTAGCTATCAATAGTGCAGCAAGTGAAGTGGACAGGGGCTCAATGCACCCAGATTATGGCTGTATTTTATAGCCCAGCGGGAATGGGCAGTCTGGGGCTAATTTACCTAGCTTGCAACAGGGCCCATGGTGCCATTCCTACACTGCTGATAGAAGTCAGGAAACCCAAGCGGCTCCTTACCTTTTACCGATTCAAAGGAGATTATTAACATATTTTTGCTTTTCCTGGTACTTGTAAACAACTACCTGGTACTTAAACAAGTGTGCAATTTTTTTTAGTAGCTATACGAAGTACAGTAAAGTTAGTATTGAAAGCTAGGTAAGATATATATCTATATAGAGCATCTTATCATACAGCATAAAATACATGTACCTTTGCACCACTTCACCCACAGAAGTCACAACACCAGTACGAGGTTAACCAGCAAGATAGATTCCCTCAAGAAAAGGCTAAAACCTTTGAGCAGAAATGGATACAATCTGGTTGCCGGTAGCATAAAGCCACTGCCAAAATCCACATGCAAGAATACTACAAGATAGTCTTCCGTATCAAACATCTTGCGTACTCATGTTACCTGACGTGTGTTGTTATTCACCCTTCTATCACCACAGCTGCATGTTCTCTTAAATACTGTGTAAAACCTTGCGATACTTATTCAACAAAATTAGAGATCCTAGATAATCGTTCAGTTTACTGTTTCACCTGATGCACCTTTTGTCAATCTCCTAAACCTGTCCGCTATCAAGCAAGACTGAGCTCCGCTTTTGAAGTATTAACTCTCCTATTTTTCCCATCACTATATCGAACATTGTCTCAACATCTTCACCAAAGTCCTGAAACTCACCCTCTAGTCAAATGCTTCTTAGTTAACTTAAAATGCCCTATTTACCCTTCTTCGTGCAGGTGATTCTGCAATCACCACTAAATTATTTTCAGTTTAAGCCTACCCCACCGTTATCCAAAAGACGAACCTTACCCGACTGTTCTTTCCACTTGATCATTTCAAATATTTAATTTCTTGTCAGACCCCCCCTCTTTGTCCCCCAGCATCTAATTTTTTTTTCTAACCTGTACATCTTTCTCCCACTATCTAGTCAATTCACACACCCTCTTGTAACAGCTATGTTCTGCATTTGGAGCTGTGCTAGAGATAATGTATTTCTTTTTTTTTAGGTTTTTAAGTGGGTAGCAGAGTGCTTTATAGAGATACATGGAGTATCTTGGGTGTAGAATAATATACATTCATCAAAAAATAGCCAAAGCAACAAAAGCAGCAGAAAATCAGTTTGGATGGAATTTAGCTGAATAGCACAGAGAGTAATGTACATATTACAAAGTTGGTATAGAGTAAAAATGGCATGACTAATAAGCGGGTAGATGATTTAAGGCATCCTCGAATCATCAAATGTAAGTAGTAAGGTCAAGGTTGTATTGTAGAACACTCCACTGGTACTGATACTTATGCAGAGCTATCTTGCTGTGGGGGTAATCTCAGATTGATTTGTGATAGAGAATAGTCAAAGTTGTTGATGTAATATAATGCTATGTTGGAAAAAACTTAAAAATCATTCACTAAATAAAAGAATGCTGTATTGGAGAATTAATTCTAATTGCAGAAGCGTGGAGCCATAAATGTTGGCGGTACTCCTTGTGAAGGCATGAGGGGATCCCATAAGGAGGTTGTGTGAGTCCCGAAGGGGATGGGTGCCACCTGAATACTCAGAACCGGTCAGGCATAGTAGTGTTCCAGGGCGTAGAATTTACTTTTTACTATGCATACCAACTTAAGTATGGCCTGGCTTCAGTGGGAAGTAAATTGATGGTTACAGGGACAGGAGTAATGTGGTCAAACCTTATTGTTGCTTATACTAGCCCTTCGTACACTTAAAGGGCAACCTTTAGAGAAGCAAGGTTGCATGAGTGGGCAGCCTTCAGTAGAGGGTTGGCATAGTTAATTGTGAATAGCTGTAGGACTTATACTGCTGGTTTAAAGTCATCTTCTGGGAACAACGGTTTACTCTTCAAAGAATCTCATCTGATATTGAGCGCCTTTGGCTGCGGAATTTGTGTGAACATGGAGTTTCAAAATTTTTGTCTAGCATAAATCGCAACAATTTAACACCATCAATGAGGAGCAGCTAGTACTTGATATAACAATCAATAGTGATGCTTTTCTTTGACTGTAATATTTCTCTGGATTATACTTGCAGACATTCATTGGATCTGTCGTTAACCCACTGCCCAGATATTAAATTCCCTTAGTGAACTATATATCCCCAGGATCTGTATTGTTCTACATGTCAACACTTGGTCCTGTGACCATCTTCTATCATGTTAATCTGTCGCCTTTAGCCATCAATGGCTAATTGTTTCTTACATTATTTATTACAATGTTATTTCGTTCTATTCAGCAGCTGGGTAAAGGCACTCTATAATTTAAATAAATATAAATAATACATGGGCATAGTTCTTCTTTCTGAGAGATGGTGTCACTGAATCTGCAGAATGCATACTTACACATCGCAATCATGAGATCCCACAGGAAAGTATTTGCACTTTATAGTGGGTTCAATGCACTGCCCGTTTGCAGTGCTCTCATTTGGTTTAACCTCGACATCGAGGCTTCACCAAGGTGATGACAGTGGTTTGTGGCCCATCTCAGACAGTTGGGCATCCAGATTTACCCATGCCTGGACGACTGGCTGATCAAAGCCAAGTCGCTAGAGGTGGTGTTGCGCCATCTGCAGTCGACAGTGTCTTTACCTTTCGACCTAGTCTTTTCGATCAATGAGCCCAAATCTCACCTGAGGCCCACCCAACGACTCCGGTTCATAGTGCTGGGATCCACCCTTCTCCACACCTTCCCTCCTCCTCAGATGATTGTATATATATATATATAGGAGATGGTCCCGTTCTTCCATGAAAGTGCATGAGTTTCAGCCCTTAGGATCCTATGGTTGCTAGGTCTACTGGCTTCCTGCATTCTGCTAGTCATGGATGCACATACGTTGAAACATGAGGGCCCCTGCAGTGGTGCCTTCATAGGCACTGGCTATAGTACTGGGGGCACCTAGTGGCCTCCATCGTGAACTCCACCATCGCTGGCAGTGGAAGCGATTTGGTGGGGAAATAACACAAACCTGAGTTGCGGGATGGCCTTCTTTCCTCCGCCACCCATGTCTATGATAGTGACGGATGGTTCCACCTTAGGTGGAGAGCTCAACCGGAGGATCTGGAAGAGCCAGTGTTTCATATCAACCTGCTGGAAATGCAGGCGTTTCTGCCGGTGCTCAAGGCTACCCTTCCCTCCATCCATGGTCGGTCTGTCCAGATCTTGACAGTCAACACGACAGCAATGTGGTACTTCAACAGACAAGGGAGAGTAGTGTCTCACCTCCTTTGCCTGGAAGCTTTGAGACTGTGGTCTTGGCCATTCTGCAAGGTAATCTGGCTCAGCGCCAAATCACCTAGCAGAGTCTCTTAATGTCAGAGCAGACAGCCTGAGCCAGCGTTATCTTGCCAATCATGAGTGGCGCCTTCTACTGGAGATAGTTCAGGACATCTTTACCCAGTTCGGCAGTCCTCAAGTGGACCTGTTCACCACCTCAAAAAATGCTCAATGTCACCAGTTCTGCGCCCTCCAGTATCTGGTGAGGGGAGCCTTGGGGGACACATTTCAGTTGCTGTGGAACTTTCAGCTACACTATGCTATCCCCCTTACCCTTGATTCCTCAGGTTATGAGGAAGATCTGCCAAGACCGGGCACAAGTCATTCTCATCTTCCAGGATAGGTCAAGGAGGGTGTGGTATGCGGACCTTTGGCACTTCTCCATACATCCCCTGCTCAAACTGCCATTCAGAATCATTCAGAATGGAATTCCTCTCCCAGTTGGAGGGAATGGTGCTGCACTCCAATCTCCGAGGCCTCCATCTTCCTGCCTGGAGATTGAGCTTGGATATCTGAGCTCCTTCCAGCTGCCTCCAGAGGTGGTTGACGTCATTCTTTCTGATAAAGAGTTATAGCCACAGATTACTCACCTTTTAAATATTCCCCAGGAACCTGAAACATTTTCGTAGTACCTCTGTCTGCTTGAAGGTGGCACTGTGCAGCTGGGCACCGATGCTGTTCTACTCCGGAAATAACATGCGGAGGCCCATGAAGGTACCACTCCTGCACGCGCTGACGTCAGTTCCTTTAGTTTTGCACCACCAGATGCATATCCGGAGCTTCCTCTCATGTCTCGGAGACACTTTACCTTGATTGTTTTCTCCAAATTACTTGCAGTGTGCAAGGGATGTCACCCACTAAATTGACAGGTTTCAAGCCCTGTAGGGACTGTCGCAAACAGATGTCTGTGACAGATTCCCAACAGGTGTGCTTGTGGTGTCTGGGGTTGAGCCATAACTCCAAGACCTGTGGAGACTGTGTACCGATGAACCCGAAGGCCATCATGGAATACAAGGTGTAACTAGGTCGCCAAACATAAGAAAACATAGCGTCTGAACTGTTCCAAGTCCTTTTCCGCGTCAAAGGCCCAATCCCAGTCCTGCTTCCATTCCCAGAGTTGACAGAGCTGCTCCAGAGACTGGTCTTCATCACGCTTCAAGTCTTCAGGTAAGCATAAAAAACACAAGAAATCGAACATGAGTCCTCCGCCTTTGCACCGCTCGCATTCACCCGAGCAAGCACGTGGGTGGAACCAGCCATCTCGATCACACTCTTGAAGTCTGAGACTTCAGAGCCAATTCCACAGCTGGTTCCGGCACAACCCGAATTCCCGGGGCTTTCAGCCATGCCACACCAGATCGTCGGTTCCTTACATACTCCCTCTGGCACTCCTTAGGGCCCCAAGGAGAGGAGAGGTTTTCCACCTGTATAACCGCCACCAGGTTCACCCTTGGAGTCAGCTAGTCCTGTGACACAATCTTGCCTCTGGCACCTGTTCTGACATCTCTCCTAGTGCCCAAACCCATGTTGGCCGGGGTACGCTGAATTTGCTACCAAAAGAAGGTGGCTCCGATTGTCCTCTTCTGCGCCGAATCAAAGACTATTCAACTTCGACTGGTTTTGCGCCTGAATCAGACTGAGGCGCCTATTTCTGCACTCAACTTACCACAAGGCAGGCAACATTTTTATCATTCCCTTTTTGGACAGACTGCGATAACGATTATCATACGGGTGATGAGTTCGCTCAGCCCTATCAGGATGACAACTGGTATGAGGACTTACAGGAGGCTAGTGGACTAGACACCTCCCCTGAGACAGCTCTGTTCTCTCTTTCCGGACCAGCCATGGACAAATCTGGATCCTACCCAATGGTCATGTGTAGGGCGGCCAAAGTCTTTAATCTCCAGCTCCCCACCATGGAGGTGAAAACGTATGTCCCTACTGAGGTCCTGCAACAGGGCCAGAATTTTTCTGAGCCCCTCCTGCCTTTCAGTGAGGCTGTAACCAACACCCTTTTGGGAACTTAGGCAAACCCTTGCTCTGGCCTACCAGTCCATAGACCAATTGCCAGGAGTCATTGCCCTGTTCCAGGCAATCCAGCTTTTTTATCCCAGCAACCTTCATCAGAAAGTCTTGTGATACAGGCCTCCACCAGCCGTTCCAATCCAAATACTTTTCCTACTGCTCCCCCTGACAGGGAATCAAAGCGAATGGAGACATTCTGTAAACACCTTTTTTCATTCTCTAGGTTGCCCCAATGTTTTGCTTTACACCTCCAGTTTGTTGGGAGTTATAGTCAGGCCCTTTGGGATTCAGTGGCACAAGTCTTCTCTGGTGTGCTGAAAGGCTTTTGTCCTATCCTGTCTTAAGCAATTCAAGATGATCTTGATGCTGCCAAGTTAACAGTTTGCTGTGGCTAGGACTTCACTGACTGTTCATGGACAAGACTGACTCAACCCTTGAACGCTTCAAACAAAGTAGGGCCACTTCTTGCTCTATGGGTCTTTCTGCCCTACCTAGCCAACTGCACTATTTCCAACCCTCCTTTTGTGGCTTTGCAGAAGCATCCCTTACGCCAGCCTGCCCAATCCCCTCAAGCGACCCAGCAATTTCACAGGAGAGACAGAGGTGGCCTCCGGACCTGTGGCTACGGTCAGAGTGCTGCTCAGGCCACTGGACCCCACTTGCCCAACCGTTTTAGAGTCTCCTTACTGGGTCAGTCACCTGGTGTGAGGCAGAATCCACTGATTTTATCCAGGTTGGCAAACAATCCCATCGGACAGTTTGGTCCCTCAAATTTGTTCTGAAAGGCTAGGTCCTAATCCACCGTTCACCCAATGACTGACGTATGACCATGTCTCCATTTTGTGGCAGGAAGTGCAAGCCCCTTTGGCCAAAGGGACTTATGAAAAGGTGCCAGTGCCAGGCATAATGCATGATTGTTATTTCTGCTACTTTCTAGTGCCCAAGAAGGATGGAGGTCTTCAGCCTGTTCTACCCCTGTGCCCTGTCAATGCCTTTGGCAGAGGTCTTGTCTGCACGCGACCTGGAGACTGGATGGTAGCATTGGGCCTGCAGACTGCCTGTTTTCATATTCCTGTCAAGCCAGCCCATCGGCGTTACCTGCGGTTCGTGGTGAGAGATGAATATTTTTACTTTGCTGTGCTCCCCTTTGGTCGCACCAGCACCCCTTCATCGGACCCAATCTGGACACGGTTTGGTTTTGTGCCTTTCCCCTCCGGAAAAAGAATCCACGGTATTTAGACTATGATCCTGATCTTTCAGCCTCAGACCTGGATTTCAACGAGCTCCTCTGTGACTCTGAGGCTGCTGGGACTGATGGCCTTCTCCACCCTGCTGATCCAGCATGCATATGGCATATGAGGACTCTGCAGTGGGATCAGAAGTTCCTGTGGGCCCAACATCAAGGGGACCTCTATGTCCACATTCAGATTTCATAGGAGACTGTGAAAGATCTGCAGCGGTGGTTACTGGACCATGTTTGGGTCAGTGGCAGACCCCTCTCCCTTCCCACCTAGAGCTGACAGTGGTGACCGATGCATTGCATCTGGGTTGGGAGAGGTGAAGATCTGAGGCCTCTGGTCTCTGGCGGTGTCCTGGCTCCATAGCAACCTTCTGGAGCTGAGGGCCAACCGCTTGACATTGAAAGCCTTTCTGCCATCCATCAAGGGAAGAGTGATACAGGTGCTCGAAAACAACACCACCGTCGCGTGGTACTGCAAAAAAACAGGACATGGAGGGGCATAGAATTGGCTGGACCACCAAGGGATTTTCCTGGTGGTGAATCACCTGGCAGGATCATTGAATGCCATGGCGGAGAAACTCAGCCTTCGGCGCTTAATGGTTCACAATTGGCTGTTACACACAGAGGTGGTGCGAGGTCTCTTCCTCAAATGGGTAAAATCTTGGCTCAATCTGTTCGCTAGCGCCGAGAATGTGCAATTTCAGCAATTCTGCACACTAGAGTTTTCAAGGCATCTCTCACTCATAGGCGCTTTGCCCTTGAGAGGAAGTCGGGACTTATGTATGCCTTTCTGCTGATACCACTTCTGCCCTGAGTTCTCAAGAAGATCAGGACAGATGTGGGCTCATGTCATCCTAATGGATCCAGATTGGGCACGGAGAGTATGGTATCCAGAACTCCTAGGCTTGAGTATGTGCCTCCAATCAGGCTGCCTCCTGCGCCTTCGTAATCTCCATCTTCATGCATGGAGATTGTGGAGTGACAGCTTGACCTTCCTGTGGAGATGGTTCTTGTCATCTTGGCAGCCAGGCATCCATCTACAAAAACTGTATGGCTGTTGCTGGGACAAGTTTGTGGTTTGATGCCGTACAATACAGATTGAACCCTTCAAAGACAAACTGTCTAATGTCCTGTCATTTATTTTATCTCTTTCCCAGCAAGGCCTTCCTTTGGGCATGGTCTAAGGTTATCTTTCGCCCTCTTACAGTTGCCTGATCAGCCCCCATTGTTGAAGTCACCCATTGTGCTGTGATTTTTGAAAGGGATACAACATATGATTCTCCCCTCTCCTTTTGTGATGCCCCAGTGGAACCTCAATCTCGTCCTCACGTTTTTTGATGTGCACGCCATTCGAGCCACTCCACAGCTGTTCTTTACAGATCCTTACCATCAAGACCAATACTAGACGGAGACTAGAATCCACAATGCCGGCATCCGCAACCAAGCCCTGGACTGGATCCGCTCCTTCGTCACTGGTCGAACACAGTGAGTCAGACTACCACTGTTCCTCTCATAACCCACAGAGATTAGCTGCAGAGTGCCCCAGTGCTCATCCCTGAGCCCTACCCTCTTCAACGTCTTCATGGCCCCACTCGCAGCCATCATCAGGGACTACAGACTCAACACCGTGTCCTATGCCGATGACACCCAGCTGATCCTCTCCCTCACCAACGAACCCACAGCCTCCAGAGACAACTTCCACGACGAGATGAAGGCTGTAGCCAACTGAATGAGAGATTACTGCCTCAAACTCAACTCGGACAAGACCGGAGTCCTCATCCTGGGACCCACCCCCTCCGCTTGGGACGACTCCTGGTGGCACGTCGCACTAGGAACATCCCCCACACCCATGGACCACGCATGAAACCTTGGCATCATACTGGACTCCTCACTCACAATGAACCACCAGATCAACCCAGTCTCCTCATTGTGCTTCACACGCTTCACCTGCTTTGAAAGACCTTCAGATGGATCCCCATCAAATCCAGAAAGATGGTCACCCACGTGCTCATCAGCAGCAGACTTGACTACGGCAACGCACTCTACGCCGGCATCACCCTGAAACTCCTCAGGAAACTACAGAACGTTCAAAACGTTGCAGCCAGACTGGTCCTCAACATCCCACGCTGCAGCCACATCACTGAACACCTGCAATAACTCCACTGGCTCCCAGTCAACAAAAGAGTCACTTTCAAGCTCCTCACACACACCTACAAAATCCTCCACAACGCAGGACCAGCATATCTGAACCACTGCCTCCCATTCCACATACCCACCAGACACCTCCTCTCAACTGGCCCTGGCCACTGTTCCACGGGCCCTGCAAGACCAGGACCGGAGGAAGATCCTTCTCCTACTTCGCCGCCAAGACCTGGAAAACCTTGGAAGCTCCGTCGCTGACCCAGTTCAGGAAGGATCTCAAGACCTGGCTCTTCGACTGAATCCCAGCACCCAAACGGATCAGCAGCCCTCCTCCCCCCACGCTTTGAGACCCTCACAGGTGAGTAGTCGCTATATATATCCCATGATTAATTGATTGAAGACCCTGTCTCTGGTTGCCAGCACCTTGGCAAGCGTGAGTGACCTTCTGGCTCCTCGTGTTAATCCACCATACACCACAAGGCAGCAAGGTAGCTATGCAGAATTTTATTCCAAGCATCTCAAACAAAATGAATTCATTGAAAACCAAGACCCAATACAGATCATGACACTTGCAGTTGTGAGCATTTCCACACTTATCAACTCACTAACTGTTCGTTACTTTTTTATTTTTTTAGCATTTGGGTTATTTTCTATTTCTCCCCTCACCGATAATTTCAGGCATGTATATGGGCCCCCATGTAACACCTGCCGCTTTCTCGTTTCACGTTTAACTCTGTGCTGCTACTGTTTCCCACCAAGTTCTACTGCGTGGCCCCTTCTGTCGAGCCGTTCACATCTGCCCCTCATGTCAGTATCCCTCGCTATAAATCAAGCTGACACATCCTCCGTTGGCATGTCTTGCTGTGGTCTTCTTTGAGAGTTGCTGTTCCGCCTCCCAAACATCCTTCAGAAGTCCTTCCTCCATGGCTCTTGCTTTGTTTTCTGCAAGGCCTCCTGAACCTGTCCATTAAGAAAAGGAGAACAGAGAAGCGGAAAAATGAAAACTACAATGATTTCTGTTCGTCCTTTATTAAGAAAACTAAATAGTGAGACCAGTGTTGGACTGAGCAACAAATTAAAAAATGCTCACATTCACAAATTAGGCTTCAAGACTGATTTGCGGTGTGTGTTCGTGTCTTTTTTGCTGAATGCCTACATGCAATGTACCTGGCACAACAGCCACAGCAGCTGTTCAGGGGACCGCTTTCAGCGCACAAACCATTAGTGGAGCAGCCCACCTTGGCCACGTAAGAAGCCCGCATTGGCATACAGAGCCAGCCCAGCCACTGGACGTTTGGGCCAGCTCTTCTGGCGTTACCGTGCTGATGGCCCAGACGAAGCCAGAGAGTGGCTGCGTTCACTTCATGTCCTTAGGTGGTGTTCTGTCACCGGAAGGGGGAACTTGTCTCCAAACGTGATGTATCAGGAACTTAATTTTGTTCCAGTGCCTGTGGAGACGGTGACCCCGTTAGCTCTGGCTGTGAATAGCGTCTCTGAGACGCGACTACAGCTGCTCGTCTCCCTCTCTACGTTGCACGCGCCCATGGAAGATTCTAGAGGCGTTTGCATTCATCACACGTAGCTGTGGTGAGGGCGCACATCTGGACGGCGGCACAGGAGCCTACTGCTGAAAACAAACACACTCAGAGTTGTGATAGATAACAGCGGTGCCACGGAACGCCCGCTCGCTGCAGGCCTAAATAAGATTTGATTTTTTCAAGTGGAAAATAAAGTGGAGCGAGGACTTGCCTAATGCAATGCATTTAATGCCAAAATCTCTCGAGAACGAAGCCAGTTTTACGCCTCCTGCCATTCCTATTACGAATTTGGTGTAGCGATTGCTCCCCAGGTAAATGCCGCCTATATAACGGAGGCTTCGCTGCTAGTGAATGCGATTCTAATTAAGTCTTAATGATCTTGGAAACAAATATAGACTAGATTTTCATCTGTGGATGGTAACCAAGCCTGCTGCACGATTGGACACATGCACACGACCCTCCCCATTTCGTAATCTCAGTGGTCTATTTTTGTGAAAAATGGGGCTTGTTTATGGCAAGGAATGAAAGTTCTGTAAAAGGTTATTACAGTAGACAGAAGGGAAATCATAATAAAATAATTTAGCAAGAATGAGAGCTAGAGTGTGCTTAATGGAACATGATTGGATTTAATTTCCTTACTATTTCAGTCATTAAAGGTGCATTATCCTTTCAGGGGCCTCATTTAGGCTTTCTGTCAGAGGCTTTGTTGAGACACTTTTCAGTGAGTCATTTCGCAGCTTGGTACATATTCCATTAGGGAGCAGGTCTGCAGTTCAATCAGAATTACTAATAGCGCAGCAATTTTTGCTTCTCAGTTTAACTCGTGGCTTTCCAGCTTGTAGCTAAAAATAGGATATCTGTACCAAAATGGGCTACGAATAGAATCGTTGTGCCTTTGGGAAAACACAGCAAACTTAAGAAGTAGTTTCAGGGCAAAAGTCTTAAAAAAATAGATGTGGGGGGTACTAGACAAGTTAGGCAGTATGCAGGTGACGACATGGCGCGTGAAAACACGGAGCATGACTTTGCACGTTGCATCACAGGAAGTGGCATTACAACACATGACCTCACAGGAAGTGACATCACAAGAAGTGACATCAGAACTTAAGACCTCACGCATATGTTTAGCAGGTCTATCATGAGTACATTTGAGCGCATTACAATATTTAACAAATTAAATTTTGCGTCGGAGTTGTGCCGAAAAAGTGATGCAACCCTGACGCAAAACTTGGGCCTCAACATATACATTTTTTTTTTTAAAACTCTGACACCAAGAAATTAGCAACCAGGAGAAATGAGGCTGTAAATCTGGTATGCTTAATTGGTTGCAAAGTCTGCATTTTAAAATATCTTATGGGGTTAAGACACTTGCTGTATAGATTTTTGTGTGTCCAGTAAATCTCAGGGAATAAAAATAATGGAAAGATAACTCGGGAGGTTAATGCACCTACTGGAGAAATCTGTGTTTTGGCTAGTCCCAGTTTTGAATAAAAGTAGTATAGGGAGTTAAATATGTCTCCTGCAAAGCACATCATGTGACACGCAGATGACAGATTTTTTATTTATACAGATAGGTAAGTGGGTTACTGCTTTTAAAACGGAGATCCTTTTATTACTTGAAGTTCATAAATTGTAATCCTTCTAATATAGCACAGTGAGATGAAGGACACGTGACTCCTACACCTTGCAACCCTCACTGTCTTATCTAACACATCGTGAACATTGATTAACACACATATGATTTATTGTCAATGTATAATGTGTGTGTGATGTAAAGCGCTCCAACATCCTGGATTGGGATGAGTAGGGCTATAAAATAAATAAAACAAAGTAGTGGTATTTAAATTGTTATTTGTGTAAATACTGGGACAGACCAACACACCTGAAAAAAAACACAAGAGTGAAAAGAGGTCCATACAAGGAACCTTGAGATGCAGTATTAGTTCGAACTAGAAATGGCTTCAGTTCTCTTTATGAGCTCTCTTTTTTTAACATAATTAGTTAGCCAGGTTACGTGCCAGGTAGTAGAGTGACGTCACCACGTAAACAACCTGTCTATTATGGTTAATTATGGCAGCTGGTATTACATGATGTATCATTCCTAGTAAACCCGAAGTATGTGGGGAATACAATTATGAATAGTTTATCCAGCATATTTATCTGTTGCTATAGTTGTTGCTAGTCAAGTTTTGGAACACACAGCCACCCTTTGGTTGCCAATTTCAGGTGACTGGTTTTTCTCTACAGTTTTTTTTAGATGTGGAAAAAGAGATGTTTACATATCTATTGCCAGTAACCTTCAGATAGTAAAAATAATATACTGTAAGAAGAGAACTCAGAAGATGGTAGTTGTGTTTTTTTATGTTATTGGCTAAAGCCCTTCAGACTTAGTCTGCAAAATGGAAGTCAAGATCTCTCATTAGTGAAAGGCTGTAGACTCTAACCTGGAAGGTCTCGCCGAAGTCGGATAGGTGCTGAAAAAAAGTTCAGCAGAAGCTGTTGACTTTGGCAGGAAAAGCTCAGAACTTGAAAATTCAACTTTAGCGCCCAAGACGATCGTATTGTCAGTCGGATACTTTCGCCAGCTTCACCCAGTCAAACTTTCAACCTTTGGACTTAGTTACTGAAATGGAGCTCGGATTTCTCCAGCATGACAAGGCGGCAGGCTGTTTCCAAAGAGAGCTCCACAGGCGCCCACTGAAACAGATGCGCTGCTGCAGAGAATCTCCAAGCGTTTTAAGCCTGGTTCTTCAGCCCAGCGAAGTAGCTCCTGGCTCTGGTGTTTGGTCCCGGTCTTTTGGCAGCCTGAAATCAGAATTTATTTAAGACCTAAAACTTTACAGTGGTAAGCCCCTTTTTCTTCAGCTCTTCACCTGAGGCTCCCGGGCTTCAGAGGGGCTTTTAGGACTTCAGGGCTTGGTTCAGCAAATGCCTTGTGCAAGGCCCAGTGTAGGTCCTGTTGTGACAGGGCAACAGGTCATCCAGGAAAAAGTGGTTCTTCAGCCTGTTGTGTCCCTATGGCCACACAGGATGTAATCCCCCTGCCCCTTGGAGTCCACTTTGTTGTGCTGGGTGCAATAGGGAGCAGATAAAGTACTTCAAGGCTCCCTTGTGGTTAGAGCAAGCAGAGTCCAGTCCTCTTCTCATCTCCCATAGGTCCAGAAAGTATTCTAAGGACGATTTCTCGGGGTGCCACATTTATGGTGTCAGTAGCCTGTGGATGGGGGAGACTCTTAGTTCCTCCCTGCCTATTGAGGTAAACATTTCCAGGACTTATCTTACCCACTTTTTCAGCAGTTCCTGTTTGCCCAACTGTAAACAAGCCCACAGGGTACCTTACTCCTGAAATCCAAGATAGGGGAAGACTTCTTTCCTTGTGTTGACCTCGAGGTGTAGCCAGTTAATTGAGCAGTGCCTTCCCTGGGTCCACTCCAAATTTATTCTAGGGCAACTTCCCTCCCACTGTATTTGGAGCCAGCCTGGCTTGTGTGGGTGTGAAGGACAAAAGCTGACCTTCCCCCCAGGTTTCAGTTTCTATTTACTTGTGAAATGGCAGGGTTCACTTTGCTTCTTTACAAGGCAATGAAGTTCCTTGGTACACCCTCAATGTCCTTCCTACAATACCCAGGCTATTGTCTGTGTTCTGGGAGCATTTGAAATGCCTCATTAAGACAAAGTACTGCATGCCAGCTGTCAATAGGCTAATATTAATTAGCCTACTACAGGTTCAATCAGGTAAAAGGTAACTTTATAAAAGTTACTTCTCCTAAATGTTTAGGCAGACAAGGCAGATTTGCTACTACTACTATCATATGACTGCTTATCAATCAAACATTAAGTGAATACACTTGTAACAGAGAGCAACAATCTTGAGGACTTAAAAGTATGAAAATCAGTCTTCAATCAATCAGAGTAGAGTGCAGTGTCGCAAAGTAGGGTGGCATACAGTGGAATGGCGCAGAGTGGTGTAGAGTGTAGTGGCGAAGAGTGGAGTAGTGCATAGTAGAGTAGTGTGTGGTAGAGTGCACTGGCAGAGAGTAGAGTGGAGTGGTGTAGAGTAAAGATGTGTGGAGTGGTGCAGAGAAGAATGCAGTGATGCAGTGTAGAGTGGAGTGGCATAGTGTGGAGCGGTGCAGAGTAGTGCAGTGGCGTGGAGTGGGGTAATGTGGAGTATGTATGGTATGTTAGCATACTGCCACTACAGAGACCTCATCTTCAATTGAAATGACCATACATTTGCACTCACACACAGTTTTACTAATACAAGTATACGCCGTGTAGGAGAGTAGGATCTGCTTCACATGGGTACCCCCACTTTTTGCTGATGCTTCACTGTTTTTCGACATTAGTCTGGCTGGGGCCCTGCTAATCAGAACCCCAGCCTAGCTGCTTCCTCTCTAAAATGGTTTCCATGTGCCTTAGGCACATCACTGATTGGAATCTGGAGTGCCCTTATAAGTCCCTAGTATATGGTATACTATGTACCAAGGGCATAGGTACCTCAGAGGCCTACCAGGGGCTGCAGCATGTATTATGCCACCCCTGGAAGGCCATCCAAACTGACACCACAGGTCTGCTACTGCAGCCTGGGTAAGGTGGTGCATGCCCTCTTACTGTGATATAGGTTACCTATATCACTAAATACATACACACATATAAACCTATAAGTCACTCCTATGGCAGGCCTTATCAATCCTGAAGGCAGAGTGCATGGTTCCTATGTGAGAGGGTGCCCCTGCATGAGCAGGGCCCCTCTGCAGCGTTCGGAGACCCTTCTCTGATGCTGTTTGTAGTGCAGCCTGACCATATACTCTTAAGCGCATTATAACCTCGCGTTAAATGCTAACTTTGGAATGGCTGCACCTAAACATGTCGTGTTTGGTGTCAAACATCTTGGAATACTACCCCCCGCCAATTCTGGCGGCGGGGGTAGCATTCCACCCTTCTAGAGGGAAAGACATGTTAACTCTGGCTAGCCCGGTAACTTCTTTCTAAAGCCCTGGCATCACAAAATGGATGCTGCTGCCACAGACACGAGTCTGGCCTCCTGCTGCTGGACGAAACTCCGGCAGGGGAGGCCTGGACAATAGGTTTCCTGTCCCAGGGAGGTGTGACCACCTCCCCAGACAGGATAATGTGTATTGGGGCTGGGCGGGAGCACTTTCGGGTGCTTTGAAGTCCTGCACTGGGGGCACATTTGGTGTCCCTGTGCATACCCCAGTTCAAACCGGATCAGGGGCTTGCAGCCCCTGCTTTGGCGCGAACAGGACAAAGGGAAAGGGGTGTAGCCACCCCTCTGCCCTGACCCACCCATAGGTGGGGCCACAGAGTAGTCCAACCCCTAAACTTGGTATAAGTATAGGAACCCAGTCCTTAGGACTTTAGATTATCCCTGGACGAAACTCTGAAACAGAATCCTGGACCTTCGACGCTCTACTAAAGACTAGAGGACAGAAGAATCTCCCTTGGGGTCAAGGAGTGACTCCCTGCTTGGCAGGCACCAAAGAAGCAATTGTCCGGTCTGCATCGCCTAAGCTCCCGTCGGACGCCGAAGTCTTTGCATCACCAGAGGTGGATTTCCAGACTTCCCCGAGGCTGCCCTGAGTCCCCAGCAAAGCTGAGGCCCGTAGCTGTCGTGGGTAACGTGGAACCGTGACCCCTGGACACTGCACGCATTTGCTAGTGCATCCTCTTCTGGGTCTCCCACAAAGTCGTGCTTTGGGCTCCGAGTAGCCCTAGCCTCCAGCACCAACTGCACCGAAGATCACTGGCCTCCACTCCACGAGTGTCCTGTGAGCCAGATCCACGTGCGACGTCTCGAGGCTCCTTCGCGGTCGCTAGCCCGTTGGCTAGTAGCCCTTCACGAAGGCCAATCCTTTTCTTCTTGGGCTCCCTGGTTGCTCCAGGCTTGCCCTCACTTACCCTTGCTGGGTGAGTTCCTCAGACCTTGCTGGTCTGCACCATCGACGATCTTCATCTTCACCGAGACTTGCTGTTGCCAAGGCTTGTTGGGTCCAATCCGGTCGTCGATACCTCAGCACTCGACAGACATCGTGTACCAGCCCGAATCCTGCTCCTGGTCGCCGACAACGCCTCCTGGACCTTGTGGCTGAAGAGTCAAGACGACCGTCAACGCACCTGAAGCACTCGACATCGGTGGGCATCTGTCCATCGCCTTCCTGGTCACTGGCTAGTGACCCAGACTCTGTCCCCTCTGCTTTCAGGTTCTTCAGATCTCCGATCCACTCTTGGATCCACCCGGACACTTTCCACTTGGTCGCCAGCAGCACTTTGCAGCAGATCGCCATTCAAATCGACGACGAAACCCGACCCCGAAAGGCACCTATGCACCCGGCTTCCCTGGGTGAGGTAACACGAGTACTCCGGTGCTCCCGTGGGTAGAGACTCTAGAACGACCTAGTTCTCAAAGGGTTTGCTCCAAGTCCTCCTTTAAGTGTCCCTTTTCTTTAATTTCCTGATCGCGACTTTCTCCATAGAAGTTAACGGCGTATCGCGGTTGTGTATTTACACTGCACGCGTCCCCCGTGGGTCCCCTGTGTCACTACCTTGGGTGGTTCCTTGTGGTCCAAGCACTTCTAGAGGCTCTAGGCCTAGTGTCTAGTTCAGTCGTGGTTCTTATACCACTTTATTGGTATATGGTTTGGTACGCCCCTAGGGCCCAAACGTGTATTTGTGCTATTACTGTGTTTAAATAACTTATAACTTGTGTATTTCGAACTCTAGCCTCATAAAGAGACTAGAGGGGTGTGTTTAGCAATAAATACATATATTTTGAATATATACCTGGTGTGGTGCTCTTTCATTTGATCACTCAAGAGATTATAGACTGGTAAAACAAGCTGCTTTACATTCCTTCAAGACTTAGCCTGAAGGCTGCTCTCCATAGCTACCACTAGGATAGCTTTCAATAAGGTTGTCTTTAACCTATCTCCAATAAGGGGTTGTTTGGACTGGTGCAAGGTGCCCACTATAATTAGTGGACAGCATATGCCAGGCCAACTTCTCACATTGGTGTGCAGCGTGTGGGATTCCAGCTTGCTATTGTTTTACCAGATAATCTCAATTGAATTGATCAACTGAAAACCACTAAAGGTACCTAAGGTACATATAATTTAAGCTTAGAATACAGTAAGTTCTACTGAACTTAGAGTTGTGTGTTAAGGGATAGCACACCCTTTCTACAACTCAAGAGAGTTTAGTAGGCCACACTAGAGTAGGTAGTGCATACACACACACACTAGTAATGTCTTTAAAGGAAGGACCTAAAGAATCCTTGCCAGAAGCCTCTGGGCTTCTCCCCTCCAAGTATGATACACTCCCATTCTTGGAATTGAGAGCATTATGTAACTTGAGGAAATTGAGGACAGGCCAAAGTCCCACCACCCAACACCTTAAAGAGTTGTTGGTAGCTTATGATCTCAGTAAGCCCTTGGGGACTGAAGGGGTAGGAGCTGAGGGTGGGGCAGAAGATGAGGATGGGGCCAGGGGTAGAAATACCCCCAGCCCCCCTCTGAAACTGGCCAGGAGGGTGACAATGACCCTGACCTGGATAACCCAATCCCTCCTGTGGACGATGAAGAGGAAGATCAGAATGATACCCACTTTGTCCCCCAGGAAGGATTATGAGTGTGCCCAGAAAGTCTAGATCTCCTTCTCAGGAGTCTAACCACTCTGGCACCTCCATAGGGAGCTCTGTCTCATCTCATAGGAGGGAATCCTCTCATGAGAGGAGAAAGAGGCTGGTTCAATATGAGGAAGCTCAGCTTGAACTCAGAAAGCAGCAACTGGCTATAGACAGGGAGTCCCTAGATCTCTTCAAAGAGAGAAGAAAGTTGGGACTAGAGTCCCATGGTGGCAGCCATGTCCCTAGAGATAGGGAAAGGTCCTATGACCATAGGAACCTGAGCAAGATTGTCCCTCCCTACCAGAGTGGGGATGACATCCACAAGTGGATAACTGCTCTAGAGAGGGCCTGTAAAGTACAGAAGGTCCCTCAGGAGCAGTGGGCAGCAATCTTGTGGCTCTCCTTTGCAGACAAAGGTAGAGATAAGCTCCTCACTGTTAGAGAGGAGGATGCTGATAATTACAAGGTCTTGAAGAGTGCTCTTATTGATGGGTTTGGCCTAACCACTGAACAGTACAGGTTGAAGTTCAGAGATACCCAAAAAGCACAGACTCAAGACTGGGTAGACTATGTGGATTGTTCTGCCAAGGCTCTGGAAGGCTGGTTGATGGGCAGTCAGGTGTGTGACTTCTCAGGATTGTACAATCTGATAATGAGGGAGCAGATTCTTAATAACTGTCAAAATCAGCTGTTGCATCAATACCTGGTGGACTCTGATCTGACCTCTTCCCAAGAATTGGGAAAGAAGGCAGACAAATGGGTCAGAACCAGGGTGAAGCAGAAGGTACAGAACCAAGGTGGGGACCCTAAGAAGCAAGATGCTAAGAACTCTGAAAAGGGTGGGGAGAAGGGTAAAGATCAAAAGTCTTCATCAGGCCCCCAAAAATCTTCTTCAGGTGGGGATTCACAGTCTACAAAAGGGAAAGGCCAAAGAAAACCATGGTGCAAGGTCTGTAAGCAAAAGACCCACTGGACCAGTGATTGCACCAAGTCCAAAGACTCAAGTCCAGCACCCACCAATGCCCCTAAGGCACCTGTTCCCCCTAGTACAGTTACAGTTGGTGGGAGTGCTCCAGCCAAGGGTTTAGTAGGGTTCACCCTGGGTACTGAGTTGGGCTCTGACCTAGTCAGAGAACTAACTCAGGCTGTGTTAGTCTGTGATGGAGGCATGGATGTGCCCTCCTCTATGAGTCCCAGTAATCTGGGCAAGTACAGACAACAGCCTTTAATCAATGGACGAGAGGCTTTGGCATTTAGGGACACAGGGGCAAGTGTCACAATGGTGACACAAGACCTTGTGAATCCTGGGCAAGTTATACTTGGTGAGATGTACCAAGTGACCAATGCTAGCAACGTCAGAACAGACCATACTCTGGCAGTTGTTAACTTCTCCTGGGGAGGGGTAACTGGCCTTAAGAAGGTTGTGGTGAGTGCAAACCTACCAGTCGAATGCTTGCTTGGCAATGACTTAGAGACTTCTGCTTGGGCAGAAGTGGAGCTCAGGACCCATGCAGAAATGCTGGGGATCCCTGCAGATGTGTTTGCTGTGACCAGGTCACAAGCCAAAATGTCTAGCACTGAACAGGCCTTGGATTCTGGAATAATGGACCAAGTGCCTTCCAAGAGGAGGAGTAGTAGGGTTAAGGCAGTGCCTTCCCCTTGGCTCAGGAAGAAGATCAGTCCCTTGAGGGGGATGATCTCAGTCCTGAAGAAGGAACTGTCCCAGAGGAACTTGAACCTGACCAGGTTGAGTTCTTGGGGACAGGGGGACCTTCCAGGGCAGATCTGAGCCAGGAGCAGCAGAGCTGCCCCTCCCTTGAACCCCTCAGACAGCAAGCTGCTGCTGAGGCTGCTGGGAAAGCTAGTGGTCCCCATACAGTGTATTGGGATGATGGACTCCTGTACTCAGAGTGTAGAGACCCCAAGCCTGGTGCTACCAGGAGGTTGGTTATACCTCTAAAGTTCAGGGGCTTCCTATTGACCCTAGCCCATGATATTCCCTTGGCAGGTCACCTGGGCCAGAACAAGACTTGGGACAGAATTGTCCCTCACTTTCACTGGCCCCACATGTCTGAAGACACCAAGGAGTTTTGTCGCTCCTGTGTAACCTGCCAGGCCAGTGACAAGGCAGGTGGCACTACAAAGGCCCCCTGATACCACTACCTGTGGTGGGGGTGCCCTTTGAAAGGGTAGGGATTGACATTGTTGGTCCCATGGATCCCCAAACAGCCTCTGGGCACAGGTTTATCCTGGTGGTAGTGGATCATGCCACCAGGTACCCAGAAGCTATTCCCCTCAGGACCACTACAGCACCTGTGGTGGCAAGGGCCCTCCTGGGAATTTTCTCAAGAGTGGGCTTTCCTAAGGAGGTAGTATCAGACAGGGGTGCAAACTTCATGTCTGGGTACTTAAAAGCAATGTGGAAGGAGTGTGGAGTGACTTATAAGTTCACCACACCCTATCACCCACAATGCAATGGTTTAGTTGAGAGATTCAACAAAACCTTGAAGGGCATGATTAAAGGGCTCCCAGAAAAGCTTAGGCGAAGATGGGACATACTCTTGCCCTGCCTTTTATTTGCATATAGGGAGGTGCCTCAGAAGGGGGTTGGTTACAGCCCTTTTGAACTTCTGTTTGGCCACCCTGTCAGGGGTCCACTGTGCTTGGTGAAGGAAGGATGGGAGTTACCTCTCAAGCCCCCAAAGCAAGACATAGTGGACTATGTACTTGGTCTCCGCTCCCGGATGGCTGAGTATATGAAAAAGGCAACCAAAAACCTTGAGGCTAGCCAGGAACTTCAAAAGGCCTGGCATGACCAAAAGGCTGTTCTGACTGTTTACCAGCCAGGACAGAAGGTGTGGGTGTTGGAGCCAGTGGCCCCAGCAGCTCTCCAAGACAAATGGAGTGGACCCCACACTATTGTTGAGCAGAAGGGTGAGGTTACCTACTTAGTAGACCTAGGAACACCCAGGAGTCCCCACAGGGTTCTCCATGTCAACAGGTTAAAACCATATGTGGACAGGGCAGACATGGGCTTGCTCATGGCTACTGATGAAGGGCAGGAGGAAGAGAGTGACCCACTCCCTGACCTGCTCTCACAGAACCCTGACGATGGGTCAGTAGATGGTGTAGCCTTGGCAGGCAGCCTCACTACCCAGCAACAAACTGATTGTAGACAGGTGCTCAATCAGTTTAGACACATGTTTTCACTGACACCCAGTCAGACCACCTGGTGCACTCATGAAGTGGACACTGGGGACAGTCTGCCTATTAAAAATAAGATTTATAGGCAACCTGACCATGTCAGGGACTGTATCAGGACTGAAGTCCAGAAAATGTTGGAATTGGGAGTTATTGAACCCTCAGATAGCCCTTGGGCTAGTCCAGTGGTCCTTGTGCCAAAACCTCACACCAGTGGTGGAAAAAGAGAGATGAGGTTTTGTGTGGACTACAGGGGTCTCAATGCAGTCACTAGGACTGACGCCCATCCAATACCAAGGGCAGATGAGCTCATAGATACTTTGGCCTCAGCCAAATATCTCAGCACATTTGACTTGACAGCTGGCTACTGGCAGATCAGACTAGCTGATACTGCAAAGCCCAAAACAGCATTCTCAACCCCTAGTGGGCATTATCAGTTTGTGGTGATGCCCTTTGGTCTGAAGAATGCACCTGCCACTTTCCAGAGGTTGGTGAATACAGTTCTCACAGGTCTGGAAGCCTATAGTGCAGCATATCTAGATGATATTGCTGTCTTTAGCTCCACCTGGGAGGATCACCTGGTCCACCTCAGGAATGTTTTACAGGCCCTGCAAAAGCAGGCCTGACTATCAAGGCCACTAAGTGCCAGATAGGGCAGAGTCAGGTTGTGTACCTGGGCCACCTTGTGGGTGGAGGCCAGGTTCAACCTTTGCAGAGCAAGATCCAGACTATCATGGACTGGACTGCTCCAACTACCCAGACTCAGGTGAGAGCCTTCTTAGGCCTGACTGGGTACTATAGGAGATTTGTCAAGGGGTATGGATCAATAGTGACACCCCTGAATGACTTAACTTCTAAGAAAATGCCCAAAAGGTTCAGTGGACAGCTAGCTGTCAAAAGGCATTTGATGACCTGAAGCAGGCCATGTGCACTGCTCCCATTCTACAGAGTCCTGATTACTCCAAGAAGTTCATTGTTCAAACTGATGCATCTGAATTGGGGGTAGGGGCTGTACTGTCACAATTGAATGAAGAAGGTCAGGATCAGCCAGTAGCTTTCATTAGCAGAAGGCTGACCCCTAGAGAGAAACGTTGGTCAGCCATAGAGAGGGAGGCCTTTGCTGTGGTCTGGGCTCTGAAGAAGTTGAGGCCATACTTGTTTGGTACCCACTTCCTGGTTCAGACAGACCATAAGCCCCTCTTATGGCTAAAACAAATGAAGGGTGAAAACCCCAAACTGCTTAGGTGGTCCATTTCCCTACAGGGGATGGACTTCACAGTGGAACATAGACCTGGGAGTAACCATGCCAATGCAGATGGACTCTCTAGGTACTTCCACTTAGAACATGAAGACTTAACTGGGCAAGGTTAGTTTAATGTCCCTACGTTTGGGGGGGTTGTGTAGGAGAGTAGGATCTGCTTCACATGGGTACCCCCACTTTTTGCTGATGCTTCACTGTTTTTCGACATTAGTCTGGCTGGGGCCCTGCTAATCAGAACCCCAGCCTAGTCTGCTTCCTCTCTAAAATGGTTTCCATGTGCCTTAGGCACATCACTGATTGGAATCTGGAGTGCCCTTATAAGTCCCTAGTATATGGTATACTATGTACCAAGGGCATAGGTACCTCAGAGGCCTACCAGGGGCTGCAGCATGTATTATGCCACCCCTGGAAGGCCATCCAAACTGACACCACAGGTCTGCTACTTCAGCCTGGGTAAGGTGGTGCATGCACCCCTTACTGTGATATAGGTTACCTATATCACTAAATACATACACACATATAAACCTATAAGTCACTCCTATGGCAGGCCTTATCAATCCTGAAGGCAGAGTTCGTGGTTCCTATGTGAGAGGGTGCCCCTGCATGAGCAGGGCCCCTCTGCAGCGTTCGGAGACCCTTCTCTGATGCTGTTTGTAGTGCAGCCTGACCATATACTCTTAAGCGCATTATAACCTCGCGTTAAATGCTAACTTTGGAATGGCTGCACCTAAAAATGTCGTGTTTGGTGTCAAACATCTTGGAATACTACCCCCCCCCCCGCCAATTCTGGCGGCGGGGTAGCATTCCACCCTTCTAGAGGGAAAGACATGTTAACTCTGGCTAGCCTGGTAACTTCTTTCTAAAGCCCTGGCATCACAAAATGGATGCTGCTGCCACAGACTCGAGTCTGGCCTCCTGCTGCTGGACGAAACTCCGGCAGGGGAGGCCTGGACAATAGGTTTCCTGTCCCAGGGAGGTGTGACCACCTCCCCAGACAGGATAATGTGTATTGGGGCTGGGCGGGAGCACTTCGGGTGCTTTGAAGTCCTGCACTGGGGGCACATTTGGTGTCCCTGTGCATACCCCAGTTCAAACCGGATCAGGGGCTTGCAGCCCCTGCTTTGGCGCGAACTGGACAAAGGGAAAGGGGTGTAGCCACCCCTCTGCCCTGACCCACCCATAGGTGGGGCCACAGAGTAGTCCAACCCCTAAACTTGGTATAAGTATAGGAACCCAGTCCTTAGGACTTTAGATTATCCCTGGACGAAACTCTGAAACAGAATCCTGGACCTTCGACGCTCTACTAAAGACTAGAGGACAGAAGAATCTCCCTTGGGGTCAAGGAGTGACTCCCTGCTTGGCAGGCACCAAAGAAGCAATTGTCCGGTCTGCATCGCCTAAGCTCCCGTCGGACGCCGAAGTCTTTGCATCACCAGAGGTGGATTTCCAGACTTCCCCGAGGCTGCCCTGAGTCCCCAGCAAAGCTGAGGCCCGTAGCTGTCGTGGGTAACGTGGAACCGTGACCCCTGGACACCGCACGCATTTGCTAGTGCATCCTCTTCTGGGTCTCCCACGAAGTCGTGCTTTGGGCTCAGAGTAGCCCTAGCCTCCAGCACCAACTGCACCGAAGATCACTGGCCTCCACTCCACGAGTGTCCTGTGAGCCAGATCCACGTGCGACGTCTCGAGGCTCCTTCGCGGTCGCTAGCCCGTTGGCTAGTAGCCCTTCACGAAGGCCAATCCTTTTCTTCTTGGGCTCCCTGGTTGCTCCAGGCTTGCCCTCACTTACCCTTGCTGGGTGAGTTCCTCAGACCTTGCTGGTCTGCACCATCGACGATCTTCATCTTCACCGAGACTTGCCGTTGCCAAGGCTTGTTGGGTCCAATCCGGTCGCCGACACCTCAGCACTCGACAGACGTCGTGTACCAGCCCGAATCCTGCTCCTGGTCGCCGACAACGCCTCCTGGACCTCGTGGCTGAAGAGTCAAGACGACCGTCAACGCACCTGAAGCACTCGACATCGGTGGGCATCTGTCCATCGCCTTCCTGGTCACTGGCTAGTGACCCAGACTCTGTCCCCTCTGCTTTCAGGTTCTTCAGATCTCCGATCCACTCTTGGATCCACCCGGACACTTTCCACTTGGTCGCCAGCAGCACTTTGCAGCAGATCGCCATTCAAATAGACGACGAAACCCGACCCCGAAAGGCACCTATGCACCCGGCTTCCCTGGGTGAGGTAACACGAGTACTCCGGTGCTCCCGTGGGTAGAGACTCTAGAACGACCTAGTTCTCAAAGGGTTTGCTCCAAGTCCTCCTTTAAGTGTCCCTTTTCTTTAATTTCCTGATCGCGACTTTCTCCATAGAAGTTAACGGCGTATCGCGGTTGTGTATTTACACTGCACGCGTCCCCCGTGGGTCCCCTGTGTCACTACCTTGGGTGGTTCCTTGTGGTCCAAGCACTTCTAGAGGCTCTAGGCCTAGTGTCTAGTTCAGTCGTGGTTCTTATACCACTTTATTGGTATATGGTTTGGTACGCCCTAGGGCCCAAACGTGTATTTGTGCTATTACTGTGTTTAAATAACTTATAACTTGTGTACTTCGAACTCTAGCCTCATAAAGAGACTAGAGGGGTGTGTTTAGCAATAAATACATATATTTTGAATATATACCTGGTGTGGTGCTCTTTCATTTGATCACTCAAGAGATTATAGACTGGTAAAACAAGCTGCTTTACATTCCTTCAAGACTTAGCCTGAAGGCTGCTCTCCATTGCTACCACTAGGATAGCTTTCAATAAGATTGTCTTTAACCTATCTCCAATAAGGGGTTGTTTGGACTGGTGCAAGGTGCCCACTATAATTAGTGGACAGCATATGCCAGGCCAACTTCTCACACGCCGCACAAACGATAATGTGTGGAAATGTCCTCACCCAATGTACTGATTTGATTGTCGGCACAGTTCATTTACAGACATTTAAATTGTGTTGTGTGCTAGAAAAAAAACATCTGTACAGCCTTCCTCAAGCAGACACCCAGTAGCCAGCATAATTGTCACATAAATCCTCCCACTTTGAAGTCAGAGAAAGAAAAATAAACACCAAGCTCCCTAGAAAAGACAGCCTTGCATTTGACCTTGGTCTTTGAATGCATAGCAAATGTGACAAGATAAGAACAAGATTTAAAGGCCTGTTTGCAGAAAGCGAGTTTGTGGAAGAATACAGTAAACAAGGTTTGGGCAACGGGAGGGACAAACTCGAGTTTGACAGCCTAAAGCAAATAAAGCCAGAAAATGTGAGTTGCAAACCACAAAGCCAATGGTAAGAAACGGACAGAATGCATTCCTAGGTCAACTTTCTGAATGTCCCCAAGATGTCTTTAGCAAACCAGACAGCTGGGCTGTCTGGTAGGCTGCGACCTAAGATGGGTGTTTTTGGAGCATCCAGTAGAGAGTTCATGCCCCTTACTCAGGCGTGCGAAATATATCATATAACAGTGCCCTCTGTGTATTAACAGTGCCGTCTTAACACACGGGCACGCTGGGCAGTGGCCCGAAGGCCCCACAAACATTGGGGCACCATGCAGACCAGAATTTAAGACTAGTTTTAGTTAAACATTTTTATTCCTGGGAGTGGTTGTGTAGTCAGGGCCCAGTGCACTGCTTTGCCCGTGGACCTATAAAGCTGTTAAGATGGCCCTGCATATTACGCAATTCAGCAGTGTAAAATCATGTCTTCTTTCACAGCACAGCAAAGCAGTTTCATGGCACTTCCGAAGAGCTTTGAGATTTCAGTTAGCTCCGTGCGTACATGGGGTAATGCACTTCCCATGGCTGCCTGAAAAATCTGGTGAGCAGAGTAAAATTGCTCTGCCTTACAGCTCAGTGGAGTTCGCACTCTGTTCCATCCTGGAGAGCAACACCTCTACTCAGTGTTTAGAATACACTTTATACTAGCCTGTCTGTATTACACTAGTGGGCAGTGTGTTATTACAACTAATCATACGGCTCAGCAATTGGCTTCATAGAATTCCCTGGACAGTAGTGCTCTGTCTCTCTGACTTATGAGAATACCCTTGATGTTGAATTGTATGCATGAAAACGTACAATTGATGACAGTATCTGTCTCTTTCACACACTGAAAGCAAATATTAGACAAAGATTAGTATGTTGCACAGAGCTGTGGTCTTTTATTTCATCAGAGAAAATGCAGAACTGCTCTCTTTTGCTTAATTGTAGCAGAATTTACACAATTTGTGGAGAAATTTCCATTTATTTGTTTTATTTTGACGTGCAATGGCTCTTGCTCATTCTTGGCAAACATATTGTGTTCTGTACATAGACCGAGGGGCTTTGGTTCAACCTTCTTCAGCCACTGGTTTCTCTGGGGCGGAGACCTTCAGCACTTTGCTTAAGACATTGTCAATAGCAGCGTGGAACAGCCCACAGGAGTAATTCATCTCACCTTCTTTCTATTGGCTGTTGTATCTATTCTTCGACTTTCATAGGGATGCTGCAGGGGTTTTATAATCTGACAAGTGCACTTTCTCGTAACACACTCCATTCTTTATCTCAGCCATACAATATATACACAAACAATCAGTTTAGTTGTTTTGCTCTGCAAAAGCAATGTTTTATTAATGATTGCTTCAAATTGCAGTTCTGTTTTGGTGATGGTGCACTGCTGCTGTGAAGCAAGCATTTATATCTGATAGAGACTTTGAGCTGCAGATTCCTTACCTTTGAATTTCTCAGGCGTCAGGCTGGATCTAGAAACTTTTGCTTGAGCAATACTCCTTGCGCGCACGGTTGGGTGGTTCCATTCGCCTCCGTTTGGCATCATCGGCGTTGTTAGCGACGGTTATGACATCGCGGTCACCTATGTAGGCGCCACCCAGGCGCAGGGACGCCAGTTTTCTTTACGCACCAGTTAAATGCCGATTTAGAGAAAAGCTACCCATCTGTTGCTTTTTGACAGGCCTTTTTCGACTTTTGTTGACTTTGTCACCTTTATCCATCGTGTGTGAGGATGTCTTGTAGGAAAAAGGGGTTTAAACCGTGCGGTGCCTGATGTAGTTTACTGATCCCCCACCTCGTCTGTCTCTGTTGGCTCAAGCGCGACCACGACTCAAAGTCGTGCTCGGACTGTTGGGCCATGGCTCTGAAGGCCTTGCGGAAGCTGGCTATGAAGCTCCTTGCGGCCCGTCAGTCGACATCATCCAGCGAGACTCCGTGGAGTTCCGGGTCTCGTTCGAAGAAGAGGAGGTCGCGAGACTGCTCCCAGAGACCCAGTCCTCCTCGTCCCACTCGAGGTCATCGGGACACTCGGGGAAGGGGCACAAGAAGAAGAAGAAGTCCAAGCGGACTTTGTCTTTGCCTAGATTGTCGTCCGTTGATGAATGAGGTAAGGAGCACCGACTCTTTAGACACGGTTGTGCGGAGCCAGTGCCAGGGTCGACTGCACGTCTTCATCCCTTTCCGGGACCCGGGGCAACCCCCACTCAAATTAAAGAATTTTACGAGGCCATGCACCACGTATTTGAGCAGCCTCTATCCTGGATTTCGCTGAGACTGACTCTGAGGCTGTTGGGCCTCATGGTCTCCTGCATCCTGTTGGTAAAGCATGGCAGGTGGTGTATGCGGGCTCTGCAGTGGGACCTGAAGTTCCAGTGGGCACAACATCGGGGAAATCTCACCTAAGTGGTCCAGATCTCGGAAGGAACTGGGAGAGATCTGCAGTGGTAGTTGAAAAACCGCAATTGGGTCAACGGCAGACCCCTCTCCCTTCCCCAACCAGATCTCACAGTCATGACAGATGCGTCACTTCTGGGATGGGGCGGCCATCTGGGAGAGGTGGAGATCAGGGGACACTGGTCTCCGGCAAATTCGGGACTTCACATCAATTTGTTGGAGCTTTGAGCGATTCGGTTGGCATTGAAGGCATTTCTTCCCTCTTTCAAGGGGAAGTTGGTGCAGGTATTCACGGACAACGCCACCGCCATGTGGTACTGCAACAAGCAGGGCGGGGTGGGGTCCTGCACCCTTTGTTGAGAGGCCCTCTGTCTCTGGAAATGGCTGGAACAGCAGGGCATAACCCTGGTGGTTCAACACCTGGCAGGTTCTCTGAACGCCAAGGTGGACAAACTCAGCCGTCGATGCCTAGCGGATCACGAATGGCGTCTCCAACCAGAGTTGGCGCAAGGTCTCTTTCAAAAGTAGTGAGATTCTTGGTTAGATCTGTTCGCCTCCGAAGAGAACGCGCAGTGTCAGCAATACTGCGCCCTGGAATTTCCAAGGCGGCTTTTGCTCGGCGACGCCTTTTGTTGCGAGTGGAGCTCAGCCCTGCTGTACACCTTTCCGCCCATACCACTACTGCCCAGGGTTCTGAAGAAGATCAGGAACGACCAGGCTCAAGTCATTCTTGTGGCTCCGGACTGGGCGAGGAGAGTCTGGTATCTAGAGCTTCTGAAAATGAGCATCGACCCTCTGATCAGGCTGCCCCTTTGGGAGGATCGTCTGTCGCAGTAACAGAGGAGGGTCCTCCACCCGAACCTGTCAACTCTTCTCTTCCATGCGTGGAGATTGAGGGAAGACAGTTGATGGCTTTTGACCTTCCTCCTGAAGTATGTAATGTTATTTTGGCGGCCAGGCGGGCCTCCACTAAGACGGTATACGTCTGCCATTGGCAGACGTTTGTATTATACAGTATAGAAAGGTCTATTGACCCTCTTTCTGCTTCTCTTTCCACTGTTCTTTTATTCATTCTAACCCTTGCCCAGCAGGGCTCAGCTTTGGGTGCTCGTAAGGGTTATCTTTCTGCTCTATCTGCTTTTTGCAGCTGCCAGACCAACCCTCTCTCTTTAGGTATCCAACTGTAAATAGATTTTTGAAGGGGCTGGCTCACTTGATTCCGCCTAAGCCCTTTGTTATGCCGCAGTGGGACCTGAATTTGGTCCTCACTTTTCTTATGTGTGCTCCTTTTGAGCCTCTGCACAGTTGTCCCCTCGAGCTGCTTACGATCAAGACAGCCTTTCCTGTGGCGATAACATCTGCCCGGAGGATGACTGAGTTGCAGGCGCTATCTTGAACGCCTCCCTATCTGATGTCTTTTCCAGACATAGTGATGCTTCGCACCTGGGCATCATTCTTGCCGAAGGTGGTGACCCCATTCTATCTGGGTCAGTCTATCACGCTGCCCACCTTCTTTGCTCCCCCGCATCCCTCTAAGGAAGAGGAGCGTCTCCACTGCCTGAACCCAAAAAGAGTGTTGTTGTTCTACCTTGACCACACAAAAGAGTTCCGGGTGGACGACCAATTCTTTTTGGGGTACGTGGGAGCTAAGAAGGGTCGGGCAGTGCAGAAAAGGACCATTTCTTGCTGGTTTGTTCTCTGCATTAAGATCTGCAAAGTTCTGGCTAGGAAGCAGCCCCCTGAGGGATTAGGGGCCCATTCCACAAGGGGAAAGGATGCAACTATGGCCTTGGCTTGGGGTGTCCCAGTCCTGGACATCTGTCAGGCAGCAATGTGGGCATCTTTGCACACGTTTGCCAAATACTACTGCCTGGACAGTCATGTCCTCAGGGACTGGCATTTTGCCCGATCGGTCCTGCAGGACTTCCTAGTGTGAGGAATTGGTCCGCAACCCACAGCTGGGAGAGTATGGCTTGGGTATCTATTTCGAAGGTAAGGATTCTGCAGATAGAAGTCTCCATCAGGTGAACAAGTTACTTAACTTCGGTAACGCATTATCTGGTAGAGACAATATCTAGCTGCAGATTCCTTACAGGACCACCCATGCCTCCCCATTTGCGGACTGATTTTGTAAGGGCTAGGGTTACCCCCTTTTTCAGGGCCCTAGTTTTGCACATGTTTAAGTCAGTTACTTCTTGGCTCTGTGCTTCTGCCGTGGAAAAAACAAAAAGTACCGAAGTCTGCGCGCCTGGGTGGTGCATATATAGGTGACCGTGACGTCATAACCAACAACGTCACGCGAAGCCGAATGGACCCACCCCATGGCGCGCCCAAGGGGTATTGCTCGAGCAATAGTTTCTGGATCCCGCCTGATGCCTGGGAAATTTAAAGGTAAGGAATCTGCAGCTAGATATTGTCCCTACCATATAATGCGTTACCGAAGGTAAGTAACTTGTTCGTCACGCACATCAAAAGGTAGAAACATTAGCTCTCAATGCATGGATAGTGATTGACTATATTTCTGACCTGAAAGTTGTGTATAATTTGAAAGACCTTAGCTTTGCTGTATGTTTGTGAAATGAGAGCTTGGTGATACTCATCAGTTGTAGACCAGCGAGGGTCATATCTGTTTCTGGCTTTGTTTTTAATGATTAGCAATGCAGTACCTTTTTTTCCAAACATTGCAGTCTTACTGAACATGTTCACCACATTCTTATAATACAGTCATGGATAGTGCAGTTTTTTTCTACACAAAATGCTGATGTGGATGAGATTCACAGCAAAGGGGTCGAAACAGTGGCTCATTTGCTCATAGATATTAGACTAAAAACATTTGCAGAACTACAAGAGACCCATCAAGTACCCCACTCCATATTCTGGGACTTCTAAAGATTGAGACATTGTCTAAGTAGCTCGCTATTACATCACCTGCCTACCCTGACTACAATACGTTCGAAAATGGGGTACATTTAACTGTGTGGTGAATAGCATCTATAAGCTTTTGACTAACGTGGCTTTTCTCATTCGATACCCACCTCGAATGCTCTGCACTCATGATGGTTGACCCACCTCAATGTGGACTATGACGATTGGGCTGATCTTTTGCAACACCACGATAAAGCACTCGGAGAGGCCCATCTTAAACTGAGCTGTTTGAAGGTTCTACATAAGTGGCACTTGTCCCTCAGAGACTAGCTGTGGCAAGGGTACTTTCTGGTGCGTCATGGTGGAAATGCATTAACCCCAGTAGTGATGTAGTTCCATATCGTATGTGTTGGACTTGGCCCTTTTTGCAGGGTCATCCCTGAACTTTTTGCCTTCCTCCTGGTATTTATTCTGACCTGGTGTTGGTGGTTTTAGGACTCTGGGCACTTTATCCTTGCTGTCCAGTGTAAAGTGCATGTGCTCTCTATGGTAAACGTTGTAAGATTGGTCTACACCTGCTTGACGTATTTAATTTACCTATCAGTCCCTTGTAAAGTGGTATCTCATATACCCAGGGCCAGTAAATTAAATGCTACTGGTGGGCTTGCAGCGCTGCTTGCGCCACCCACCAAAGTAGCCTTTCAAACCTGTGTCAGGCCTCTGCCATTGCAGGGCCTGGGCGTGCAGATTACTGCCGCTGTGACATGGCACATAAAGTGGGTGCCACGTCTGTGACTCCCCTTTTACTGCATATCAGTCACCCCTAAGGTAGGCCCTAGCTAGCCCTATGGGCAGGGTGCGCTGTACGTAAAAGGTCGGACATGTGCCTTAACTGTGTGGCATGTCCTGGTAGTCACAAACAGCCATTTTGGCTTCTCACTACTGCGAGGCTGCTCTCTCATAGGAATGCATTGGGGATTCCCTGATATGTGCTTCAGTGGTAATTCCTGACCTGAGAGGAGTAGAGTGGTCACGTTTGGTATGTTTGGAATAGTGGTAATAAATGCTGCATAAAGGTGTTCGCAGATTTATTATCACTATTTTAGAGATGCCACTTTTAGAAGTGGGCATTTCTGTGTGCTATGTGTCTTTGTGCCTGCCTGATGTGTATTGCATGTCTGGCTCTGGAGTGACAGGGGCTGAGGAGGTGCAGTGGCTCCAGACGGGCTGGGTGAGTCAGCGCTAGGCTGAATAGGTCAATCTGCATTTGGAGTGGTGGGAGGAGTAGCACCTGGGACTAATTGGGACTGTGCCTGCCTTCCACAATGCTGGCTCCGCCCCCCTGTGGTGTGTCTGGGGTCAGAGCCTACACTAACAATGAGGGTGTTTGTGCACTGTAAACAAATGTATTGAGGTACCCCCAGAACTGGTTTGGACCTGTGCCAGGGGGAGAACAAAGACTTAAACTAGTATATGTATGGGGGCTGTGACCCCCATGATGTTGTGCTGTTGGGTGCTTTTAGTGCTTACTTGGATCTGGAAGAGAGAGCTGCTGGGTGCCAGGAGGAACCGCCACGAAGGACTTCCCCTCTGCTGGAGGGCCCTGTGAGCTGACCTGCCTGGGCCCAGCTCTGCCCTGGGTGATTCCTGGGATTTAGCGCCAGGCGAGCGCTTCTTGGCTCCAGAGACTGCAGAAACTTGGGAGGAGCACTTTTTGCTCTATTCCCTGACCAGTACGAGTGAGGGCACTGCCAAGGAGTTTCTTGGAGAAGGGGGAGCAGCCGGTGTGCATGTCGGCGGCCCCCCCATGCTCAGCGCTGTGTGTGGTGGGTGCTTTGCAGCTTGTTCCCAGAGCCCGAGGTGAGGGCTCCAACTGTGCTCATAACGAGCACTGTGGCCAGAGGTGCGTGGTGGGTACCAATAAATTCTTCCCTGCGCCCTGGCCGTTGTGGAGACTTAGCTCCCTATCCAGGTGCCTGAGGGCGGAAGCCAGGCAGGAGGAAACCCTGACTGTGGGCGGGGCCGAAGGCAGCAAAGCCGGCGGAGATGTCGCTCCGCAAAGTGACCGGTTGCTTCCTCTGTTTACCGGGCTGCGTGGAGGCCCCAAAATCCTTAGGAATCCCTGGCCGGATTACGGGGTGACCTCAGAAGGCGGGCAGGAGCCTACCCCGCATTTTTGTCCACGAAGGGGAAGCAGGCGGAAGTCAGGTGGAGCCTGACTCTGGGCGGGGCCGCCACCTTCCTGAGGAAAGGAACCAATCTAACGGAAACTTCGCTCCGTGTGAGGACGGCCCTCCAGAGGCCGGAAGACAGGCAGAGGCTGCCTGGTTGTGGGCGGGGCCTCCTGACGGGAAGCCGAGAGCCCCGCTTGGTGACTGAGGCTGCCGGAGGCGAGAAGAGAGCCTCACGGGCCCAAAGGAGACTTCGCTCCAGATTCCCCCGCAGCAAGCCTTTCATCAATCAGAGCAGGAGGGCCAGGTATTTCTTTAGACCCGGGCCGCAGTGGTGAAAGGCTCCACAGTTTTGACCTTTGTGCAGCTGCACCGCAGGGTCGCGGGCAGCTGCAGCCATACCAAATAACGTGAGCATTACCTGGTGCGTGTTGCATCCCCCTACCCCGGTTTCGGTGCGCTGGGAACCGGGGACATTCTTTGTGGGGTTAGGCTGGGGCGCGACCTCGAGGGAGGTCCCCCCTCCCCCCTGAGTTTATCTTTGGGTTACTCCGGGCTTAGGGAGCCTGGGGACAGTGTTTGCAGCTGCACCGCCAAGGATCCAAGTATTGGCCTAAGCGCTGTCTTTAAGGAGGGGCATTGTGGATGAGGGCTGTGGGTAAGGTGCTCTGCTAGGCACCCTTATTTTGTTTATGCCCAAGAGGGGCCTGATGTTCAGAATGTGCTATACTGGTGAACATGATGTTATACCTATGGACTTGTAGCATGTGCGCAGCTGCAGGTGGTTCAGATGGTGCATTACTAATTATGTTTTATGCCCTAATGTAATTACCATAGGGGTAATAGGCGCTTCCATGAAATGTTGATGATTAGGATGTATGCCTAAGGTGTTTTGCTAGGTGCAAGGTTACCAGTAGTTACTGGTTGTTTTACTACTTGGGTGTTCTAATGTTGTTTATGACAGTGGCCCGATTGGCCCTGTAATGTATATAATCCCCTGTAAAGTAATACCTAGTGCCAGGTGGCACATTGTATATATGGGATTGCGTTCTAATGTGTTTTGTGAGTAATGCAAAGGCTATTTTTTTATATAACCTAGTGTGGAGTTTCTTTTATGGTGTGCCTACTGTGTCGCTGCTGTGTGAGTGGGTTGCGCAAACGCTTTACACATTGCCTCTGGGATAAGCCTGACTGCTCTGCCAAGCTACCAAGGGGGTGAGCAGGGGTTATCTATGGTGTGTAACTCCCTTGCCCTGACTAGAGTGGTCGTTTCTGCTTGGCTTAGGCGCTAGCCCTAGCCAACCAGAAATCCCATTTCTAAAAGTATGGGAATGACCATCCCTTGCTCCCTATTGGACGGCAGCTTGGGCCACAATGAGAGCTGTTATGGAAGCTTCAGGCCCTCTAACAAGCTAGGTGACACTCTTGCATGGTTCTTCTGACTATCCAGAACTCACGTACCACGCAAAGAGATGGTTTGTTACCGTGCTAGCAGTGGCGAAGCCGTGCATACTGCGACTATGGTGAACCAGCCAATGTCCTACACTTCCATGAAATGCACTCAGTTGCATGCTATGAGCCAGTGATCTATCGCCTCAATGATCAAATGGGTTAATATGCCATGACATGGGGCGCGTTTTTTGTAGATAATGCTGACGAACACAACACTGATTGAAAGCCTACACGTGTGGCTACACACCACCCTTATCTTTCAAACCTTCATGCACCATACAAAAACAAAGGGGAGGGAGTGTCTTGTTTTCGTGGTGCTGAAGGTTGACATATCCCATCCGCCCCTCCCCCCCCCCTTACAGGGCTATGAGTCTTATAGATGGTTGTCTTGTTGGGGTACTCCTCTTCCGGTAGTGTATGTCTGGCTCATTGATGCTGTTTCTGCATTTTCTGTGTTTTTTCTGTTACTACCAATGTTTTGTTTGTTAGCACATCAGATTTATGACCTAGGTGGTTCACCCCACATAATGTGGTACGTATTGCTGCATGTTTCAAAGGAATGTTAAACCCTTGTACAGGATGGGAAGGTACCGGAATATATGTTTTGTTTGTGGTTTTTGCAATCTTAAGGTTTTGTTAAAATAAAAAAATTTTGTCCTTCACCTGTGAAACAAATTTCGTTATAGAGTGATGGGTAGGTGTGTCTCACTTGTCATACTCAAAGAATGTATTCTTTCATATTTTACGTATTTCTACTTTTTAAGCACCATTTTACTACAGGTACCAGGGCATATTGATCATGGTTACATATAGAGAGAGTGTGTGGTTATGCTTTATTTCTGTCCTCTCTTAGAAATTCATACCAAATTCTTACATGCAATTCTTATGTAGTTTCCAAGAAATGTGCCTGTATTGAAGAAACTCAAAACTCTTGTTTTTCCTAAACCTCATGTGACGTAATTTTCTGTGATGAAATCAGGATCAAATCCTGCATGATATCACTTAATGTGATGTTATCATAAGTACAGAGTGTTTGTAACGTCACTTCTGCTACACTTGTCATTTTGGTGGTTCAATGTCCATGGCAGTGTAGTGTTACCACATACCCTTACAGCACGGTTAAGTGTTTGCCTGGCAACTCCTGCAGAACAGTAGCTGGCTTCATTTATATTACCTTCCACAAGCTATTTATAAAACAGACCATCTTCCTCAATACACAAAAGTGTTTCAAAATAAATACATATACAAGCCTAAAGCATTAGGCTGTATTTTTGCTTTGAATTCCCCTTCACTTGTTAACCTCGGACAGCTTTACATGTTTTCCAGAGCTCATGTCATCAACTTCAACATACACAGAGATAGCATTGAATCAGCCATCTTCAGCCATTGGTTCATTTAGGTCAGCCCCCCTAAACCACTTCTTAAAGTCAGGGTCATTGACATTTTGGATCAGACTAGAAAAATATTTCAGTATTTGTGTTGCCTATTGACTATTGTGAGTATTAGTTTGTGTACTTGGAGTCCTTCCAATTGCGGAGGCACATTTGTGCCCCGAAAAAGGTATACTGGCGCTAAAAGTTTAAGAATTAGAAATTGAGAGGGGAAAAACTACGGCTGTTAAACCAAAAGCCTGCCTGAAATGCCAAGTCTTTAATGCCTTTCTGAATGGGATCAATCAATCAATCAGTTGATTTGTATAGCGCAGCTAATCACTCTAGAAGGTATGCAGGGATCAAATCTGTAATCAGGCAAATTGTATTCTGTGGGGCATTCCCCTCCTTGGGGGCCAGCACAGAGAAGCTGTGCCCCCTGCTCTAATTTTCTTAAATCTAAGCATCGCCAGAATATTCGTAGATGCAGAACAAAGAGCCCTCTAAGGGGACCAGCCCTCTAAAGGATTTGAAGACTAAGTATCAGATGTTAAAGTGTAGTGTAGCTCCTATTTCCCTAATAGGCTCTGCGCATTGGAATAATATATCCTATAGGTTTGACATAGGACTAAGGTCAGTATGTCCCTATCGAGTATATTAAACTTAATTACTTGTGCCAGCTAGCTCAGAGGCCACTAGAAACTCCTTGACAACAAGAAGGGAGTAGTTTCTGGCAGCCGCAAAACATGACCACTGTGTTTCCCTTTTAGAATCAGAACGTGTCCCAGAGTCGTGGAAACAATAGATAACTATTTCACTCAGCTCAGTCGTGCGTGCTTAGTTTTCCTCAAAGTTACACAGAAAGAATAGACGGGCGTTTCAATAAAAGATTTATTGAACAGTCTTGTTTCTGGTGTAAGTAAAATGTGCTGTTACGATCACAAGACAGTATGCGAGATAAATAATGTACAGTGTGAGCAGTAGAAATAAATAATACTGCGAGAGCATTATCTTTTAGTACATATGCTGTTACATAAATAACACAGACTAAAAATGCGAGTACTCATACGATGCGTTCTAATCTAGTTCT
This sequence comes from Calotriton arnoldi, assembly GCA_963921515.1. Classification (NCBI taxonomy): domain Eukaryota; kingdom Metazoa; phylum Chordata; class Amphibia; order Caudata; family Salamandridae; genus Calotriton; species Calotriton arnoldi. The sequence goes on from CAWUFW010000900.1 coordinate 2,762,017, forward strand.
ACCCCAATGTACCTAACCTAACCTAGGTGTAGGACGAGGTATGAAGTAGGTGAAGTATTCCTTACTATAGTATACTAAGAGTATGTTAAGCCTAGTATGCCTAGTATGCCAAGAGTCCCTCTAGGTTCTAGTCTGCTCCATACCTGAAGAATGAGAGAGGTAGGAATCTCTTTGCCAGACTCGAACTCCAACACCCCGCAAGGGAAGTCAGATCACTGGAAGTTGGACTCTCTGCGTGCAGGGATGACAGCGTTTTCTCAGTGCATCAGGCCGGGAAACGGGCTCCTCTGAAGTCGAGGTCTCCTCTGATTTACAGGGGCTAGGGAAGGTATATTTATACCTGAGAATTACCTCAGAATGTTAGCATTGACGTGAGTCGGACAGCGGAAGACGTCATGAATGAACCCCTAAGGAATAATGGTTCATGCATAATATATGAGACCTTGAAGAAATCAATAGTCCTGGGCTAGGGAAACTCCCGCAGCCTTAAGGGTCTGTTCTTCAAGAACTCGTTGTGACGTTAGGGTGGACGGATGTCGGAGACCATGCCTGTATTTGGAGTGCACGGTTTAATGCCTAAATAAGGACTGGGATTTTATGCCTATATAAGGGCAGGGCGAATTGTGCCTATATAAGGACATGATTCTGGAAAGCCCGTTTATGGACACTGTTAGACTTGGCATCTTTTGGCGTGTTTCCCCTGACTTTTTGCTTTCTGACCTCCCGGTTTTGACTCTGTTTTTGCTGGTGTAATGATTCTGCGCATTTTCCTCACTGCGGTCCAGTGGGAAAGTGCAAGTGCTCCTGTATAAAATGTGTTATGGATTGGTGTTTCCATGATTGGCCTATTTGGTTTATCTGTCAGTCCCTTGTAAAGTGCACTGCGAGTGCCAGGGCCTATAGACCAAATGGCTGTTGGTGGGCTGCAGCACTGGATTGTGCCACCCACGCAAACAGCCCGTAAAATGTAACTCGGGCCTGCCAACGCAGAGCCTGTGCGCAGCCTGGGGCTGCCATAGTCGACTTGGCAAGTGCACACACTTGCAAGTCCCTAAACCTTCCCTTTGCTACATGTTAGTCACCCCTAAGGTAGGCCCAAGGTACCCCTGTGGGCAGGGTGCGTTGTACGCGAAAGGTAGGACATGCCCTGGTGTGTGCGGCATGTCCTGATAGTGAATTACAGCCTAGTTCGTTTTTCACTATTGCAAGGCTACCTGTTCCCCTAGGCCAGAACGGGCAGTTTTGATTATTACAGCTTATAATCCTAACTGACCCCGGGAACATGGTAGAAATTCGAGTTTAGTATGCCTGGACTCAGAATGATAAAATGCATCTTTTAGTGAAGTTGGTTTTAACATTCTGTGTTTGAAAATACCACTTTTAGAAAGTGGGTATTTTCTTGTCTAACCATCCAAGCCTGCCTCTGCGAGGTTGTGTATTCCTTGTCTGGAGTGTGAGTGACAGGGGCTGGGGGATGCCAAGAGACAGGGTGAGTCAGCACAGGGCTGAATAGCAAGATCTACATGTAGATGGGTGGGAGGGGTCTCACCTGGGCCCTGAATAGGACAGTGCCTTCCCTCCACAATGCTGGCTCCACCTCCTGTGGTGCGTCTGATGTCCCTGGCCTACTCACTGAAAGAAGGGACGGAGACTTGTCAACAAAGTGCTCCAGAACTGGTTTGGACTAGGCAAAGGCATCTCTGCCTTCAGAGAACAAAGGAATTTGGGATATAAATATTGGGGCCCTGACCCCATGAATTTAGATCTCGCTGGAATCAAGGAACCTGCCAAGACGAACAGCTGGAAGAGCTGCCAGGAGGAGTACTGCCCCTTTGCTGTGTTGTTGCTTTGTTGGGTTGGCCTGCAGTTGCTGCTTCTGTCTTGGGCAGTGAAAGGACTGGACTGAACTTTCTACAAACTTGTGCTGAGTATCTCCAAGGGCCTGGAACCGAGCTGGCCTCCTGTTAAGAAGTCTCAGGGACTACAACGACTTCACAAGCCTCTGGGTACCGCTTCTGGAACGCTGTTTCAGTTGCCACAGAGGAAGGGAACTGCAACCGACTCCGTCAACCGAATCCATCCCTGACCGGTGACCTGTTTGCACCGCCGACCGCATCGCTCCCGCTTCGCATCGCAACCCTGGTCTCACCGTGGGCGACGTCCGACGCCGCCAGCACCGAGCCGCTGCTTGCACCGTGATCTGTGGGCACCGCAGTTCGCATCGCATCGCTTCACTGGGCCAGCCGGACCAGACCGACACTGTCGCTGCAACTGGCTCAAGAGTCGTGACCGCACCGCATTTGGGGCACCGCTCGCACGTCTGCGACGCACCGCTCCGACTCGCACCGCTGTCCGACGCCAGCTCCCGCACTCCGGCTTGGTTGCCTGCATCGCAACCTGTTAGCACCGCATCGAGCATCGTCTCACCCTGCATCGCACGCCTTGGACTCACCGACTCCGTCTGCACGACGCTCATCGAGCCGCTGCCTGCACCGCATCGAGGGACACCGCACCTTGCATCGCTCCGTCTTGCACCGCAACCGCGACGAACGCCGACCGGCTCGTACACCCCGTACCAGCCACAACGAGAAAGGTACTGTGACCGAGTCTGTTCACGACTCTGCTGGCCCGTATCGACGCGGCTGGCTGGAACTGTTAGACTCTGTGGTTTTCAGCATCGCGGTAGGCTCGGACGGAGCTACCGACTCGTACGAACTTTGCTTTTGTGCTATTCTTGCAAAGAAGAAGTTACCTTATCAAGCATTTATTTTCAAAGTATAGTATTGTGGAGTTTTGTCGTAATTGGTCTTGTCTTGAGTATATAAAATATTGGTTATTTTTCTAAACTGGTGTGGTGTCCGTTTGTAGTGCTTACACTGTATTACTGTTGGCTATGTGCAAATGCTTTACACACTGCCTCTGAATTAAGCCTGACTGCTCGTGCCAAGCTACCACGAGGGTGAGCAAGGGTTACTTCACGAGTGTAACACCCTTACCCTGACTAGGAAGAAGGGTCCCTACTTGGACAAAGGTGCAAGCCCTTGCCAACTAGAGATCCCATTTCTAACATTGGTTGTCAGCGGTGAGGATAGGACTTGTGTTTGCACTTGACTTACAGTGATTGGTGTGCACTACTACCATATCGCAGACCATTACGTACCACATACTGGTTCTTTTTCTTTTGGCCTATTTTTGATCTTGCCAGTTTTCAACTCACTACTTTTGTCATGCCTGAATCAATTGCATCATCCATTGCATCTCTGGAAGTTATCTTTGAGGAGGATAGGTTGGAATCCTACGCCGTAAAGGAGCTACGAGCGATTTGTAAAAACCTAAAAGTCCAAATTAAAGGCCTCACAAGGAAGGAAGAGCTACAGAAGGCGCTGAGGGCCTGGGTAGCAGCCAGACATGCCAATGGGCAGCCTGGTAATCTCAGTGAGGAGGTGGAGGAGCCTATTTCCAGGGTGGATGTGCTTTTGGGGAGGGGGGAACCCAGCAGGTCAGGCAGCAGCAGTCTGTCCCCAGAGGAGCTGGAGGACAGGCGGGAGGCAAGGCAGTTTGAGCTGCAGAAGCTCAGGCTGGAGAGTGAGCGGGAGGAGAAGAGATTGGCCATAGAGGAGAGGAAGATGCTCTTAGAGCATGAGAGAGAACTGAAGGAGCTAGAACTTAGGAGTAAGTCAGGCTCAGATTGTGGCAGCAATTCGTCCAGAAAGGCAGACAGGATTGTGCACATTCCCAAGAACGTAGGCAAGGAGTTCAAGAAGGGGGATGACATACAAAGGTGGTTTCAGGGTTATGAGGCAGCCATACACATGAATGGGGTCCCTGAGGAGAATTGGGGAGCAGGATTGTGGCCACTTTTCCCTGAAGAAGCAAGGGATGCTCTGATAGCTTTGGGTAAGGGGTATCACCTCACCTCACCTATGCTGACATGAAGGATGCCCTTCTCACGAAGTATGGTCTTACTCCTGAAAAGTACAGGGATCAGTTCAGGTCCAGTAAGAAGTCTGATGCCAACACTTGGTTGGAATGTGTGGATGTGTTCTGCAGGTCTCTGGATGGTTGGGTGAAGGGCAGTAGCGTAACAGATTTTCAGGGGCTCTACAACTTGATTGCATGGGAGCACTTGTCTAGTCTATGTTTTGCAGATCTGCGCCAGCACCTAGTTGATAGTAAGCTAACTGACCCCAGGAAGCTTGCTATGGAAGCGGACCGCTGGGTGAGTACCAGGGTCCACAAGAAAGCGTTTGGGGGAGACTCAGCCAAAGGTGGGCAGGGTCCCCAGCAGAAAGGTGGGGGGACAAGGGTAAAGCACAGGAGTTCTCTAAAGGGCCCCAAACTGGTACCCAGGGTAAAGGTTCCCAGCCCCCGGTGATAAGAAGAAAGGGGTCTCTACAGGGAAGCCTGTTGAGACCGGCCCCCGCAAGTGTTATGCATGTGACCAGGTAGGTCACTTTAAGGGGGACCCCAAGTGCCCGAAGGGGACACAGCCACTCACCGGTGGACAGTCCAGAGTGTTGGCTAGTGTAGCGCTTGGGGAGGAGGGGTGCCCACAGGAGGGTGGGGATCCCGCAGAAATGACCCTTGTCTCACTAGGGGACAGTGAGATGGTCCCAGGAAACCAGGTGCCACCTAACACAAAGAAATATAGCACCTGGGTGACCATTAATGGGAACAGAGTAGAGGCTCTCAGAGACACTGGAGCCAGTGTGACCTCAGTCCGGTGTCACCTGGTGTCTGAGAAGCAAGTAGTCCCAGGAGCATTCCACCAAGTAGTTGCTGTCGAGCAACTCTGAGCGCCAGTGTATGGTGGCGCAGGTTCCTTTGAATGGGGGGTCTCAGGTCCCTTGAGGGTGGTTGTGAGCCCTACCATGCCTGTAAATTGTCTGCTAGGAAACGACCTGGAGCAGTCCTCATGGAAGGAGGTTGAGCTCAGGTCTCACTTGGAGATGCTTGGGTTGCCAGAGTGGGCATGCGTGTCTACTCGGTCAATGGCAGCCAGAAAGGGTGATCAAGAAGACTTGGAGCCTGAAACAGTGGCCCAAGTCCCTGCCAAGAGAAAGGGCAGGGGCGCGGAAACCGGCCCCCGAAGTTCCCACGGACCGGGAGGAGGCGGACCTCGAGGGGGACGCCCGGTGCCTACAGGGGAGCAGGTAGCCGAACTGGGAGACATCTCTGAGCTGACCCATTGGCAGCAAGAAGGGGGTCCCACCAGGGAGGAGTTCTGCAGGGAGCAGAACGAGTGCCCTACTCTGGAGGGTCTGCGGCGGCAGGCTGCAGACCAGGCAGCTGGTAATCAGTCCGGGTCACATCTGATCTACTGGGAGAGTGGTCTCCTATACAGTGAGCCTAAGGTTGCTGAGCCTGGGTCAGCCCGTGTGCTGGTGGTACCCCAGCTTCAGGACCTTCCTACTGGGTCTGGCTCATGACGTGCCTTTGGCAGGACATTTGGGGCAGGACAAGACCTTTGACAGGCTTGTCACCCACTTCTTTTGGCCCCAAATGCGAAGGCAGTCAGATGCACACTGTAGGTCTTGCCAAACTTGCCAGGCAAGTGGTAAGAGTGGGAGGAAGGTCAAAGCTCCTCTCCAACCTTTTCCTGTTGTTGGAACACCCTTCGAAAGGGTAGGGATGGATATTGTGGGGCCACTGGATCCCAAGACAGCCATGGGCAACAGGTACATCCTGGTCTTGGTGGACCATGCCACCCGGTACCCGGAGGCAATCCCTCTCAGGACAACGACGGCGCCAGTGGTGGGCCGGGCGTTAATGGGGATCTTTTCCCGTGTGGGATTCCCCAGAGAGGTGGTTTCTGATAGGGGGACCAATTTCATATCGAAGTATATGACATCCCTGTGGAAGGAGTGTGGTGTAACCTACAAGTTCACCACTCCTTACCACCCACAAGGAAACGGTCTGGTGGAGAGATTCAACCAGACCTTGAAAGGCATGATCAAGGGTCTAACAGAACCCATGAGGCGTAAGTGGGACGTCCTCTTGCCATGCCTACTCTTTGCGTACAGGGAGGTGCCTCAGAAGTCTCTTGGGTACAGCCCCTTTGAGCTCCTGTATGGCCACCCTGTCAGAGGACCTCTGAGTTTGGTAAAGGAAGGCTGGGAGGCGGCTCCCAGGAAAACTCCCCAGGATGTATTTAGCTACATGCTGGTATTTAGAAACCAAACTGCCCGCTTCAGGAAACTCGCTCAGGCGAACCTAGAAGCAAGCCAGGAAGAAATGAAGAGATGGTATGACCAGAATGCCACTCTGGTCGAATTTCAACCTGGGCAAAAAGTGTGGGTCATGGCCCCAGTGGCACCTTGTGCCTTGCAGGACAAGTGGACTGGGCCATATGAGGTAAAGGAGCGCAAAAGTGACGTCACCTACCTGGTGGATTTGCAGGCTCCAAGGAACCCTTTGAGGGTCCTTCACGTGAACCGCCTCAAGCCCCACTTCGAGAGGTCCGAAGTGAGTATGCTCTTGGCGACAGATGATGGGGTGGAAGAGGAGAGTGAGCCTCTCCCTGACCTCCTGTCTACCAAGGAGCATGATGGGTCAGTAGAGGGTGTGATCCTCTCCCCTACTCTGACTCAGGAGCAGCAGGGGGACTGTCGCCAGTTGTTGGGACAGTTTGCCCCACTGTTCTCTCTGACCCCCGGTGTTACTCACTGGTGTACCCATGACGTGGACACTGGTGACAGCCCTCCTATGAAGCACAAGATTTACAGGTTGACTGACCGGGTCAGAGCCAGCATCAAGGAGGAGATCTCTAAGATGTTGGCGTTAGGGGTGATTGAGCTCTCCCACAGTCCTTGGGCCAGCCCAGTGGTCTTGGTCCCAAAGGCTGCTGCGCCCGGTGCCACTCCAGAACTCCGGTTTTGTGTGGACTACCGTGGGCTCAATGCCGTCACCAGGACCGACGCGCACCCCATCCCCAGAGCTGATGAGCTCATTGATCGGTTGGGAGCTGCCCGGTTCCTCAGCACGTTTGATTTGACGTCTGGGTACTGGCAGATTGCCTTAACCGATCGGGCCAAGGAGAGATCAGCATTCTCAACCCCAGACGGTCATTACCAATTCCGGTTGATGCCCTTTGGGTTGAAGAATGCCCCTGCCACCTTTCAGAGGTTGGTCAATCAGGTGTTGGCTGGACTGGAGGATTTCAGTGCCGCCTATCTGGATGACATTGCTGTGTTCAGTTCCAGCTGGGAAGAACATTTACAGCACCTCGAGAAAGTGTTGAGAGCTCTGCAAGGTGCAGGCCTCACGATCAAGGCCAGTAAGTGCCAGATCGGGCAGGGTTCTGTGGTGTACTTGGGACACCAGGTAGGAAGCGGCCAGGTGGCGCCCCTACAACCCAAGATTGACACCATTCTTGCTTGGGAACCCCCCAAGACCCAGACCGAGGTGAGAGCCTTCTTAGGTCTCCATAGCCCTTAACAAATCTCCTATAATAGCCGGTGAGACCTAAGAAGGCTCTCACCTCGGACATCGCACCTTGCATCGCTCCGTCTTGCACCGCAACCGCGACGAACGCCGACCGGCTCGTACACCCCGTACCAGCCACAACGAGAAAGGTACTGTGACCGAGTCTGTTCACGACTCTGCTGGCCCGTATCGACGCGGCCGGCTGGAACTGTTAGACTCTGTGGTTTTCAGCATCGCGGTAGGCTCGGACGAAGCTACCGACTCGTACAAACTTTGCTTTTGTGCTATTCTTGCAAAGAAGAAGTTACCTTATCAAGCATTTATTTTCAAAGTATAGTATTGTGGAGTTTTGTCGTAATTGGTCTTGTCTTGAGTATATAAAATATTGGTTATTTTTCTAAACTGGTGTGGTGTCCGTTTGTAGTGCTTACACTGTATTACTGTTGGCTATGTGCAAATGCTTTACACACTGCCTCTGAATTAAGCCTGACTGCTCGTGCCAAGCTACCACGAGGGTGAGCAGGGGTTACTTCACGAGTGTAACACCCTTACCCTGACTAGGAAGAAGGGTCCCTACTTGGACAAAGGTGCAAGCCCTTGCCAACTAGAGATCCCATTTCTAACAGACACCCTAAGAGGAATACAACACCCACTCCACTTTCGTGTGTACGATAATACTAAAATGCTAAACATTTAAAATGCTAAACATTAAAATGGAGTACTGCATATTACAAAATATTTCCTAAAAGCATTAAAAAACATATTAAAAATGCAAAAGGTACTGTACATATTGAAGCAATGCTTTTCATTTCAGGCATAAAGTTCGAAAATAAAATGCAATTGGAATGAAATAAGCAGTAATATTTACATGTGCCAGAAAATGATCGATAAGTTGTTCAAAAATCAGTCATTTCATGTCATGAAAATAAATGAACTGTTTTAGACACACAAGATGACTAAGTGTCCGTGGAAGTACCTTGAAGTCTGTATTATAAGGCTAGTTCTACTTTAAGCAGATTGAAGTGCCATTTTCGTTCGAAAAATGGGAAAAAGTTCAATTTTGGTAGAGTTCCAAGTTGTTTTAAAAATGAAGGCCAAATTGTTACTGCACCTCTGGAACACAGTATGCTGAATCAGAGTCAGTTTACGGGTCTGGTGTAAACATGAGATCATCTATTTCTATAGACAAAACATCATCCACTGTAGTTGGTGTCAGTTGGAACACCTCGTGTAGCAGATTAATTGCACAGAGATGTGAAGCTTCGCTTCCAGCATAGGGTGCCGCAGCAAAGTTCGCGTCCGTTGTTACCTGTGTGCCTGTAGATCTTTCTCGTACCTCAGCAGCAGCCGGAAGCGTCTGTGAGATCTCAATGAATGCTGACATCAGGATTGGTAGCCTCTGGGGACAACACAGAGCATGGGCCGTTATCGGGACCAGCAGAGTATCGACATCCGTTGGCGTAGCTGATGGAAATGTTAGACAGGTGTCCAACACGCATTCTTCACCGCATAGCAGGCATCGTAGAACAGGTAAGATGCAATCTTGCCAGATTGGTCGGAATGACAGGAACCAAGTTGTATTAAGGTCCCGTAGACGAGTCATGCCCAATAGCTGTACTATTCGCTCACGGCACTTTCGTTCAAGGAGAGCTTTCTCCATTTCGCTCGGAGTGATGTCTGCGAATAGGCTGGCCATAGCGCAATAGCAGGAAGAGAAATAGAATTCCGGCAACAAGTGCTAGAATTAATGGTATGCCACCAAACACCGAATGTGCAAAGTTCGGGATGATTCCGAGTATTGCCTGGAAAGGTGCTAACAGACCGGTACAGATGCTCTTAAATACATGTATAATTCCACTTGTATCAGACATGTTGAAGATACGTGATATCATTTCTACGAAATGTATAGGGCAGTTTGTACGTATTAAAGTCTGTATCTCAGCCGAAGTCCTTGCTACTTGTAGATCATAGGTTTCTTTGGCCGAGGTCAAAGGCACTGTTTGCTGTAAAAGCATGGCTTTCATTCTGCTCAAAGTATCAAATCTTATAAAAGAGACGTTCAGCGAAGGCCATAGAGGCGACTCCCTGACTGTGTCTATTGGGGTAAACAGTACTTGCATACAGCAAGTGACCCTGGAGTTGACCGTTACTAGATATGGGATGCCTGGCAACATGCCACAGCAACTCTGATCATTCAACATGAGGTAACTCCCATTAGAAAGTTGTCCAAACGTTGGATTAATCACAGCAGCTGGTGTACCCTGCTGATGGCAAGACAAATTTGCCACAGAACCATTACAAGCCCCGTGCAAGGAAATGTCCTGACATATAAGCGAACCGCTCAGTGCAAGTTTACAGTTTGTACCGCTCAAAAACACTTCACGATCCCCACTCCAACATCTATATGTATACGGTAAATCCCAAGATGTCTTAATGTATTCCTTACCCAACCTTTCATATTTGCCTGCTTGCATTTGTCTGAGGCAATACTGAAACTGAAAAGTACTCACAGGTAATGTTATTTTGCCATGAATAAGCCATTCTGTAGCTGGTTTTTCTGCCACTGTGAATGGTAACTTTTCCAGTTTTTCAATGCTCAGCACTGTATACCTTGCTCCTCTTTGTGCCAGTTCGATCTGTTTATCAGTTAGATTGTATTCTGCAAACAGAGCCGTTGTGTTGATGAAACGCCAAGGCACATAGCCCGCTCGCAAAGATTGCAGCGTCCAGCTTAATAACATAATAGAACGTAATTGAGACTGGCCTTGCTGTAACATCGCCAAATCTTGTTCTAGTATGTCGATAGCAGAGGATACAATGCCATCCAATGAATATATTCTGGAGGACAAAGTTGTTAACCCATTGTCGGCCACAGAGAGTGTTTTCTCTAAATTAATACGATCAAGTTCACGTATTCGTTCTGCAGCCTCCATCTGTGATACTTTCCATGCTTCATTATAAGCAGCATAAATGCCGGCATATATGAAACGTTTTTGACGCGGTTTTCTTGGTCCAAGCAAGAATTCCCTACGGTCTGCGTCCTTTTTAAGTAAGGTTAAGTGTTGTTTCACATCCTGTAGTGTAGATTTATGCAGCCAATCGAGGCATAATTTTCCTACACTGTATGTTGTTACTACCCCCGGATGTTGTCTTTGGACGTATCTTGGGTCTGGCCTATTAATAGTAAAGCCCTGAGTTTTATTCAGGAATCTTTCCTGACAGTTATTCGTGTCTGTGGGCCAGATCATTTTTTCCAATCAGGATTAGATCTGTTGAGTTGTAGTATATTGTCAACTGTCACCACTGCCTGTGTATCGTTATCACTTGCAGGTGTTGGTACAGAAGGTGTGTTCATCTCTTTGATCTTGGCTAATCCAAGACAAGATGTTTGTTGGATGGTTTCATTCAAAAACATTATTTGTTCAGGGATGATGCAGGCTCTAAATAAAGCTTCTATCCCCTGCACTTGCCAATCTTTAGTACCCCAGACTGTTTCTGTGTCTATTGTGTCTTTCCAAAAGTCGAAACCCTGTCTAGACAGTTGGGCATTAAATAACGTAGAGTAAATCTGTTTTGTATTTGTTAACATAATTTTCAGTCCTGTCTTGTTTACATTTTTATAGTAAAACATTTCTGGTTCAGATGTATTGTATCCTGAAAAATATGGAAACTTACTAGCAAATGTTTTTGAACTACCTTTAGGTGGTGTAGGACAATGTTCCCATTGGTTAAACATAAACACATTTCTTGGATATGCAGATTTATGCAAATAATGATGACCATAGTGGTTAAAACAATACATTTGTTCATAGTCTGATGAACCCTCTAAATATTCATGTTTAGAAAATGCAGCAGATATCTCTAGGTCAAACATTATATCATTGACAGTCTCAAAGTCCCAATCATCTGAATAGGTACTGGACGTAATTAGATCACTTAGTGAAATTTTAAACAAATGTGGAATGTTCAATTGTTCCGTCGGACCGAAGATTTCAAAATCTGTTTTGTCCCACACTATACCATCCTGTATAGGAACAGCTGTGATGTTCACTGATGACAAGTCTCTTGCTTCACGATGGGAAGATTTATGAGGTTTCAAAAGTACGTTCACGTCTTTTCCTTCAGTGTTCACATGGATGTATCTGCCACTTATAAGCACGCTCACAGTTGTTACCAAAGCTAGCCAGAGCAGGAAAACAAAAAGTCCAGATGTAATCCAGAGTTCAATCCATGGAGAAACCAAATAAGTCTGTTTTCAGAAAGTGAAGAAAGTCTTGTACTTGCTGCTTGAATTTCAATGATGCTGGCGTCGTTTCAGGTTCACTCGGATCTTCTGAGAACGTATCAAAGTTAATGAAATAGCCAGAAGCAGTTCTGTCAATTGTTGGAATTGCATCAGGATTTGTAGAAATCACTGGAACCAGTTCATCACCTGCCACGTTGGTGTAGACAGGTGTATTTGGACGAACTGTTACTTGGTGTTCAAGAGGGACGAGTTCCATAGCGTTGTTGCTTAGTCCTTCATTTGTTACAGCTGAATTCTCGATTGTTATCAGTCTTTCAGTCTGAACCTCTTGGATAGTAGCGAGAGGAGTGCGTCTGCTACTAGGTCGGAGTCCACGAGGCCTACTATTTAGTATTGGCCACATACTGTGGTTTGATGAGGTCGATGGACACAAATCTTTTCTCCTTTCTTCCAGCAAGGGGCGGCAGAAGTACTGTTCTTGTTCCTTGAACTGCTAGGACAGGTACTGGTTGTCTGTAAGAAGGTCCAAATTCCTTCTTGTCCGCAATCTTTTCTCTGACTAGATCCCCAACTTTTGGAATCCAGACAGGCCTTGCTGGGACAGCCGGTTGATCCCCAGTGGTGGTGGGCTGTAGGAATACGTTGCTTTGTTTCGTTCTTAACTTGTTTAGTTCCTGTAAAACAGCCAAACGATCTTTGATATCAAACGGTTTATTTTCCACCACTGTGCCTACGTGTTCAAGGTCTGGTACCCACATTCTTGTCCCAAATAGGACCTCATATGGAGTGACCCCCTAGAGAACTTCTTGGCAGATTATTCAATGAGCGTTGAACCCCACTAAGGTGTTTGACCCACCCATCACCCGAACCTAATACCCTAGCTGTTATAGACTGCTTTATGTCCCGGTTTTTCCTTTCCACAACCGAATTTCCCTCAGGATGGAATGGAGAGGAGTACCGCAATGCAACGCCCAGACTGGCCATGGCTTCTTTGTAAGCCCTAGAGCTAAACGCAGGACCCTGGTCAGAATGTAGCGTGCCTATTGCGTATGTGCCGATAAAGACTCGCAAATCTTTTATAACAGTTCGAGCGTCAGCCGAGCGCTGAGGCCATAACCATAGGAACCTAGATTCAGTATTTGCGGGAATGCCTTTGTCCAGTAGGACGCAGGCGTGTAGATAGTCTAAGGCTGTCTAACAGTGGTGTCTGTACTGGGTTGCCGCATTCGCAGCATGGTGTCTGGTGGCTCTCTCGCTGTAATTTACAGTCTAAGCAGTTGTTGATGAATATGTGAATTTCTGAATTCATTCCAGGCCACCAGTACATCTCTTTTAACGTTAAAATTGTTTTAGAGATCCCTTGATGTGACAGACCCTCCCCCAAATGTGTTTCATAAATCAAGGCTGCTCTACGTTCCATGTTTGGAATTACCCTATCCCCCACTCCAGGGATTCGAGCAAAAGGAACGTTGTTCGCATCAATTACATAAGAGTACTTGAGTGGAAACTTTTTTGGTAACGCTGCACTGCTGCCTTTGCTTGATGCATTGACAGCCAACATTATCTCACCGTCTATTTTTGTTTTTGAACGAGTGATCGCAGCTACGGAAGCCGTCTGAACAGCCCCCTTTGCGGCTTAGTCAGCCAATGAATTCCCTGCAACGTGAATGCCATCACGTTGATGACTCAGTGTGTGGATCACGTGAGCCTTAGGTAGTTCGTTCTTCAACTGAACTACTTGTTCCCAAAGCATTTTATGCTTTATTGTGCCACCTTTCGTATCTTTGAAACCATTTTCAAGCCAGTTTCGTATGTAGTCATTATACGACTGAACACAGTAAAAGGAATCGCACACTATTAGTGTGGGGAATTCTCGATCTGTACTTTCAAGTGCCAGTTTGAATGCTTGTAGTTCAGCTCGCTGAGCTGTGCAATCTCCTAGAGATTGAGTTTTTGTGACCATGGGTCTGAAGATGCCATTTCGCATGCGACCTTTAACGATTGCACACGCTGCACTGTAAGCTTGCTTACTCCCTGTTGCGGGTTGTGCGGATCCGTCAGTGTAAATTATGAATTCGTACTGATCGAGAGGCAGAATTTCAGTAGGCAGAGGACATTCATGTTCGTATTGCAGGAATGCTTGAGTTTTTAAATCTGGATCGAAAACATATTCAACATCTGTTGCAGCAAGAGAATTAACCCATTGTATCCATCTTGGATGCAATGCTTTAGCATTTGGAATGCTTGCTTTTGTGACCGCTTCTAAAGCTGGTACCGGGGTTACGACAATAATGCGTTTCCCTTGGGCTAAGGCTCTTTCTTTTGCTACAGCGGTTTGAACTGCTGTCAGAATTTTTTCAGTTGAACTGAAGCGCATTTCCGCTTGTGTGTACAAATGGGATTTGTATGCGATTGGTATTTTCTCACCCTCATTGAAGGTTAAGTAGGTGAATCCACATTGACCCGAAATTATTGGGATCACCAAATTGCGTTGAGTTACGCGTGTTTGTAAGTGATTTGTTGCTAACATGTTAGCCTGGAGTGAACGCAAGATTTCTGTGTGTTCCTGTGTCCAGTTTCTGATCGAAAAATCAGGTTTGATTAATGCGTAGAGAGGTTTAACCCTTTCTGCGTAATTTAGAATGTATGTTCTTCCAAAATTTAGAAAACCCAGGAAAGATTGTAAGTTTTTTAGCGTTTTTGGAGGTTGGAGCAGCGCACACTTTTCTAGAAAGTTAGCTGCCAAGCTCTTGCCTTCACTTGAAAGCTCATATCCCAAAAATAGGACATTGAGATGGGCAATTCGGGACTTTTTAAAGTTTAACTTGTAGCCCTCAGAGGCGAATCCCAGTATAATGGTGCTCACCCTGTTCAAGTGTTTGTCCAGGTCATCGTCTGTCAGATAGATGTCATCGACATAGGACAATGCTTCATTGTCATAAATTTGTAGTAACTCCGTTACCCTCGCTGAGAATAAACCTGGGCTGTTCTTGAACCCTTGTGGGAGTCGACAAAGGTGACGCTGGGTCCCCATTATGGAGAATGCTGTTAAGTACCTGCTTTCAGGTGCTATGTTTTGACAAAAGAAACCATTTGAGATGTCTAATGTTGTTTTATATTTTTTACGCACAATGTTATTCATTAATGCTTTGCTATGTGCATTTTACACTGCAAAAGTTTTAGAACAAGTGTTTAGGTGTCTGTAATCCAAAACTAGACGATATGTATTGTCTGGTTTGGAGACAGGAAACAAAGGATTGTTCATTGAGGAGGTGCATGTTTCAATCACCCCTTGGTATTCAAGTTGATCTAAGATCTCCCTGACTTGTTTTTTAGCTTCTTGCTTTATTGGATACTGCCGTTGTGCAGTTGGTTCATGTTTCAGATGTATTTTATGGTGAGGTGAGTCCTCATCCCATCCTACATGATTTTGACATAACGCTGGGGCCTGGGCCACTGCCCATTTCCTGGCATATGTATATCTCAGATGCATTGGTATATGGTTGGAGAAGGCAGGCATAATTATGTCCTCGCCATGTGGGCACTCCCTGACAAATTGTGGTGGCCAGTCCTTTTCTGCTAGAAGTATGTCATAGCCCTTTGATAGTCTTTCCCAAAAAAGTGCTTTCACCTGTCTTGGTTTGTCTCCCTCCATCCGGAGTGTTATGTCATATAACTTTTGTGGAGTACTAACCCTGGTGTCTACAGTCTCAACTGTGATGTACTCATTCAAGTCCACTATCTCCAGAAGTTCCTTCAGGTTCTGGCGAACTGTTGTGACTTCTGCTGCACTGTCCAGCATTGTCTGAGCCCATTCTCCGTTCTTGAGTTGTGTTCTCAGTATTCTCGGCATGTCTGATCTTTAGACCTGCTACTTTCTTTTTGGAGAATTGAGGTTTTACTTTGGTTTTTGGAGCGTGTTTGTCGTCTTTCGATTTCACGCGTTCTTCTCTATGTTCTGTTCGTCCTCTTCTTTCCGAAGTCTGTGATGAGATCTGAAAGGGACGAGAGGAACGTGTATCAGTATCTTGATACCTATCAGGTTTTCTCAAATTATCCCTATTCCTGAGGTTATACCTCCTTTCAGAGGGCTCTTTTTGAGGAGACCTACCTCGGGATTGAGAACGTTTCTCATTTGATTTGTTTATTAGTCTCCCACTTCTTTTTAGAAGATGTAGGAGTTTGTTTAATTGAGTCCTTCTCAGGACTTTCAGATAACTTCGGCTTCACTGGTCTTCCACCCAAACTATCTCTGCCTAATTCTGCATAAGATTGTTCTATAATTCTGGGTAGCTCTGTTTGATGTTCTGTAACATCAAATTCCCTTAATTTTTGGCGGATCGCCACTGCTGCTGCCTCCCCTTTAATATTAGATAATATTATTGTTGAGACCTGGTCGAAATGTTTCAGTAATTTCATACCTAAATTTAGAGCAGGCTCTGCCCCGTATTCGTTTTGAATTTGTTTCAGGACATCAGGTATTACCGCAATTGACGGAATGCCATGTGTTTTAGTATAGATGGCAGCAAAGACTGAGCCCCAAGTGGTGCAGTCTTCCAGTTGTGGTGTGATCCCCATCGGTAAACTGATTGTCAGTATTCTGTGTTTCTCATGCGGGCTAGTATTTGGAAATACTGCTTCGATTTGAGTAATTTTTGAGCTATCCAGAATGGAATTTGCTCACGTTTTGTGGGCATTTTACCCATGACTGCGTATAGAGTCTGTGGTGTAATTTTTAGAGTGTTCCCCTGGTGAGGGGTTTGATTTGGAAGTGTCAATGGTGGTTGGACTGTGAAAGTCCGCATGACATATTGGACCAATTGTCTGTAGATTTTTATTAACTCTGTGAGTTGATTAAGTAGTTCCTCGTCTGACATTATATCCAGTTCAGGATGAGGTGTGTAGCCGGCTAGAATCGGCCATGTTGCTCCTGGTCTACCTAGTGGACCGAGCCTGGTAATGTTTCTGTGATGTTTTAGGGCGCCTTTAAACCAGAGCTG
The DNA here is from genome assembly GCA_963921515.1 of Calotriton arnoldi. NCBI lineage: Eukaryota > Metazoa > Chordata > Amphibia > Caudata > Salamandridae > Calotriton > Calotriton arnoldi. The sequence goes on from CAWUFW010000900.1 coordinate 2,778,688, forward strand.
ATGCTCCTGGTATGTTAATGGAATTTCTATATCCTCGAAAGGAATGTATTCCTCTGGTGGTTCATCTTCTTTGTAGAAGTGAAACATTTTAGTTACTGAATTTGATTCAGGAAATATTACCCATGAATAGAATACCTCTGTCTGAAAGGATTCATGTGCCTCTATCACGAAAACTGCTCTACCGCCTCTTGGTGGTAGGCCATGTTTTATAAGTTTTAGAGTAATGGCTCTTCTTAAGTTTGGAGCGATGTCAATGACACCCTCCTCGGCTTCATTTAAACCTGTAATGTTAAAAAATGCTGCTTGGGCTGGATCAGCCGCAGCTCCACCGTTTCCGGCGGCATTGTCCCCGTTTAAGGACATTTTGTTTTGTGAAAAATGTAGAACAAGTTTCAAGGAAACAAAGATAAGGTGCACAATATTTTGGAGCACTGTATCCTTCAACGTTGAGCAAACCAAACAGCTAATATATAGGGTACTGCCCTATGTAGCCGTGGTGGATACTTAACCCTGCCCACTCCAGACGTCTTTTGGAGTATATGGGTAGGGGTCTTGAGAGAAAAAGCACGGCTGAGTTACTCAGTATCTAACGTTGAATTACTGCCTTACCAAACCGTTGGGCGCCATTTAGTGTAGCTCCTATTTCCCTAATAGGCTCTGCGCATTGGAATAATATATCCTATAGGTTTGACATAGGACTACGGTCAGTATGTCCCTATCGAGTATATTAAACTTAATTACTTGTGCCAGCTAGCTCAGAGGCCACTAGAAACTCCTTGACAACAAGAAGGGAGTAGTTTCTGGCAGCCGCAAAACATGACCACTGTGTTTCCCTTTTAGAATCAGAACGTGTCCCAGAGTCGTGGAAACAATAGATAACTATTTCACTCAGCTCAGTCGTGCATGCTTAGTTTTCCTCAAAGTTACACAGAAAGAATAGACGGGCGTTTCAATAAAAGATTTATTGAACAGTCTTGTTTCTGGTGTAAGTAACATGTGCTGTTACGATCACAAGACAGTATGCGAGATAATGTACAGTGTGAGCAGTAGAAATAAATAATACTGCGAGAGCATTATCTTTTAGTACATATGCTGTTACATAAATAACACAGACTAAAAATGCGAGTACTCATACGATGCGTTTCTAATCTAGTTCTACCCCAATGTACCTAACCTAACCTAGGTGTAGGACGAGGTATGAAGTAGGTGAAGTATTCCTTACTATAGTATACTAAGAGTATGTTAAGCCTAGTATGGTAAGAGTCCCTCTAGGTTCTAGTCTGCTCCATACCTGAAGAATGAGAGAGGTAGGAATCTCTTTGCCAGACTCGAACTCCAACACCCCGCAAGGGAAGTCAGATCACTGGAAGCTGGACTCTCTGCGTGCAGGGATGACAGCGTCTTCTCAGTGCGTCAGGCCGGGAAACGGGCTCCTCTGAAGTCGAGGTCTCCTCTGATTTACAGGGGCTAGGGAAGGTATATTTATACCTGAGAATTACCTCAGAATGTTAGGATTGACGTGAGTCGGACAGCGGAAGACGTCATGAATGAACCCCTAAGGAATAATGGTTCATGCATAATATATGAGACCTTGAAGAAATCAATAGTCCTGGGCTAGGGAAACTCCCGCAGCCTAAGGGTCTGTTCTTCAAGAACTCGTTGTGACGTTAGGGTGGACGGATGTCGGAGACCATGCCTGTATTTGGAGTGCACGGTTTAATGTCTAAATAAGGACTGGGATTTTATGCCTATATAAGGGCAGGGCGAATTGTGCCTATATAAGGACATGATACAGGAAAACACATGTACGGACACCCTAAGAGGAATACAACAAAAGGTAATTAGCTGTTTAATTGATAGTCAGTGCAGGTTCTTCAAATATGGAGTGATTCATGTTCTGCAAGGAATTCTGAAAATCAACCTGGCCACCGCTTTCTGAACAAGCTGTAGTCTTGTCATGTCGCTTTCAGGGAGGACATGATAAATACCGTTGGCATAGTCCAATCTGGCACCAATCATGGCAGCTATAATGGTCTTCATGGCATTCAAAGTAAGAAATCGCTGAATCTTCCTGCTCATTTTAACATAAAAATACATTTGGAGACCACTGCACTGTTGTGTGGTTTAAAAGAGAGATGTTAATCAACACATACTCTTAAACGTTTTGCCACCGGTTTTGGAAAGAGAAGTAAACCCATTAATAAGGCCAGAAAGAATGTGTCCATAATAGGAGATTTTCACCTAACACAACAATTTCCGTTTTGTCTGCATTTAATTTAAGTTGATTCTACTTCATCCAACCACTAATAAAATACATCATATTCCTGAAATGGTCTTATATATGTTCTAGCGAATCAAGTTGAAGTAGAATCTGACAATCATCAGCATAACTGAAAATCCTACACCCTCTTTCCACAATTTCCTTAATAAGCGGTTGAATGCAAAAGTTGAAGAGGTGAGGAGATAGAGCAGACCCCTGTGGAACACCATATTCAATCTTCACATCTGCTGCTCTAAATGATTTAAGTTGCACGGCATGAGTTCTGTTCTCCTCAAAGGAGGAGCCATCTTAAAGCATTCCTTCTGAAGCCCACCAGCCAAAGTCGAGCTAGAAGAATCTTATGGTCAAGCATGTCAAACGCCGCAGACAGATCTAAAAGGATCAAAGCCGGGGTGTGACTACTGTCCAGGTCCTTTCTCAAGTCCTCAATAACTAAGAGATTCACTGCTACAGTGCAGTGTTATGGTCGAAATCTGGCTTGGCATGGAACAAGATAGTTTGACCTGGAAAGAAAGGCACTCACCTCTTTTGCTATATGGGCTTCTAAGAGTTTACTACCATACGGTAGTAAGGAGATTGGCCGAAAGTTCTTTCGAATTTTTGAGTCATCACTAGGCTGTTTCAATACTGTGATGATTGTTGCTTTGTAAAATCACCAGGAACCTCTCCTGTCTTCAATGCAGTATTTAAAAGTTTAGTAAGAGATTCTACAGTTGAGGGGGCATCCACTGTAGCACTTTAGGGGGGCAGGGATTGCGTGGCGATCCTCTCTTAACTCTAATGAGTAGACAAAGTACATCTTTGAGGCACAGAGCTGTAAAATGATCAAGCTTGAGGCTATTTTCCTTCTTTTCTACCCATACACAATCCCCAATCGGTTAGTCTTCTCTCGTTTTTCTGATTAGTCTGATTTATTTTCCCCAAAGAACTCATTCAGTTCATTACAGCTCTGCTGAGTGTGATTGAGAGGCTGGCTGATTCTATCAATGTTAGAGAGGCTATGAACAATATAAAACTATTATTTTTGTTGATTATTGGCCGTGCAGATATTGCTATTATAAAAGGTCACTTTAGCCTGCTTAGTGAGTTTCTTGTAATGACGCTTTGCTTCTTTAAAAGCCAATTTACTACGGTCATCATAGTCCCTCCTTCAGCTTTGTTCCAGGCGTCTGAATTGCAGCCTGGCTTCCAAGAGTTTTTTTAGTGAACCATGGAGTAGGCCTTTTATTTAGTGGAGCATGCTGAGAGGCTGCCTTATCCATGCGGCTATTAAACTCCTGGACAACAATATTGGGGTTGTCGCTTAGTGTTAGTTTAGTTGAGTTTAGGGTCTCTTGAAGTCGATGCTAATCCACTTTTCCCCATTTTCTAATCAGGACTTTGTGAGGAAGAAGGCGCCTTCTATTTCCCCCCCTTGCACATTTAGTAACAGCTATATCATCTTATAATCAAACCAGCTACAAGGTTCAATTCGATGATTTAGAATTATTTTCTTTGAGGATGGCCATACCAGATCAAGTATGTGCTGCATAGAGTGTGTAGGCTCGTTTATATGTTGTATTACCTTTAATGAGTTCATTACCTCAAAAAAATATTTGCCTTTGGGGCACACATTTGGTTCATCAGCCCAGTAGTTAAAATCTCCTACTATCAAAATATTGTTATATTTTATTACCAAAGAGCACACATTATCATAAACATCCATAGGAAAATCAGTCATATTGGGGAGGGCGACAGACTAACATAATCGTAATTGGAAAGCTGCCTATTTCTAATTCAAACAGGACGAAATATGATCCCGATAGTGGGCTGACTTCAGTTATAGTAACTGCAAGAGCCTGCTTATTAATGGCCGCCACTCCCCCTCCTATTTTGCCCTGTTGTCGATTCACATTCAATCTGAAATAGCTAACAGGAATAGCCTCTAATAAAGAGGGTACGAAAATGTCAGTAACCATGTGTCAGTCAATATAAAAGCATTGGGCTGCGTTGTCCTTCAAAATTAAAAAATGTCAGTACTGTGCTTAGCGAGCGATCTAGTATTGAACAAGCTAATACTTGGAGAATTATCCCTCTCTCGCATACGAGACCCTAATGGCACAGTGTCGTCTCCTTTCCATTTGTGCTTCTAAACTTTTCCCAATAAACCTGCTGGTGTTTTCCTAAGGGTGATTTTGCACCTTAATTTCTTTATGACAAAAATGTGATTTTGTTTCCAAATACGATTCCACTACGTTGTTTACTTTGCACCAAGGGCGATTTAGTGCCTAAAAGAGATTTAATGTCTAAGAAGTGATTTTATGTCTAATTGTGATTTTGCAGCAGGGTGGTTTTGCACCTAAATGTCTTTATGCAAGAAATAAAAGTGAATTAACTCTATACACTTGTAAAATGGTGAAAGATATTTACAGTGGTGAAAGTCCATACCAATGGTTCTACAAGATCTATTGGAAAATTGTTGTTCAGTTCTTCAAGTTGATGGAATAGCTTTCAAGAGAGTATTCATCTTCAATTTTTTCTTAATTGTTTGATTTGTTATATATTTAGTTTTTTTACATTGTGTTGATTTAGTAGTTAAGTTTAGCAATATTTGCTGTTTAGTTGGGTCCCTAGAGCTTTTGGCCCTGTTGCCACTGCACCTGCTGCACCAATCAGATCAAACCCCTTTTAGCTGCAAGATAACTGCAATTGTGCCTGCCTGTATACTTGTAAAATATAGCAATGTTAGGTATTTAGAGGAGTCCTGACAACTTTTAGGCCCAGTGCCACTGTACCTGCTGCATCATTCAAATCATGACCCTGTTGTCTGCAAGGTAGCTGCACTTGTGACTGCCTGTTTAGTTGTAACATATAGCAATATTAGGTGTGTAGTGGGGTCCCTAGAGCTTTTGGTCCTGGTGCACCTGCTGCACCATTCAAATCATGCCCCTAGTGCCTGCAAGATAACTGCATTTGTGACTGCCTGTTTAGTAGTAAAATAAAGCAATATTTTGTGTTTAGACGAGTTATGACAACTTTTGGCCCCGATGCTGCTGCACCATTCAAATCATGAACCTATTGCCTGTAAGGTAACTGCACTTGTGACTGTCTGTTTAGTAGTAAAATATTGCAATACTCGGTGTTTAGAGGGGTTCATAGAACTTTGGGCCCCCGTGTCACTGCACCTGCTGCACCATTGAAATCATGACCCTAGTGCCTGAAAGGTAACTGCACTTGTGACTGCTTATTTAGTAGTTAAATATAGCAATAATCTGGGTTTAGTGGGGTCCCTAAAGCTTTTGGCCCAAGTGCCACTGCTGCACCATTCAAACAAGCCCCTTTTAACTGCAAGCTAACTGCAATTGTGATTGCCTGTTTAGTAGTCAAATATAGCAATATTAGGTATTTAGAGGAGTTCTGACAACGTTTGGGACTGGTGCTACTGCATCTGCTGCACCATTGAAATCATGACCCTGTTGTCTGCCAGGTAAATGCACGTATGGCTGACTGTTTAGCAATAAAATATAGCAATATTAAGTGTTTAGTGGGGTGTCTGGAGCTTTTGGTCCTGGTTCCACTGCGCCTGCTGCACTATTGAAATCATGACCCTAGTGCTTGCTAGATAACTGCACTTATGACTGCCTGTTTAGTTGTAATATTAGGTGTTTAGAGGAGTTCTGACAACTTTTGGGCCCGGTACCACTGCACCTGCTGCACCATTCAAATAATGACCTTATTGTTTGCAGGATAACTGAATTTGTGACTACCAGTTTAGTAGTAAAATAAAGCAATATTTGGTGTTTAGTGGAGTTATGACAACTATTAGCCAAGGTGCCACTGCACCAGCTGCACCATTTAAATACAGTCCCTTTCAACTGCAAGGTGACTGGAATTGTGACTGCCTGTTTAATAGAAAAATATTGCAATATTAGGTGTTTAGAGGAGTTCTGACAGCTTTTGGCTCCAGTGCCACTGCACCTGCTGCATTAAACAAATCATGACCCTGTTGTCTGCAAGGTAACTGCACTTGTGACTGCCTGTTTAGTAGTAAAATATAGCAATTTTAGTTGTTTAGAGGGGTGTCTAGAGCTTTTTGTCCTGGTGCCACTACACCTGCTGCACCATTGAAATCATGACCCTGTTGTCTGCAAGGTAACTGCATTTGTGGCTACCTGTTTAGTAGTAAAATATAGCATAGCTCTTGTATATTAACTTCATTTTTAACGTGCAATGTTTTTTACAACATTTAGAAATTGATCATAATGACCAAATAGATTAAGTTAAAAAATAAATCCGATAATGCCTACAAAGTGCAAAGAAAAGTACTGAGGCATGAATAGGAAATGTCACAAACGTTCTAAGGCTAAAGCATCTGCTTTACACAACTAAGTAATAAAATGCAAGCATTCCACTATACTGTTAGAAGCTGTCTGCCTTTTCTGTGGGAAGAGATCTTATCTTGACAGAGAATGGGGGTTAAACAGTGTGAACAGCTTTTGTAGAAGTATTGTAAATGGGTGTAGCCAGGAAAAGTTAACAAAAAAAAAGTTCCACAAACAAAAGCGAATGAACACAGTAATTCGGCCTTGAAAACTGATAAGAGCCCCCTTTTAAGATATATTAAATACAAGAGATTTCACAAGCATAGCGCAAGCTCTGTGCAGGCGAAACCTAAAAATGGAAATGATGGGATGATGAAAAGGTGAATGATGAACGGATCAAAGGGAGGAAGAATACATGGGTGGTATGGTGAAAGAATGGGTGGATGGTGGAAGTCAGGGCCGGACTGGGAATCGAAACTGGCCCTGGCAACCTGCTCGCCCCCCCCCCCCCCTCCCTGGGGGAGAGAGGGGGTGCGGCCGAGCTGTTTGTTAGGCCCGGTTTCGGCTGATTTTGTTACCGGGGACCGATATTGCCGGCCCCCAGTAACAAAAACGGCCCCCCAGGTGCCCAAAACCGGCCCCCACCCTAGCAGCCCACCGGAGAAATGCTTGGTGCCCGCTACGGCCAGTCCGGCCCTGGTGGAAGTATGAATGGTAGGGTAAAAAGATGGTTTCGTGAAAGGGTGAATGTGAAGTTGAAAGTGGATTGAAAGGATGGATGGATGGATAGCAAGAATGGAAAGTAGAGGGCAACTTTTCAATGGAATCTCATGCATGCTTGCTTCACTGGCTTGGCTTGGGAGAGGCATGGATCAAAGTATCAAGTTATTTAAATTTTATTTCTGGCTACTCTCCTGACCTCAAGTCATGCAAAAGTGAAACCTATTGGCTTTGCCACTGCGTGTTTATATTTGAGACGGGACTTTCATGAAGCATTTAGAACTCCTCTGATGCTCTAATCTCATGTTAGTTCTAGATGCATCTTTTGGTGACGTAGTATCAGCAAAGCCCAGCACCTAGTAGATTACGTTAGTATTGTATGACAAGCACAGTAGAATTCTTCTGTGTACAGCATTTCCCATTCCTACTACAGAGTGTAATTTCAATGTTATATTGTGAAGCACGGTTTAGAAATAGGAAGAAAACAAGACAGTGCCATCTCATTGGGGCTCGGGACAGTGCTGGGCTAGGTGCAAACGTTCGATTAAAAAAAAACAGTTTCAGGTATGTCTTGTAGTGTTATACACGCTATCTCTCGTTCAGTTTTTTTCTCTCCTCCCCCAATCCTTTCATATTTCAGCTTTTTGCTGCGTGGTATTGTTTTAACTTGCAGCACTTTCTCAGTCAAACTGGTTAATGAAGAAGAGTGTAAAACATGAATTTCCTCTTGTCGTGTTCCTGATGGCACATGCTTTAGAATACCGCTGACCTTTCCGAGAACTGTCTGAATTGTGACAGCCCCACTTCTCTCGTGTATGTGTGCTTGCCCTTCAACCTCTCCCTGCGATCTCTCTCTTTCGTGCTCCCTCTCATCTGCGTCTTCCTTGGAACAGATTGCTAATGCTTACTGCACTCCGGCACCACGGTTGGAAAAGCACTTTAGGACGCAGCTTGATTCCAAATTGCTACATCAAACGATGCTCCCTTCTGCACTCTTCATTATGGCGACCCTGACAAGAAAGTGGTCTGCACAGGAGCAGTGGCGGCCCCTTGCATCAAATCATTCAAAGTAATCTGGAAACCTCTTTAAAAGGCTTTAAAATGTGGACACCAACTCACATGTTAGGCTTTCCCGACACCAAACTGTGTTGCTGTATATTTTGTTGATTCATAAACAATCAAAATGCTTTAAAATGTGGGAGTGCACCTTTATTTGTTGATATTTCCGCTTTTTTTTATTTTACTGTTTTATACTATTAACCCCTGTTGAGCACACATGAACTGTGACTATTTAATTGAGCCTATTTCTTTTTTTTTTTTTTTACTTTTTGCAATTACCACTGCCGATGGAACTCGTCTTAGTCTTTACAGTGAACAATGTGCACATTTTCTTAGAAAATAATATTACCTTCTTCCTTCAGTGGAGTTCTAAATTAAAACCACTCGCCACCAAATTAGAACTGCAAAGGAAGTGGCAACTGTGTAGTCCAACAAAAAAACGATTTTATAAATGCTGTCCCTTGGATGAAGCTAGATTATTGCAAAATCGTCTGCATTAGCATATCCAGGAGTGCATCAGTATAATCAAATATGCGCACAGCAATCATGTCAACCTGTTGCTCAACCATATGAAATGCCACCTGCAGGGATTTACCTGGCGTAAATCCCCCAACCTTCTTGTTTCTTCTGTACATTGATTGTGTCCTCTGCTGAGGAAAGAGGCCTGCACACATCTCAGTCTTGAAGTAAATGTGCACAGCCATTCATCCTTGTACCGTTCACACTGGTGAAATGAGTGTGACTTGATGCCCATCATGTCTACTGGTTTGTGCATGGGATATAGATTTTGTGAGTTGTGTAGCTAGCATGTGGGCTCACCATCCCTGCCTGGGGCATAAGACCTTTAAAAGCACATGCTCCCCCCGCTCTGTTTTGCCTTCCTTTCTTTTGGGCATTGCTAGCCTGTGTCTCTACAGCAGAACCTACAGGCATTTTTGTGTACAAAATGTCTGGATAATTAAATCATCCCATCGCAGTTCATTTTAACATGAAGAAAGACGACTGTAAAGCCTGCATGGATGCAGAGAAGTTGTAGCATCTCCAACCTCTGTCTGCACCAGATTCCAGTTATGATTCTTTTCCTGTTTGCAGACCTCTCCACCACAAGCTTCTGCCCCCTCTATCCAAAGTTTTGAAGCCTTACTTTGCCTAAACCTCCTGACCTTGCCCTCTGGAGAGGGGACATCTCCGCAGTACCTCACCAAGGGAGGACTGACTGCAAAACATCCTGATCCGCAAATGCAGACAAGTCCATACTGACCTTCAAGAACCATCATCCACAAGCGAGTGCAGTCGACTTTATTGAGACCGCAGTCAAGCAGTGTGCCCCTTTCTACTGATGAGGCTTGAGCCCCAGAAAGGAAACTTTCATCACAGATTGCTGTTCAGTTTCAGTGTTATTGTTGCACTGCCAAATATCTCAGTTGGGTTTTGTCCCCCGTTGCAAGGTGCAGGGGAATGCAGGCAGGATGGAGAAGGGGAGTGGTACAGTGAAGCTGTAAGTTTCACATAGTACCCTCCCCAGTATGAAACCCTTCCTTTAAATCTAGCACAAATTAGAAACTGTGGCAGGTATATTACATTTCATGGCTGTGGTGTGCCCAAAACGAATTCCAAGATCAAATTCCTCCCTGGATGCGACTGGCAAAATTTAGCCATTTGGCTTACACATGCAAAAGTTGAGCCCTGCCCCTCATCTACTGCCAGCTAGTACCTGTCTAAGAAAGCCCACAAACGCACATTATTTTGCCAAAGACTGAACCCCAGATCTTTTTTTCTAAGTTTTATGTTTCTGAGTTTTATGCTCAGAAACCAAAACTCTCGACTTCGGATTCAGACATGGCATATGTTGATCATCGCGTATCAGCTCATTCTTGGACGTCTTGTCTTCTTCGCAAACACTCCAGAGATATGTCTGACCAGGAAACTTTCATGGTCTATGTTTATACTCAGTGAACAGGGGTGGTTGTACAAGTGAATGAGGCAATTATGCTGCAGTTAGCATGACCTCATATCTAAGGTTTCCACAACATCTTACTCTCTAGTTGACCCATTAGCAGTCTTATAATATAGTGTGCAAAAAGAACAATTGATGGACAGAATGCAGAACAATGTCATACATTCACCCCAGTACAGAGACCTGGGCCTAAATCCATAGTTTTTTTATTCCCCATGCCATTCCAGTTTGAACCCAGCCATATGCAAATCAGTCTTGACCCTGCGCCCTATGGGAACAGTCCAGGCCGAACTGCCAGGCCAGGTCCTACCTGGACTGGAAATAAGCATCCTAGGACCGGTTTCGGGGTTTCACCCCTCATCAGCCAGGATAGCTTGACTCCAGTGGCATGGCGAGCACGGGACCTACGTCTGGGCATACCCGTCCCACTCGGGGTGACAAATGCAAAAATAACAATTGATGGACAGAATGCAGAACAATGTCATACATTCACCCCAGTACAGAGGTCTGGGCCTAAACTCATCGTTTTTTGCTCCCCATGCCATTCCAGTTTGAACCCAGCCATATGCAAATCAGTCTTGACCCAGTGACCAATGAGAACAGTCCAGTCGGAACTGCCGGGCCAGGTTCTCCCTGGACAGGAAAAAAGCATCCTAGGACCGGTTTTGGGGTTTCACCCCTCATCAGCCAGGATTGCTTGACTCCAGTGGCATGGAGAGCACGGGACCCACATCTAGGCATACCCGTCCTATTCGGGGTGACAAATGAAAAAAGAACAATTGATGGACAGAATGCAGAACAATGTAGTACAGAGATCTGGGCCTAAATCCATCGTTTCTTTGCTCCCCATGCCATTCCAGTTTGAACCCAGCCATATGCAAATCAGTCTTGACCCTGTGCCAAATGGGAACAGTCCAGCCCGAACTGCCAGGCCAGGTCCTCCCTGGACTGGAAACAAGCATCCTAGGACCGGTTTCAGGGTTTCGCCCCTCATCAGCCAGGATAGCTTGACTCCAGTGGCATGGAGAGCACGGGACCCACGTCTGGGTATACCCGTCCCACTCGGGGTGACAAATGCAAAAAGAACAATTGATGGACAGAATGCAGAACAATGTCATACATTCACCCCACTACAAAGATCTGGGCCTAAATCCATTATTTTTTTGCTCCCCATGCCATTCCAGTTTGAACCCAGCCATATGCAAATCAGTCTTAACCCTGCGCCCAATGTGAACAGTCCAGCCCGAACTGCCAGGCCAGGTCCTCCCTGGACTGGAAACAAGCATCCTAGGACCGGTTTCGGGGTTTCACCCCTCATCAGCCAAGATAGCTTGACTCCAGTGGCATGGAGAGCACGGACCCACGTCTGGGCATACCCGTCCCATTCGGGGTAACAAATGCAAATAATATAGTCTGAGCATGCTCTCCTACACTTAAAGAGCACCAGGTCCAGCAGCTCATGGACTGCGCGGCTCACCACCCGGAAGCCAGTCAGTCTTCATACCTCCCAACAGCGCCCCACAATGTAAGAACTAGGCATTCCCATATAACATATCAAAGGAGCCGTAACTGCCAGAATATATCTCCTGCCCAGAGGATAACATGTTACTTACTTAGATTGTCAAAGGGGGAGGAAAAGGCTGACAGAAAAAGGTGCCAATATTCTGCTTTAATATTGCTACTGTGAATGAATAATGTCAAGGCCATTTGGTGGCAAGGGTTTGCCACCACATAATGAACAGTCTCTGTACTCCTATACCTTTTTAAACTGCTGGTGGTTATCACAAACAGACCACTACTAGCGCTGTAATGCCCTCAGGTATATGCTGAATTCATGATGACAGCTGTATGTCGTTTGACAGGGATCTGATGCATGCTAATGGATGTAGTGTACATAAGACACTCCCTTTGCTCTAAAGCTGCTCACTGCCCTCACGTTTAAGACTTCAACATGAAGAAGAAAGAACTCTAATTTCATGAGCATTGTAAAATGGCAAAACCGATTATTTGTGTTGTGCCTCAGCCGAGCGTCCAAGCTTAGCTAGTTTAGACAGTCATATGTTGACTGGCTTTTGCATTCGTTTTATACATTGTCATCCCTGACAGCCATAGCACCTCTTGAAGGTCGTACAGGGCCTTCTTCTCCTCCCATGAACTTGGCTTGTGCACAACAGTGGTAATCGTATAGTACTCATGCCTATCATGTAATTAGCCAGTCAGGTCCAACCTCTTATTAGACTGACCTTGGTCACTCACAGTATGCCCTTCCCAGTGGTGACTGTTCCTGTTAAAAGTCCCTTGTTGGTATGTATTGCATTTTTTCAACCACATAGCTTTCACATAAAATTCAATGGTCCCGTTGGATTTCAATTATATTGTACTCTCCCTCTGAGGCTGCATAAGATGGCTAATGGCAGCTTTTTATATATCTATCCTTTTTTCTCTTTTCGACATTTTTCTCATGTTATGTTTGTAGCAAACAAAGTGAGTGTAAAAAATTAGCCTCCTTTGGACAGTACATGCTTTAACTGTCTTGCAACTGTGCTTGTTGACTTCGGCCCCCTCCTGTTACCTCTGGTGGAGTTAGGCCTTTAAGCTTGACCACTGCATCAATTAGTGAGCTACAGAAAGTCATATTGACTTTCCTCTTTAGCTCCATAGTTGGGACATTGTGGGTGCTTACCCAAAGAGTTCCACTGAGCCTGCCAATGGATGTCCCATAGACATTCGAATACCTGAGCATTGTAGGCCAGTTTACAGACCATACTTGTTTATGTTTCCCATATATGCTGATCGTTGTTAAAAAGTGGAGACTTCAGATCACTTCCTACCTAACATGTTGGCCAAATTCTCTACTGCCTCTGGCCCCTTTTGCGAATTTAGGAAATAAATGGTCTGGTATTCACTATTACCCTTCTGTGACTTAATTGAGCATCTTATATGTTTTTATTCGTATTTTTCATGTTATGTTTCTCTCTCTAAAATGCATGTGTTTGCTTCACATTTCCATTGCCTTTTGGTTTCTTTTTCTTGGCTGTAACTTGCCATGAGCAGTTTTAGGCATGGTACTCTATACAGTGGTGGAATTTCTACTTTACATCAGATATTTGTTTATTCTTAATTGATTGCCTTTCCGCACACAAAAGAAAAAGTTAGCATTCTTAGAAAAATTATTTTACTGTCGAATCGTATCCTGGAAAATTAATCACCTTCTCGGGAAAAAAAAATCTGTTAATAAAATTCATTTAATTTAGATGAGGAGAGAATGGTTTTTGTTCTCACAGCAAACCTAATTTGCATTAATTTTGCATTAGTATACTCTGGTTCTGTTTTAAGCTTGTATTATCTTACGGAAACAGATGTTCATTCCCTCCAGTGGGCGAGGTTCTGAAGCCTCAGGCTGCTATTGTGCTACAGCGTTATGCCAAAAAACGCAGTTCGATCCAGGATTCTATAGCTGAGGCCATATAGCCTGAATTTTACTTTTACCTTTTAACATCTGGTGACCATTCAAAGCTAAGTGTAAACGTCCACATTTTAGTCCAGGCCTGCACTCTGTGTGCATCAGTAGTAAGATCATAAGATCCGGCTACCTTCGTAATGATAAAGTAGAGTGGTCCTATGAAAGTTCCTCAAGCAAATGAAATGCTGTGGAGAGTAAAGTACTGGATCCTAAGAGGGAACATTCACTTCATTGGAGCCTTGTCATAGAAGAAGGATAACCAATGTTTCTAGGAGGACTGAAATGAGTCAGTCTGCTTTGGAGAAAACAAAAAACTAAAGTGACAGGGAAAATAAAGATCCAGCCACAGAGAAGAGAGACAAGAGCAAAGAAAGAAGAGGGTGCGTGACATTGGAAGATAAGAGTCACTGACGTCTTCATTAAACAGGAGCCAGCATTGACGTACAGGTTTAGATAGGAATAGGGAAGTCCATGACAGGAGAGAGGTCCTTACTCTAAGAAACAAAAGGCCAATATTGAAATACCATTCGGGATGCACACACAAAAATTCCTACCTGGTATTTAGGAGCGTAAATAAGTGGAAGGATTAGTCCAATGAATTCACTTACTTGTGGAAGAAGCATGGTACTGTGGTTGAAGAACAGGTCCTGGTTCCTTATGAGGAGCTCGAAGTAAGGCATCAGTCAACCAGTGTACAGTTTTGCCTATAATAAAAAGGGACACAAAATAATTATTCTTTGTATCTATTTCTTCAAGTAACCTATTCACATGATTCCTTATTACTTGTATTAAGCACTGGACAGGTAGTTTGAACTTATGGGAGTGTCTCTTAATTATGATTTATTTCAGAGATATTCTTGAAGGATGAGGCACCACTGTTGTTTAATGTTCCCAAGTGAGCACATTTTTGTTGTTAGAACTCTTATTGAAATGTTTAAAAACAATATGTTTAAATAGCAGATTGTTTGAGCTACCAGTAGTTTTCTTCCAGGCTATTTTTGTTTTTTATTTGAGGCTGCTTTGAGGTGACCCGCCCCAGACTCTGCTGTCCACCCAGAATTTGTTGTCAGCCAAGGGAGTTTCTACATCACTGTAAATATTGGCTTGGATTGATTGGGTGGAATCTTTTTCACTCCTGAGACTGATTTGATGTAGTAGGTAGATCAGCCTAGGCCACCAAATATAATGGCGATTGTTACACTAGCTGATTTGACTTTGGGGCAAAACGAATGGATGAATTTTGGGTGATGTTAAAGCATCACTCATGTATATGTCTTTTGATGGGATTCGCTTTTTTGGTAAGGCCAACTCCACCCTCAAGCGTTTCAACAAGAGTAGAGCCACTGTGCATTCCCTCAGTTGCACCATACTGACAAGGGAAGCTTCCACAACAATTTTGCCCCTTTCGAGGCATTGGTAAGGGCTCCTCCTACAACCAACAACAAGCACCCCAGCCCTAGTGCCAAAAAAGGACGGAGGCCTTTGTCTTATTTAAGATCTTCAACTGCTCAATTTCTTCCTACGGAAGAATAAATTCAAATTGCTTACGCTGGCTCTGGTTCTATATGCCCTGGATCCAGGAAACTCGATGGTGGTGCTGGAGCTGCAGGGTGCTTATTTCCATAACTCAGTCCTGCAGGTCCACTGTCATAAGCTATGGTTCAAGATAGGCCACAAGCATTTTCAGTTTGTCGTGCTCCATTTCGTCCTCACAAGTGCCCCTCAAGTGTTGCAGAAAGCGATACCGATGGTCACAGCGTATCTTAGGAAGTTGGGGTACCAGTCTTCCCCTACCTCGACAACTGGCTCTTGAAGGCAGGCTTGCCACAGTCTGTCATGGACTACCTCCATACCACCACCAGATGATGGCGAACCTCCTTACTCCTTATATTGCTTGGATTTATGATCAGCGTGCCAAAGTCACGCCTGACTTCTTCACAGAGGTTTCCTTTAATCAGAGCCAGTGCACTTTCGGACATTCTCTCCGGATCAGTGGGTCCAGTACTTTCGGGCTATGACCCTAATGTTTCAGACTATGTTCTGAGCCTTAGTGAGGATGACTGAGGAATCTTGGCCTGCTGGCCACCTGCATCATGCTTGTTGATCATACCAGATGACACATGCGGACTCTGCAATAGATTCTGAATTTTTAGTGGGCCCAGCAGCAAGGGAACTTGTCAGATTCCATCTAGGTTTCAGAGGAGACTACAAAAGATCTGTAGTGGTGGCTGCTCGACTACTATTGAACCAACCGCAGGCCCTTCTACCTATGCCACAGAGAGATTATGGTGGTGACAGACGTGTCTCTGCTATTTTTGAGGAGGCCACCTGGAAGAGGTGGAGATCAGAGGACTCTGGTCTTTCTGTGGAGACTCACCATCACATCAGCTTGCTGGAATTGCAGGCCATTTGCTTGATGTTGAAAGCCTTCCTTGAGTCCATCAAGGGGAGCCATGTGGTATTACAACTAGGAGGGTGGGGTGGCAAGATGGATTCCTGGGCTCTGTGCCAGGCGCCCCTGCTCCTCTGTACCTGGCTGAATCATTAGGGCATCTCCCTTATCATACATCACCTGGTGGCATCTTTAAACTCTAGGCTGGAAAAACGTAGCTGGTGTTACTAAGCAGATCACGAATGGCAGCCACACCCTAAGGTGCAGGTGTCTTTAAGAAATTGGGAAATCCCTGACTTGATCTCTTCATCAGTGCTGAGAACGCACAAAATCAACACTTTTGCGCGTTGTGGTTCCCAAGAAGGCTTGCTCTTCAAGACGCATTCTGCCTAGGGTGGCTCACAGGACTCTTGTATGCTATTGTGCCACTTATTCTCCTTCCCAGAGTTGTGAAGAAGATCAGTAGCGGGCAGGTCAAAGTCATCAAAGTGGCTCTGGATTGGGCCAAGATAGCGTTTTACCCAGGACATCTTGGCATGAACATCTGTCCTTCGATCAATTGCCGGTTCAGGAAAACCTATAGTCACAGCAGCGAGGCTAGGTCCTGCATCTGGGGGGGTGTGGTATCTACCTCTATTAATGAAGATTGAGCTGAGGCAGTTGACTGTATTCAATCTATCTACCTCCAGAAGTAATATATGTCATCCTGGTGGCCCGACACCCTTCTACAAAGTTTATTTATTTTGTACACTGGGACCAGTTTGTGGTTTGGTGTGGCCCAGTAACACTAACCATTTGCAGACTAAACTGTAGAATGTGTCACTGTTTCTTTTGTCTTTGGTCCAGCAAGGTCTTGCAGTCGGCACTGTTAAAGGTTGTCTGTTACCTCTTTTGGCATTTTTGTGTTTACTGGACCAACTATCCTTGTTGAAATCACTTGTTATGATGCGTTTTCTCAAAGGTTTGGTCCACATGTTTCCTCCTAAAGCTTTCATGATGCCACTCTAGGACCTTTATTTGGTCCTTACTTTCCATATGTGTATCCCTTTCAAGCTGTTGCACAGCTATTCCCTACCTACGTCTCCTTACTCTGAAGACAGTCTTTTTCACTGTGATCACCTCAGCTCATCACGAGTGAGCTTCATGCTCTGTCAGTCCAACAAACCTATACTTCCTTTTTTCCAGACAATCTGTTCTGTGAACTAGAGCAGCCTTTCTTCTGAATGTTGTAACTTCCTTTCATGATGGGCAATGTTCTTTGCCCAGCCGGCCACTCGAAAGAGGAGGAGAGGCTCCATCAGTTGGACCTTAGAAGAGCCCTCAGTTTTTACATGAGTCATACCAAAGACCATTACGTGGATGATCAACTCTTTGTGGGGTTCTCTGTGGCAAAGAAAGGCAAGGCAGTGCAGAAGCAGACCTTTTGCAGGTGGATAGTGCTCTGCATCAAGATTTGCTATGTGTTGGCCAAGAAGCATCCTGAAGGATTGCAGGCCCACTCCTCCAGGGCCAAGGCTGCTACCATTGTGCTGGCATGCGGAGTGCCTGTCCTGGATATTTGTCAGTCTGGTACATGGGCATGGGTGTATTAGCTCACAAAGCATTACTGCCTTGACAGCCACAGCTGCCAGGAAGAGGTTTTTGGCTGTTTTGCTCCGACAAGACTTAATGGTCTGAGTCATTCCACAGGTCTACCATTGGGACAGGCACTGCTTTGGTATCTATTCTAAAGGTGAGGAATCTTCAGTTAAAAGTAGCCATCAGGAGAACAAGTTACTTACCTTCAGTAATGCTGATTCTTTTGGATACTCTATCTAACCACAGATTCTTCACTGCCCACCCACATCCCTGTTCTCAGGAATGGAATCTTTTACATCTAATACGGCCCGTAATTACAGATCTGTAAACTGGCATAAATTATTGTTTTTTGAGCCCTACGACCGAGGGAGTCGATGATCTCCTGTTAGAAACTGATGTTGGAGCGCTTGGGTGGTACCTTTATGCATCTCTAACAGTCACTTCCAGGGCAGAGTGGCGTTGATGCCAGATGCACGATGCCATCAACTGGCGCACAGGGGCTACCCTGAAAAATCTTCCAGGTCCAGTCTGGCGCCTGGGGATATTCTAAAGGTAAGGAATCAGAGGTTAGATTGAGTATCCACCAGAAAGACCATTACAGAAGGTAAATAACTTATTTGTCTGACAGATGGCTCTTGGAAATTGTTCAAATTGGCAGCGCACAACCTTTTCTCTCCTCCCACACCGGAACAAATTTCGGAAAAGCATCTGTCCATCTTGTTATAGGAAGTACGCCTTTTGCTTTCCAAGACTGACATAGATAGTGTAATGGTCTCAGAGACAGGTGGGTGTTGTTATTCCTGCTACTTCCTCATCCTGAAAATGGACCGGGTCCTCAGGCCTATCTTGGGCCTCTGATCCCTGAACACCTTTCTGCAGTAAGATAAATTCAGAATGCTCACATTGGCTCAGATCCTTTCAGCCCTGGACATGGGAGACTGGATAGTGTCCTTGGAATTGCAGTCCCACAGGCATTACCTAGCATTCAAGGTGGGCCAGGAGCATTTTCTGTTTGCTGTGCTCCTTTTTAGCCTCACCAGCACCCTTGGGTGTTAACAAAAGTGACCGTTGTCCATTGTTGGTTTTCGGGAGTTCCTGTATTCCCATACCGTGAAGACTGGCTAGTAATGGCAAGCTCGCCGCAGTCAGTGGTGGACCACGTCTGGACAATGGTGGAACACCAAATGTTATTGGGATTTACCATATTCAAGCCAAAGCCCCACCAGGTTTCATGACATAGGCTTTCAGTCGTTGAAGAGATCCCAGACATGATGGAGTTTGATACACTTCCTCTGCTGCAATGAGCCCAGGATATTCAGTTTATGATCCTGATGTTTCAGGTTCAATCCTGGATCCAAATGAGGATAGCTCTGAGGTTTCCTGGCCTCTTCATCATCCTCGTCAGCTACACCAGGAGGTACATGTAAGCCCTTCTGAGGACCTTAAAGTCCCAGTAGGCCCAGCATCAGGGCTACCTTTTGGACACTATACAGGTCTCATAAGAGATGACCCATTATCTGCAATGGTGGCTGACTGACCACAATCTGTTATGTGGTAAGACACTTAACCCCCTAGCCCCACCCACCCGGAGGTGACAGTGGTGATGGATGCATTACTACTGGGTTGGGGTGGGTGTCACCTGGCAGAGATCAGTTTCTGAAGAGTCTGGTCTCCATTGGAGGTCCGGCTCCACATGAACCTATTGGAGCTGCGTGCTACTTATCTGGCCCTGAAGAGGTTCCTGCCATCCTTCAGGAGAAGGCTGGTGCAGGTTCTGTAGGACAACACCACTGCCATGTGGTACTGCAACAAGCAGGGAATGGTGTGAGGTCCTGGATCCAGTGTCAAGAGGCTCTGCTTCGCTAGAGATGGCTAGAGCACTAGGACAGGACATCTTCCTAGTCGCCAATCACCTAGCAGGGTCCATGAATGCCAGTCCAGATGAACTTAGCAGATGCCATCTGGCAAATTATGAATGGTGCCTATATCCGGAAAAGTGTCCACTAGAACATTCGGTAGGAGATGCATTCTGCTGAAATGGTGTAAGGGCTCATATACACCTTCCCACCCCTACCTCTTCTGCCCTAAGTTCTGAAGAAGGTCAGGAACAACAGGGCCCAAATCTTTCTAGTTACCATGGAATGGGTCAGGAGAGTGTGGTGCTTGGAACTCCTGAACGTGAACATCTGTCCACCGATAAGGCTACCACTTAGGGAGGACCTCCTTTCTCAGCTGTGAGGCAGGATCATCCACCCAGATCTACACAACTTAAACCTCCCTGCTTGAATATTGAGCGGTGGCACTTGATTACTTCTGATTTACAGCTTTAAGTAGTGTGGGAGAGAAACACAGCCCGAGTGTGAAGACCTATCCAGTGCTGATTTCCCTGACGATACAGCTGAGCGCTGGCGTGGAAAGGACGGGGAAAGCATCCAAAGGGTTAACCCTTTGACCTCCCCTGTACAGGTTGACACCTGGCCCGCCCCTCCGGAGAACCAATCAGCCACCCCGGACGGCCTAGAAGAGGGAGGCCCTGGCGAGGAGTGGCGGCAGCACCAGGAAGAAGGCGGGCTGTTCCAGCAGAAGCAGGAAGTCAGGCAGAATGTCGAGGAGCAACGCCAAGACGAGAACAAGACGCCGGGAGCTGTGGAAGAAGCAGAAGCCCTACGGCGAGTCCAGGCGGGAGGAGACGCTGAAGACGACACAATGGAGTGCTGGTCGGAGGAGTGGTGGACCCCTCAGGAGAGCCGTTGCAGCGCCGCCGCAACTCAGGAGAGTTGCGGCCTACGCGGTGAGTGACCGTGTAAGGGAGGAGGGTGGGCAGCTGACCGACATTACCCTACCGCGGACGCCCAACAAGATGCGGGCTAAAACAAACAAGCACTAAACAACTCGAGAGAAGAGTTGTTGTTGCCTTTCGTTGTTTGTTTACTTTTGTTTTTGTTCATTGCCATAAATCAACATAGGGAAGGGGGGGAAAAGGAGGAGGAGATCCTCTGCAATTGTGTACCTGCGTTGCGCATTTGTTTTTGCCTTTATATTGTTTTATTGGGAATTCTGATTACCAACTCAAACCATAAATGAAAGAAAACTATCCTATATGAGAAGGGAGAAAGACCAAAAGAGAGAGAGGAGAAGTAAAGAAAGCCCTCAGTGTGCCCAACATTCTTTTTTTTTCCTTTCTTTACTTTGTCACTTCCCTACCCCCCTCCCAATAAAGAGTTTTTTTTTTTTTTTTTTTTTACACGTACTCGGTGTGGTGGAGGCCTATCTTGAAAAAAGTCAAAATAACCTCTGGGTACTCACCGCCTTCTCTCCTTTCTTCCAAGCCTCCTGGGGTGTGTCCAGCTTCCGCATGAGAACCTGGTAAAGAAAAGAAAGAGAGAGAAGAAAAAATCAACGCGTGAACAACAGAGCCAAGTTTCGTCAAGACACAAAAGGAACCAGAACAAATCAGAAACGCCATAGACCCATGAAGATACAGAGAGAAGCCAGGGAAGACAAAGACAAGAACATTTAGGGAAATACTGCTTCACTCTGTCACAAAACCAATAAACTAGTCAAAATTGAGCACCTCATTCGGCTTCCTAGGTTTTGTTTCCGCCCATCCCTCTGACAAGTAGTGGATGTCGTCCTCCACTACTTCCTGTCCTACCTTTCTTTTCCCAAATTATGAAGAAGATTTGGAACAATTGGTCAATCCTAATGGCGCCTGAGTGGGCCAGGAGGGCGTGGTATCTGGAACTCCTAGACATGAGCACCTGTCCTCCAATCAGTGTACCACTAAAGGGGGGGCCTACTTTTTCAGGTGCTGGGCAGAGTCCTCCACTCGGATCTACACAACGTATACCTCCATTCATGGATATTGAGCGGCGGCAATCAACAGCTTTATGTTTGCTGCCTGACATAGTGGATATTGTCCTCTTTGTAAGCCAAGTGCCCCTCCATGAAATCCATCTATGCCAGGGGCTCAGACCTATTTATAACTTAGTGTGATTCTCAGAACATTGATCCCTTACATGCAAAGCTTTTGGATGTCCTTTAGTTTGTTTTGCTTTTAGCCCAGCAAGTGATTGCTTGAATCACCTGTTATGGTGATGTTTATTAAAGGTTTTACACTTATATTCCCTCCCACTTGGTCTTGGCATTCCTCTTGTGCATGCCCTTCGAGCCTCTGCATAACTGCTCACCGACCTTGAAGACTGTGGTACTCACTGCGGTTAATTCAACTCTCCGCATGAGCAAACTGGAGGCAGTTTCTGTGCATCTGCCCTACCCCACCTTTTTTCCCACCCAATTTGGAGCAGATGACTTGGGTGTCCTTCTTACCAAAAGCAGTGACTCCTTTCCACATTGGGCAGCAGATCACTCTATCAGCGTTATTTTCTCCCAGTCGGTCCTCAAAAGAGGAGGAAAGGCTTCATCAGTTGGACCCCAAAAGGTCTTTACGTTTTTACATTGATCGTATCAAGGACTATTGAGTGGACAATAAACTTTTTGTGGCGCTCTCTTGAGCAAAGAAAGGGAAGACTGTCCTGTAAAGGGCACTGTCAAGTTGGATAGTCCCCTCTATTAAGATCTGCTACACACTAGCCAAGAAGAACCCCACGGAAGATTGATAGCTCATACCAACAGGGCCAAGGCCACTATCACTGCCTTGGCTTGAGGAGTGCCTGTCTTTGATAACTGTCAGATGGCAACAGGAACCATTCCATCTGGGTCAGTCCATTACTTTGCCCACCTTCTTTGCTCCCCCACATCCCTCTAAGGAGGAGGAGCGTCTCCACCGACTGGACCCAAAAAGAGTGTTGTCCTTCTACCTTGACCGCACAAAAGAGTTCCGGGTGGATGACCAACTCTTTGTGGGGTATGTGGGAGCAAAGAAGGTAAAGGCAGTGCAGAAAAGAACCATCTCTCGCTGGGTTGTTCTCTGCATTAAAATCTGTTATGCCTTGGCGAAGATGCAGCCCCCTGAGGGATTAAGGGCCCATTCCACCAGGGGAAAGGCTGCGACTAATGCCTTGGCACGGGGTGTCCCAGTTCAAGACATCTGTCAGGCAGCGACGTGGGCTTCACTGCACATGTTCGCAAAACATTATTGCCTTGATGGTCAAGTGCGCAGGGAGGGGCACTTTGCCCGCTCGGTCCTGCAAGACTTTTTAGTCTAGCTCATGAGTTTGCAACCCACCGCCGGGATGGTATGGCTCGGGTATCTGATTCAAAGGTAAGGAATCTGCAGCTAGAAGTCGATATCAGTTGAACAAGTTACTTACCTTCGGTAACGCATTATCTGGTAGAGACTCTATCTAGCTGCAGATTCCTTACAGCCCCACCCATGCCTCCCCGCTTTGCGGACTGATATTGTAGGTCTAGGGTTTCTCCCCTTTCAGGGCCCTAGTTTTGCACACGTTTTCGTCAGTCACTTCGTGGCTCTGCGCTTCTGGCGTGGAAAAAACGAAACGTACTGACGTCCGCGCCTATGTAGGCACCGCGACGTCATAACCAACGCTTCTGACGCCAACGACGTCACGCGGAGCCGAATGGAGCCACCCGACATCGCGGCCAAGGGGTATTGCTCAGCAAAAGTTTCCGGATCCAGCCTGACACCTGGGAAATTCAAAGGTAAGGAATCTGCAGCTAGATAGAGTCTCTACCAGATAATGCGTTACCGAAAGTAAGTAACTTGTTTTTCTGCTCTCATGCACCAGTCTAGGTCTGTTTTCCAGTCCTGCAGTCTAGGGGGGTCAACGGATCACCAAGCCCGCGCCACATTCCTCTTTGCTATCCCGGCCGCTAAAGCCAGCAACTTCTTCTGATATTTGGGGTACACTTCCTCCCCAGAGACCATCAAAATAATCCACTTTGCATGCATGGGACCTCCAGATTATTCACCCCCATCATTGCTCGGGTGACCTCATTCCAATAAACCTGTATCACAGGGCACCCCCAGAGAATATGAAAAAAGGATCCCTCTTCTCCACATCCCCTCAAACACGAAGACGTGGGTGACCACCCAATTATGCTAACTGGGTCCTGGAATAGTAGGAGCGATGAAAGATCTGAAGCTGAACCAGCCTAAGCCTAGCCCGTATTGTCACTTCCCTTTGGTTCTGTATAGCCTCCTGTCAATCCTCATCTTCCAGGCCCCCAAGGTCTCCTACCCATGCTTCCCGTAGTGCCACCAACGGGTCTGGTTATTAACCAGTTTGCAATAGATCGTGGAAATTGCCCTGTTTGGGAGCCACTCAGTGAGTAGACGATCCTCTACGGAGGAGGCCTCCAGTAGTTATTCACCCTACCTTATATGCTGCGCCAGTGCATGTCCAAGCCTAAGATAGTTATATCTTTCTGTTTCACACAACTCAAATTCCTGGCTCAGGCTGTCAAATATGCACCATTGAGATTTAGTAGAGATAAATATGAACATTTCTAATTGAGTGCCACGATGTGATGCAGAATAGCATGCCTGAAAAGAGTTGATAATCACACTTTTCCATAGTGGGAAAGCACAGCGTTACAGTGATTTTTTTCTTTCTTGATCTGCCGCAACTGGGGAACCCATGTACCTAAGCAGGTGCCTTGGGAGCATTGTGGAAGCACTCTCTTTGCATTGAGCTAGATAAACGTTTGTGGCTCCCCACCTACCTGGACTGGTCCTCCAACCAGTCAAAGCCCTTTCGGACCCAGCTCTCTGCTGCACTATCAACCGCTGCTCCTGCTCGCAAACTCCTCTCTCTTCCTCGTCTCTACTCCTGCTCCTTTGTTTTTGCTTTCTCTACCTCACTCACATTTTTAGCACTTATGTGCCTGTTTACATTGCCCTTTCTACCTCTCACTCATCGCCCTTTTCTCTATCACACTCATTGCCCTTTTCTCACTCTCTCGCTCGTTTCCGTGTTTTGTCACCTTTTTGCTTCTGTCACCTCGGGCTTGGCTGCTTTGCCTTTTTTCGATCTCTCGCTTCCGTGCTCTGTTCTGTAACCTCTTTGTGCTTTGTGCTTGCCGTCTTTGCCCCCTTCTCGCCCCTCGGACTCCACCACCATTCACCCGTTTCCCCCTCCTTCCCTCCCACTCCTTACCTGCTATCCTGCGCATCTTCCTGCCTCATCTTCCCGCCTTTGGTAGCCCCACCCACCACCACACACACCCCCTCCCACCTCCCAGGACCTACTTAATGGCAGTCACAGTGTGATCCCGTTGAGCAGGTGCCTAGGCACCCCACCTACCTAGACTGGTCCTCCAACCAGTCAAGGCCCTTTCAGACCCAGCTCTCTGCTGAACCAACAACCACTGCTCCTGTGAGAAGTTGGCCTGGTATATGCTGTCCACTAATTATAGTGGGCACCTTGCACCAGTCCAAACAACCTCTTATTGGAGATAGGTTAAAGACAACCTTATTGAAAGCTATCCTAGTGGTAGCTATGGAGAGCAGCCTTCAGGCTAAGTCTTGAAGGAATGTAAAGCAGCTTGTTTTACCAGTCTATAATCTCTTGAGTGACCAAATGAAAGAGCACCACACCAGGTATATATTCAAAATATATGTATTTATTGCTAAACACACCCCTCTAGTCTCTTTATGAGGCTAGAGTTCGAAGTACATAAGTTAGAAGTTATTTAAACACAGTAATAGCACAAATACACGTTTGGGCCCTAGGGGCGTACCAAACCATATACCAATAAAGTGGTATAAGAACCACGACTGAACTAGACACTAGGCCTAGAGCCTCTAGAAGTGCTTGGACCACAAGGAACCACCCAAGGTAGTGACACAGGGGACCCACGGGGGACGCGTGCAGTGTAAATACACAACCGCGATACGCCGTTGACTTCTATGGAGAAAGTCGTGATCGGGAAATTAGAGAAAAGGGACACTTAAAGGAGGACTTGGAGCAAACCCTTTGAGATCTAGGACTTTGAAGAGTCTCTACCCACGGGAGCACCGGAGTACTCGTGTTACCTCACCCAGGGAAGCCGGGTGCATAGGTGCCTTTCGGGGTCGGGTTTCGTCGTCGATTTGAATGGCGATCTGCTGCAAAGTGCTGCTGGCGACCAAGTGGCAAGTGTCCGGGTGGATCCAAGAGTGGATCGGAGATCTGAAGAACCTGAAAGCAGAGGGGACAGAGTCTGGGTCACTAGCCAGTGACCAGGAAGGCGATGGACAGATGCCCACCGATGTCGAGTGCTTCAGGTGCGTTGACGGTCATCTTGACTCTTCAGCCACGAGATCCAGGAGGCGTTGTCGGCGACCAGGAGCAGGATTCGGGCTGGTGCACGATGTCTGTCGAGTGCTGAGGTGTCGGCGACCGGATTGGACCCAACAAGCCTTGGCAACGGCAAGTCTCGATGCAGAGGAAGATCGTCGATGGTGCAGACCAGCAAGGTCTGGGGAACTCACCCAGCGAGGGTAAGTGAGGGCAGGCCTGGAGCAACCAGGATGCCAAGTAAGAAAAAGATTGGCCTTCGTTACGGGCTACTAGCCAACGGGCTAGCGACCGCGAAGGAGCCTCGAGACGTCGCACGTGTATCTGGCTCACAGGACACTCGTGGAGTGGAGGCCAGTGATCTTCGGTGCAGTTGGTGCTGGAGGCTAGGGCTACTTGGAGCCCAACGCACGACTTCGTGGGAGACCCAGAAGAGGATTCACTTGCAAATGTGCTCGGTGTCCAGGGGTCACGGTCTCAAGTCACCCACGATAGCTACGGGCCTCAGCTTTGCTGGGGACTCAGGGTAGCCTCGGGGAAGTCTGAGAATCCACCTCTGGTGATGCGATGACTTCGGCGTCCGACGGGAGCTTCAGAAATGCGAACCGGACAGTTGCTTCTTTGGTGCCTGCCAAGCAGGGAGTCACTCCTTGACCCCAAGGGAGATTCTTCTGTCCTCTAATCGTGAGTAGAGCGTCGAAGGTCCAGGATTCAGTTTCAGAGTTTCGTCCAGGGATAATCTAAAGTCCTAAGGACTGGGTTCCTATACTTATACTAAGTTTAGGGGTTGGACTACTCTGTGGCCCCACCTATGGGTGGGTCAGGGCAGAGGGGTGGCTACACCCCTTTCCCTTTGTCCAGTTCGCGCCAAAGCAGGGGCTGCAAGCCCCTGATCCGGTTTGAACTGGGGTATGCACAGGGACACCAAGTGTGCCCCCAGTGCAGGACTTCAAAGCACCCGAAAGTGCTCCCGCCCAGCCCCAATACACATTATCCTGTCTGGGGAGGTGGTCACACCTCCCTGGGACAGGAAACCCTATTGTCCAGGCCTCCCCTGCCGGAGTTTCGTCCAGCAGCAGGAGGCCAGACTCGTGTCTGTGGCAGCAGCATCCATTTTGTGATGCCAGGGCTTTGGAAAGAAGTTACCGGGCTAGCCAGAGTTAACATGTCTTTCCTCTAGAAGGGTGGAATGCTACCCCCGCCGCCAGAATTGGCGGGGGGTAGTATTCCAAGATGTTTGACACCAAACACGACATGTTTAGGTGCAGCCATTCCAAAGTTAGCATTTAACGCGAGGTTATAATGCGCTTAAGAGTATATGGTCAGGCTGCACTACAAACAGCATCAGAGAAGGGTCTCCGAACGCTGCAGAGGGGCCCTGCTCATGCAGGGGCACCCTCTCACATAGGAACCATGCACTCTGCCTTTAGGATTGATAAGGCCTGCCTTAGGAGTGACTTATAGGTTTATATGTGTGTATGTATTTAGTGATATAGGTAACCTATATCACAGTAAGGGGTGCATGCACCACCTTACCCAGGCTGCAGTAGCAGACCTGTGGTGTCAGTTTGGATGGCCTTCCAGGGGTGGCATAATACATGCTGCAGCCCCTGGTAGGCCTCTGAGGTACCTATGCCCTTGGTACATAGTATACCATATACTAGGGATTTATAAGGGCACTCCAGATTCCAATCAGTGATGTGCCTAAGGCACATGGAAACCATTTTAGAGAGGAAGCAGCTAGGCTGGGGTTCTGATTAGCAGGGCCCCAGCCAGACTAATGTCGAAAAACAGTGAAGCATCAGCAAAAAGTGGGGGTACCCATGTGAAGCAGATCCTACTCTCCTACAGCTCCTACATGCAAACTCCTTTCTCCTCCTCGTCTCCACTCCTGCTCCTTCGTTTTTGCTTTGTGTCTCTAACTCTAAATTTTAGCGCTTCTGTGCCTGTTTGCATTGCCCTTTTTTCTCTCTCTCTCTCTCTCTCTCTCTCTCTCCTCTCTCTCTCCTCTCTCTCTCCTCTCTCTCTCCTCTCTCTCTCTCTCTCTCTCTCTCTCTCTCACTCATTGCCCCTTTTCTCTGTTACTCATTGCCTTTTTCTCTCTCGCTTCTGTGTTTTGTCACCTTTTTGGGTCTTGCCTAGGCAGCACTTGCACTGTATCTCCGAGACATGCTGTATTCAGGTATGGACTTGAAGCTCCGCCCACTTTCCACCCATCTTTTTAATTGGCTCCTGTCACTGTCCTTTGCAAATGGTGGCTTTTCATTGGTGAATAAGCTTAGTAGTCCCTCCTTAGTACCCTTTTCTCTTCTGTTACTCGGTACGCCCTGCAACGCTTTTTTTTTTATGCAACCAGCAAGGCACGCCTCAGCTGATATAATAGCTGCCGCACCTTTCTTTTGTTATTTATGGTGCCGAACGTGGTCACATGTTTTTTTTCTATTAATTAACTTTTGTTATAATGGCAGCACCTTTGCTTTAGCTTTTAACGACTTAAGCTAATGCGACATTACTGCGATTGGTGAAGCAATCTCGGCACCTGCGCTGTAGCTTAAGATGGTTAACGCTAAAGCGCGGGTGCCGCCACTGTAACAAAAGTAAATAAATAGGGGAAAAAAAGCGTTTGGCTGCCATTTTTTTTCTATTTGTTTGCTTTTATTACAATAGCGGCACCCGCGCTTTACCGTTAAACATCTTAAGCTAAAGCACGGGTGCCAAGATTGCTTCAAAAGTAAAGAAATCGAAAATAAATGTTTTTTTCTATTTCTTTACTTTTGAATGAATCACGGCACCCGTGCTTTAGCTTAAGATGTGTAAAGCTAAAGCGAAGTGCCACGATCCATTTGCAATGCGATAGCTCTCGCATTACTGAAAGGTTGAGCTTTTGGCGTTGCATTAATATTAGCAACGCCAACAGCTTAAACTTTCATTAATGCGAGACCTATTGTATTGCAAATACTTTTTGCTTCTGTCACCTCATGCATGGCTGCTTTGCCCATTTTCCCGCTCTCGCTTCTGTGTTCTGTTCTGTCACTGCTTTGTGCTTGACCTCTTTGCCCCCTTTGCGCCCCTCGGCCCCCACTGACAATCACCCATTTTCCCCATCCTGCCTTCCCTGCTCTTACCTACTCTCCTGCGCATCTTCCTGCCTCTTCTTCCCACCTTCGGTAGCCCTGCCCCCACCTACCTCCAAGGACCTACTTAATGGTGGATGCAGTGCATCCACACAGCATGCGTGCATAATAGACGTGCCACCGGGGTGCCAAAGGTAAGCCTGTCTGTGCCCTTCCGCACCTGGACCACACCCAACACTACCATCCCTGATCCTTCCACACCTCCGCAGCTACACCAAAGCCAAGCTCTGCACCCTTGACCCCGGATGCTGCAACAAACGCTGCCACCGCGCCGACCCTCGCTCCATGGTAGGACTATTTACCTGCACCCACTGTCACTTCACCTGCCAGAGCCACCCCCCCGCCCCACCAAAACATAGGGCAAAGCTACCATCAGGGGTACCCTCACTAACCGCTCCCCGGGACTATGACCAAGCTTTTGCTTCTTCATTGCCCCCCTCGCCATAGACTCCAGCAACTACATATTCCTCAGTGACCTCAACTTCCATCTCGACGACACCAACACCACCAACCTCCTCGACAGCATGAACAATATCGTCCTCAACCACCTTGTCCATGGCCCACGCACACTGCAGGCAACGTGCTAGACCCATTCTTGACCTCCAGGGACTGCATCAAGTATAGCCATGCCACAGAGCTCACCTGGACTGACCATGCCATCGTCTACTTCAATGCCACCAGCTCACGGACCTTCTACCCAATCTGCCCAGCTCCCCCCACCACAGCTGGAGCAAAGTACCAGAGGGCAAATGGATCAATACCCTCAACACAACCCACCCCAAATCCTCCAATGCATAGACCAGAACATCAGAAATTTCAACACATGGATCACTAACTGCGCTGACAGCGTCCCTCCCATCGCAACAACACTCATAGAAAGTCCACCAAGCAGACAAGCTAGTACACCAAAGACCTCAGAACTGCTAAACGCCACTGTAAACAACTGGAAAGGAGATGGAGCATGAGCAAGGACACCACCGACAGGACCTCCTTCAAGACAGCCCTCAACCTCTACCACTGACAGTTGAGAAAATCAAAGAAAAAATCCCTAGCATCACGCATCAAATCAAGCCCCAACAGCTGCAAAGAGCTCTTCAACATAGTCAAGAAATTCTCTGTTCCCTCAGTTGCAACAAACAACATCACCCCCTCACAGGAACTCTGCGACAACTTCGCAAACTTCTTTCACAACATGATCACCAAAATCTACAGGAACTTCAAACCTCAGCTCAAGGTCACCGACTTCTTCAACCAACACAATTGCTCCGGTACCATTGCAGACAACGACTGACCGAATGGAACAAGCTTGCCCTCTGGACACTACCTCCAACATGAATTTGACCAACTCAGGAGCCCCCACCAACCCATGTCCACACCACATCTTCAACCTGGGCGTAGCCAGGATCATTCACAAACTCACTACCCTGTTCAACACCTCGATAGCCACCTTCCCCGACGACTGGAAGCATGCAGAGGTCAACGCCCTACTAAAGAAACCATCAGCCGACCCCTGAAAACTCAACAACTACAGACCAATATTCCTGCTCCCGTTCCCAGCCAAAGTATTGGAAAAAGCCATCAACCAACAACTCACCACACATCTGGAACTATACCATCTACTCAGAACCACCAAGTCTGGATTCCACAGCAACCAGAGCACCGAGACGGCCCTTATCGCGGCCAACGATGGCATCCCAGCCCTACTCGACCAGGGTAAGACAGCAGCACTGATCCTCGTAGATTTCTCGGCAACATTCGATACAGTCTACCACCACATGCTCATTGCAAGACTGCACAACATTGGCATCCAAGGAACTGCCGTCAAATGGATCACCTCTTTCCTCGCAGGAAAAGCTAAAAAAGTCCACCTACCACCATTCACTTCCGAACTCAAAGAAATTATCTGTGGAGTACCTCAAGGATCTTCGCTCAGCCCTACTTTCTTCAACACACACATAACACCACTGGCCAGCATCATCAAAACCCACAGACTCAACATCATACCCTACGCCAATGATGCGCAACTCATCCTCTCCCTCTCCGAAGACACCTCCATCATCACGACCAACTTCCACAACTACATGACAAACATCATCAACTGGATGAAGGACAACTGCCTGACGCTCAACACAGACAGAGGTACTGATCTTCAGCAACAAAAGCTCCCGGTGGGACGCCATTGGCTCCCTGTACATAAAATATGCCAGTTCAAACTCCTGACCCACACATTCAAGTCCCTTCACAACTGCGGACCCACCTACATGAACCACCGCCTGAACTTTCACCAGCCCACCAGACACCTCCGCTCTGCCTCCCTCACGCGAGGCCACAACCCCCGCGTCTGACAAAGAGGGAGTGGAGGACCCTCCTTCTCCTACTTAGCAGTGAAGACATGGAACGAACTATCCCTACATCTCTGGACCTCCCCATCTCTTCCAGAGTTCCATAAGTTGTTAAATACCTGGCTCTTCGGCTGATTACCAGGACCCTGCCAGCACCTGGATACCCTCACGGGTGACGAGTTGCGCTCTACAAATTAAGTGATTGACTGAATGATTGATTGATAGATTGACTGCTGGCAGGGCTGTTGTTCACAAGTCAGTGTAATTGGCGAGGATTGCTCAGAGGGCTTCAGCGAACTGTTCCTTGAGAACGCCAAGCTACACAAGGAGAACAACACCCTGAAGATGCGGGTGAAAGCCATGCAGGAGACAATCAATGCCATCAACTGCCGGGTGACCCTGCTCATGAGCCAGGAGGCCACACACATCTTGGCCAAATCAGGTTAGCTTGGCACCAGTAATAGAGGGGTTGGGCGTGCGCAGGTGATGAAGTCCAAGAAGTCAATATTTAGTTTTACAAATGAGTCTTTATTTTCAATCAGTTAGTTCTCACAGAATTGGAGATTCTCCAATTCTGTGAGAACTAACTGATTGAAAATAAAGACTCATTTGTAAAACTAAATATTGACTTCTTGGACTTCATCACCTGCGCACGCCCAACCCCTCTATTGCTTACGATGAGATCTACAGAGGCATCACCCGACGGCTGGTGCTAGGGCTTGTTGCGCAAGGAACCTGATTCAATTGAAACTAGTGTGAGGTGCAGAAACAGCAGTCCGCCGTCTAAGTTTCTTTATTAATTTAGCTTGGCACCAGTGTTTGGGCTGCTTATCTGAATATTATATACTACCTTCAAATATGGTAATTTATTTGTACCTCATCTTTTCAGTTACCCATACCTTTGTGAAAGGACCGTCAAAGTCACCGATATGATGCATTTTACTTTGGGCAAGAATGAGTTGTCTCTTTGCCATATTTCAGCATAATAGTCTAAGGCATTTTGGGATAGAACCATTTATAGGGTTTGAAAAAACATATCCTGCAGACCACAGTTTTGGTGTAAAGTTCAAACATTCCTTTATTATTTTGTGGTTCAAGTCCATAAAATAGTTAATGTTTAATTACCAGAGGGAGAAGACAGGGTTCTCAGTTTGATTTGGAAATGAGTGTTAAATTGAAGAGGTCACAGCAACATAATCTTGCGTAAATAAACCTCCATTTGGTGCTATAGGAAAGTCAAAGGGTAAAACAGAGGGTAGATGGATGGTGATAATCCCGTCCAAAAGGATGTAAATGGACAGTTTCAGACCATAAGACCCAGGAAAGAATAAGAACCCATTCTACACCAGGTCGAGGAGGGCTGGATGCTTGCTCCATTGTCAGGATTGCCACTCGCTATGCGATTGAGAGTTATTTAGAGTACATAATAGGTTCATTTAATTTATGCATGTATCTTGACAAGCATGAGTCTGATGCACCGTGGCCTACGTTGGACACCCAAGGTGTATAACATGATGATGTGAAAGGAACTTGCTTGCGAGAAAGAAAGATTTTGTAACAGTGATGTGTTAATGCTTGTATCAGGAGAGTCACACTTTAAGTCATAATGATAACTGTGATGTGCTTGTAATGCAGCAAAGACTTTTATTCTGCCCAATGCTTGAGAACTTTAAAGCAGTTGAATAGCTTTCAAATGTATTCCTGGGTGTTAGTTCTGTGAGAACCTTGGTAGTGCAAATGGTAGCAGAGATAGCACTTTCTGGTGCCTGGAGTCAATTTAGTGGAGAAAGTGGCAAGGCCCCAGAGGTTGCATCTTAGCCTAATGTCTGTCAGTGCTTTCATAACTTACATTGCCTAGGAGATGGTAAGGTATGGCTTTTTCCAGATGGTAGACAGGCATGTCAAATGGCTGAAGCACAAGGAGAAGAGAGAGAGACATCTTGTAGAAAAGCTAAAAGAGCTGCCTTGCTGTTGGCAGCTTATCTTGAGTGCAGTCATGATATGTTGTACAGGAGGTGCATCAAGTTCTTGAAGGTTACTTGATAGGGGATGGGTCTTGTATTTATCACTTGAGATGACCTCCCTAGCAATTGCTGTGCAGCACGGTAGTGAGGTGATGAAAACAAATTGAATGCTGGGAAGAAAAGGGAATGGTGTAACCAGCAGAAGGTTGTCTTGGAGCTCTGCAAGCCACTAATAAGACACTTTTGAAGTATTGAGTCAACTTTAAATGGGCTTTGCATGAGCACCTGTTGCACTGCACAGGGACACAGTTTTGTATGCCCGGGGAGAGGGAGTGATTGGCCCAGAGTCACAAGGTGTTGGGTCGACGCCGGGTTTTACAGTTTTATATTACACAAATTAGTTCAGGGGCACTGCAGCACTTTAAATGAGCATCACACTTCTGCAATATGTAGGGCTCTTAATGTTTAAATAATGTATACGCTTGGAATCACATGTTTATGCTGTCTGCCCTGGATATGGAAACTATGTAAAATGTTACTCTCTACATCTTACATTCT
The DNA here is from genome assembly GCA_963921515.1 of Calotriton arnoldi. Classification (NCBI taxonomy): domain Eukaryota; kingdom Metazoa; phylum Chordata; class Amphibia; order Caudata; family Salamandridae; genus Calotriton; species Calotriton arnoldi. Next base: position 2,812,638 of record CAWUFW010000900.1, read on the forward strand.
CCGATTACTTGTTAACTCAGAAAGCCTTCTCCCACTATACTCCTAAGCACAGTATAGAAAATTTAATTGATTTACTCTTGCTTGATTCCTCTCCATTCTTTCTTCAGAGTGACCCTCTTCCTATCTTCCATTCTCCTCATGCTTTCTGTTTCTGAATATAGCCTCCTCTCACTTTCATGCCTGTCTGTCTCAATCCTTCTTATTGTAATTCTGCAATTGGCTGATGCCTTATTTCATAGATCACATCCTTTCCTCTTTAAATCCCTTCCTCTGTAATCTAACATTAACTAATCTCCACCAGCCTATCTATCTCACCAACCATTCACCTGAAACCACAGAGCCCCCGCTAATGATCACACCTACCCAGTATTAATACATAACAAATTAACTTGAGTAAATATATGCATTTTTTTCTTGAGAGCACATCACTAATCACAAATAACCAATAATAACCACTTGACTAACCGCTAACCTTGGGTTCCGGAATAGCGTGCTACTCGCCGTAAAGTGCTTCGACGCCTCGTCAAGGGTAGTAAGTGCTATATAAATTCAATTACAATTACATTTTGGTTGTGGTATTCTGCCCCTCCAGCACTAACTCTTTTGAGAGGTGCTTGTGCAACACAGAAGTGCAGATTGAGCGATATAGGTGTGGGACAAGAGCAGCTGTTTGGGTCTGGAATAGTGTTTAAAGGTGACCTCGTTGCACAACCCTGAAATGCGGATATGCTCAGAATATCATCTTTTTGGCTCAAACATCGCACCAATATTGAAGTGTAAAAGAGATGGGTGTAAGTAGCTGATTCTATCCCATTTAAATGGCTATATTATGCCTGCCATATTGTCCTCTTTCAAGACTGATTTTTCATTATGATGGATACTTCTGCCTGCAGATTGCTCACCTGTTGAATATCTCTAGGCATCCGACAAGTTCTGGAAATTTTCATAGCTCTCCTGCAACGAAAGGACAACTGACTCCAATTCAGCACCAGAAATGATGCCATGATGATATCACTGGAGCCACAAAGTGCCCATCGGTCACCAACATCAGTTCTTTTTTTTCAGTGCCCTACGACGTAGATCCAGAGCTTCTGTTCTAGAATTCCACTCACTTTACAGTAGTTCCTCAGAGATTTTCTCCCCAAAATATTTTTCTTAGAGATGTCACCTCCCAAGAAATGTAGGTCCAAGCCCTATTCAGACTAAAAACCAGATAACCAGATGTCCATTTCGGATCCCCACAAGTTAGGTCTGTGGTTCTTAGGATTGAGACATGACTCCAGGTCGTGCAAGAATTGTGGTGCCATGCACCCCAAGACTTCAAAGAAGTGCAAAGCCAATCTTTTTATGGCCTGCAACAAGCCTCAGGCTCAACAGCAGTTGTGTTCCAAGTTAAGGTCTCTTTCTATTTGCTGCTACTGTCTTTCATCAAATTCCTCTAAGGAGAAAAAGGAGGCATGGAGAGAACTCATTTAAACACCTCTCACAGTCGAGAGATAAGTCTCTTTGATACTCTCCTCCCCCTGAAGGGCCGTTCTCAGAACGAGAACAGGTGGTTATGACTCTTCCTATGGAACCTCCGTTTGCAGTGCAACTGGCGCCAGTCCCAGGGCTTTCACCGGTTCCTCTGCTGCTGATGCCATACCCTGCACTGCTGATGCCATACCCGGAGCTGCCTCGGACCTGTTTGGAATTTCCAGCGCTGGGAGCTTATCCAGCCATCTTCCTCCACACTATGATGGAAATGCTTTGAGGTACATTGGTGGTCTTGGGCACTCTTCCAGGTCCTGTGGGACCTTTTGGAGCTTCCTTTGGGTTCCATCTGCAGGCCCTCCCACAGCTCCACACCCCACTGTTCCACATGGAACATCTATGCTGTCCTGAGCCATCCGGCACCAGAAACCTTGCAATTTGACCTACCACCATCTCCAGTACCGACCCTGGTGCCCCTAACCCTGGTGCCACCCACAGAGCGGCTGGTGTCAAAGCGTACGCCTCTCCTGCAGAGTTTGAGAAGAGGGGCAGAGAGGATAGTGGAAAAGGAAAGCTATTGGGAGGTGCAATGGAGCACTTCATGCCAAGTCTATTGGCAGACAATGTAAAACATTAGCTGATCAAGTTCAGATGCTAGATATCATTCAGCATGATACAGATGAGAGCAGCGAGGCTGCCCCACCCTCTTGACACACAGCAGACTATTTGGCTCTGCAGAATACAAGTGAGGTGGATACATCCCCCATGATAGAAATGCAGTTTCCTTGAAAGCCATCCCACCAATCCCTCAACCACTTCATCCTAATCTCCCACCCCGGAGGTTGCCTCTTTTCATGAGATGAGATAACCAAAAAGTTGTTGATGTAATGGATCTCCCTCTCCATACTATAGAGGCCAGGTTCAGCATTCTCACAGAGGCCCTGCAAACGTTATCAGTGTTAAAACCCATGCAGCCTCTTAATGAGACTTTCATTGATACAGTAAAAGCAGCCTGGGTGAGCCCACATCAACCCCAGCAATAAACAATTTATTTGTGATGTTATAGACTGTAACCTGGACACTCCGCTTTCTTGTCGGCACATCCATTGCCAGAGAGAATAGTGGTGCAGGCCTTCACCTGCTTTCCATGCAGCACCAACTGAGCGAGAATCAAAGAAACTGAAAGCAGTGGGACCGAAAGTCTTCTCAGTGGGCAGCTTGGCCTTTCTTTGTCTGAATGCTGCCTTTTTGTTTGTGAAATATACCCATGCTTTGTGGGATCTGGTAGGAATGGTGATGCCAAATCTACTTGACCACCTTTTTGTGAAAGTGTTTCATGATGAACAGGACTGGTGACAGATAATCAGAGCCAGACTGGATGCTGCTGATTCAGTGACCTGGGCTATGGGAGCCTCCTTAGTCCTATGAAGAGATGCTTGGTTCAAGTCGACCATCTTCTCTAGAGTTGTACAGACAACATTAATGGACATTCTGTTGAATGGAGCACGTCTCCTTGGGGATAAAGTGGGTTCTACTTGAGAGAGATTCAAAGGCAGGAAACTTATATCCAACCTTTTGTCATCATTCTGTGTCTAGAAACAACAGCCAATTTCAGAAGTTTCAAGGCTTCTTAAGGGGCTTCAACATCTGCCAACACTAGCCCTTCCAGCCTCTCCAGCAACAGAATCAGCTCCTCGGTTAATGCAGATGACCCTTTTTCTCTCTCCCCCTGCACCACCTGGAATGCTGCTTTAGCTTCCTCTTAAAGGAGTATGTACGGCCTGTGGGAGGATGGGTATCCTTTCTATAGACCTGGAAGGCTATAACATAGGGCCTAGAGGTACTTCATGGCCCTTCAGATTGTGGCCAGATTTTAGCAGCCTCAAGTCAGAATACCATCTTCGAATGCTGCAATGTAGGTGCCTGCCCTGTTGCAGGAAGGAGCAGTGAATCTGGTTACAGCCGACTCTCAGTACTTCCTGGTTCCAAGAAGGTCGGCAATCTTCATCCAATCCTACACCTATGGTTCTTGAACTTCTACCTCTGCAAGCAGAAGTTCAAGTTGTTGTCCCTGAATCAGGTTCTTCTAGTACTGCAAGCAGGCGACTGGACACTGTCCCTCGACTTGTAGGACGTGTATTTCTACATACCGGTCCTGCAGTCGCACAGAATGTACTTGCATTTCATGGTATGGTCCACTCATTACTTGCTCATGGTCCTTCCATTGAGATTGACATGGACAACTTGGGTCTTTATCAAGGTGATGAAGGTTGTTGAGGTTCCTCTCAGGAGGTCAGGGATCCCAATATTCGCATGCCTTGACAACTGGCTACAAAAAGCTGGGCCGCTGTAGTTGGCATCACACTGCTTGCAGGCAACTGCATGCCTGCTGTTCGACATGGGTTTTTCCATCAGCGTGCCCTATTGTAACTTAGATCCCTCTCCGCGTCTCTTGTACATAGGAGCAGTACTGGATAAAACATCTCTTTGTGCCGTCCCTCACAGAGGAGCAGGGACATTCTGGTCATTATTCTGATGTTTTGGGCTGAAGCACGGATTACAGTCCTGATGGTTCTATGCCTGCTGGATCTCTTGGCTGCTTGCATATTCCTGATGATGCTGGTACATGCTGGCTCTCCAGTTGTGCCTCAGCAGGCAGTTGTTTCATCATGGGGGGGTCTGACAGACGCCATTGTGATCTCCAGGGACACTGTAGCTGACTTGTATTGCTGCTCTGCATAGAACTTCCTGATTCAAGGGATGTCCTTCTGCCTTCTTCCAGCTGTGGCTGCAGTGGTGATGGGGTGCACCCAGCCTCATGTAGGACGTACGTCTGGGGAGCTGGAGGTTAGAGATCTCTGGTCTCCAGAGGAGCAGGTACTCCACATCGGCCTTCTTGAACTGAAGGAAATTCTGCTGTCATTCAAGATTTTCCTCCCGTCGCGGTCAGTTAGCCCACATCTTGACAGGCTACACGACCCCCAATGTGATATATCAACAAACAGGGGTGAGCAGCTTCTCACCTTCCTTGAGGACTGGGTGTGAGTGTACCAACATGGGATTTCGCTGGTTGCCATTCATCTGGCCGCTCTCTAAATACCAGTGTCCTCTTAACAATCAAGAGTGGCATCTCCATTGGAGGTGGTTCAGGACATCTTTGCCCAGAGGGGCACACCTTAGATGGACCTCTTTTCCACTCATGACAGTGTCCATTGCCCAGTGTTTTGTGCCCTGCAGTTTCCAGTTCAGGGAGCCTTGAGGGATGCTTTTCAGTTTAAACAAACTTTTCAGTTTCACTGTGTGTTTCCTTACATACCTTTGATTGCTCAAGTTCTGAGGAATATTCACCCAAGACCGGGTCCAAGTCATTCTCATTGCCACAAACTGGCTGAGAGGGGAGTGGTACTCAGACCTCCTGCACCTCTCCCTGTGTCCCCTGCTCCATCTTCCCTTCAAGGCAGACCTCCATTCACATTAAGAGAGTCAGGCTCTGCTCCACAACCTCCAAATGCTTCACTTTCATGCCTGTCAACTGAGCTAGAACAGGTGAGTTCCTTTCAGTTGCCACAGGAGTTGGTCGATCTAATCTGCCCGTCGCCCCTCTACAAAGACAGTTTACTCCTGAAGATGAAATGACTTGTTGCTTGGTATGCTGGGCATGATGTTGACCTCTTTAGGTCTCGTCTGTTGGAGATTATTCACTCATTACTTTTGATAGTCCAACAGAGTTGTTTCCTGTGACCCTTCAAAGGGTACATTGTGGCCCTGACAGTATTTCTGTGTCTTCCAGACCAACCATTTGTGTTTCAATCTGCACAAGCATGTTTCCTCACACCCCTTTTGCTATGCCCCAGTGGGATCTGAATTTGTTTTTGACTCTTTTGATGAGCGCTCCATTTGAGTCACTGCATAGATGTCAGTTACAGTTATTGACACTGAAGACTGTCCTTCAGGTTGCAATTACCTCAGCGAGAGCGCTGCAGATCCAGCATTGGTTGGATTTGTGTAGCACAAGGGAGGAAGTCCCTCTCTTTCCGCCGAGAGTGCCAGAAGAAGAGAGAGACGGCGAGCGGATCCTGTGGCCAGAAAAATACTTCTGGTGACTTCTGGTGAGATTTTTGGGCATCACGCTCACCAGATGTTAATGTTGTCGGCCGCTACTGCTATTGCCCAAACTTAGGGGTGAAAAGGGATGGCCTTTCTGCCCATTCAGTGCTACAAGTATTCCTGGTTTGACCGTTCCTTTACTGTTCCTTCACACCAACCACCTAGGAAGGTATTGCTTAAAAATCTATTCAACAGTTGAGGAATCTGTAGATGGAAGTATCCATCAGAAGAAAAAGTTACTTACCTTTAGTAACAATCTTTCTGGTGAATACTCTTCTTACAGATTCCTCGCCAGTACCACTTTACTGCTGCAGTTGATGACGTTACCTCTTCTCTGATTCCTGGGGCACGGAAAAAATGGATGGGGAACTGATGCTGGTGCGCCAGGGTGGGCACTTTTTGTGACATTATGCTTTCCCACTACCAGCCCAGTAGAGCTATGAAAAGTTTCTGGATGCTGTCTGGCACCAGGGGATATTAAACAGGTGAGGAATATGCAGGTAGATAGAGTATCTAGCAGAAAGATCCTTACCGAAGGTAAGTAACTTTTTCTTCAACCAGTGCATCGCACAGGGGCCACATTATGGCGTAGCAATGGTTTTACACACGGATACAGGAAATTAATTTAAAATATTTGGTATTTTATTACACTTTTATTATTGCACTTTTCTTTCAAGCCATGAGTTGATTCATTAATTTGTGGATTGTAATCCCAATGAAGTTTCCACATTTTGTAAAAAAGTACTAACTCTACTCCCTCTTCTATCTTCTTTTCGTGTCACCTTGAAAAAGGCCCTTGACTCTGAAACGAGCATGATGTGTCCGAAATGTATTTCTTAAAAGTGACAGTTTTGTTTCTGTCTGTGGATTACTTTTGTGCCATCTTTGGATTTTAAGAGCCTTTGCATTCATTACACTTCATGCTAAAAAGGTAGTTTTTAGTCCCTTGCTCGTTTTTCCTCATGAACCTTAAACTGTAATTTCGGTGCTTAAAATATATTTCTATATTGTATTATATTTGGGTTGCTGCTGGCATTGCGATCTGTGAAAACAGCCATAGTTTCACATAGAAAAATAAATAAAAATAAGTCCAATATTAGTTATATTTTTTATATCATTATGATTTAGGTTGCCCATTTGCTTCAAATTTTTTTTCAGGCTCCGAGTGTCTGTAAATTCACAACATAACTGTATTTGCTGGAAATTAAGCTGAACCCACGAATCTGAGTGGCACGCCCTACTGACCTTCCTTCACGACAGTTGAATTGTTAAACCTATATGCGCTCTCCTTAATTATTTGCTGAAGCATCATATTGTTGTTTAAAAAAGGCCGGATTATGCCGATATGAGTGTATGTTGGAGAGCTGGCAACATACATGTTAAAATGTATGAATACATACATTCATAACACACAAATCAATTCTATTGAATGGCATGGCACAAACAGAGTCATAACTCATAAATCTATCAATTGTACTTGTGTGTTAAGTGTCTTCAGGCTGGGTAATGCGGGTTGTAGTCAGATACAGTTAGCATAGGCAGAGACAGATCATGATGTAGAAGATGTGTGTAATGCAGCCATTGTAACTCCTCCTTAGGAAAAGTAAATCTGCAATATGTGATGCTTACGTTACTGGTGTGTTTAAACACGAGTACAGCTTGCTATATTTTCATCATCACCCTTACTTAGGGAATTGGAGGATCTTTGTGTGGCCTCCCAAAGATTTGACACAGCATGGCATGTTAATACTGAAGATTAGTTGTTCTAGGTGCGTTGGGGGATACTGTAAATACCCCACATTTTCACATTTTAACAGTGATAAGGTGTTTTATCCTCATTATTTTTTGGGAGGTTGCATGTCGTTGATTGTATGCACAGTGTATTGGAGCTGTGTGTTTTGGTTGCATACTTTGAGTGTAATGGAGAGGGAACTGTTCAAGTGAGGTAGTTGAGTGAGTTGTGGTGTGAAGAGAGGATGAAAGAGAAGGCTGATGAAGATTACCTGCTGACGGGAGAAGTTGGAAATTACCAGAGTCCATGGGTTTTATAAGAGAACAGCCAGAAGTTTGGACTCTAAAAGGCAGAGTACCCTCAATAAACTGGAGTTAGATAACATAAAACACCAGTGAGGGACTGTCTGTGCTCCATCAGTTGTATTCTTGCATTAAATATGCAGAATACTGTCTTGAGTGCTACATATATGAAAGAATCTGTTAGTTAACAGGTAGAATAACTTTGTAGTCCTAGTTATGCGTATTCACATCTAGGAAGCAGAAATGAAGGCTCCAATATTCTTACGGGCATCCAAATACAAATTGGTGCTCAGGACAGGCTACCTAAAATCACTGAAAAGTGAGAGGGCCTGGCTCTGATCTGCTGCTCCCATTAGTGCCAACTAACAACTACTGTGTCCCCGCTACAAATGGAAAGGGAGAAAGGGGATTTCAAACAGATAGCTCATTGGTGCAGAAGAATTTATGAAAGCATTAATGAAAGTCCACAAAACCTTGTAGACTGATACTCTGCCAGTGAACACAAGGGACACTTTAAATGTATAGAATGTAAATATGTTTATTGCAAAGGAGATTTGTGTTTCAAGATTCCGTCATACACTTAATTCATTATTTTAGAACAGTTCAGCAGTCTTGGTAGCAGCAAACAACATTATCAGAGATCTTCATTCTAGAATAGTGCGTGCACCAGACTTCACACTATATCCATTACATTTAATTCTTGCAGAGAAATGTTTGGTGAGCTGACAATATCATTTGAAGATTTTAAGGGTTAATGCAGGGGGTCTTGAAAAAATACTTGTATAAAAATAACCTATTGTCTTGGAAATCCCTGAAAACTCTTAACAGATACCTCCTTCCAACGATTCTCCATCTCGAATTTTCACCAAGTGGCAGATTGTTTCCAATTTTTTAAAACGTATTATTAAAAGAATTCTCCCATCCAGTACATTGTGGTGCTGTGGCAAATCCACTACATTTCACAGCAGGAAATGACATAGCAAACCCATAAAGGTACCACAGATGCGAGGATCTAAATCTTCCTGAGCTGAGTGTTCTTTCTTTTTGACTTTAACTCTTGCTCAGGATGCAGATGTTTCTATTGGACTCACATTTGTCTTCTTTATGCACGTGGGACCAAACATCACATAGTTTCTTTTAAATAGTGATAACTCATGCATTCCAAGGCTTTTTGGGCAAAAGGACGCAAATCTATTCACTGCTTTCCACAAGCTAGAGACTTCGGAAACACAACACTTCCTCTTGAGGTTGACTGACGTCTTCACAAAATCTCTCTCTTCATAGGAAAAGTCCCCAGGCCATTGTGGTTCCATTAATAAAGCAAGCAACAAATATTCTCTTCTTCCTCCTTTTATCGGAAGTCAGGCTGTCAAGAACAGTCCCATCATAAATAAGGCCTTCAGACCCATGAGGATTAGTCATCAGACTCCATACCAGTTCTGGAGAAGATGCAACCCCAATAAGTGAGCTTCTCTTCGACAGGAGCTGTACAGAGCAAATAGAGGACTTCAGGTATACCTTCATGAAAGTTTTCAAGCTGAGAGCCTGCGCTACACCCACTGGAACAGCTCCCAAAATTCTGTTTTTTGTGGTACCTTCCCACATGGTAGAGGCTGGCTGCTCTGTAAATCTATCACCCAGTATCAGAAAAGCCTCTGCAGAAACTCGGGGACTGTAATAAAAAATCATGAATCTGATAGAGACTTCTAGCTGCAGATTCCTTACCTTTGAATTTCCCAGGCATCACCCCTTGCGCGCACTGTTGGCTCCATTCGGCCCCCGTGACGGCATCGGTAGCATCGGTTATGATGTCGCTGTACCTATGTAGGTGCTACCAGGCACGCGGACGTCAGTTCTTTTCTTTCCGTGCCAGTGAAGCGCCAATCCGGGAAGAGCTACCCCTCTGTCGCTTTTTGACAGGCCTTTTCTCAACTTTGTGTCGAAATCAGAATTTTTTCCAACTTCTTGTGTGAGGATGTCTTAGAGGAAGAAAGGGTTCAAGCCGTGTGGTGCCTGCCACCGCATGATGTTGGTTACCGATCCCCACACCGTCCAGCAATACTCCGCAGAGGTCCCGGTCCCGATCCAAGAACAGGAAGTCGCGGGACCGCTCCCAGAGCCTAAAGTCCTCTTCGTCCCACTCGAGGTCTTCGGGACACTCGGGGAAGAGGCACAAGAAGAAGAAGAAGAACAAGCAGACTTCATCTTCGCCTCGACTGTCGTCTGTCAATGAAAGAGATGAGGAGCACCAACGCTCTAGGCATGGTTCTGCAGAGCCGGAGCCAGGGTCGGCTTTGCGCCTCCCTCCCTTTCCGGGAGCCGGAGCTACCCCCGTTCAAATTAAAGAATTTTACGAGGCCATGCGCTGCGTATTTGAGCAGGTCTACCCCTCTGGTGAGCCCTCGGGCACTGCGGGGGCAGAAGGGGCCCCATTGGATTCAATGCCGTCAGCTCTGGCCACAGCACCGGTGGGGCCTCAGGTATCCGATCCCGGATCAAAGTCGATGCCGGTTGTGCCATCGCGACCTTCTCCGGTGTCGGACCCAAAGTCTGTGCCTTCGGTGCCCACCGGCGGCACCAGCCCCATTATTATCCCCGGCGGCACATCGTCGGAACGACGTCGCTCGACACCGATTCCAGCGCTGATTGAACCCAAGGGTTCTATGTTGTGGCCTGAACACTTTGAGGATATGTAAGGCTCAGGAGAGGAATGGGAGTAGTCTATTGACCCTTTGGAACACCAGGATGACTCTGCAGAGCAGTTGGACTGGTATGGGGAACTTGGGGAAGCCAGTGGACTGGACACTCCTCCAGGTATTGTGGCTACGGAGGAGGGGGCATCCTATGCCATGGTGGTTAAAAGGACAGACGAGGTCCTCGGACTAGAGCTGCCTTCCGTGCAGGTCAGGACTAATCTCCTGACTGAAGTGCTTCAACCTGGGGCTTCCGCCGCCGCACCCCTTTTGCCCTTTAATGAAGCACTAACTGATGTTCTTCTAGGCACGTGGTCCAAGCCTAGCACAGGGGCTCCTGTGAATCGGACAATTGCACGCCACCATCGCCCAGCTCAGGGCGACCCAAAGTTCCTCGGCCAACATCCCACCTCCAAAAGTTTGGTGGTGCAGTTCTCCACTTCCCAGGGTGCGTTCCCTTCTGCCCCTCCGGATAGGGAATACAAGAGGCTGGATTCATTTGGTAAGAAGATGTTCTCTTCCTCCAGCCTGGCATTGCGGTCGGTGAATACCACATGCTTATTGGGCCGTTTCTCCCAGTCCCTTTGGGAGAAAGTTGCGCAAGTGCTGCCACAAGTCCTGGAGGAGGCCCGGGCTGTGCTCTCTCGAGCAGTAAAAGACCGGAGAGAAGCAGCAAAATTCACCATAAGGTGTGACCTTGATACAATGGATTCGCTGGGCAGAACGATTTCCACGACTGTGGCCTTGAGGCGCCATGCCTGACTTAGGACAACTGGCTTCTCTTGCGATCTCCAGGCAAATTTGATGGACATGTCTTTTGATGGAACCCGTCTTTTTGTGGAAAAGGCAGGTTTGGCCCTAGTGAGGTTCAAGGACTCAAGGCAGGTTTGGCCCTAGTGAGGTTCAAGGACTTCAGGAACGGCTGACGGAGAATCATTTCAAATTGCCCCAGGAGGAAGTTGCAGCTCCCTTGGACAAGGGAGCTATAGAGAGGGTCCCGGTTTAAGAAGTAGGCAGTGGCTGCTATTCCCTCTACTTTCTGATTCCGAAGAAGAACAAAGGGTTGCAGCCCATTTTAGATCTTCTGACCGTCAATCTCCTCCTCAAGAAGGAGAAGTTCAAGATGCTTACTCTAGCTCAGGTCTTGTCTGCCCTTGACTAAGGAGACTGGATGGTAGAGTTGGACCTGCAGGATGCGTATTTCCACAGCCTCGCCCTGCCAAATCAGGATCGGCTGATGGAGGATCATTTGAAATTGCTCCAGGAGGAAGTTACAGCTCCTTTGGACAAGGGAGCTATAGAGAGGGTCCCGGTTTCAGAAGTAGGCAGTGGCTGCTATTCCCGCTACTTTTTGATTCCGAAGATGAACAAAGGGTTGCAGCCCATTTTAGATCTTTGGACCGTCAATCTCCTCCCCAATAAAGAGAAGTTCAAGATGCTTACTCATCTGTCTTGTCTTCCCTTGACCAAGAAGACTGGATGGTAGAGTTGGACCTGCAGGATGCGTATTTCCACATCCTCATCCTGCCGGGCCACAGGTGTTATCTGTGGTTCAAGGTAGGCCGCAAGCACTTTCAGTTTAGCGTGCTCCCCTTTGGCCTTAAAAGTGCCCCTCGGGTATTCACCAAGGTGATGGCGGTCGTCGCAGCTCATCTGCGCAGATTAGGGGTGTCAGTCTTCCCCAACCTCGATAACTGGCTGTTGAAGGCATCCTCGCCCCAGACTGCCGTCTCCCACCCAGTGGCGGCTGGTGATATTTGAAAGTGGTGGGGCGTAAAATGTGTGGTGGAGCACACCGCGGCGAGCGAGCGTAGCGAGCGAGCCCGATTGACATAAGGAGGGTTCGGGGGGGTTTTCCCCCCGAGAAATTTTTGAAAAAGAGTGGGCAAATGGGGCATTTTCAAGCAAATTTGCGAAAGCAAGAAGGTTAAAAAAGCAATTGTGAAAGTACAATTATTACATTAATAAAGAGATGTCAATGTCATATAATAACATAGGTAGTTGCTTATTCAGTATAATCACAGAACTTCATAACAGACTTCGAGATAACAATGCTGAGTACCATTCATACATAGCACATTTGCCATCAAAATGCTCTTTTTTTTTTAAGCATTTACCTTATCTGTTTGAGCTTGTAAAATAAGTAAAGTGTAAAAAAGTTAGCCCCAAGTGAGCCCAACCGATATAAGTCAAGATCAGGGGGAGGGGGTTCTTCCTCTGAGAAGTTTTTGAAAGAAAAAGAGGGCAAATAGTGCATTTTAAGCTAATTTACACCCAAAAAAAAAATGAAAAAGCAATAAGAATCTAGACCACATATAGGGTGCACGACAACTGAGTTGCCTCTTTGTTAATGGCATTATTGTAAGGAGGGAGGCTGAACACTTCTAGTAAAGTACACCTGCACCCCAGTAAGCAGTCTAGGGACATAGTGTTGGACTAAACCTGACTTGTATTTTTATTTGTCACAAATCTAACATAAAATAAAAACATAAGTGGGCAGTGTAAGGCACAATACCCACCATGAAAGCTTTAATGTGAAAACACACTTCCTTCTGTAATAACTAAGACATACACAGCGACAGTCCTATCCTGCCTCGGCATTGTGGCTTTTATTGAAAAAAGGACACTAGACGGAATACATCATCTCCCAAATACATGCCATAACTATTTCTCACAACGAAACATCGATCACATTAATCAGTTTACAATGTTGTTGCTCTATAAAATATAAAAGCCAACAGTTGAAAAACTGTTGAAAAAAATATTTAAAAATCATAACAAAGCACAACAGTGCATCACTGGTGCATAATCGGTAGAATTGCCTGTAACCCGAGGTCAGCTCTGTACCCCCAGAAACATCAAAGTCCAAGATCATATAGGTGTATTGCAAGGTATGGGAGATTGCATGCACTTTACCTGCTGCAGACAATGTTTGTGGTAGTACCAGAGAAATAAACAGTAAAAGCAGCCTTCCAGACCATAAAACAGGAGCACAAACATTAAAAAAAACTGCCTACTCTTTCCATTATTAAACGTTACCTCGCTGTGTTAGTGATGACTTCACTCAGCCTCAGGAGTCTGCTGAGAGAAGGGTTCCCACTTCACCTCTACTCTCGCCTTCTGTCAGCAGAATCTGTTGCGCAAATTACACTGCATTTTACGCTACTAAGTTAAAGGCATCAAATGGTGTACCAGCCACCTAGCTTAGGCGGCAAGGAGCCTTTGATGCGGTTTCTAACACTTGCAATAATGTGAAACTCTAAGTAGGTATTCTGGGTTTGCAGACCTCTTTACAGCACTAAAGTGAAATAACGTGCTCTCTCTGACGTACTTTGGGTGCTCTCGGACACCAATCTATAAATAGGAGCAGATCGGCTTAGTTTGGCACACATTTATCCATGTCAGAAAGTTGTGGCGGAACCTGCCATTGAGCAGCACTGATACTTGGTCCTGAATCCGAAAGTGGACCCAGCTTTAATTTTAAGAACCCCGAGTGAAAGTGCACCCTGCTTTAATTTGAAGAACCCCGAGTGCTTTCTGCCCTCTTACTCTCCCTGCTCTGCCAGTGGTTCTCTAATTACCCATCTGCCTCCTTCTACCCCTCTCTGACTCTGCCCTTCTGCCCTCTTACTCTCCCCTCTCTGCCTGCGGTTCTCTTACTGCCTCTCTTTCTCTGCTCTCCTACTCTCCCCGCTCTGCCTGTCCTCTGTCTGCCCCTCTGTCTCTGCCCTACTCCGCGCTCTTTCTCTCGCCGCTCTGACTGTGCCCCTCTGTCTCTGCCCTCTTACAGTCAGAGCTCTGTCTCTGGCCCAACTGCCTCTCTCCTACCTCCTGCCACTCTGTCTCTGCCCCACTGCTCTCTGCGCCTCCCAGGCTCTCCCCCCTCTTACTCTCCCCTGTCTGCCTGCGGTTCTCTTACTGCCTCTCTTTCTCTGCCCTCCTACTCTCCCCGCTCTGACTGTCCTCTGACTGCCCCTCTGTCTCTGCCCTGCTCCTCTGTCCCTGCCCCACGCTCTTTCTCTCTCTGCTCTGACTGCCCCTCTGTCTCTGCCCTTCTCTGCCCTCTTACACTCAGAGCTCTGTCTCTGGCCTGACTGCCCCTCTACCTCCTCCTGCCACTCTCTGCCCCACTGCTCTCTCTGCCTCCCAGGCTCTCCCCCTTCTTGCTCTCCCCTCTCTGCCTGCGGTTCTCTTACTGCCTCTCTTTCTCTGCCCTTCTCTGCCCTCCTACTCTCCCCGTTCTGCCTGTCCTCTGACTGCCCCTCTGTCCCTGCCCTGCTCCACGCTCTTTCTCTCGCCGCTCTCACTGCCCCTCTGTCTCTGCCCTTCTCTGCCCTCTTACACTCAGAGCTCTGTCTCTGGCCTGACTTCCCCTCTCCCTCCTCCTGCCACTCTCTGCCCCACTGCTCTCTCTGCCTCCCAGGCTCTCCCCCCTCTCTGCCTGCGGTTCTCTTACTGCCTCTCTTTCTCTGCCCTCCTCTGCCCTCCTACTCTTCCCGCTCTGCCTGTCCTCTGACTGCCCCTCTGTCTCTGCCCTGCTCCTCTGTCCCTGCCCTGCCCCACGCTCTTTCTCTCGCCGCTCTGACTACCCCGAAAAACCCCAAACACAAAGAAGCAACCAACAAAAAACGAGCCTGGCGAGAAAAACACACAGGCAGCCGGTAAAGCACCAAGCAACCAAATGTGGCAAACTACGTCACTTTACAATTAAAGGGTGTCAAGTTTAAAATTAAAATGTGCAGATGGCAGTACAACGTCTGCATCAGTTGCGCATCTATGTGTAAAATCACGCACGCAGTTGCTAATTAAAACTGGAGGTAAAAAACAAAAGCACACACACTTGCCACTTGCTGATCTAATCATTTTCAGGGACAGTCAGATGGAGCCGTAAAATACAAATCACTCACCTCGTGAGACAGGGTGCACCATATGGACTCTGCAAGCAGTGACGCAGCCACGAGTCTCAGACAACTGCAGTGGACACCTGCGCAACCTTCCCTCCACGCCGCCACCGGGTCCAGGGGTCTGCTGCTGGCTGCCAAACAGTCCATCACTGTGTAGTGCGGTACACGTGTGATGCACCTACAATTCAGCACCGGAAAGAGAAAACTCGAGTCTGCGCAGTGTGTCTTCAGGAATCCTGTGGACAAACTGCGCAGATTCAATTTCTACGCTTCCCGCCTGCCTGGAGCCTCTACCCCACCCCTTGCCAACTCGTCACAGGGTGGGACCAATCCCCCGTGACGAGTTGGAAATGGGTGGGGTAGCCATGCTCTTCACTCCCTGATTGACATGAAGCCCCGGCACTACAGGGCTTAAGCCTGAAGCGCCCGGGGCTAACTTTACCCCCACGTCATCAGGGGGTGGAGACTGATCCTTTGGGCAATGTGTTTGCCGAGCTGATGACCTCACAGGCCTCAGGTCGGTGAGCTCTTCAGCCCGGCAAATAATTTTCCCAGTGTCACTCAGCGTCAGTGACTCAGGCTGGCATTGTTACTTATGGCCCCAACACAGAAAACAAGGATGGCATGTATACGACCGAATTTAGGTGAGTGAAGCAGACTGCATTTTTAATAACAAACAGCAAACGCTGTTTTTATTTTGGAGATGGTGATGGGGGACAAAAGTAAAGGGGGCGGAGCCCCGACGCCCGGTACGAGAAACCGCCACTGCTCCCACCTTCAGACTACCGTGGACCGCCTGCATTCGCTGGGGTTCTCTATAAATGTGTGGAAGTCACACCTAACTCCTCAGATTCTCCCTTTCTTCAGAGTTGTTCTGGACACAGTGCAGGTTCAGGCCTATCCTCCCAAGCAGCAAGTCCAGGATATTCAGTTTATGATTCTGATGTTTCAGCCTCTATTCTGGATTTCAATGAGACTGACTCTGAGGCTGTTGGGCCTCATGGCCTCCTGCATCCTGTTGGTAAAACATGCCAGGTGGTGTATGCAGTCTCTTCTGTGGGACTTGAAGTTCCAGTGGGCACAGCATCAGGGAAATGTCACTGCTGTGGTCCAGATCTCAGAAGGAACTGCGAAAGATCTGCAGTGGTGGTTGACGAACCGCGACTGGGTCAACGGCAGGCCCCTCTCCCTTCTCCAACCAGATCTCACAGTTGTGACAGATGTGTCACTTTTGGGATGGGACGGCCATCTGGGAGATGTGGAGATCAGGGGACACTGGTCTCCGGCAGAGTCGGGCTCCACATAAATTTGTTGGAGCTTCGAGCAATTTGATTGGCATTGAAAGCATTTCTGCCCTCTGTCAAGGGGAAGTTAGTGCAGGTGTTCACAGACAACACCACCGCCATGTGGTACTGCAACAAGCAGGGCGGGGTGGGGGCGTGGACCCTTTGTCGAGAGGCCCTGTGTCTCTGGACTTGGCTGGAACAGCAGGGCAAACCCTGTTGGTCCAATACCTGACAGGTTCTCTGAACGGCAGAGTGGACGAACTCAGCCGTCGATGCCTAGCGATCACAAATGACGTCTCCAGTCGGAGATGGCGCAAGGTCTCTTCCAGCAGTGGGGAGAGCCTTGGTTAGATCTTTTCGCCTCCGAAGAGAACGCGCAGTGTCAGCAATACTGTGCACTGGAGTTTCCAAGGTAGCTATCATTCGGCGACGCCTGCTGTACGCCTTTCTGCTCATACCACTCCTGCCCATGGCTTTGAAGAAGATGAGGAACTACTGGGCCCATGTCATTCTTGTGGTTCCGGACTGGGCGAGGAGAGTCTGGTATCCAGAGCTTCTGAAAATGAGCATCGATCCTCCGATCAGGCTTCCCCTTCGGCAGGATCTTCTGTCGCACAGCAGGGGAGGGTCCTCCACCTTAACCTGTCGACTCTGCGCCCCCATGCGTGGAGATTGAGCGGTGACAGTTCATGGCTTTTGACCTTCCTCTTGAAGTGTGTAACGTTATTCTGTCTGCCAGGCGTCCCTCCAGTAAGACGGTATATGCCTGCAGTTGGCAGAAATTTGTTTTATACTATACAGAAAGGTTTATTGACCCGCTTTCTGCTTCCACTGTTCATCTATTCATTCTAACCCTTGCCCAGCAGGGCTCTGCGTTAGGTACTCTTAAGGGTTATCTTTCTGCTCTATCCGTTTTTTTGTGGCTGCCAGACTGTCGCGGAGCCGAGGATGGATTGGGGGAGACGATACCTTACTCCCCGATCTCAGGAGACCGAAGTGCTATTCCTCCGTGTACAGGCTTCGTCTTCAGGATGTCCCTTTAACTCGCCGGTGTTTCCCATCGAGGAGGAGCTCCGTAAGGAGAGCTGGATGACGTCTCCCACCCTGGACCAATCAAAAGAGGGCATCACGAGGAAGGAGGAGGAGGAAGCCATCGGAAACCAGGAAGAGAGCGCGAATGTCGGAGGACGCGAGAGAAGCAAGCCGGACCAGACCGTGCGGACGATCACCAGGACCCCCTTGGCAACAGAATCCGAAGAAGACGTCCAGGAGGACGAGGAGACGCCAGGAGGCCAACGACCCCACGCTTTGCCCGCCACTCTCCTGGAGGACCGTGGCTGGACAAGGTACGGTTCCGCTTGCGGGGCTTTACGGGGCACTGGGCGGGGAAGGGAACCAAATAGAGGGAGGACACACTTTTCTATCTGGGATTCCTAAACCGGATGGCACTCCGTGACGGTCTTTAGTAGAGTGTGGTGTTACCTCCAGCATGGACGCCTACCCTCTGTCCTGATATCCCTGTCCAGATTAGTGACCAGAGTGTTTTCTTTTATGTATGTTTAAACCGAGGGACAACTACAGTCCAGGACCAACGCGCTAGCAGTCCCAGGTGAAGAGAGGAAGAGACACTTCCTAAACCATGGCTTCTTTTTGACTCATTCCGGGGGTTGTCCCTTCATTAAAATCCTGTGACAAGTGGTGGAGAATGCGGGCATAACCCTGTCTGATATAGGATGGAGCATCTGGTACACCAACTAAAGGAGGGACAGAACAAGCTGGAATGGGCCCTGGAGAAACATGTGAATCAGGAGGAGATGAACCATGCTGTGTTTTCCTCCGCCATTCAATCACAAGGCGAAAACATGACCAGCCTGGCAGAGGGACAGTTGCAATTACTCCTAGGCTTAGGTCAAGGCCGGGGGCCTGCAGTCCCTGGGGCGGTGGCCCCCCTGCAAAAATATGTGCCAGGCGAGGACCCTGTATCCTTCTTCCTTAACTTTGAGAGAGCCGCTAAGGCCAGTGCTTGGCCAGCCGAACGTTGGCCTTTCTATCTGGCTCCCCTGTTGACAGGAGAGGCCCAGGCAGCCTATCAGATCGCCAATAGGGCTGGCACTGCTGCCTACGCACACGTGAAGCAATACATCATGGACCGCCTGGGAGTAGATGACGAAACACACCAACTAAAATTCAGAAAAGAAAGGGGTGCCCCTGGAGACACCCCAAAGACCCTTTTCTACAAGTTAAAGGACGCAGCAGACCGCTGGCCTAAACCATTAGGGTCTACCAGAGAGGAAATCATGGATAAAATCCATCTCGAGCAGTACCTGGAAGCACTGCGTTATGGGACTCAGAAGTGGCTCAGACAGCACGCAGGGTTGACCTTGGAACATACTGTGGAGATGGCTACCACTGACTCTCGTGCCCAGAACTGTAGTTTTTCAAATGAACCAGAAAAACCCCAGAAAGTCCTTCACCCTTTGAGACCAGAAAAGAAACCAAACAAACAACCTTTTGAGCCTTTCCGCGTCAGGTCAGGAAGGCCAGACACTCACTCTGCCTCAGGTCCCCCAATGTTTCGAGTGTGGGGAGTGGGGCCACATCGCCAAGTTCTGCCGCAAAAGGAAGGAAAAACAGGAAGAAGAGCCCATGGATGTCAGCTATCTACCCTGGTCCATCCTTTACGCCCAAGAAATGGGTCCGGTGTATTATGTCAGTGTGAGAATAAACAACCAAATTGTGACTGCCCTTCTAGATTCAGGGTGTAGACAGTCAGTGGTTAGAGGGGAATTAGTGTCTTCATCCCAGATCATCCCCATGAGGAGAGTGATGATCCGCTGTGTACATGGCGATACAAGGGACTATCCCGTGGCCCGGTTAACGCTTCACAGTAAAACAGGCCAGCAAATCGTAGTTGATGTAGGGGTCCTACCTTCCCTCCCAGAACAACTCATTTTAGGTATAGATAATCCCCGCTTCTACGATCTCTTAGTTGGGAACCTTAAAGCCTATACACAGAATAACAAAACACACAATACCCTTCTCACCTCAGAGCTATGGGCAATGGATAATCATTTCAGGGTAGCCCAATTAAATGATGGCTCCCTCAGTAATGCCTGGCAGAGCGCCAGGGATTCACATAATAGTTCCAGAAAGACCTATCCGTGTTTCACAGAACAGAATGGGCTACTTTACAGAGTTGCCAAAGAAGGAGAAGAACCCCAACTGCTGGTTCCTGTTGACTTCAGAGAACAGATCCTCTTCTTTGCTCATTCCCATCTCCTGGCAGGTCATTGCGGGGTGGAAAAAACCAGCCAGTCCATACTAAAAAGTTTCTTTTGGCCTGGTATTTATGCACAGATCAAGAAATATTGTCAAGAATGTGCTATATGTCAAAAGAAAAACCCATACATACTGCCCAAGGTACCTCTACAACCCTTACCGGTTATAGGGAAACCTTTTGACCGGATAGGTATGGACCTCATAGATCCTCTGCCCAAGTCCTCAAAGGGTTACCAGTACGTTCTTGTGGACTATGCCACCCGGTACTCCGAAGCCCTCCCTTTGAGAGCTGCGACTACCTCCATCATCGCTCAACATTTAATTGAGGTTTTTTCCAGAATGGGGTTTCCCCGAGAAATCCTCACCAATCAAGGGACCCCATTTGTCTCTAAACTCATGAAACAGGTCTGCAAACAGCTGGACATCAAACACATAACTACTTCCGTGTACCATCCTCAGACCGATGGCCTCATGGAACGGTACAACGGTAATTTAAAACTCACCCTAAAAAAACTGCTGACAGGCGATGGAAAGAACTGGGACCAGCTTCTTCCATTAGCTCTGTTCGTCATACGAAGCCAAGTACAAAGCAGCTTGGGTGTTTCTCCCTTTGAGCTCCTTTTTGGGCGAAAGCCCTGCACCCTTCTAGAGATCACGAAGGAAAGTTGTGAAAAGGAAGGAGCGACGAAAGCCCGAGCTTTATTGGACTATGCCAATCAGGTAAAGGCCCATCTACACAAACTAAGAACCATTGCTCACGACTCTCTAGAAAGAACCCAAGAAAAACAAAAACACTTCTACGATCGGGGTAAACGTTGGAGAGAATTACAAACA
Organism: Calotriton arnoldi; assembly: GCA_963921515.1. Taxonomy (NCBI): domain Eukaryota; kingdom Metazoa; phylum Chordata; class Amphibia; order Caudata; family Salamandridae; genus Calotriton; species Calotriton arnoldi. The sequence goes on from CAWUFW010000900.1 coordinate 2,833,248, forward strand.
GGAGATTGGGCTCTGATCTTACTACCCTCCTCTACTCACAAGTTAAAAAAGGAATGGCAAGGCCTGTATGAAATTCTGAAGAAAATTGGCAAAACCACATGTGTTACATCTTTCCCCTTCAAAAACACAAATGTACAACATCAACCTTTTGAAAAAATGGTTGGGTCCCCCTCCTAGTACCGTCCATGCTGTTTCACTGGTCAAAGAAACCTCTCATACGTTCAATGACACTGTTGCCAATCCTCACATCTCGGAAGAAAAAAGACAAGAGATATGTGCCCTGCTTCACTCATTCCCAGACATCTTTTCGGATCAACCCGGGAGACCACATCTAGCCGTGCACTCCATACCCACCAAAGAAGGAGTCACTATTAAGCAAAGGCCCTATCGAGTTCCTGAAGCCCGTAGAGCTGCTCTACAACAAGAAGTCACCCAAATGTTAGAGACCGGCATCATAATACCGTCTAAAAGCAATTGGTGCTCGCCTATCGTGCTCGTCCCAAAACCAGACGGTAGCATCCGTTTTTGCATAGATTTTAGAGCAGTGAACTAGATTTCCAAGCAAGACGGATACCCCTCCCAAGAGTGGACAAATTCATTGAACGGTTAGGCAAAGCTCGTTACATCACCACAGTAGACCTTACCAAGGGCTATTGGCAAATCCCTTTAAACCCAGCCGATCAGGAAAAGACAGCATTCTCCACTCCAGACGGTTTATATCATTTTACCGTCTCACCGTTTGGTTTACATGGTGGCCCCGCCACCTTTCAGAGGCTCATGGACACCCTTCTCGCACGACACCAAAGATACTCGTCAGCCTACCTGGACGATATCATAGTGTACAGTAAAACATGGTCCGAACACATACACCACCTTCAAACCATACTTTCTGAGCTCCGACATGCCAATTTACATGTCAACGCAAAGAAATCTAAGTTAGCTTTTCAAAAAGTAAAATACCTGGGTTATATGCTAGGGAAGGGATTGATCGAACCACAGACAGAAAAGATCAAGGCAGTACAAGACACCCCCTTTCCAAAAACCAAAAGAGAACTGAGGGCCTTTTTAGGGCTTGTAGGGTATTATAGGCGTTTTATACCCCAGTTCTCTGATATCACTGCCCGTTGATGGACTTGCTCAAGAAAACTGCTTCCCCTTCTCTATTCAAAGTTCCGTCTAGCCGCGAAATCATAGCTTTTCAGACCTTGAAGTCCGCTCTGACCACCTCCCCGGTGTTAATTTCCCCAGATTTTCAAAATCCTTTTATCCTTCAGACTGGCGCTTCAGGGGTAGGGATCGGAGCCGTACTTTCCCAGTTGGACCCTGAAGGACAGGAAAGGCCGATCCTCTACATCAGTAGAAAGCTCTTCCCGAGGGAATGTGTGTATCCCACAATCGAGAAAGAATGTCTGGCCCTGAAATGGAGCATCGAGAAACTACGCTATTACCTGGAAGGTTGGGCTTTCATTCTGTATACCGATCATGCCCCTCTTACCCGCTCCAGAGAAACAAGGGGAATAACGACAGAGTCCTCAGATGGTTCCTAGCCCTACAGCCCTTCCAATTTGAGGTCCCGATCAGGAAAATCCTAGGGAAGGGGTGTGTCGCGGAGCCGAGGATGGATTGGGGAGACGATACCTTACTCCCCGATATCTCAGGAGACTGAAATGCTATTCCTCCGTGTACAGGCTTCGTCTTCAGGATGTCCCTTTAACTCGCCGGTGTTTCCCATCGAGGAGAAGCGCCGTAAGGAAAGCTGGATGACGTCTCCCACCCTGGACCAATCCAAAGAGGGCATCACGAGGAAGGAGGAGGAGGAAGCCATCGGAAACCAGGAAGAGAACGCGAACGTCAGAGGATGCGAGAGAAGCAAGCAGGACCAGACCGTGCGGACAAACACCAGGACCCCCTCGGTGACAGAATCCGAAGAAGACGTTCAGGAGGACGAGGAGACGCCAGGAGGCCAACGACCCCATGCTTCGCCCGCCACTCTCCTGGAGGAGCGTGGCTGGACAAGGTACTGTTCCGCCTGCGGGGATTTACGGGGCACTGGGCGGGGAAGGGAACCAAATAGAGGGAGGACACACTTTTCTATCTGGGTTTCCTAAACCGGATGGCACTCGGTGAGGGTCTTTAGTAGAGTGTGGTGTTACCTCCAGCACGGACCCCTACCCTCTATCATGATATCACTGTCCAGATTAGTGACCAGAGTTTTTTCTTTTATGTATGTTTAAACCGAGGGACAACTACAGTCCAGGACCAACGCACTAGCAGTCCCAGGTGAAGACAGGAAGAGACACTTCCTAAACCGCGGCTTCTATTTTATTCATTCTGGGGGTTGTCCCTTCATTAAAATCCCATGACACAGACCAACCCTCTCTGTTTAGGTCTCCAATTGTACATAGGCTTCTTAAAGGGTTGGCTTACTCATTTCTGCCCACTCCCTTTGTTATGCCGCAGTGGTACCTTAATTTGGTCCTCACCTATCTTATGTGTGCTCCCTTCGAGCCTTTACACAACTGTACCCTCTGGCTGCTTACAGTCAAGACAGCCTTTTTAGTGGTGATTACATCTGCCTGGAGGGTGAGTGAGTTGCCTGCGCTGGCTTGCACGCCTCCCTACTTGATGTCTTTTCCAGACAAAGTGGTGCTTTGCACCCGGGCTTCATTTTTGCCAATCTGGGTCAATCCATCACACTGCCCACCTTCTTTGCTACCCTGCATCCCTCTAAGGAAGAGGAGCATCCCCACCCACTGGGCCCAAAAAGAGCATTGTCATTTTACCTTGACCGCACAAAAGAGTTCCGGGTGGACAACCAACTCTTTGTGGGGCACGTGGGAGCTAAGAAGGGGCGGGCAGTGCAGAAAAGGAACATCTCTCGCTGGGTCATTCTCTTCATTAATATCTGCTATGCCCTGGCTAAGAAGCAGCCCCTTGAGGGATTAAGGGCCCAACCCACCACGGCAAAGGCTGCGACTACTGCCTTGGCTTGGGGTGTCCCAGTCCTAGACATCTGTCAGGCGGCAACGTGGGTATCATTGCACACATTTGCCAAGCACTACCACCTGGACAGTCAGGTCCGCAGGGATGGGCATTTTGCCCATTCGGTCCTGCAGGACTTTCTAGTGTAGGAATTGGTCTGCATCCCACCGCTGGGACGGTATGGCTTGGGTATCTAATTCAAAGGTAAGGAATCTGCAGCTAGAAGTCTCTATCAGATGAACAAGTTACTTACCTTGGGTAAAATTATCTGGCAGAGACTCTATCTAGCTGCAGATTCCTTCAGCCCCACCTATTCCTCCCCGCTAAGCCGACTAATTTTGTAGGGCTAGGTTTACTTCCCATTTCAGGGCCCTAGTTTTGCACACAACTATGTCAGTTACTTCATGGCTCTGCGCTTCTGGCGTGTAAAAAAATGAAAAGTAGTGACGTCCACGTACCTGGATGGCGCCTATATAGGTACCTCAGCCTCATTACCGACGCCATCACGCGGAGCCGAATGGAGCCACCCAACAGCACGCACAAGGGGTATTGTTCAGCAAAAGTTTCCGGATCCAGCCTGACACCTGGGAAATTCAAAGGTAAGGAATCTGTAGCTAGATAGAGTCTCTACCAGATAATGCGTTACCGAAGGTAAGTAACTTGTTCATTTGTTTCTCTGGTTGTAAGAAAATGGATGGATACTTTCATGGTCAAATTGTAGGTTGCTTTAATGGAGGCTTCTTTCACCTAAAATAATTAAATAAATAATTGATCTTTTGTAGTGCAATTTTTCGAACATTTATTGAGAATGTATGAAATAATGTGGTAATTGTCCCCACAATCTCTGTATATAAATGTTCATGGACTTCATGTATTCCTGAGCTAAGAGATTATAAATAATCAGTGTATTTTCAGCATTCAGGTATGGAATGATGTTAAATTTCAGCAACAAGTGGCCCAGGGGACTGACAAACATCCAGTTGTGTTGCAGACACATAGAGAACCATAAGAGGGTGATGGTCACACTCAAAGATATAGCTTTTTACCTTTTGGCAATAATGCAAAATAATGAGATAATGCATACATTGTACACACATTTATTTTCAGTTTATTAACTCAGACTGATTCAGGACTCTGTCCATGTCGCATCCTTTTCATTTAATACTCAATCCATTGATGGACGCTAATGGTGTTGTGGTATCAGAACCTGGCTCATAGGGCCACGGGGAAAGCATGAGCTACTAGGCTCAACTGTAGGGGTTGAGGCCTTTTACTCCTGATGTCCTGTGGCCCGACCTGCTATGCATCCTAAGCAACTGAGCCATGTACCCCTTCATTACTTGACTCTCAGTGGCATGTCGAGCAGTCTAAGGCTTCTCTGAGGGATGGTAGACACAGGGGGGTGAACACAGGCTCACAACTCAAACTACATTCAATAACAGCAATAAATGATTGTCCAGTCAAATAATGTCTTTTAGGAAAAAAGTTGAATTTATATACAAACATAAAGTAAACTACGACATACACAAACAAAATACACTACCCCCTGAGGTCAGGACTCTAGGGTTCAATATGCAGGCCCCCAAGTCCCACTTCCCTCTCACAAGCAGTAGTGGTTATTGCCCATTCAATGTAGGCGACATTCACGTTGGGGTCCACTAGTAGTCCGAGTCTCAGTAGTCCCACTCCGACTCTTAGAAAAGTCAAATGTATTCCAGCGCCAAAGCGCTATCTGGCAGACACGTTCTCCAGGGTCCTTCCGGCCCTTCAACCTCTTACCCGCACTATCAGAGATTGACCGGAGTCTCTGAGAATATCTGCCTCGCAGCCACTGTGGCTGCAGCGGCTGCCTCCAGTGAGTACCACACACTCCGCTCCCTCCAGCAATCTCCTCTTTATCCCAGGGCACACTGGTCTTTGCACACAGGCAGGCCCTGGTGCTCAAGGTTCCAGGGCTAGGTGGTCTTGGATGGCCCTGGATGATATCCCTTCAACCAGCTGGGAGACTGGCAGGCTCAACCCGCCATCCTTGTCACAGCCACAAGTCTTGCAGAGCTTCTCCTCTTCGCAAGGCCTAACTGGCTGCTTAGCAGTTGACAATTTTGGAGGTCTCGAGCTCCCCTTCTTGAAGTCCATTTCCAGAAACAAAATGTGATTTAGGGTCTGAGTCTTTGAAGATTGTGTTGGATGTCTGCTTCCTTTTGAAATGCCCACTCCTCTGTCCTTTCCTCCTCTTGAAAGCGGTCTGTCCCAGCAGGAACGACTCCAAATCTGATATCCCCACAACACAGGCCATGGGAGTTACTAGATGTTCACACCTGGATGTCAGCTACAGTGATATGTGTATCAAAATGTTACCCCAGCCCAACTCTTTATAATTCTCCTATTAGCCCCATCTCCTTCCCGAGATGTGCCCAAGTCCCTTTCCAGTGACCTCTCTCTGAATCAAAGAGCACCCTTTGAAGTGTTCTGAATATCCTGGCTCTTCTTCCTCTAGTGTGTGTCCCACCCAGCTCACAATAATGCAGCAACCCATATATCTGTCTGGGGGATTCCACTATCTTCTTATTGTCCTCAAGTCAGCTCTGGGTCTCCCAAAATGGAACCCAGAATCTTCCATATATTTTACCATTCATTGGCACACATGTATACAACACACACACGTACTTCACAAAAACTACATACTAACTTGATGTAGGCCAAGGATGAGTTAAGCACACAGCAGCAGAACTTTAAATAAGTAAGCCTTTAGGCCTCACTCCAGTGACACAGGTAAAAAAGCTGGTTAATTTCGGGAAACAACCTTTACATCGCGGTCATTAGACCGCGATGCCTTTACAACGCGGTCGTTACAACGACCGCATTGTTACAACGTGATGCCATTACTACGCAAGTCATTACATCGACTTGCAGTAGATGGCGCTCTAACATAAGGAATAGTATAATTTACTATTCCAACACCTTCCCTACTGTTGCGTAGGCTGGAGTTGGAATAGTAAATTATACATTCCTAATGTTACGGCGCCATCTACTGCAAGTCGATGTAATGACTTGCGTAGTAATGGCATCGCGTTGTAACAACGCGGTCGTTGTAACGACTGCGTTGTTACCTACCGCGTAGTAAAAGCACGCGTTGTAACGTGCTATATTTGTTCACTTCTACTCATCACGGCACGGTATGCTGTCACCACCGTGATTCTGCTACAAAGGTACTCCTGGCAAGGATAGCAGCCTTCCACCACTTTGTGTTGCCCTCCCGGTCCAACAAGACCACATTCTGTGAGACAGGCCTATGTCAATGCGCACACGCATCATCCGCGTTTGCGCATGACAACAAAAATCAACACTGGGGATCCAGACATCATCAGTGCCGGTTTTAGGGCAGTGCGACCGGTGCGGCCGCACTCAGCGCTGACCTGTGAAGGGGGCACTGAACTCAGGGGGGGGGCGATGTGTTTGTAAATAACTTATGATTGGATAGATGAGGGGCACTTTTGCCCGTTGGCAATGAGAGAATCCGAGGAGGAGGTTTTGGGGAGCGGGGCACCAAAAATGATTGTCGCCTGGGCGGCACCAGCGCTGAAGCTGGCCCTGGACATCATTGCAGTTGGGGCCCTCAGGGCAGGGGAACACGTTTGTCACCATGCGAGGGACTTTTCCATCCCAACAGGGGCAGACCTGCACAAGAGTCTCGGGAATACTAAAAAGCCTCAGCCTAAACAATGGAATTTAGCCATACAGAAAGGTCTGTCCCCTTTCTCTGTATATTTCTCTTCAGTTCCTCCAATACAACTCCAAAAAGTGCCACAAATACACATAGTCACACACTGCTCTGCTTATTTTTTTTAGTGTTTTCAAAGCTGCACTCCTAGAAAGGTAAGAAGGTGATAAAAGTGACTCAGGTAATCTGGTGCTCCCTCCTCCTGAACATTCTGATATGGGCTTTAGCTAGATTTACTAAATGCCAGGGAGATTCACTTCCCCTCATTTGGTGAATTACCAGTCCCTCTTTCCCTTCATGCCTTTCTATCATCATGGTAAAACAAAATGCTGCAAAAACACTGAACCTGCACTTTCTAATGTAGAGAGCAAAATTACTTTTTTCACTGAGATCCTTAGAGGACTCACATCCTTTCCCTTTTAATGGTACCTCTGATGTACACGAGAACCACGGCCTGGGAGACACAATCCGTCTTCATAACTTTGCTGCTCCATTGTTTCTGCATTAATTACATTCTGCTGAGCATAGTGGTGCTTTAAATTACTCTTAGCTTTTTCCCTTCTTAATTTATCCTCCGGGCTGCATGACTGGATAAATGTAGATTTAGCTAGCAGTAATGAAAATAAAATGGAGGATACTGTCTTATAAGGAAATCTGCCTTATGCAATAGTGTCTGATCAAGAAACTATCTGCATGAGTTGGCTGTATATCCCAATGAAAAATATTGCGACTTTATTCAAGAACAATCAGTGAAACTGATGGGAAATATGGTTATGACAGAGTCTTGAAAATGATTAAAGACAAACAATTGTTAAGTCTGGAAGCCTTTTTTATATTTGCTGGATAACACACAAGTTCTGAGACTTCCGGATGGGCTTTTCTCCATAGATCAATCAGACTTAATTCCTATTCAGGGTGTCTTCTTTCTATAATGGGTTTTAAGAGTCGCCAGTTACATGTTTTGTGTTTGTGGATTCAAGTTAAGGGGGTAAGATACGATTGAAATCTCCTCCAAATAGAATTTCTGTGTATAGTTAGTGAGTGCTAAGAGCATGTCATATAGGGGTGTTGGACTATTATTTTCAATTTATTTGTGGGAGGTCGCAACCTGTAGGAAAGTAGGATCTACTTTCAGGGTAACCCCACTTTTCGCCTGGTGTTATGCTCTTTCTGACGGTTGTATGATGGAACAACTACCACTTGAACAACTACAGTCTAAACAACTACTTCTTAACCACTACTTAGTCTAAACCACTAAAGTTTTAACAACAACTATTTTTTACAACTACTATGCCTTTACCATGATTGCCTTCACCCCATTAATGTATCTATTTTACAGGTAAGTATAAACCCATATTTATATATATATATATATATATATATATATATATATATATATATATATATATATATATATATATATATGGATAGATATATGGATAGATATATGGATAGATATGGATAGATATGGATAGAGAGATATAGATAGATATGTGCAATGGGTTTGTATGTACCTGTAAAACACTTACATTTTGTGGTAAAGGCATGCATGCTAAAGACATATGCTTTGTAAAATTAATATTGGTACATATTAACACTATATACATATATATATACATATACACACACACACCCCTATACTCACTATTAATGTTATAAAATCCCTTTCCACCCAAAAAACCTACACCCACCCCAAACCTTAAAAATTTCATTTCCACCCAAAAACCTATACCCACCATAAAGCCTATGAATTCTCTTTCCACCCAAAAACCCACACCCACCTTAAACCCTAAAAATACCCTTGCAATCCCAAAAACCCATACCAACCCTAAAATAACCCTTGCCACCCAAAAACCCACACCCACCCTAAAATTACCCTTGCCACCCAAAAACCATACCCACCCTTAACCCTAAAAATAAACTTGCCACCCAAAAACCCATACCCACCCTAAAATTACCCTTGCCACCCAAAACCGATACCCACCCAAAATCCTAAAATTACCCTTTCCACCTAAAACCCACACCCACCCTAAACCCAAAAATACCCTTGCCACCCAAAAACCCATACCCACCCTAAAGCCTAAAATTACCCTTGCCACCCAAAAACCCATGCCCACCCAAAACTTAAAAAGTACCTTTGCCACCCAAAAACCCATACCCACCATAAATCCTAAAATTACCCTTGCCACCCAAAAACCATACCCACCCTAAACCCTAAAAATGCCCTTGCCACCCAAAAACCCACACCCACCATAAACCCTTAAAAATACACTTGCAACCATATATATATATATATATATATATATATATATATATATATATATATATATATATATACACGTAATACTTACCTTTTAATACTTACCAAAATACTTACATTTTACATTTTTTTTTTTTTACTTTGTTTAAAAAAAGAAACATCCACTCTTACGGCCATCCACCATTTTATCAATAGTAATACATCTGTTGTATACAATCCAAGAGTGCCATCTACTGGCCAGAGGTAGTTGTAAATGCATTAGTGGTTAAAAGACTCGTGATTCAGGTTCAGTCGTTGTTAAGGAGTCGTGGTTCAGGCCCTTCGTTGTCAATGAGTCGTTGTAAAGACCGTTTACCCTTTCTGACTAGTCTGACTGTGACCCTGCTAATCAGGACCCCAGTCTGTGTGCTTTCTCCCCTAAATTGGTTATGGTGAGTACTTGAGTACATCGCAGATTGGCTACTGGTGTACCCTTCTGAGTCCCTAGTATATGGTACTGAGGTACCCACGGCATAGATAATACACAAGGAGTCCCCACGGGCTAAAGCATATATTATGCCACCCATGGGAGACCACGCACACATAGCCTACAGGCCTGCCACTGCAGCCTGGGTAAGCTGGTGCTAGCACCGCTTACGACAGATATAGGTTTTCCTATATCTGAGGTCACTGCACTTAAAACCTATAAGTCACCCCTAAGGCAGGCCTTTCAATCCTGAAGGCAGGGTGCTAGGTTCTAAGTGTGAGGGTGCCCCTGTATGAGCAGGACACCCCTACAACCTTCGGAGTCCATTCTCCTGGGTTGTAAGTGCAACAGCCATTATAATAGCCATTATAAGGGTAGATAATGTGGCCTAGCGGCTAGGACGGTCGACCTCGGAGCTGGGGAACCGGGTTCGAGTCTCGGCAGGGACATTCAACATTCTGTGATTCTGGGCAAATCACTTAATCTCTCCGTGCCTACCAAAAATGTATGTGTCCGTCTGTAACGTAACTGGTGCTCATGTAAAGCGCTCTGATACCTTCAGGTCTAGTTCGTGCTATATAAAACTCCACAAAAAAAAACACATATAGAGGGGCCATCGCGTCATTACGCGATGACCATCTCTAAACTGGCTGCAACGAACCCTGTCATTTTTGGTATCAAACATGTTGGAATCATACCTCCGACACCTTAAACAGTGTGGGAGGTATGATTCCATGCACTGTAAAGCTACTCCGGGCGGCCCTCAGTGCTCGTGGTACCAGTCTTCCAGAACCAGACAGCAACCTGGGCTGCCGCCGACCAGAGACATGTGTCTGCCCTCCTGCTGCTGAGCCAAGCTCGAGCAGGGGAAGGCATATCCTGTCACAGGGAGGTGTAACCACCTCCCAGACAGGGTTTAGTGTACTGGGGCGTGGGGGGTGCTTACCAGCTGGGGACATTTGGTGCTCTCCTTGCATACTCCAGTTCAAACCAGTTCAGGGAGCCGTTGGCTTCCGCTCTGGCGTGAATCTGGACAAAGGACATGGAAGTATCCTCCCCACGGTCCACCCCTCCTCTGGCGGACCCTGAATCGTCCCAACCCTTTCCTTAGGGTACTTAAGGGCTTACCTGTGGGTGGGTCCCTAGATTCGTCGTGGGACCAGATTCAGATCAAGATACCACTTCATCTTCATCTGTGCACTCTAGACTTCGGTGGACTTTGCTCTGGGCACCAAGGCTGCAACTGGGAAGACTCCTGCTGCTCCTGGTCGCGTCGCCCTGCTTGTCTGCTGCAACGTCCATGCCTGTGCTACACACAGGAACCTTCCAAGGCCTGTGGACATCCAAGACACCTGAAGGAATCTCCCTTGAAGGGAAGGAGTCACTTACCTGCATCTGCAGGCACCGCAACCAAGCTAACCAGTCTGCTGCTCCTGGGCTCCCACAGACTCCAAAAGGCTCAGCAACACAGGTGGTGGGTCTACAACTCCCTCGAGGCATGCACTGTCTTCACACCAAGTTTGAGGCCAGTATCCCTCATCGGAACCGCAGGAACCAAACCTCTGTGCACCGCGTCGTTGCAAAGGCTTGTTGGCTCTCTTCCTCAAAGTTCTTTGGGCTCCAAATAGCCCCCACCTCAAGCATCTCCTGTGACCAAGATCTTCGTCCTCACTGCATCTCTTGCACCATGGGTCTGCATCTTTGGTGAGCTGCTCGAGGTCCTCTTGCGACTCCAGTGCCTCCGCCCTGTGGGTCCTTTTGAGGGTCATCTTTGATTCCAGCGGGCTCCCCTGATTGCTCGGGCCTGCTCTGACTCCCCTGCTTGTGGTGAGTCACTTGAACCTTACTGGTCCTGACACTGCACAGTTTTCGCTTTCCACGTTGTTTGCAGTTGCCAAGGCTTGTTAGTGCTCCCGACGGGCACCGACCCCCTCAACTCTCGACATCCGACATGGGACGGCTTGTGAACGGCTCCTGGTCTTCCACTTCATCGCCTGGTCCACACAGCTGTTTCCCCAATGTCACCGTCAACTATCCTGCAACACCCGACATCGGTGGGCATTCGTCTTCCGTACCCCCTGGTCACTCCTGAGTGGCCTAGACTCTGTCCCCTCTGCTTGCAGGTACTTCTCAACTTGAATCCACCTTTGGGATGCACCGGACACTTTCACCTTCTCCAGTAGCGTCATCTTCCTGAAGTTCTCCATTGAGTTTGACAGCGGTTTCCAACGCCACTTCACACCTATGCACCTGGCTTCCCAGGTGTAGGTATCCTGGTTCCTAGGGTATCCACGGGTACCCCACCGTGGATACCCTAGGAACCAGGATCTACCACAGGGTTTCTTCAGGGTCCACTGGGAAGGGTCCTTTTTCTTTAAAATTGCAACTGCGACTTACCCATTGACTTGAATTGAGCACGCAGTCGTGTTCGCACACTGCACATGGCCTCCGTGGGGTTCCTGGTTACTTACCATGGGTGGTTCCTTGGGTCCCCAGCACTTCCACGTCTTCTGGGTATAGTCTTGACTTGAGTTGTGGTTCGCATACCATTATTTTAGTATATGGTTTGGTCTCCCCCGGCGACCACTGTGTATTTGTGCTACTTACCTGTTTTTATTGCTAAGTATTGTGTGCATTGTGTATATCTCCGGGTAGGAGATATTTGTATGTGTTAGTGAGTGTCTTATAATAAATACCTATTTTTATAAATATACTGTGTGGTTCTTTTTCACTTAATCTATACCAATAAGATTACATTCTGGTAAAACAAGCTACTTTACGCTCCTTCTGGACTAAGCCTGAAGGCTGCTCTCCACAGCTACCACTTCGAGAGCTTTCTAAGGTTGTCTAAGACCACTAAAATCACCATAAGGGTTGTCTGGATTAATGCAGGGTGCCCACTTACATAAGTGTGCACCATATACTAAGCCAGCCTCCCCCACAACCACATACTTGTTCCCTTCCTAACAGATACGAACCCAGACCCAAAGACCTTGCTGAGCTGAACCTGAGGAAATTACGTTCATCTCTTATCCTTGTCTCTGTAACATTTCAACACCTGTTTGAGCGGTTACACCAGATGAAAACAAGCATTTGCAATGCAATCGCTCTCACATTTGTGAAAGTTAGAGCTCTTGGCATTGAATATGACAATGTTTTGTACTTTTGCTTTTTTATTTGCAGTAGAGTGATCATATTTGCATAGTACTATTGGCATTCGCATGACCTCGTGGTGCTTGAGAACCAGAAAATGGGAAATGTGTTATAAGGGAGGGGAGACAAGAGTAATATGCTCCCCGAAAAACAAAAAAAATAACAGCATCCTGGAAAAAGCAAACACTCATAGGGAATGCAAGATTAAGTAAAGCATGCGAAATGTAAGCAGGCACAACATGGTTACCTTAACACTTTTACACTTATTATTTAGAAATCAATGAGTGTTTTTGCCTTAAAAGTTAAGGACATGACTACAGGGCCCGGAAGGGACCCATTTCAAAGTCCATTGCTTATATTCTTACAAAATGTAAGCAGTATGGTTTAAAAAAACACACCCCTGAACACAGAGCCACTGTACATATTTTATAAACTAAAATAAGGAAAACTGCTGATAAGGATCACATAAAACTTTTTCCACTCTACGCATCAACTAGGTAGTTCAGTGTCTCCAGGAATGGTGCACTTCTCCACCCGGGGAAAACAATGTTGGTCAAAGAAAGATGAGAAATGAAAGTAGCGCTTCACTGGTAAACTCTAAAGTGGCGCTAATATGTGTGGGTGTGAATAAAACCAATTTGGCCACTTTGAGACCACTCTGCCTTACTTTATTTTATTTTTTATTTATTTGTCATATTTTGAACCTTTTTTTTTCTCCGTACCGAGACTGCACTTTGGAATAGAAAAATGTCAGAATAAGACATTTGCAGCAAAAGTGTTTCTTTCTTTTTTGGATCCATTTCAAACAGGAACAGAAAAGGAGAAGAAAGAGAGGGTAAGAGCCATTTGTTGAACTCACTGTTTTCAGCAAGTGAGGAGGAGCGAGACAGAGAGGTAATAAGAGGAAGGGGGGTGCAGCTGCCAGCGGCAGAACAGGAGAAGTGAACACTGTAGGGAGGTGGGCAGTGAGAGAGGAGTGTGGTGAGGGGGAGGAGGTGGGGTTCATCATATTCAGAAAGGGGCCCCTACACTGTGGTGAAGCAAATTAATCAATGCAATTGGTTGGATTTATTGCGAGTGGACCAAAGACGTGCTTTGTGACTAAAGATATACAAATAAATAAAACATTCTTGCCTGTCCAAAACAGGAAGAGCGGCATCCGTGAAGCGTGCAGGGTGCTGATACACGAGCTGAGTTAAAGCAAAAAAAAAAAAAAAAGAGTGCGCAGGAAGGAACATGTATAAAAAAAAGAGTAAGACCACACATAACAAGGGCAGAGAGCTGAGAGGGTTAGAAAAGACAAAAGGCAGGACCAACTAAGCATATCCACCAAACAAAAGCAGGCATTTAGGAAGGGCACTAACAGAAGCCAATAGAAAAGATGGGAGATGCTTGAAGCACATATTCTGGATACAGCATGCTTCGCAGAGCAGCGCATGCGCTGCCTAGGCTCGACCTAAAACGTATTGGTCGACTCAATTTAAACTAAATATTTTTTTTCTGTAGAAGATGTAAAATAGATTTGGAGAGGTTCTGATCTTTAAGACAGGAGATAATAGTTATTTTATTCCGCTTATTTGTGTTATAAGGTAGGATTTTCAGCTTACCTGTTGCTAACCTATTATAATTAAAAATGGCAAAGTAACACAAAAGTCATCAGTATCAGCATATCACTGAAGTTGTTTGCCAAACTTAATTGAAATGCTACTCTGTTTTCAAATGTTCTTGAAGGTCAATTATAGACTCTGGAGTATACAGAAAATATTATTCAGTGATTCATAAGGACTGGAAGGTGAATACACCCTACACCTGTGACCTACATATGTTAAAAAAAAGTGTGCTACAGGGGGAACAGAGCTAAACTGTTCTGAGACTGAAAGACCATATTCCCAAACAAGTGTCTGGACCTATCTCCAATTTTAGACATTGTATCGAAAACGAAGGCTGGGATACCATTGTATTAATAAAGTAATAGGATCCTTTGTGCCAGATTGGTTGGAGAGTAGAGTTAGAAGAATTTCATTACATTTTTCCATCAGCTACATGTTTAACTCTACAAATATTGAAATTTATTTTCTTGGGGTCCTGAGATAGTCAGTGTTTCTTACACAATATCCATCATGAGTACTCTGATTTACAGCTATTGATCTTCAGCTAGATAACCAAGCTACTCCCTTTGGCACCTTGATTTTCTGTAGGTAGCGAGGTTGAGCAGTTGGAGCTTATTTAAGGAGGTAAAAGGGATTTGAAACTCAGATACCTTAAACTGGGCTGGCAGAGAACATCTCGTAATGGAACACAGATCATTAGTGGTGCCCAGAGCAGCGCTTCACATAAAAAGAGGAACAAAAAAAAGATAATTTGTTATCACTGCAGAGGTGGTAAGCATATATGTACAGAGTCAGGATCTAATATTGTTTATATATAAAGAAAAACGCTTGGAGTTGCATTTAACTAGATGCATCATTGAATTGAGTCACCTATGCCTACATATGGTGTGAAACGCTTGCCAGCATTTACCTCGCAGGTGTTTCTTTAGTTTAGTCTTAAACAATATAATGGAAGAGGTCAAACTCTTCCTGAAGTTTGAGATGTCGAGGCGCATACAACCTTCCCTATTAGACTCCTCATGACAGGGTTAGTGATTTGGTCAGATAATCAGGACTTTCCATATGTAGTGGCTTGTAAGTAATACTGGTGGTTTTATACCTTATGTTTGCATCAACTCGTAAAGCAGAGATACCTTACTTGGTCCCATCTGAAGAAAATACTGGATACCTCTTTACATCGTTGTAAAGATCACTCCCAGCATTTTCCTCCTTCCCCTTGTAAGTCCTCTACCGCTGTTTGGTCTATTCGTCCTGCTCAAATCGAATGTCTAAGCTTTCAATAAAAGGGGTAGTTTGCCTCTGCCAGTAAATTGCCCCGCTGCTCATAATCAGTCTATTCATCTGCCGTAAATCAGTCTATTAATCTGCTCTAAATCATCGAATTCATCTGCACGTCTTTCAAATTCTCTGCCTGAATACATATATTTCCCCTTTACTGTTTTGAATATTAAACTAACAGTATAGCCACGTAATAATATAATCTTACTGAACTCCTAATTTCAGCATTTAACCCCTAACATTCTCCCAATCCACCTAACCCTTTTCACAAAACACCGTAATCTTAACACATGTCCAGACCAGGAACAGAACTGGCCTAAAGGGCAATCGGGCAGTGCCTGATGGGCTGGTCTGACATGTCAGTGTGCGGGCCGGTTGTTTCGGGTGTTTGTGGGCTGGTTTTATGGTCTACTGGGCCGACTGTTGATGTCTCTTATATTAAAATAAAGATTGCCTGCAGCAACCTCAAATCCATGGAGTCTTACATATCTTGCAAAACATTTATACAGTGTGTCCTTTACACGTTCAACACTACCCCAACTTGCGAACATGGGCCACTTTTTTAGGCATCTGATTCACTGACTGGCCCACTTTTTTTTTTAGTGCTAGGCCTATTTTCTGTCCAGTCCGACCCTGGACGAGAGTATGTAGTCTAGACTGCCACACTGAAATTGACAAACATCAGAAACAAGAATATTAGAATAATGCAGTGACAGATCTCATACAAAGAGTACAATCCTTTCTTTGTGCTCATTTCTAAATCTTAATAAGTCACTGTTCTAACCTCTCACACTGGATCTCCTTGGTAGTGCTCTATCAGCCAAAAAGTGCTTCAGCGCTTCATCACTGGTCATAAGTGCCATATAAATGCACTTAAAATGTAATACCATACATGCCTCTTCGGGTAGTCCGTTTCCATGATTCCAGTGCATGCTTGAAAATCTCTTTGCCCTGGGAATGAGATTGGTGTGCCCGCTGACTGGAGAACTACTTTTAGAGGTGCAAGCCGAACTTTGGGGGGCTAGTCACTCCTTGCTCTGACCATGGCATGAGCTAGGCTATTCGGACCGGACCAGAGGAAGAAGATTCTGATGTGTTGTCACTCTTTGATGGCGATTGGCACTCTTTGCACTTGCCTTAATGAGCTTGTCAAGGTTGAGAATGGAGCCAATAGTTATTCTGCTTAAGAAGGCATGTATGTGATCGGCCCTCACCAGGGTTCATCTAGTCCTTTTTTTTTATTTTTACTGATCATTTTTAAACATAATGCTTCATATTAGACGTTTTGACAGCCTGAATACTGATTCTGCTCTGTGGATGGAACTGTACGTTCAGTCTTAATATTTTGTGCTGAGAAAGGAAGAAATAACCTTTTAAAAGACGTTTACAGTAGGAAGGACAGAGTGGTTAAGCTGATTGTATATTGCAGTAGTGAAGACGGAAGTCCATTTTGGCCATGTCTACCCTGCCTCGGGCCACGGCAAGGAAACGAGGGACGATTTTAGCTATTAAGAGCTGACCTTTCAGACTCGAGACAGAAAGTCGAATGGCCTCTGTGCACGGCCACGCTGTCTGTAAAGCAGATTTATTTCTTTTTCACAAGTATTTCCTTGCTGTGCCCTTGGTATTTCAAAGCTGTCCTGTTTAAGCACTGAAGCAATTAGTTTTGAGAAGGCTGATTCTTCAGGGTCCAGTGCTTCCCTGCCTTTCATTTGCAGACGCTGTACATTTTAATGAAGTTGTTTCATCTTTGTTGCCAAACACTAGAATTGTGCTGCTTCAATTCTAATTATCTCTGCTGGCGATTGCTGTGTTTTATTAAAGCTGTCAAGTGCACTGTTCATTAAATGTCCGCATTCGATGGTGTCGTACACACAAATTAGATCTGCTTTGCTCTCTGATGGGGTGGTAGAAGTTCAATTTTCTTCCAGTTTGCACCTAAAGTGATCAGCCCTGGATTTCAAGAGGGCATGCTTTTCCCGTTTTTCACGGCACTGTAGATGCCTTTTAAAATGGGGATGGAATGCTTTGTGAGACCAGACACAGGAAATGTTTGATATTTCCTATTCAAAAAGGCACACTCTCTAGAAAATGTTGTGTCACAGAGCCCTGCATTGGCTTTTAAGGCAGGTGACTAAACCGATAAATTCCATTTACAACACAAAATAAACATCAACATAGGCAATTGAAGCAAAACGTGCAAATTTCAAAGACCTAATCATGTCAGTTCACAAAACGATCAGTTGCAAAAAGTGTTAATGTAGTAGAATATTTGTCTGTGAATTAGAAGTGGGTGTTTGTTGTGATCATTTGTTATCTGTAATTAAGTCAGAGTCAATTTTTATGTTGAAGTAGTCTTTGGTGTTTCTGATCCAAGTATGATTCGAATTCATGCGACAAACACTCCCTGATGCACAAGAAGATCATCAGAGAGCAGGAGGCGACGTTGTTCGTCGCAGAGCACAAGAAATGGTGAAGCTCCAAGCACTGGTCTCGGTTGAGGTCACTGTCCTCTGGTAATTCTAAGATGAAGTCGAAGGACAAATCTTGGTGCAAACATAAGAAGTCCAGGTGGGAGTCCTCTTACCACACCAGTGCTCCCGATCCAGGAAGAGATTACACAGTAAGCACTCTGCACCAGTTTTACAGATCTGACCATATTCTGTGGGTGGAGCCAGTGCAAGTAGAGACCTTAAAGTAGGCAATGCTTCAGCTTTTCCTGATTATTTCAGTTTCCCCCAGGAGTGCCTCTGAGCCCATGGATCTACCAGAGCCTCAGCCGGACTACCTCTGGCTTATCCTGCCCTGGTGCTGACTGACTCTGTTAGTCCTCCACCCGGGCATCACCTACTCTCCTTCAATGGTGGCCATGCCGGTTTTAGTTGGTTCAATTTGGCCCCAGCTCCAGAGGCTTTGATTCCAGATCTGACCCCAACACTGGTATCGGACCCAGAGTAGAGTTTAGCTGAATCTAGCCAGTGACTCATTATTAAATTACTAAGGCACAGCAAGTGGTGTTTGTGGTATGTCTGGCAGTGCCTTTGCCTCGGCTCCAATATCTTCAATGTTTTGAGGCCTTATTCAACCTAGACCATGATCCCATACAAGACTTGTAGAAAGTTCCACATTACAGGGATGAGGAGGATGTGACGGGCAATTTTGTTGCTCCCTCAGTACACTGATAATGAACTATATTTAGACCTCCGAATACTAGTGGTATTGACACTTCACCAGAGACAGAATTAGACTCTCCATTTGGTGAGTAAGCGCTTCCTTTTGTTTTTTAGCATGTTGGGCAGCAGAGTCGTTGAAACTACAGTTGCCAACTGTAGAAACTAAGGCTGATCTTCTTACTGACATTTTGCAGTCTGGCCCTTCAACTTCAAGGCCTTAGCGGCTTTCACTGAGGCTCAAACAGGCACTCTGACTGCAGCATGGCTGGAGCCTTGTTCGGCGGTGCTTGTAAGTCGGCCCATCATTATACACCATAGCAGTGTTAAAGATGACCCAGCCTTCTTGTCACAGCACCTTTCTCCAGAAAGCTTTGTGGTTCAGGCTTCCATCGACAAAGTCAACCCGAAAGGCTTCCCTTTTGCCCTGCCTCATAGAGAATTGAAGCGCATTGATGCGCTTAGCAAGAGGGTGTTCTCCACCATTTTTGCATTGCGATCTCTAAATGTGGTCTGTTTGTTGGGCATATCCACTTATACTCTCTGATATACGGCAAGTGAAGTATTGCCTGGCCTCCCAGAATAGTTATGGAACTTCTTCAGACAAACAGTCCACAATGAGTAGGATGTGGCCAAATACAGTTTGTGGGTTGGCTGGACACCACAGACAGTGTAGGCCGTGCTGTACACATTGGTGTGGTGATTCATCATCATGCCCTGGTGTGCACTGTGGGTTACTCCAAGAACATGCAGACATCCCTTTTGATGTCTCTAGATTGTGCTGCGACAAAGCAGATTACAATTTGAAGTGGTTATATATCTAGCCTTGCTGTGGCCAGCTCATTGGGCTTGCTCTCACCTGTCCTCCAGTTCCATCAAAAATACAGGAAATCGGGGGGGCGTGGCCAGCAGCCGAGAAGAATGGCTGCTCACTAGCGAGGCTCCGGAGCCCTCGCCACATATCCTGCATCCATCCGGCTGCCTAAGCAGTAAATATCCCAACCTGAGGTAGAATACCGGCCCCTGACTCAATCGGCGGCTAGAGTGGCGTAATAAGCGGCCCATGAAACCGTGAACAAAGGTGGAATCGGGCAGACGCGGCTGCTACGCAGACGAAAATGGCGGCGACGGGGTGAGACACATAGGAGGCTCCAGGATCCCTGCAGAGGCTCGCCGACTTCCCCAGACCTCCGGGGGAGTGAAGATGTTGGGAGCGGGACGGGGAGCGACCCGTGATTGGACTCCTGGGCTCTCCGGCAATGTAGTGTGGTCTAACAGCGGCACTGGAGGGAGCGGGGAGCCGTGCAGAGACAGGAATCGAGACCCCGGCGCTGGAGGCCTGCGCGGCCCGCTGGACTGGCGCTCAGCATGCGGACCCCCGACACGTCAGCCACTACCCAGGACTGCCGCACCATCGTCCCCTGCCCGGGTGAGAACACACGGCACCATACTCCGCGAACGCCTGGGGTCGGGTGGCACTACGGCGGTTTGCGGGGGCGGAATCTGGACGGAGACCCTCCGGTGCTATAGGAGGGCCCCACCCAGCACGCACACCATAGCGCGCAAGCAGGCACAACGTGACTAGAGCCCCGAATGACGGCGCTGGTGGGTGCCTGGGGACTGATCCAGCGCTTGGGGACAGAAGAGCCTTGCCAGCAGCCTGCACACCACTGAGACATCTAACCACACGGGGTGAGGGAGGAGATAATTCGGCGAACCCCACTCCCCTGGGAGTACAAGTTTCCCATAGCGTATATAAAAGCCATACCAGCAACTGAGGAAGGAGACAGGAGCCCGGGCACACGAGGGTGCAACTCCATATTTCAAGGGACTAGTGCACGAACGCGGGGCAGGAGGTCGAGAAGTGGCATGGACACCGGGGACCAGAACCCAGGAAACCCGACAGGCCGCTAGAGGGACAGACATCCCCCCTGGGCAGGTGGCAGGGAATACCGGGACTGGTCTTGGAGGGCATACTCGATTCGCCACAGCATAGCCAGGAAATGGCGAGCGGAAGGGGGCCCAAAACAACGGCCCAGAACAAGCTGGCCAAATTCGCCTGGAATAAAACGGGGGAGGGGCAGGACACGGCGCAATTGGAGGCCCCAGATAAGCAAAGCAACCCCCAACCGCAGCTGGGCCTCACGCTCCATGACATAATGGAAGCAATCACCGCGGTGCGTACCTCCCTGGAGGCCCACATTGATTCGGTGAACATAGAAGTGTCCCTCATCCGAGCGGATCTTCGTAAAATAGACACCAAAGTAAAGGACCTGGAAGATACAACAACTGAACTACGGAAAAACACCTCCCAGCTCCAACAGCAAGTGAGCAAACTTAAAGAACAACACACCGCAATGGAAAAACAACTGGATGAGTATGAAGGCAGAGCAGGCCGGACAACATACGCATCCTTGGTGTGCCAGATTGGGCGGAAGGGCCAGCGGCGGATATCTTTGTAGAGGATTTGATCCTAAAGCACCTACAGCCTAAACGGCTTTCGAGCTACTTTTCCATTGAGAGGGCCCACCGTGTCCCGGGGGGCGACCGAAACCAGGGGCTCCTCCGCGACCACTCATCGCCCGTGACTTTAATTATAGGTACCGAGACATGATACTTCAAACGGCACAGGCTAATCCTCCGCTTAAATTGGAAAATAGTGTGGTCACGTTTTACCCTGATTTTACCGCCAAAATTCAAGCCCAACGTCGCAGCTTTCTAGCAGTGAAAAAGGAGCTGCGGACAGAGAAGTGAAATACTCTTTCCAGCGAAGCTTTGCATAGCATCGGGAGGTAAGACGTGGTTCTTCTCCTCACCAGACGACGCTTGGGACTGGCTGGAGGGATGGCGCAGAGTTGAAAAATCACGTAAAGAACGCAATGGCGGACACAGATCGAACAGGTCCACCCAGGAGACTGAGCTGGGCGAGGATCCATCCAAGGCCGGGATGGGAGAAACGACGCGCAGTTGAGCAGAAGGTTTTCTGAACTGGGACAGAGACGCACTGGTCGCAGATAAGTGACTTAGAAGTGGCGGGGCGGGCAGTGGGGACTCCCTGGACTATCCCCTTAACTAAAGGGTTTGTACATGCAGGGATTTGAGGTCTATGCCGTCTGCCTGAGCCTAGTTGTGAAACAAAGAGACGAGCTCTGCTATAAGGGGGGCCGGATGTTAACCCTCAGACGCATTGAAACAATATGTACTGTTAGCTTAGGGCGGGGGAGGGAGGGCTGACTTCCAGCACCTACTAGTATTTTGGGGGGGGAAATAGGCACTCTGCCTGGTTGGGGTGTGGGTAGTTCGAAATCCACTGGCAGGGGGGCAGGGAGGGGGGAGGCACCGGAGTTGAAGGAGGGGGGATTGGGGATACAGGTTTGTTTGAGTTCACAAGTCACACAGTGTATAAAGTCATGTCTAGTTTCGACCATTGCTACTAGCTTAAAAGGGAGGAATGTCACATATCTTGCTGTTGTTTACGCGCCAAATTGTCTGGGCAAATGCAGGCAAGGGGGGCCGGGACCGCGCGACACAGGAGATGAGCCCTGGGGTAACGTAGAGTGCTCCTGTCTCTTTACCCACTACGTGTATGACAGAGGCTAAGATAGACACATCACTCGCCATGTTAACCTGGAATGTGAATGAGATGGGGGACAAAATCAAATGGGGCATAGTGCAGCAATATCTTAAGAGACGGGCCCCTGACCTAGCATTGCTACAAGAGACACACCTAGCAGGCAACAAATGCAAAGCCCTCACACGGTGGGGATACAAGCTCCTGATACATGCAGAATACACCTCGGGATCCCGTGGGACAGGTATCCTAGTTAAAAACAATTTGGCACTTACACCGACGCGCACCTGGGCGGATCCATGGGGCAGGTTTGCGGTTCTCGAGGCGCAATGTGGTCTTAGTATACCTCCCACCGGCACTAGGTAAAGAAGCGCTGGTAGACCTGGGGAAAATACTGGCAGACCTCCCCATGGGCACCCTGATCTTGGGGGGTGACTTTAACATGACAATGGACGACCGAAGGGATAGAAATCCACAACGACCAATGACACGACCCCATACACGCATGGAGGAGTTTACTATAGCGATGGGCTTAACTGATGTATGGCGATCGTTACAGCCAGATGGAACCCAATACACCTACTACTCAAACGCACATAAGAGCACATCCCGCATTGCCTATTTTTTGACACACTCGGTAGCAATTGGCCACTTCCAAAATCCCCACGCTTTACCGAGAGGTATATCGGACCACTCTCCGGTGTGGGTTGAACTTACATACTTTAGCCATCGCCCGCGGCCCACCATAGTCCTCAGTCCATGGTTGCTCAAAATCCCAGATATTAAAGCGGAGCTACTCACACAGACCATCAACTACTTCAAAGAAAACGTCGGGTCAGTAGACTCAGCACAGACCATATGGGAAGCCTTTTAGGCGGTACTGAAGGGGCAGGCCTTGGCACTAAAAGTGGGATCATAAATAACACCAAAGACCTGATCTGAACGGGCCAACGAATCCTGTTCACTTCATGAGTGGGAATGGAAGTTTATTTTCTTCCTCAATAACAACCCTTCCTATTTTATAGGTATTGTCCCAACACAGAATCGCCCAACATTACATGGTCTGCAAACATGCAGTATGTTTTTAATTTGAATAAGCCCTCGAGTTGAGAATAAAGGTGGTTCGTTGGTGACTGAGTTGGCTTATCTCAATTTTACTCACACGGGGTCAATGTGTGTTATTGTATACACATATTCACTGGTTTTCACTGGGTTTCTGGACATCGATTTTGTTTATTTTTGTTTGCGAGGTAGCAACCAATGATGAGAAACGTGGGCATGACTGGTGATAACTAACCAGTAAGCTCCTTTGGTGGTGCGCACGTGAGGTGCTACCTCGTGTTTTCACAATTTTTTCACATTTATGTGTTATGTATATCTGTTAAAGTACAGGGTATGTTATGTGAACACGGTGACTGTTGACTCATTGGTCGGTTCTTTTATAACTAAATATAGGGCGATTCTGTGTTGGGACAATACCTATAAAATAGGAAGGGTTGTTATTGAGGAAGAAAATAAACTTCCATTCCCACTCATGAAGTGAACAGGATTCGTTGGCCCGTTCAGATCAGGTCTTTGGTGTTATTTATGATTTTTGAGTGGAGGGCGACCTGATCTGTTTTTCCCTCTATAGCTCCTTTTTGTGTAAAAAACTAAAAGTGGGATACCAAAAAAAAAAAGACCGGAACGGATCACACAATTGGAAAGTGAACTCCAGCAGCTGGAGGAAGAAAGTGTCAATGCTCCCTCAGAGGCGGCTACGTATCGTTTAACGCTCAAACAGTCGGAATACAGGATTTCAGTGAGGGAACACATGAGGACCAAACTCCTCCACACTCAGCACAAGCTGTACGAATTGGGAGATAGGGCAGGCAAATTACTGGCATGGTTGGAGAAGAGGGAACAGGGGGAGAGATGGGTACCCAGGCTGACTCTCGGAGACGAGACGCAGATCTCAAACACACAAGACATAGCGGACGCATTTGCTGATCACTTAGAACAAATTTACACCCCCTCAACCACATACACGGCGGAAGACTCCCGCCAACTGTTAGTGGATATTAAATTGCCTACACTCTCAGAAACTGACAGAGAGGCTCTAGACGAGGAGCTTACGGATGACGAAATTCAAAAGGCCATTAACTGTATCCAATCAGGGAAAGCGATGGGGCCAAATGGGATACCTATAGAATTTCTGAAAACGGTCGCTTCTCAGGCCGCGCCTCACCTGCGGGCTATGTATGACGAAAGCTATGAGAAGGGGATTCTGCCAGAAGACCAGCGACTAGCATCGATAGTAGTTATCCGTAAGCCGGGGAAACCCGCCGAAGACTGCGGCTCTTACCGGCCGATTTCCTTAATTAACACTGAAGCGAAAATCCTTGCGAAATTGCTGGCCTTACGATTGGTTTCGGTGATTCCATCTCTGGTCCGTCCCGACCAGTCTGGCTTCATGCTGGGGAGGAGTACGGCACTCAATATCCGGCGCCTTCACAGCGTTCTTGCGCGCTGCAAGTATATAGAGGAAGACGCAGTGGTGCTATCCCTCGATGCCTCAATGGCGTTCGACTCTATCGAATGGCCATATCTGTTTGAAGTCCTGAAACGCTTGGGCTTCGGCCTGAAATTTCTGGGCTGGGTAAAGCTGTTGTACACGGGCCTGCGGGGCCAAGTGGGGGTAAACAATCGTACGTCACAAGTATTCTCACTAAAAAGGGGTACCAGACAGGGTTGTCCCCTGTCCCCCTTAATCTTTTCCCTGATGTTGGAGCCACTGGCCTCCTGGGTGAGAAGTGATGTTATGTTGAGAGGGTTGAAATGGGCGGAAGGTCATGATGACCGAATATCGTTATATGCCGACGATATCCTGTTATATCTCGCCTCCCCATATAAGTCCCTACATAGTGTTTTAAATATATTCACGATCTTTGGGAAATACTCTGGATATGCGATCAACTGGAGCAAGTCGGTGCTATTTATCCTTCAGGGCCCGGTTCCCCGGCTTCCCCCAGGCTGCAAAGTGGAAGTGGCCCTGGAGGGCTTTCGGTACCTTGGAGTCTTCATAACTCCGGACCCCCAACTCTTCTATGATCGAAACCTAGCCGTTCCCTTTGACAGGTTGCGTAACGATGTCTAACACTGGAGATCCTTGCCCCTCTCCCTAGTGGGCCGCGCTGCCCTATTTAAGATGTTGGCCCTCCCACGCTTCCTCTACATCCTTCAGAACTGTCCCACTAAGGTCCCAGATGCCTATTTCTCGGGGGTGGAGAGTGAGGTCCGGACACTACTGTGGAACGGCGGATCCCCTCGTATAGCGATGTGCAAGTTAACTAAGGGATGGTACGACGGGGGAATCGCCCTCCCGGACATAAGACTCTATTATTGGGCCTCGCAGCTCATGGTGGTAAACCACTGGGTATATCGCTCCCCTCTTAACCCGGCCTATATGCTGGATAGATATCAAATGGGCAGAGAGGGATACTTGGGGGCGTTATATACGAAGACCAGGAGAGGAAGGTACTTTGGCCCCATGGCCCACACAGTTGCAATATGGCATCAGGCGACAGGCCGCTTAGGATGGTCAAATGTGCTGACCAAAGCCACGTCACTGTGGTTTACCCAGCAACTTGGACTACTATGTAATTAGCCTGGGTTTGATAAGTTGGACACCATCGGAATCTCCACTATAGGGGACCTGGTGAAAAAGGGCACAATCCTCAAATTTGGGGACTTGAGGGAGAAACATGATATGGCCCAAGGGGAGATATTTAGATACCTGCAGATTCGACATGCCCTCACCACAGCACTTCCGGACATGAGCGAGATACCAGAGTCGTCCCCCTTGGAAGATCGGCTGCTGGATGGGCCACTGCTTAATAAAGCCATATCACTAACTTACAGAAAACTGTGCAATAACTTACCAGACACTTTCCACAAACTCCGAGAGAAATGGCAGATAGACCTAGGGCCCATTGACGATGAAGACTGGCAAGAGGCGCTAATGTCCCCGAGGGAGGCGGCCATCACCCTTCGTTTCCGACTAATCCAACTTAAAATCCTACATAGAGCCTATCTTACGGGGGTCACACTAGCGAAGATAGGTTCGAGACCTGATACGCTATGCCTGCGTGGCTGCCATCAAGACGCAACCTTTTATCATACAATTTGGGACTGTCCAATCATATGACCCATATGGGAGGGGCCACGAAACATATCCAAGATGCACTAGGAAAGGTACTAACCCTTACACCACGACTGGGCCTTCTCAATATATGGGAACAGACAGACCTTACGGAAGTGGAACAACAACTAACTACACTGGGTTACACCTTAGTGAAGCGAGAGATTGCGAAACAGTGGGGAGTGGCTGATAGGCCTTCACATCGGGTGTGGGCGAAGGAACTTGACAAATGCATGATTGCTGAGAAGGAGGTATTTAAGTCAAGAGGGTGTCCAAAGAAATGGGACAAATAATGGGGCAAGTGGAATGTGTATCGAGGAGACCTATGTATTTTCCCCACGGTGGAAATGGAAATGCAACGCACTGGAGCGCGGCTCCTGGAGGCACTGTGACTGAACCTGAGATACTCTCCCTAATGGTTTACCGCACTATGTAACATGCCGAAATGTTAATAACAATTAATGTATGTGACTTTAAATGCTGTGAAATCAATAAAAATATATTTAAAAAGAAAGAAAAATACAGGAAATCCATGAGGTTGTTCCTCTGGCCTGATGTACCACAGAAACAGCCATCCCAGCCTGTTCTGCAAGCTGCCAGGAGGGCATGGGGGCATAATGGTGGCAGAGAATTCAGTCACCCACAATAGGTCTCTTCCTCTTCCCTCTGCTACTCCAAGCTACACTGGTTCCCCCTTTGTGAGTTGCCGCTGGCCAGTGGCGTGCTGAATATGCTGTTAACTGCACAGCTAGCATGCAGTTACGCTGCATATGTGGGTCCTGTAGGCCATCAGACATGGTTAAGTGGATTGCTTCCTGTCTACGCCCCCAGCGGTTCCTCCTGTTTTTACTCGGGCTTCAGCAGAATATGCCTCCATCCTTGCCAAAGAGGTTCACTCATTGCTGAACCGAGGGGCAATAGATGGAGAACCCGGAATGGAGCGCAGCAACCGGTGCTACTCCCATTTCTTCTTGATGCCTAAAAGACAGTGGGCTCAGAATTATTTTGGTCCTACAATTGTTATACACCTTCCTTTGAAGGACAAATTCAAGATGATGACTCTGGACAGGTCCTCTCTGCTCTAGATCCTGGTGAATGAACGGTGTCCTTGGACTTGCACCTGCTCTGTAATCTCCAGAGAACAGGACGTCCTGGCCCATGGCAGCTGGGCATCCGCACTATATGAACCAGGGGCCCTGTCGATGTATCTTTCTCTGCCTTTTAGTTTAGCCCTAAAACAGGAGCTAATGAGACTGCGATTTGGCTTCATTCCGCTAAAAATGTAGTGGTATGGCTGGAGAACCCTTGATGAGCGTGACAGACATTGCCGTATCTGTGCAAAGCAGGAAGAATCATTAACCCAAATCCTTTGTATTTGTGTAAAGCTGCTCCATCTGAGGATATTTCGGCTGCATCCAATATGGCGTGCCCTAAACATTAGAACTTGTTGTCCAGCCATCAAAGCATGCCTGAAAAGCGAGTCCTCACAGTTGGCAGCTCGATTCCTGAAGTTCCTGAGAGCAGTTTTGGTATCACCAACATGTGTACCCAACATTACACCCTAATAGACCGATAAAGACATCAAATTCTTTCAATGTTTAACTTTACTGGTGAACCCATTGCCCTTTTCCCTTCTTTATGTTGACCTCATTGAAAAACTATTCACTTGAGAAAAATCTTGCCCCCCATGTTTCTGCGACGCTACCTAGCAACTGCATTTTGATCTGGGAATAGCTATGAGGCACCACACATGGATAAAGCACCTTTATGAGCCCTAGGTTCTTTTCCTCTCTATTTTTAGCTTCACAGGAAGACTATTTGTAATAACATTTGCACTCCTTGATTCTATGACATCATTTAGCAAGTGTATTACAACCAGGACTCTGCTAGAAGGTACTGCGCATGGCTAAGCTATCCTCTTGACCAGACCTCCAGCCAGGTTTTGACTTCACAATTGCAATTCACTCCGACTGTCGAGCAGTACTGTGGATGGTTATGGGCCAGCCCCATACCTCATCCAGGGGGAAAATTGCACTTTAAACTTCTCGGGCACCATAATATCTGCACCTTATATTCATGTATTTAATAAGGCAGAGTGGCCTTTTTAACCATACTCTCTAAAGTTTAGTGATTTTTAATTTGCTCTAGTTTTTATGACCCCACAGGCCTTTGTAAGCACTGTTATATTGTTGAGATGTAAAAAAATATACCTATGGTTCTTATTTGTAACCAGTCGCGGCTCCTCGAGGGAGTGCTGCTGGGCGGTGGGGCGGGGGATGGGCAGGGTGGGGGGTAGTAAACTCCGGAATTGGGCCGAACGGAGTTGAGTAAAGAAATAAATAAATAAAACGAATTACATTGCGCGCTGCATCGCCGATTTGGCGTTGCAGCGTGCGCAGTGTAATTCGTTTTGTTTATTTATTTCTTTACTCAACTTGTTCAGCCCATTCCGGAGTTACTACCCTCACCCTCCCCGCCCGCCCACCGCCCGCAGCACTCCCTCAAGGAGCCGCGACTGTTTGTAACGATTTCAAATAATCGCACAATAAAGAAATGACTTAATGGTCGGTGCGTGCTTTCATGTACCTGACCTGCAGTCCCACAGGCAGTTCCTCAACATTATCTTTGGAAAGGAGTACTTTGGTGTTTCCGTCCTGCCCTTTAGCCTCACTTCAGCTCCGCTGAAGTGAGGCTAAAGGGCAGATTGTTTACGAAGGTGGTGGTCACAACCAATCTTCGCAGGTTTGGAGTGCACATATTCCCTTACCTCGATAACTGGATGTTGAAAGTGAGTTTGTCTTCCTGTCACAGATCGCCAATGAACAATTATCTCACTCCTCTCTTCGCTGTCATTCTCCAAAAATTGAGCCGAAATCCAATTTTTGGGCAGTGCAGGGGATTTCCTTTGAACAAGCCAATCTGAATTTGGTGGCGCTAAAAGCTTTTCCATCCCCATAGCGAGTCAAGAAATTTAGGATGTGATACCTATATCCTAAGGCTTCTTGGTCTTCTACCTTTTTAGGTCTCGCCTACGCAGCGCGCATGCGCTGCATAGGAGAGACCTTTAGCGATCGGCACAGCTTTGGGGGCAAAAACGTGCACGCGTTGCATTGCTTGCAATGGCAACGCGTGCACGTCTGGCGATTCCCTTGCGGGAGCGCGCAGCGCCAAATGGTGGCGCCATTTGGTCGCAATCATCGCGCCTTGCTGCACGCTCCCGCAAGGGAATCGCGCAGGCCCCCTCCCGCCGCGCGAGGCGCGCGCTTGTTCTGGTTTTTCTATCGTACTCACACACAAACCATGTTTTTAGTGTCTTCATGGTGCCATTTTCTTCTTTTTCCTCAGTTCTTTTTTACTTCCGCACTTCATTTTTTCATCCCCGTCTCCTTTTCTTTTCTCATTCCCTTCTATTCTCCTTTCCTTGTCCTTTCCTTGTCAAGGTCTTTCCTTGTTTTTCATTTGGGGGTAGAGGAAGCGAGTGTCAAGCGGCCCCGCCCCAGCCTTAGACGGCGCAGAACTGTGCAGACGCGGAGGGGGGACAGCGTGACATGTCCAGCATGAATCCTGAATAGTGAGTATTCCGTGAGGGTGGGGGCTGAATAGTTGGGGTCATAGAGGGCGCATGAGGACGGGAGGGACGCACACTTTGTAAAATGTCTGCAAGTAGTGATTATCGAGATTACCAGTAGGTAAGTTTGCCTCTAGGATCTGAGCTGACACCCCCTACCCCTTAACTACAAGAAAAGAAGCATCGGCAGGCCCTGTGCACCTGTCGAAGCTGGAAATAGGGGTGTTTTTAATCTAACTGGTAAGATCGCGACACGTAAGTGCCTGTTGTAAGGTGCTTATCTGACACGTTGTTTTGTTCAGTGGTTTGAGGGCACATTAATGAGCTCTGCATTTCACCTAAGCATTCCATTTTAGCAGAAAGCTTCGAGACAAGTTTGGGCTTCTCATACTTTTATTTTCCACAGTCCTTAGATTTCTGAAGTAGGATGACATTTAAACACAACAATGACAAGTTCGTTTTGCTGGCTCCCAATACAGCATTGCTGCTGTTTGGTGTAGATGTACAGTAATAACGATTCCATAATTAAATTTGTGCTCCATCTAGTACATTGATTGCACATCATCTTCTTCTTGTTGCATTCATCCGAGTGCCCTCGTGAGTGTATCGTGCGAGATGGGGTAGTGGGAGGAAATAACAGGACTGAAAGGCCGTACTCGCTCACCATGGCATTGCCGTGACTGATGTCACTGAGCATTGTGTTACATAGTAGGTAGATCAGATGGGAATCGCTCTTTTAGAAGACAAGACAACATACGTTGTTATTATTACCTAATGTAATGGCAATGTTCTAATGTTTTTGAACAATGGAAAGGATGAAAGTCAGAGTCAGCCCTGCTTTTATTTGTACCTGTGGCTGCTGCGTGTACTTTCACTAGCCCCCGGGCTTCTTTCAGATGTGCGCGCGCCTTCTTGTCATACATCGCGTTATCTTCCTGACGTCAAAGTCCGACTGCAAACCCACACAGTTTGTCCCCGGGCTTCTTTCAGATGTGCGCGCGCCTTCTTGTCATACATCGCGTTATCTTCCTGACGTCAAAGTCCGACTGCAAACCCACACAGTTTGTCCCCGGGCTTCTTTCAGATGTGCGCGCGCCTTCTTGTTTTACTTTGCTTACGCTTTTGCTCTGACCTGTACAGTGGCATCACCCCTCCACTAGGGATATCGTGGGCTCTCTTACTTTGCTTATGCATTCTGTTGTGACCTTTTTAACTGTTGTGCGACATAAATTAGTTGTAACTTTCCGAGCAACTATTTGTAAAATGCTAGTATAGCTCCGGCTGTTGCAGGCGCTATATAATACTGTAACACTAAAATAAAAAAGAAACTTTTGATTTAAATACATGTGTTAAAGCTTTCACATACAATAATATAAAACATAACTAAAACGTATAAGATCCGAAAGGCGAGACCTATTGGCTATGCCAATGCTTGTTATAGTCTGCTGGTGCCTCATGTCCATTGGCACTTGCAGGCTCTGCAGTGGAACCTCTGCCTTCAACAGTTTTAGCACTGGGGATGCCTTTCAGACATCATTGGTGTGTCAGATTTGGTATCTTTTCAAAAGCTGAGGAATCTGGGGTTAGACATATCCATCAGAAGTACAAGTTACTTACGTTTGGTAGAGCTCTTTCTGGTGAATACTCTCTCTGACCACAGATTTGCCACCGACCCTCATTCTCCCAGTTCTATAGAATGGGCTTCTAGGAATTATGCACACTTTTACCATTCTCAATCCATTATTGACTCTCTACATCTGAGGGTGCATAATGCTCTGTTGTTAACTGACGTTAGCACACTAGAGAGGTGCTTAGTTAATCTTCCTTTCTTACCCACTTGGCGCTGTAGATAGTGCTTCTTTTTGCTATTGCTTTGTGTGCCTATGAATACTGTAGACAAAAATGAAAAACACTACCTCTTTGGAATGTACTTTTTTAAACATTGGCAGCTGTGGTGTGTAACACATAGACGTAGTGTAAAAGTGCGAAGATGTAATCAAGCAAATACTGGACCAGGAAACTGTCTTTAAAGAGAGAGCGAGAGCATTAGCTGGTAAACAGAGAAGGGCACCAAACATACTGCAATGTCATGTATCAAAGGAAAGATGGGGAGTTACCGGCTGCAATACTCAAGGGA
Organism: Calotriton arnoldi; assembly: GCA_963921515.1. NCBI lineage: Eukaryota > Metazoa > Chordata > Amphibia > Caudata > Salamandridae > Calotriton > Calotriton arnoldi. Next base: position 2,865,344 of record CAWUFW010000900.1, read on the forward strand.
ACCAAGAGGGAGCAAAACAAAGTTGAAAGAAGGATGACAGGTTAGGACCTGAGGCGAGAGTTGAAGTTGAAACTTAGTGCAACATTATATCATCGAGGGTCTGTGATAGAGCCTATTTGTGCGTGCTCGCCTGATCCCAAAGTAGAACTGGTCCACAATCATGTGTGTTAACCCAGAAGCAGAACCAGGCCCTCCAAGAGGTCTGTTAACCTTTTCTGTGTCCCAACCGCCTGTCGATTGCCTGACATAGATGTTGTGTTGGACCCTTCCCAGAGCGATATGCATTTGCATGGTTCCTGGTGCTCTCTAAGTCCTGGCAACTACACGTCAAAAGAACTTTTGATTATGTCCTCTTTGTCCTGGTCCTGAATATAAGTAAGAAGAAAAGGAGAAAATAGCTAGATTTAAAGCTACAAGAAGGTGTAAGCACTTGGAGCGTGTGGAAAAACATTGTTCCAAGTAAAATCCTCTGGCATTATTTTGAGTTTAGAACTTCTCTGCATTTTAAAATTATATGATCACTTCTAACAGGTTTACCATTTAAAGTCCAATGGAATAGCAATGTCTTAATGCCAAAAGGAAACCTAATAATATCTTCAAAGTCTCTTAGAGTTCGCAGTCTAGCATTCCCTGCCTAGTCCTAATCATCCCTAAAAATGAAAATAATATGCTTACTCAAAAGATTTGACTCCGAAAAAGTGATAATCCTATCTTTACTCAATAGATCCTCCCCGATGCAGGGTTAGAGATTTCAACTCCACTTTAGACATAATGATGAGAAGATATCTTGCATGGCAGTGGGTTTTAAATGTTCCGAGTCTCTAGGTGACTATCCACATACACAGTGAAGTTTGGCAGAGGCAGAACCAAGCTGTCACACCCAAAGAGAAAAGGCTCCCCAATAGCAGTTCTAGCATGTAGCACATATTCCCTTTATACAATTGCTGTTCCTGACAGGGAAACTTTTTCTTGCCTTTCTTTTCCATTTCTATGTTCCCCATTATTCATAACCCATATATTGTGTTATTGTTATTTTAATATACATATAGTGTAATTTCCAGTGAGTGTGGTGGGTTTCATATGTTTGCATTTCTATTTTGTTGAGCACTGAACAACAAAATTGTAATTACCGTATGCATGTCAAAATATTGACCTATTACTCTAGGAAATCAAATTTTTGTTTTTATGGACTCTCATTGTGTATGTCTTTCTATAACCCAGGGCAACCATTTGGCTCTGTTAAGTGCCACATTTGACTTTGTGAGTCAGTCATAAGTGTGCACAAACTGTAAAGTCAAATACCCCATGTGATCCCCAGAGCACAAGGGATGAGAAGCAGCAATGTTACACTACAGGGCAAGCTTATATGGTGAAATGCAAAGTAGGCCTGTTTTATGTTTTAAAGGGTTACATTTTAAGCTGGGTTAGAGCTTGGTACATAATCTCAAATTTTGCTTGTTTGAAAACGTAACATGAACTGAAGTGCTATGTTCTTAGTGTACACTAAACTAAGCTCTGTACAGAGGTTAGTAACAATGTTGGGATATCACAACCGTGCCACATATGCTGGATGATATCAAGAGGAAAGTGTGGCTTGTATTTGTTCAGTAGGAAGTGGACACACACACACACACACACACACTGCAGTGCAAAGACATTTAAGTACACAATATGTACGCAATTTTAACATATGCAGATTTACACTATCATGTGCTGATGTATGATGGGTAGATTATTGTGAGCTTGGCCATCTTTCATGATGTAAGTGGGACTTAGGGTCACGTTTGACTGCAAAGAAGAATGAGATGGCTCTAAAATTGTGCGGGAAAGAGTTCCATAGAAGAAACATGATTTTACAAACACCACAACTCAATCTCTCTTTCAAAGTTCTCATAAAATCTGGAATTCCATTCTACCTACAGTATGAACACATGAACGTCGATACACCAGAATGAAGTAGTAGTGGAAGTGACCTTACACACTAGTTTGCATACCTGAAGAAAACGTTTCAGATATTGGATCTCATGATTTGTATTTTAACCCCCAAAAGATTTATTCTAACCGTAAAGAGGTAGTGAAGCAGTGTTGCCTCGAGCATTGTATGGAAACAAGGATAGTGAAGGTTCAGGCCATGGAGACAGTAGTAAGATACTAACTGGTATCAACCACAAGGAGGATGGAACCATATTTATGCAGGATTGAAACCCCAACCCACCGTTCTTACCTTACCATTTTTAGACTAATTATAGGGCATTATATAAAGTTGCCTTCCCTTTACAAAGTGTTTGGCATCACAATTTGCCCTGTGTCGCTGTAATAATATTTCGAAACAAAACACAAGTCACTTTATATAGCTTTGTTCATTATATTCAGCAACTTAGTCCTTCCTGGTCCCTGTCTTGCGTAGGTCAAACCTGAGACAGAATCAGAAAGGGCTGGTATTCCTGCAGCAATTTTGCACAATAGACAACTGTTATGTGCTGTTAAAGTTTCTCAGAACGCCCTTGGTAATTAGGAAACGATATGAAGAGTTCCACATATGATCTTATTCTGTGTCTCTGTTTTCATATGAATTTGATGGGTCTCACCCCTGATGACTAGTTTGAAAATGTTATGTAACTTTTTAATAATACGTGCCACTCTAATAATATATCGAAACAAAGCACAAGTCACTTTATATTGTTTTGTCCATTATATTCAGCACCTCGGTTCTCCTTCCTGGTCCCTGTCTTGCACAGGCCAATCCTGAGAGACAAAGAGTGCTACCCAGTAGGAGTAGCACTCTAAGTTCACCAATAATAAGGTGGATCTATGTTTAATTAGAACCCTGCTATCTATATAACGTTAAAAACATACCTATTTCCTTTGTTTTGGCTCAAGTGAAGGTCGATGCAACCTCAAAACCGATGTGCTTATTAGAAACTACGAGTGGCTAAAATACGTGCCTTCTTAGGTGGATAACTCTGAGCAAAGGTAATGTTTATGTATAAGTTACTCTTATATTGGCTCCATCTATGGTGTAGAACATTTCTCATCTGCTATAACCAGCTTACACTTTCGTGTAACATAGAGTATTGTGTGACCATATGGCCCAATGCAGACGCCGAGTAGTATTTCCGAATATGTAATGGATTTTTTTTTTGTCAGTGGTTAAAGCTAACCCACTGGACCCAAAAGACCAAATAAAACTGGTTGTCAATAGAAGATTTTGACCAATCGAAACCTTTTGTCCCACTAGGACATCATGTATAATTATATATTGATTTATTCTTCGTATTTTTCGCTTCGTATTATTAGTTTTTTTATACATCTATGGTCGTATTTGGTGCACCTTTGTAGATCTTTGGTGAATTTATGCGTTTACTCTCTCAGTGAAGAGAGGAGTGTTTGTTGCAGTCTTTTGCACTCGTGCTGCATTTGTGAGCTGCACACCGTGAAAAAACTTCTACCGCGAGCTGGCGTAATATCGCAGTGTAATCTCTTAGTGAAGGATTCCTCTTACTGCAGTACTAAGGTTTGTGGACCGGCTCCATTAGGTATGGGGTGTGCTATTTTTTATTTTTTTGTTTCTGCATCTGTCTCTTCATTTGTAGGCTCTAGGCCTCTTGTTCCCTAATGCTGATTTCTATTTGTATTCCTGTACAATAAGGCTACCAACTTGGAGCAGATAAATGCATAAGGAAACAACTTTTTCTTGTGTTTGGCGAGATACAACTTTGCTTCTCGGATTTGAATCACCTTCGGGTACTGGAGGGTGCATTACTTCAAGCTGTGTTCAGGCCAGACACTGAAGGCACAACTCAAGCGTGTCTGTGACCAACATCTGCTTCTTGCAGCTGTGGCAAGGCTTGAATCCTATCTTTTTCAGTAGAGAAAGTTTTCTAGCACAATGACAAAAGTTTAGAGTCGTTCGAAACCCTTCAAAGTCGGGTATAGAGATCTGGATCAGCATCGGATGGTGCGTAAAGAAAGGAACTGATGTCAGCGCGCAGGGTGTCACTTAAACGTATCTTCACTCTGTCACTTTTGGGGCAATAAGTAGTCAGCGTGGAGCTGCACAACGCCACCTAGTGGCACATGGGAGCACTGCTATGAAAATGTTAGGATCCAGTCTGGCTCCTGGGAAATCTTTTAACGTGACGAATCTGCCGTTAGAAATATTCATTGGAAAATACAAATCCATGTTGAGTTTTGATTTTATTTTCATTAATCAATTACATGCCAACAAGAATACTTTACCCATTTTGTCTAAGTCCAAATTAGAAAGAAGTAGACTTTTGACACTGCACTCTACACACCGTGGGTTTGCTTTGGAGTTCTGCAGGTTGGAAGTTTGAACCACACGAGGCTGTTACACATTATGAAAGCTTAGATGTGGTTTTCGCTTGTGTTGTAGTAGGAGTGTTCATTTGATGTCACTCTGCTGTGTTTTAGATGAAGAAGGTTATGCTGTTCCTCAAGAGTGTACGGGCAAGGGAAATTGACACCAACCTGAACGTTTGGGTTCAAAGTTTGGAGTCCATTTATTTTAGGCAGAGGTTGGGGCAGAGGGCGCGGGCGAAAAAGAGGAAACCCACAAGAAAAGAGGGTACAGTGGGAAGAACCCCAGCAACGGACAATGGAAACCAGGAGTTACACGAAAAGGAGAATTTAGTAGTGAATCTGTCCACCAGGACATTGACTGAGCTGGAAGAGAGAGTCTTACAAAAGGGTCTAGGCTTCGTCCCCACTCCCAAGGTGGACCAATTCCAAAAATTATGTGAATTACAACAATTCTTCCACAAAGTACGCCTCAGGGCCTTCTTTGACAATAAACCCCACCCACAAGTAAATGACTCAGGACTACACAATCCCTCCACTTTCACCACCACCAGCGGCATGATACCACATGAGGTGGCGACCTTTGAACAGGCAGTCCGGAAGGACATACAGGCAACCACCAACCTGGGACATTTTTGCAATATCGCTAGGTGTGAACTGATGGCCGTTGAGACGCTGGCTAACGACCCCACAATAACTATAAAACAAGCGGACAAAGGGGGTGCCACTGTCATCATGGCTACCCTGGATTACGAGACTGAATGCCTAAGACAGCTGAGCAATAGAAAATACTACACACCAATTGCCAGCAGTCCACTGGAAAGGTTGACAAAGACTATCTCGGCTCTAGTCTTCTCTGCAGAGACCCAAGGGTGGGTTAGTAAAAAGGAAGCCTCCTTCCTAATTAAACAAGAACCTCGGACCCCTTATTTCTATGTACTACCTAAGATCCATAAGGGGACCACCCCGGTACCGGGTAGACCAATTGTTTCAGGCATCGATTCCATACTGGAACCGCTGTCACAATTCTGTGACCACTTCCTGCAACCCCTGGTAAAACTGATTCCTTCCTATATCCAGGACACCACGGACGTACTCCGTCTATTAGACGAGTTTCAACCCACTAATGGCATCGACTTCCTCATCACGCTAGATGTGGAAGCGCTCTATACTAACATCCCTCAGAGAGCCACTCTTGACGTGATAGAGGAGGAATTGAGTTCAGTAACATGGGAATCTCCTACACCCCGCAGTTTCATAATGGAATGCGCTACCCTAGCTCTCACCGAAAACTTTTTCGAGTTTAAAGGCCAGCTTTATCATCAAACTCAAGGTACTTCCATGGGAAGTACCTTCGCTCCCAGCTTAGCCTGTTTATACATGGCGGCCTTTGAGGGTAAGCTGATTTTCCATGAATTCAACCCATACCAGTCAAACATACGGTTGTGGAAAAGGTTCATAGATGATATCCTCATCTTCTGGACAGGTGACTCACAGTCCTACACTAAATTCTTTGAATGGATCAACTACCAGAATCCATAACTCAGATTTACCAGCACGGTGTCTTCCAACCAAATTGCATTCCTGGACTTAACTATCAAACTTGAGCAAAGTACTTTGTCAACAACTATGCACAGGAAAAGCATTGACCGCAATAGCCTATTGCTGTATAGCAGCCACCACCCACGGGCCCTGAAAGAAAACCTCCCCTTGGGTCAATTTCTACGGGTGAGGAGAAATTGCAGCACATTAGAGGCATTCAAATCTGAATCTGAAATCCTCGCAAAAAATCTGGTAGCACACGACTACCCACCACGCAGTATAGCTCTCTCTAGGAAGAGAGCTAGAAATAACCGCGAGGGCCTGTTAGAACCTAGAGAGAAGACCCCTACTGAAACCCTAACCTGTGTTACCACGTTTACATCAGCTTCTAACCAACTGACCAAGGTTATAAAGAAGCATTGGAACATACTTAACACTGGCGGGATGACTCTGGCACAACCGCGCTTTGCGTTCAGACGCTCCAGGAATCTCAAAGATATGTTGATTCATACAAGACCTAAGGCACCCACGGGGGGGACAACAAAGAACACTGTGGCAACTACCGCCTGTAATGGGCCATTATCCATGCGGCTCATGCACGGCCTGTGCCTTTACAAAAATACAGAAAGCCATCACCTTCAATAACGGTTTCACGTGGGAAATAAGGTCGCATACTAACTGTAATACACACAATTGCGTATACCTGATCACATGCCAATGCGGGCTGTACTATGTAGGGATGACCACACGCCCCATAAAACTACGCATCTCAGAACATCGTAGCAGTTTCCGTTGCCACAAAAGCAACACCAAAATGTGCATCCACTATTTGGAAAAGCATCATACACCAGAATCATTACAGTGGGTCATCTTGGAGGCTTTCCCCAAAATCTCAAAGAATGCCCTACTTGTCAAAGAACAGAGGTGGGTATACAGATTACCCTCCCATATTACAGGACTCAATGAGGAAATTCCTTGGAATTCTCTGAGGATTTAACATGAACAGACTAACCACATGAGAATGGGTTCCTGTGCACAGAGACGACAATACACTATCAGGGGCACACAATTACTATAAATGCAGTAAACAACCCAACCAACATTTACCACTTTAAAATGGCCGCCACACTATAGTACAAAAAACCATGGGAGTACCCGACGTGGTAACACCACTCTAAGATGGCCGCCATTCCAACTAGGAACAGGCTCCCGCCTTTTTGGTTAGAGACGTCCCACTTTAGAGAGCAGCGACGGACTATAAAAATAGATCAGCGACTGACTACCTCACCTCCCGGACTTGGTAGATGTGGGTAGGTCGACTCGATACGTGACAACAGCACAAAAGTGAGTACTGCCAATGCGCGCGCTGTTTCCTTGCCATACAGACACTGAGGATGGTAGTTATAAATAGTTATAAATAGATAATCCCTCTAGTTTTCACCTATACCACCACCCTGAGCTATTGGCTGTCCCCCTTGATGGTGATTTAGATATACATTCTGTGAACCACGAGCCCGATGAGAGTGAGTATGAAGATGTTCTCAATACAACAAGCTCCCCTGAAATATAATTGCATAAGTCATGAACCCGTTAAGAATGAGTATGTAGACTATGAATTGAGGTGTTCAAGGCAACTAGATTTTTATAAGCAGTATGACTGACTTTTGCACCATCCATGCTCTCTCCTATTTGACCACGTGTAGCTCTTGAGGAACTCCTCTAGTTTGACCTACCGGGTACTGATGCCGCCTGGTTAGCTTACAACAATGGGTGAGTCCAAACGATATTCACCTGCTGCAGTACACTTGTGCCACTAAGGTTGTAGTTCACACTAGCTCACTGTGGGCACTCACCGTGTAGCACAGTTGTTTTTACAATGTTTTTAATTCTCTGAACTTTGGCTTTCACAATTCACTGACAGACAACTAAATTTGAGTCACAAGGGAAATGATACTGTATATATATTCGAATGTGTACCATTAATACCTATGTCACCCTTCTCTCCCCACACAGGTAGGACCAGGTCTGACAGGTACACGATTTAGGTAGTTACCTGGTTGATGTGAGTATGTTGCCACGTCGCCAATTTTAAGTGTAGATAGTTTCCACAATATAGGTCCTGATGAATCGCATGTAGACTATTACAGTGAGCGAGAAACATGTTGACCTCATTTGCACCAATAGCGACGCTTAGACCTAAGACATAATACTTAGCCAAGCACCGCATTGTTTATATTTTTAACTAGGGTAGGAGACCCACTGATTAAAAATTGTCTTCACGGATACTCCGAACCTTATTTTAAATCACACACATACATCTACACAGTTCTGGCCCCTCACCCCCACTTCACCATACGGCTATTGGAAAAAGATCTCCGCCAAAGTGCCCCTACTAAAGGGAGCCCGTTGGGTATTGCACCGCCGACCCGACGAGGAGCAGCCCAGATGATGAAGCATGACACCCGATTGGGTGTGTGAGGGCATTACAATCCAATAAATGGACTCCCAACTCCGAACCCAAACGTTCAGGTTGGTGTCAATTTCCCTTGCCCGTACACTCTTGAGGAACAACATAACCTTCTTCTTCTAATACTTCAATTAGGGCACCTATGCTGGACCTCCCCCGACACTGATAGAGGAAAAAGCCCTTTAGTCCCTCCTTTGTATACTGACTCTGCTGTGTTTTCGCATAAAAATGAAATGGTCTTTGCTGCAGACGTATTACACACTCACTTGCTTTGTTGATCACAGAATACCTCTTTAGCTGTCCCTTAGGTAAAGTGACTTGTGCAATTTCTTAACAAGCTTAGGTAAATTTTAGGTCATCTATATGTTTTCTTTATTCAGTTTATAATGGAAATGTAAAGGATATTATAAAAAAAAAATCATTGCATGCCACGTTAAACATTTGCTGCCTATGACACATTTGTGTTACTCTAAGTGAAAATGCGTTCTTGATACACTACTCAGTCATTCGGTCAAGCAGTCAGTGTGGTTTTCTCCTTAGCCGTGCATTTCGTTATTCATCAGCATTGATTTTTGTCTTCATTATTTGTTGCTGGGTCGTAAATGCAACGCGTTGTCATCTAAACGATTATTCGTAAATTAATTTAAAATGTAATTTAAATGTAATTAGATTATGTGCTGCAAGATGGTCAGTTAATAATTTATCTTGCAGGGGTGCGTTGATTCTCTGGCACAATGTGGACAGTTCCTTTTGGCTTTTTCAACATTTTAGCAGGATAACATTCATTTTCAAACATTGTAAGGGAAGTTTCATTCAAGCTCAGGACTAGTGCTAATATTTTTAAGCCTTTAGGCATTCTGCTTGATATGTAAATTCTAATCCGTTTTTTACTACCTTCTTCTTTAAGGATACGTTTATTTTTCACTCTTATGGCCCATTACACTGCTGAAAAACCCACACGGAAAATGTTAAACATTGACACAATAAACACATTGATTAACATTGATACACACATGGCTTATGCTTTTGAGTTTGTTATAGAACTGCATACGAACATAGAAACTAACAGCATTGTCTAATCTTTTGGTTCGCCTTTATTTTTTTCACTCTGTGTAGCTTCCTCCCAATATGTTTATATTGCTTTTTTCTATTAAAGTTTGCAAGTACATAACATAATATTTTGTTTGTAAAATATCAAACTGACCATGTCAGGTACTCTACTACGTGACACCATTAAAAAGAGGGTGGAAAGAGTTAAAAGCTCTTAATATTTAGCAACTCTCGTCTCATAGGCCCAGTAGCACCCATCCCAATACAAGCTTACCCCACATGCAGATACGCACATCATTTGTTCATATCCACTACATGCCGATGCTATATGCTTTCAATTAATTTAAAATGAAGGCAGACAATTGTATTTAATGCCTGCCTTCTGATTGGTTGAGCCATTCTCTTCTTTTTTAGTCTCTGCCAATATGCAATGGTGATTTTACCATAATAAATGTGGCCAAAACATGTGAAAACGTATGACATCCTTAAATTAAAACAAACATTAATGTTCCAGTTTTACAACAGGGTGATGAAACATCCCTAATATGGAGATGAATTTAATTTTATGTCATTTTTTAACAATTTCTGTTGTAAATAAGTTGGCTTTAGCCACATTGGTCAAAAACTTGTTTGCATCTTGTTGGTTGTGATACTCTAACATTGGTGAGTGCATATGGACACTGCCACTGGGTATCACAGTTTTGGTAACATCCCATTCCATTTCCATCCCATAAATAATGTATTCTATCTTGCTAGGTGGCGGTGTTGGGAGGAGCGCCTCGTCAATTGTTCTTCCATGATGCTATGGTTTCAGTTGAGGGAAGAGGATGGGAGGGGTTATTTTTGAGGAGTTTCTCATGTTAATCCATTTATTATTTTCCACTCCTTTTTCTCTTTTCCGAAATATTCTCTTTTCTCTTAGCAATGGTGAAAATGTTGGAATTTTAAATAACGATTGTGGTATTATAAATCATATGATTATAACTTATACAGTGAAAAATGGGGACACTTAATATTCAGTATTTAAATATCAAAGGCCTGATTAAACCTGTAAAATAGAGCAACAGGTTAGAGAATTGTGGGAGACCTAAAGGAGAAATAATTGCCTTCTAAGATGCACTTTTCAAGGAGAATGATTTATTACAATTGACGAGACCCTGGGTGGTGGGTGATATTTTATCCAAAGCAGTAAACAGAATGGAGTGATTGTTTTAACTGCCCAAAAAGTAAATTGATCAGTTCTACAATGGCAGAGTGATATGGAAAGTAGATCGGTTTGCTGATGGGATTGAAGAGACAGTGGAGATATATATATATATATATATATATCCAGTCACTCCGTCACTCCTCAGCTTTCGCACCATAGACGGAGACGGACCACAAATTCGTGCTGAAGTTTTCTTTATTGCTTGGTCGGTCTGACGCGTTTCGGCTCGAATGAGCCTTGATCACATGACACGGAAGTAAAGTAACCTCTCATTTTTAAAGTGACGAGTGCCTATTGTGAAACATCACGTGTGCAAAACAGCAATGAACATAGAAAAAATATATATATGTATGTATATCTCTACCAAGCAGCGGTGCGATCTCAACTTGATCTGGTAAATTTAAAATCGATATTTGTTAAATATATATATCTTCAGTGGGTAACATATTATGCCATATTATACTGAATTATAGATATACATCCACTGTTGTTCGTAACCAATGGACTACAGATGCTCCGTTTAAATACATTCTTCTTTGCCACCACTATTTACGTAAAACATGACTTTTACCATCTCTTGTCTAGTGATGTATTATTCAATGCTTATGATGGTAAGCCCTGACTGGCCGAGATATTAGTGATAATTCGAGCTATTTGTAGAATAAAGAACTTGTTAGTGTTCCTAGGTATTACTTTCTTCAGAACTGCTGTTTGCAAGATAAATAAATGAATAAATAGAAAGTGCTGCAACATGTGCTTATAAAAAAGTGCTCATAAAGTGCAAAAGTGCTAAGTGTATGTTAAAAATATATATATTTCCTTAGTCAACTCAGTGTCGCATCAGACAAATATTTCTCTTTGTTTGTGCTTGTATTCTTTTATCTCTACGTACTGCCTTACAGATTTATAGTATGAGGCAATGTCTGCACTATGTGTCATATGTGCAAATTAAGCACGCAATGTGCAAATTAAGCAAAATTGTGCAAATGAAGCAAATAACTGTGCAGGGGTATGCTGAAGGGCTAAATTTGATCTATAATACTGGTATAGATACCATGTATATCGTATTGGGCCTCTGCCATACTGCATGTGTGCAGGTCAAGCTTGGACAAGTCCTAGATAACCTGTGTGTCATATACCATATCTTTTGTCATTTTGTTGAAAAGCCATCCTGCGGTTAGACTGTACCAAAATTTAAGCGGTTGGATAAAGTGCCTACCTCCATTGAGTATCCAATAAATATTCAATAAATATTCAATAGTTTTCACATTCCAATGAATACATATATAAATATATACATAAATATACAGTGCAAATATCTAAGAGAGCAATAAATAAATATATCAATATATTAAATAAACATTTGAATTGTTTAAATATGCAATCTGATAAATAACACTCATAGAATATTAAGTATTTGAACAGTGAATAAAATTATTGGATAAAATCATTGGATAAAACACTTTAAAAACTGTCTGGAATCATATATAAGTACATAAAATTTCTGGACTTGTAGTGATTGAATTCATAGACATGTGTATAGATCTTCAGACATGTTGAGACCATTGGGTTGCTTTGTGTCCATCTCATTGATATACCTGGTCTCTAATTTTCTCAAATTACTTTCTCCATTACCTCCCCTTCTGCTGGGAGGAACAGCATCAATCACAAAGTACCTAAGACATGTATTGTTGGATTGGTGACAGTCTCTAAAATGTCTTGCAACAGGATAGGTGTTGTCTTGGTTGTTAATGGCCCTTAGGTGTTGCAGCACCCGTTTGTGTACCTGTAATTTTGTGCTGCCAATGTATTGCAGATCACAGGGACAGGAAAGGACATAAACTGCATGATCTGTTTTGCAGGTTAATAGTTTAGTTATATTGTGTTCTTTGAAGCTAAATGGTGTTAGATAACTGGTTCTATTCTCTCCATGTTGGCATGCCTTGCATGTTTTGCATTTGTAGAACCCCTTATGAGTTTGAAGCCAGCTTGATCCTTCTATGATTTCTGGACTTGTTGTGACCAGCTGGTCCCTCATAGATGGCCCCCTGCTATACGTAATGGCTACTCTTTGAGGTAGTTGGGGTCCGATGACCGGATCATTAAGTATCAATGGCCAATTCCGCTTTATGATGGACTGCAGTTGTTTATGCTGGTTACTGTATTGCATAATTATCCTGAAATCTTTGCTATCTTCCTTACTGTCATTGGTTACCAATTCTGCTCCAATTTCTATGTCTACAGATCTGTCCTTCAGTAAATCTTCCCTGGGCTGGGCCATAGATTTAATAATAGCAGTTTCAATGATTTTTTTCGAATATATATATATATATATATATATATATATATATATATATATATATATACTTTCAAGTTTTATTGCTCAAAACATGTCATGATGCGTTTCGGCCACCTCGAGTGGCTTTGATCATACAAACGCTCTGCGGTATTGTTCACGATTTTTAAAAAACCTACTATTCCCATGTGATCCACCTCACAATAGGCATTGAAAACAGACTGTAAAGAGAGCCCTCATACAGTGGAAACAAGCATTGGCATAGCCAATAGGTCTCGCCTTTAGGACCTTATAAGTATTTAATCATGCAGCGCAATATCCTTGGTGCAACATCAACTGTTGCATGGCTAAACACTTATAATGTCCCAAAGGCGAGACCTATTGGCTATGCCAATGCTTGTTCTTTATTAGTCACAGCGCTACTGCGTGTTACAAGGATACGACAGCAACTTTTATGTCCTTTTGGGCTGTATCTTGGTTTTTTAACTGTCGAGGTACATATAATTTCTGGTAGAACAGAGTTGGTTGGGGGACGGTGGGGGGTGATTCTCCAGCTGCCATGAAAGAGAACTATGTGATCTACGTAGCTAACTGGAAATCCATAGAGCTGCTCTGGAGCCAATGACTAGGCATGGGGTCATAAGGTTTTTGAAAGTAGAGGTGTTCTGGTGTTACAGAACTATCTCCAAGGCTTCCGTGGTTCACAGAGCTGCCACGTCGTCCCAGAGTCGCACTGGGAGCACACCGCTAGTCAGGGGACAAGGGATCTCCCTGGGAACCAAGGGGATTGCCGGGGTGCCACGAAACCACTCTAGGATCTATTGAGCTGGTGTAGGGCATGAAGTTGCCATGGGATCCCAGAGCGGTTCTGTGGCTCTTTGCAATGCTCTAAGGGTTAATGAGGTGACCTTTGCACTTAAGCCAACGTAATGGACATACAACTACCCCAGATACCTATGGTGTTGGGCTTCTCGGTGGACCTGAGACATGAGATACTGAGGTCATAGACCCGCAACTAACACACTCACCAGCCCCTGGCTCGTTCTCTCTCTATGGCCGCTTCCTTTTCGGCATCCCGACGCGGGCACCGTCAATGTCTGAGACATAGAAGGAGGACTTCATCAGTCTCATAAAAAACACAGAGGAGGGACTACATGTCTATTATAGAGGGTTCTATGATAGAACTAAACTGCTAACAATTACATTTACTAAACAAGGGTGAAGACAGTTATGGATGCCGTCCTACGCATTCTAAAAATACAAATACAGCACGGTAGTTCACTAGTAGAACTCTAGAGAAGTTATCGGCGAACCGCGCACCGTGAATAAACAAAAAAAATCACCTGCAGCACCATGAGCACACGTGGAAAAAAGTGAGAATACTTCAAAAATATCTATTCTCAGCTCAGAACATTACAGCGCAACCCAGAGTACACAGCTAGCAGGAGAATGGCCCGATTTGCTGCATTAACACAGAGGAGGTACAGCACCGTACTACAAATCCATTTCCGGTATTCTAAGGTAGGCGCTTCCTTGGCTCTTCTGTATAGATCAGTCGGTGATTTGCCCCGTGGATTTCCTATCTACCATATCCACACTTCTATCCAATATGAGTGCAAGTGAAGAGCCGGAGCTCGACTCAGATGGCACGTTCTTACCTTCAAAGCTGGGCACCAAAGAACAGTGAGTATTTGCGCATGTTTACTGCGTACTGCCATGATGGAGCAGGCTAATAAAGCTGAAGTTATAGAAAATAAGCAGCGTGTGTATCTTGAACGCGTTCCTCTACCTTACACACAGCGTGCGTGTCCGAGCGAACAGAACCACGAGGCATGTATAGTATGTTGCAGGATCAGTGATATTTAACTCTGCGAGTGCATTATTTTCAGCCAAACACTTTCTGATTCCTGACATTGTATCAGAAAGTGTTTGGCTGAAAATAATGAAAATGGGCTGGCAACGAGGCAAGATAATGGAATGAAAGGGGTCAGCCAAGGAGTCCGCCAAGTGGCGGCAAAAGTGAAAGCAGCTGGCGGCCAAGTGGCGCCAAAGTGAAAGCAGCTGCAGCGTCCCGCGAGTGGTGCGCGCGCTTGGGAGAGCAGTCTTCACTTTTCAAGCACTGCACTCGTGCTTGTGGCGCGCCGCTGCTCGCTCCCGCAAGGTGGATGCCACCACAAGCACGAGTGCAGTGCTTGAAAAGTGAAGACCAATGGCTAAAGGCCCTCCTAGTGCAGTGCATGCGCGCTGCCTAGGCGAGACCTAAAAACAGACTGACTACTTATTTTGATCGTATACTTTTCAAACTACAAATCATTGTAGACTATGTGACATACAGTACATACTATTGATAGGCATATTTAAGAATATTTAAGAACAATATATCAAGCATAATGGCTATTATTTTTGAAAAAAATGCCGCTGATGAAAATTAATCCATAAGTCTACACATAACATTCAATTTGATTGCATTTGTCTGTTTGTCTACAATTAGTATGAGTTTTAAAATCCCCACATTTGAACAGTTTAATTCACGAATTAATGAGAAAAAAAAAAAATATATATATATATATATACATATCTATCTATTTTTACACAACCCTCTCTGACCAGGAATTCCAGCACCCATTATGGAGACATAACGTGCCCTGATGGAGTACTTACTCGGCTGTTGCCTGCTGGGAGTTGTAGTTCGCTACCTGAACTACGGCAAAACTCGAAACACCTGACTGGGGCCAGTTGGACTCCCAACCAATGGGAGAACCGCAGCATATTCAAAAGAGGGTTGAGGCATACTTCCTGGTTTAAGTGGCATCAGAGGAAGGCAACAATTTGCCGAAACGTGTCATGCCAAATGCTTTTATTAAATGGACTTCTCTACAATTCCCGCTGTGTCCTCTGACTTTTTGCAAGTGAAGTGGTCGTTGGGTGATATTTGATGCGCAGGCCAGTGGCGCATAAGAGGACCCGTCCAAACAAGTTGTCCGAGGCATTGCTGGCAACTGCTCTTTTTCTTCCAAGTGATTGGATTGCCTCGTGACCGCCTCAGAATCAGGACAAGCACAGGGCTGCTGCCAAAAAGCAGTCCGTGACTTCACGGGGTCGGCGTGATCACTGAATCGGCGCCGCACAGCCCGGCGGACTCCTGATATTGTGGCTTGGGCGTCTGGGGACTTAAGGAAGCTCTTGATGAACATTGAAATCGGGACTTTCTATTTTTACACAACCCTCTCTGACCAGGAATTCCAGCACCCATTATGGAGACATAACGTGCCCTGATGGAGTACTTACCCGGCTGTTGCCTGCTGGGAGTTGTAGTTCGCTACCTGAACTATGGCAAAACTCGAAACACCTGACTGGGGCCAGTTGGACTCCAAACCAATGGGAGAACCGCAGCATATTCAAAAGAGGGTTGAGGCATACTTCCTGGTTTAAGCGGCATCAGAGGAAGGCAACAATTTGCCGAAACGCCAAATGCTTTTATTAAAAGGACTTCCCTACAATCGCCGCTGTGTCCTCTGTCTTCTTGCAAGTGAAGTGGTCGTTGGGTGATATATATATATATATCTCCACCCGCCACTTGACGATTCTTCCAAACTATGGAGCACGGACCACAGAATTGGTGCTGGTAAGTTTCTTTATTGTTCCATAAACATAGCAGCCATGATGCGTTTCAGCCCCGGAGGGCCTTGATCACATGACGCGCATCACACTCAACAAATGCTTTTTATACCATTTTTTTACCTTGTTTTTAAAGTGACATGTGCAGAGAAGGTTTGTAGCCATAAACTTAAACAAAATACTACATGTTTGTACCCGTACTCCTGCTGTAACAGCCTCTGTTGTTGTATAATACATCTATACATATCATACATATACAGTACTGAAAATATGCGGTATCATTGTTGTGGACTTAATGACCGCATAAGATACTGTTGTTAGGAATAAAAGTTTAAATACCTGCTCTTTAGAGACAAATTTGATCTGTAACCAGTTCATGTGCCTTCCAATACAACCAATTATATTGTTCTCGGCCCCATTAAAACTGTGATAAAAAGGAATCTTTGTAAAATACATCTTGTGCAAAATATTGCCAATACAGTACTGATGGAACTGGGTAACCATGTCGATCCCGTCATGATACCCTAAAGTGCTTGTACATCCGGTTTTAAGTATAATACATGTTGTAAACTTTTTTGACTACATAAAGTGTTAGGTGCATGAATAGTTTTGTAAAGTGCAAGTGCAATAAAAACCCCTTAGTGTAAAAAAGCTAAAAGAGCTAAAAAAAAAATAGATTTAAAATTGAATTATAAAAGACTGTGTTTTCGATTGGCCGGGCGGTTGTTTCCAAATTGTTGCAAAAGGCTAATAAGAATAATTGTTGAATACAGATTGTCATAGCACCGCTGGTGCCTATAGCCTCTCGCCCTGTGAACCACTCATTCTATTTACAAGCACGTGTAGAGGTCTTCAGTGGTGTTCAATCCCCCCGGATATTTTTAATCGAGCTCCAGGATGTAACGGGTTTCTAGTCTGCGTAGGGCCTTTTCTCTATTACCACCTCTTTTGCTGGCTGGTACGGCATCTATCAGATAATATTTAAGTTCCTTGGGGTCAGATTTATGTGTTTCCCCAAAGTGCCGTGCCACTGGGTAGGTCTGATCTTGATTCTTAATGGCCCTAATATGTTGCAGTACCCTCTTGTGCCCCTGTAGTTTGGTACTTCCCACATACCTCAAACCACAGGGGCACTCAAGCACATAGATGACATGGTCTGTCTTGCAAGTTAGGGCCTTCTTAATGGTGTGCTCCTGGTAACCAAAAGGTGTTACATAGGTTGTCCTGTTGGTACCATGCTGGCAGGCTTTACATGATTTACATTTGAAAAAACCTTTTCGTTGTGCCAGCCATATACTACCTGTTTTGCTATCAGGGTTGTTCTGTACCAGGTAATCTTTCATGGAGGGAGCTCTGCTGTGGGTAATAGCTAGTTTGGTTATTAACAGTTGGCCTATGGTGGGATCGTTTATAACAATCGGCCAATTTCTTTGAATGATTCGATTGATTGGTCTTTCTTGTCTGCTATACCCAATAATCATTCTAAATGTCTCACCCCCTGTGTCTTGCCTATTACTGGCTTCCACGGGTACCTGATTATGTGCCTGATGTTTAGTGTTCTTGAGTAGGTCTTCCCTGTTCAATGCCTGACTCTTAGTAATAGCTGCATTGATACATTTGTTGGTGTACCCTCTCTCACAGAACCTGGCTTTACTTGCTTGTTGTGCTACACTCAGATCCTGTTGATTGCTGCAGATTCTTCTTAGCCTGATCATTTCCCCATACGGAATACTTTGTATGAGGTGCCTTGGGTGGGCACTGGCAGCTACTAGTCATACTCTCATTTTGATTATTTATTGGTGGCCTAGAAATTAGTGGAGAGTCAATTTACAAATTGGATCACTCCTGTAAAAAGCTGGTTTTGTATCGAAGTGCATTCCAAAACACAAACTCTAATTTCTGAAGATTAAATAATGACATTCTTAAGACACAAAATCACACTAATAAAATTAATGACGGTTTTGGGTTTCACTTCAAGGAAAACTCAGAAAGTGTTCAGGATCTTGAAATTGTATTGGATTCAATGGATGCCACTATCAAGAGCGCATGCATTGTTATAGGAGCATTTGAGAGCAGTTAACATTTTTTTTTTGATAATCAACTTTATTGGTTTTTTAAGCAGGGAAAACAAAACCCAGCAGTAATCAAATGTAGCATTTTACAGCAAATGTAGGACGTCATTGTGTTACCAATACAGAAAGGCACCTGGAATACACAGTTTCAAAGAGGAAGGCAGAATAAAACCTCACACCCAGCTCACAATCCTGAGAGCAGTTAACATAACAAGAATAGTTTTAATCTAACGAAAGAAATTAAAGATCTGGAATAATTGCATACAAGATGTAAAAATCACATGCATATATGAAATTGAATATAACATAAATATGAGTACAGTAAGATCATCTCCATAAATGCAGATTGCTTGGTCCAGCCAGACAAAGCAAGAATCATCTGCAGCTCTATTAAACCAGGTTGAATGCTGACATATTAATCTAAAAGCATAAAAGGGCTTGGGCAAATATCCATGTTCTTAAAGATAGAAAAAGCTCCATTATGAGAAGGGGGGAAAAATAATGTGAATACGAGGTTTTACAAAGATCTCTATATCAGCGGTTCTTAACCTTTGGTCCGGAAAACAGTGGCAGCTGGTGAAATTTGAAAGTGGTGGGGTGTAAAAGTTGGGTATGACATTTATGTAGCGAGTGAAGCGAGCAAACTTAATGGACAAACGTGGGGCCCGGGGCAGGGGGGTCCTCCTCCCGAGAAAAAATTGATAAAAGATTGGCTAATGGTGCATTTTAAAGCAAATGAATTTAGTGAGCAAGGTTTATAAAGTAGTGGGAACATATTGTCTTGAAATATTTAACACAATAATGCCCCATATCTTACTGCATTAATATGTTCAACAGTTAATGTAATGTGCACATTTTACCGTGCTACAATTTCAGGCCCTTTAAAGTGTGTGCTTGCTCAGTGCCTTGCACTGAATACAGCATCGACTTTGGAAGAAAATGCCCTTAACAGGCTTCGGGAAGCACCCACACAGCTGCTGGCTGCAGTCAGTCATATAGAAATATGTGCAGACAGGTCTTTAAGTGGGGTGAAAAAACTGGGGACTTTCTAAAAGGGATCATGTACAATAAATATCTGAAAGAGACAGTTAGTTATAGATTCCTTAACTTATAGATTTCTTACTTTATAATTTCCCCCAGGTGTCAGACTGGATCCAGAGATTTTTTCTCTAGCAGTACCCCTGTGCGTCGGTAGGTGGTGTCGGTCGATTCTGCGTCTGCGTCGTGGTCGCCGGGATGACGTCGCAGTGCCTACTTAGACTCCGCCCCTGCGTGCTGATGTCAGTTCTTTCTTTTTCCGCGCCAGCATTAGCGCAGATCATGAGAGAGCTACCCTTTGGCCACCTTTTGGTTAGCCTTTTTGAGACGTTTTGTCAACTTCTTTTCTAGTCTATCGACTCCTAGTGTGCGAGGGATGTCCCAACGATGGACCGGTTTCAAGCCTTGCGGGTCCTGTCACAAGATGATGTCGGTGACGGACCTGCACCTCGTGTGTCTGGAGGGCGACCACGACCCGAAGTCGTGCTCCGACTGCCGGGCCATGGCGCTGAAAACTTTGCTGGAGCGGACCTGAAAGTTACTGGTGGCCCGGCGGTTGGCACCTCGTTGTTCCAGGTCTCGTTCAAGAGGAAGGTGTTGAGGCCGTTTGCGGAGCCCCCACTCCTCGTCGCACTCCAAGTCGTCGAGGTCATCGGGTAAGTCCAAGCACAAGAAGAATGCAAAGAAGCACAAGCGCTCTTCGCCTTCTCCCTGTCGGTTGTCTGACACAGCGCCTCCCCCATTTCCGGGAGCCGGTGCGTCCCCTGCCCAGCTTCGGCAATTTACAGTGCCTTACACCTCATCTTAGGGCAGCCCAACTCCGCTGGCGTGCCTTCGGGCCTCGCGGGGCGGTTCGTGGGTCCTGGGCCTTTGATGTCAGAGGCTCCATCCCCGGCAGACCCCTGCGGATCCAGGTCTGGATCCGGATTGACGCCGGTCAATCTCACTCGACCTTCCCCGGCGCCGATCCCGATGATGATGCCCCCGGCATGTCGTGCCCCCAACCGACACCGTCCCCATCCCTGAGTTGGACCCAGGGCCGGACTGATGTCAGTGGCGTCGGAACCGACGCCGGAGGGTACTTTTGTTCCCCTGTTCATCCCTATCGACCAGAGGTTGGTGAAGAGGACTGGGAGGGGTTGCTGGACCCTTTAGCTGACCAGCTGGAAGAACCGGACTGGTGAGAGGACCTGAGTGACGCTAGTGGTCTGAACACTTCTCCAGACACTGGCTTGCTTTCTCCCCTTACCGTGGTTTTGGAGGAGGGAGTGTCCTATGCTGTGGTGGTGAGAAGGGCGGCCAAGGTCTTGGGTCTTGGGCCTTGAGCTCCCTTCGGTGGCAGACAGGACTAACCTCCTGACGGAGGTGATTCAACCTGTGGCATCCAATTCTGAACCCCTATTGCCATTTAACGAAGCCCTCACTGATGTCCTCCTGGGCACCTGATCCAAGCCCAGCACAGGGGCTCCTGTGGAGAGGACGATTGCCCACCACCACCACTGGCCCCGGGCGACCCAGTGTTCTTGACCCAACACCCTTCCCCCAAGAGCTTGGTGGACCAAGCCTCTTCTTCAAAAGGCGCATTCCCTTCTGCCACTCCAGATAGAGAATCCAAGAGCTGGATCACCTTGGGAAGCGTATGTTCTCTACCTCCAGCTTGGCACTGCGGTCTGTGAATACCGCGTGCCTCTTGGGTGATACTCCCATACCATCTGTGATAGGTCGTGCAGGTGCTGCCTCAGTGCCCGGAAGAGGCCCGGGTCATTCTCTCCCAGGCAGTGGCTGATGGGAGGGACGCAGCCAAATTCACAGTCAGATGTGGACTGGATACCACCGACTCACCGGGCAGAACGATTGCCACATCGGTAGCCCTTAGGCGCTACGCCTGGTTGAGGACATCTGGCTTTTCAGGGGATGTCCAGTCAACTTTGATGGACATGCCCTTTGATGGCCGTTGTCTTTTTGGTGACAAAACAGACTCTGCGCCGGAGCACTTTAAAGATTTTGGGGCTACGGCCAGATCTTTGGGCCTCGCTGCGCCTTCTCGTCCACTCCTGTCGCCTTCTCGTCCACTCCCGTCTGCTTTTCGTCCCATTTGTGGCTACAGAAGGGGCGCCCAACCACGTCTGGCCCAATCTAGCCAACAGCTCACGCAAGCTGCCCAGCCTCTGCGTGGCCGCAAATGTGGGATCCAGCGACCTCGCGGGTCTGGGAGCCAGCGGGCGGGCCAGTCCACCCTTTCCCCCCTGCCGCAGCCTCCAAGCCCTCCTAATCCGACATTTCATGCCCATCAACGTCCAGTGGGAGGCAGGATTCACTATCACTCCCTCCACTGGCAATCCATCACGCTGGACAGGTGGGTTTTGCAAATTGTCCGAAGGGGCTACTTCCTCCCCTTCGAGGCTACCCCTCCCTCCATGCCACCGTCATTCGAACGCATGTCGGAGGATCATTTGGCGCTTCTCCACCAGGAAGTTTCAGCTCTCTTGGCCAAGGGGGCTATAGAGAGGGTCCCTGCGCCAGAAGTAGGTCGTGGTTGCTATTCCCGCTACTTTCTGGTAACCAAGAAGGACAAAGGCCTGCATCCTATTCTAGACCTCAGGGCCCTCAACCGCTTCCTCCGGAAGGAGAAGTTCAAAATGCTCACGTTGGCTCAGGTCCTCTCTGCCCTCGACCCCGGAGACTGGATGGTGCCGTTGGAGTTGCAGGACTTCTATTTCCATATCCACATCTTGCTTGCCCACAGACGCTATCTACGGTTCACGGTGGGCCACTCTCACTTTTAGTTCACCTTGCTTCCCTTTGTCCTTACCAGTGCCCCTCGAGTGTTCACAAAGGTGATGGCGGTGTTCCAGTCTTCCGCTATCTCAATGACTGGCTATTTAAGGCAGGCTAGCCCCAGGCTGTCGTCTCCCACCTCCAGACTACGGCGGACCTCCTGCATTCGCTGGGGTTCACTATAAACAGTGCCAAAGTCACAACTGGCTCCCTCTCAGCCGCTCCCTTTCATCGGAGCTGTTCTGGACACAGTGCAGTTTCGGGCTTATCCTCCCGAGCAGCGAGTCCGGGATATTCAGGCTATGATACTGGTGTTTTAGCCTCTATCCCGGATTTCGGTGAGAGTGACTCTGAGGCTGCTGGGCCTCCTGCATCCTGCTGGTGGATCATGCCAGATGGCATATGCAGGCTCTGCAGTGGGACCTGAAGTTCCAGTGGGCGCAGCAGCAGGGGAATCTTTCCGACTACATTCAGATCTCAGAGGGAACTGCACAACAACTGCAGTGGTGGCTAACGAACCAAGATTGGGTCAGAGGCAGATCCCTCTCCCTTCCCCAACCAGATGTAACAGTGGTGACAGATGCGTCACTGCTGGGATGGAGCAGCCATCTGGGAGAGGCGAGATGGAGATCAGAGGCGCCTGGGCTCCGGCGGAGTCTGGGCTCCAATATCAACCTGTTGGAGTTCGGGGCGATTTGACTGGCACTGAAGGCATTCCTTCCCTCTCTCAAAGGAAAAGTGGTGCAGGTGTTCATCGCCATGAGGTATTGCAACAAACAGGGCGGGGTGGGGTCGTAGACCCTTTGTCAGGAGGCTCTTCGCCTTTGGACATGGCTGGAACATCAGGTCATGACCCTGGTGGTTCAACACCTGGCGGGTTCTTTGAATGCCAAGGCGGACAAACTCAGCTGTCGGTGCTTGGTTGATCACAAATAGCGTCTTCACTCGGAGGTGGTGCATTATCTCTTTCAGCAGTTGGGAGAGCCTTGGTTAGATCTGTTCACCACAGAAGAGAACGCGCAATGTCAGCAGTTTTGCGTGTTGGAGTTTCCAAGGCGACACTCGCTCGGCAAAGCTTTTCATCGCGAGTGGAACTGGTGCCTCCTGTATGCCTTTCCACCTGTGTGTGTAAAAATAGGGGTACCCCTGACAAAATTTCCTAAATCAGGGTATGAATATCGAGTGTGAACAAAAACATTTAGGAAATTAGTTACAAACGTGGACCTAGGGTTTACATAAACAATATATAACCACCCATGTATTAGGTATCAAAAATATTTTTTATTTATATGGACAATTTTATCTTTGTTTAAATAGTAAAAAGAGGAAGAAGAAGGGGCGTTTTCCCCTGGATACAATATCACAATGTGCACAATGATACTGTATTTAATACATTTAGCTACATTGAATGTCCATGTTTCCTAAGGTAAATATTCAGACATACTGATACATTCACACTGTGCCTAATAGTACACGATATTGTATGTGGAATTATCATACAAAGTTTGAATATTTTTGATAAAAAGAGAAACATGGATTATACAAAACAAATCACTTCATTTCATTGAAGGACAATCATCTTTGGCATGGCTCTTGAAAATCTGTGTCCTACGCGCGTTTCGGCGGTGCGCCTTCATCAGGAAGCCATGTAAATGTTAATAATGAAATCTAAACAGGGTGCATATAGAAAAAACCATGTAAGTAACATAGGTCGGTCCTACTAGAGTTTCTGCCCAAAAGAGAGTCATAATGGATATTTTTTTATATTAAAAAAATCTTTCTGTTAAAAAGAACTTGTCACAGGACAAAAAGGGGAAACATTAGGAGTGAATAAGTAGGAGCATTTAGGGTGTCACAGGCAAGATAGAGTCGCAAAGTTTCCTTCACCAAGTGTCATTCTGTGATGAGCAATATAGATAACGGAAAAGTGAAAAACTCGAGTGCAACAGCGTGGTTTCTATATATATTTTGCACTCAAGTTACTGATAGAGTGAATTCCAGACCACTAGATGCATGCATGAATAAAGAATACCCAGAGATATAGCCAGTTCATTAAGGTTAGATACGCTAAGAGGCTCTAGTAGAGAATTGTTTACCTTAAAGGATACCAAGAATCATCTGACCAATGGCAGTAAATGGTAAAAACGTGGTGATTGTAGAATTTTAAAAGACCTATTATGAGGACAAAAATAGGGGAAATATTTAGACAATTTTGAACTTGTGACCTATATCTCTGCAGGAAGACATAAAGTTATCTGGTATGCAGAGTAATCTACGCAACCTGAATGCTATAGGGCTTACCTATAATGATGGTAGCCGGTGACACATATTGAATCTGAAGGTCATTAAATCAAGTGCTGCGGTATGGAATACAAATGGTAGCCGCTAACGGAAATACGGATAGGCGGGCAAGAAGAAGAAGATGTGGAACCGTGCCTTCAGACGAGAAGGAGAAAGCCGTCTGATTAATATACTAATGTGACCAGTGGAAAGTCAATGGCAAGTGGCCGGATCGCCCAGGGACTTTAAATATGGACTGGTTTGGTCATAGAATTGCGCAGAAAGCGAGAGGGTGGATGCTTACCTGCGCTTTAAAATGCTACGATGAAAGGAAAGCGGCCGCCTCTCTTTGAAGGGCAAAGTAGGATGCCAATGTCCCAAACTAGAGAGAATAAATATAGGAATAGGAGTAAAAAAGGGGGTCGGGGTCCATAAGAGACTCCTAAAGAAGTGGCCGAATGGTGGTTGCACAAAATACAGGAACGGAGCAAAATGCAGGATTGAATTATATTAATAAGACCAGTGTGTTACAAGTAAAGACTGCACTTAGTTTGACGTGAAATGATATGCTCACATCAGGCCTGTAAAGCTAGGGTTCGAAAAAATCCTAAATGTTCTTACCGTTAAGGCGGGCGTTAATGAATCCTCCGATAACCAGCAAAGGCTCAGTCTTTAGGTGGTGATCGAAACCGGACCCACGGGTCAAATTAAAAAGTTTGATGGAATCCAAAGGTCTGCGCTGCACCTCGTCCACGTCGTGAGGTGCGCAGATGGTGTCTGCCGTAAACATGCACGGCGCTAGTAGTTAAATAGCTGCCGGGAACAAAACTCGCGCCAAAGCGAAAGCCTACGTGGCGGGTAAGTACGGATGCCAACAAGGGGTCAAAAGACAAATGAGTGTGTCAGGAGAGTGTGAGCCACAATTGAGGGCTATATGAGCGAATCTGACGGCCATCTTGTAGTGTTCATGAGACACCGTAGTGCAAGTAGGGAAATACGTGGTTGTTAAGGTCAAAAAAGAATCATGGAGTGTAACGATATGAGTTAATGAGTACATGATTTGGTTATAGCGGGCCATAATCTGATGCAGGGTAAACGAATCCTCATTTACACTAACGGAAATGCAAGTAGTTCTGATACAATGTCAAGATGTCAGAAAAACAAAATAATATATGAAAGAATATATTATGTGTACAGCAATGGTTAGAACAGATGGCAGCAGATGGTATAGCCATCTCAACACATGTCATCATCAGTTTACTGAAACAAATACAAAAATGTAAATGGGACAGTTTCAGGTGTTGTTGTGTCTGATAACTTGGTTCCATGGGATTTCATTATTCATCCCATTTTTGTAGGTATCCAAAGAGAAGATCCAGTATACCTCTCTACGTTTGCGTATGTTGGTACTTATGCTTCCTGAGTTGATGCGTATTTTCTTCAGGATCAACCATCATATATCTTCGGCGGTATGCCGTGCCTCCATGTAGTGTTTGACCAATGGGGCTTGGGTTTTATGGGTACGAAAGGCTGACCTGTGTTCCGTTAGTCGAGTTGTCATTGATCGTGCAGTTTCTCCTACATATCCCTTATTACAAGGACATAGGATAAGATAGATAATATTGGAAGTTTTGCTGTTAGTTAAGGTGTTCATTTCTAGGATGATATCATTAAACGTGAAGTTACTGGTTTCGATGGCAAATTGACAGGCCACACAGGACATGCATTTAGAAATTCCAGTGCGGAATGTGTTGCCTAAGATAGATGTTTGAGTGGTATTTTTAGGCTTAGTAGGCATTCGAGACCGTACAATGAGGTCTTTAAGATTTTTGTTTTTTCTGTACGCAAAAAGTGGTTTGGGTATGCAGGCTCCTCTTTCTCTGGTGGCATTTAGGATGTGCCAATTAGAGGTGATAATGTGGCGAACTCTCTCATTCATTCTAGAATGACGCGTTACGAATACCAGTCTAGAGTTTGATTTCTGAATTTGTTGCGTCAATAGGTGTTGCCTATCATAGTATCGTGCTCGTTTTATGAGTCACGAACTAGCTGTTTAGGATAACCACGAGCTACAAATTTGGCTTTCATTTCTATTGCTCGGGTGTCAAAATCTTTTACATTGGTGCAGTTCCTACGTAAACGTAGGAACTGTCCAAAAGGAATTCTTGTTTTTTGCACCTGAGGGTGGTAGCTGTCGAAATGCAGCAAAGTGTTGCAGGCTGTGGGTTTGGTGTATAGATCCACTTCAAGATGATCTACTCTATTCTGGATCACAATGTCTAGAAATTCCACCTTGTTGTTACTGGAGTTGGCTGTGAAAAAGATATTGGTATCACACAGGTTGAGCCAGGATACAAATTCAGGGATGTCTTCTGGGTTAGCTGTCCAGATAAAAAAGACATCGTCTATATATCTGGACCAGTGACTAACCGATTCACTAAAAGGGGCAATCTCGTTATCAATGAAGCGTTTTTCGAATAGGGCCATATAAATATTGGCCACTGTGGGGGCACAAGATGCCCCCATGCTTACTCCCTTTGTTTGCTTGTAGAGTGATCCGTTGAACTCAAAAGTATTTTCTGCCTTTCCGCCTGTACCACTTCTGCCCCAAGTGCTCAAGAAGATCAAGTGCAACCGGGCCCAAGTCATTCTTGTGGCTCTGGACTAGGCACGAAGAGTCTGGTACCCCGAGCTCCTGAGCATGGCCATCGGTCCTCCAATCAGACTGCCCCTTCGGGAGGATCTTCTGTCACAGCAGCAGGGGTCGGTTTTTCACACAAACCTGTCCAGACTCCACCTCCTTGCATGGAGATTAAGCGGCGACAGCTGACAGCTATCGACCTTTCGCCTGAAGTCTGTAATGTCATCTTGGTAGACAGGCGGCCCTCCACTAAATCGGTATACGCCTGTAGATGGAACAAGTTTGTGGCATGGTGCACAGCAAAGGCTGTGGATTCCCATTCTGCCCGTCTTCTCTTCAGAGGTCCTCTTGTCATACTTTCTTTGGCCCAGCAGGGTTCTGCTCTGGGCACTCTTAAAGGTTATCTTGCTGCTATCTCGGCTTTCCTTTGGCTGCCAGATCAGCCATCCATATTCAAGTCTCCTATTGTAAATAGATTCTTTAAAGGCATTACTCGTCTATTTCCTTCATCTCCTTTCGTAATGTCCCAGTGGGACTTGAATCTTGTTCTTACATTCCTTATGTGTGCTCCCTTCGAGCCTCTTCATAACTGTCCTCTCAGACTCCTCACTCTAAAGACTGCCTTGCTTGTTGCCATCACCTCTGCTCGCAGAGTGAGTGAGCTTCAAGCTCTGTCTTCAAAGCCCACTTTCTTCTCTGTGCATCTGGACAAAGTGGTGCTTAGGACATGACCTTTGTTTCTACCTAAAGTGGTTTCACCTTTTCATATAGTCTATCCATCACATTGCCTGCTTTCTTTCCACCTCCGCACCCTTCCAAGGAGGAGGAGAGCTCCACCGTCTGGACACTAAACGTGCCCTGTCATTCTACCTTGACCGCACCAAAGATTTCTGGGTGGATGATGAGCTCTTTGTTGGAAATGTGGGTGCTAAGAAGGGCAGGGCTGTTCAAAAACGTACCATCTCGCAATGGGTTGTCCTTTGCATAAAAATCTGCTATGGTCTCGCTAAGAAAGATCCTCCTATGGCGCTGCGTGCTCACTCCACTAGGGCTACGGAAGCAACCACTGCATTGGCATGTGGAGTCCCACTCCTTGACATCAGCCAGGCGGCGACGTGGGCATCTATGCACACGTTTACTAGACATTACTGCCTAGACAGCCTGGTCCGGAGGGACGGCTACTTAGCGTGTTCGGTCCTCCAGAACTTTCTGGTGTGAACTTGGTTCGCAGTCCCTCCTCCGGGGATGGTATTGCTGGGGTATCTATTCTAAGGTAAGGAATCTATAACTAATTGCCAATTTCAGATGAACAAGTTACTTACGTTCGGTAACTATGTTTCTGTAAGAGACATATATTAGTTATAGATTACTTATCGCCTCACCCATCCTCCCCGCTCTACGAACTGATTTCTAGGGATAGGGACTTCCATACAGGGCCCTAGTGTGGTGCACCAGTGGTCATTGTCTTGCATGGCTCTGCGCTTCTGGCGTGGAAAGTCGTGTCAGAAGTGATGTCTGCGTGCAGGGGCGGCGTCTAAGTAGGCACCACGACGTCACCCCGGCCACCACGACGACGGATGCGGAGTCGACCGACTCCACCTACCGACACGCTGGGGTACTGCTAGAGAAAAAAATCCCCGGATCCAGTCTGACGCCTGAGGGGAAATTCTAGGGTAAGGAATCTACAAGGTAAGGAATCTATAACTAACATATGTCTCGTACAGATACATCGTTACCGAAGGTAAGTAACTTGTTCTTCCATGAGTCCCATAGTGTGCCACCCGGCAGGTGTTTTGGTTACTCTCTGAGGTTATTGCATCCAAATATATAATACAACAACTGAGGTGACCTGCCAGTACTTTTGGCTTTGTCAGTGGTTGAGAGCTGTTTAAGATAAATGAGTAGCAACAATGATTTGTTATAAATAACATACATTGGAAATGTTTTAATTCTGAAATTGTATTGGCCTTCAGTTGTGTGTTTTATGCTCTTTTTTTCTGCACAGCTCATCCATCTGCACATCTTCAACCTCATCTCTTTCTTCTTCAGCACCCTCTTTTCACTATCCCCAATGCATTTCCCCTCATCTATCTCACTTCACCACCCCCAAACATACAATGCACTCACTCACATTTAAACACTTATTTTCCTTTTACTTTTGCATTTGTAAAGATTTTGACTTCTGCGTACCCCCTTTACAGAGAATTTCAATTGCAGCTGGAATACATGACCATTGTTCTGTGTGCTCTTCAGAGGGGCCAAACCACTGACAGGCCCTTTGCTTTGCCTTCAGCCCCCGTGCCAGAGTTCTCAATCAAAGCCCCTCATAAACACCTGGCACGAAGTATGTACTATACAAGTCTGAAATAGCTAACACTCTTGGGATTAAGTAAAACATGTGAAATAAAAGAGAAACTAATTTACTGACATGCCTCACCTTAATGTTTTTAACATTCATTGTTCCTAAATCAATCCATGTTTTTGGCATTAATGTTAAGGGCATGAAGATAGAGCTAGTTTTAACACCATACAGCATGTAACTGTCTTTACTATAAGCACATATTTCTCCCTATGCGTTTGACTCGGATATTTGGATTAACTTTGCAAGGGAACAAAAACCCTGCTCGTCTTTTGGATCAATTTCGAAAAGGGGCAAATACAGCAGCTCCACTTCTACAGCCTGGGGAGTCACAGAGGGAAGGTTAGCTGGACTGGGTGTCTCAGACAATATACATAATAACACAAGATCAGCATTATAACACTTGCCTTCACCAAGGACAAGGCACCAAATCACACATGCTTGCATCCAGAACCACTGTGTGACAAATGTGAAAGGGTGGGATCTGTGCCTTTGATTGACAGACATCTGCCCTCACACAAGGATGCAGACTCAGGTGCCCAAATCTGTGACACTGACAGCTTCATGGCCTACAGAGGAAACCACCATAAACTATAATGGCAAAGAAGAGCTTCAGAAAGGTAAGCCCTGTGTCATGTTTATAGGTAAACATATAGGAATTTCAGAGGGAAGTAGCCCCAGAGCCCTAATGGAAAAACTGCCCATGCTGGGGACCCCATATGGTCCACAAAGGTTACTCAGTTGGGTCTGCGACTGCTGAGAAAATGAAATGATATTTACAGAATAATTAAGTGTAAATAAAGAACCAAAATGTAAGATTCAACACTTTAAAACGTTCCGTAAATCTTAAGGAATTTGAAATTGGACGCTAAAAATTAAGTTGGTGTCTTCAGGTTGATTGTGGGAGCAGTTCAAATGCACCATGCAGAATATAGTATCAACAATGGGTGGCCTTAGTTGAATTTAGAAAAGCCAAACTTCACATTAAAATGAAAAATTTGATATTTTTTATAATTGTTTGTGAATTAAATAAAATTTGATGAATGCTTGATTCTGTAGTTTTGTGTATTGTTTTGAGGTACGAATCATCGAAATTGCTTAAACTGGGGACCCAGGCTTCAAGTAATGACTCAGTCGGGGTCCCATAATGATTTAGTGGGGGTCCAGGATTTCAGTAATGATTAAGTGGTGGTTCCCAGAAGTCAAAAGCTAAGAACCACTGCTCTATACCCAAATCTCTATGGTAGATAAAGCTAAAACAGATGAATATTTCAATTGCATTTCCTTCTCTGGAATTGATAACAATGATGAGGAATGTTTGGTAATATCCATAAAGATATCAAAAATATTAAACACAGGTAAGCAAATACTATGGATGAGATACAGGTCCTGAGGTTTGACCAACCCTTTTAATTTTGAATAGCTCTCTCCTGGCCTCTTGAAAAGCTCTGTAAGGAATTTTCATAGGTAGGGAGCTGTAAGGAATATATCAAGTTCAGCTGCAAGTACCTTGATATTTTTTTTTGTTTAATAATTTTATTGAATTTTCAGAAAAAGTGGAACAACAAATGAACACGTTATGAATAAAATATAACAATTAATATATTGGGAAAGGAAGAAAAAAAAGATATGAAAGAGAAGAAAAGAAGAGAGAAATAAAGAAAAGAAGAATAAGGAAGAATGAAAAACTAAGAAAAATTAAGAAATTAAGGTGCAGGTGCAATTGTAGAAAGATAAGATGTAAAAGGTAACCAAAGGAGGTCAGATTTAATTTTCTGAGAGAGATTAAGAGAAGAAACAGTAGAAATTCTGTATTCGTCACAAATATAGTTCCACCAAGTTAATACAGAAAGTTTCGAGTTATCTTTCCAACAGGACAAAATCACTTTAAATGCCAGAGCAATAAACAGATCAAACAGCAAAGTAATATGATTAGGGGCATCAAAATCAGATGAGGAGGACCCTAGAAAAACATTTTGTATAGTTAAAGGAATATTACATTGAAATATTATCATACATTTAGACCAAATAGATTGCCAGAACTTCAATACATTAAAACAGTCATAAAGTTGATGAATTAAAGTCCCTATGGAATCAGAACAGGACCAACATAGGGAGGAGGAATTAGGGGAAAACTTGGATATATTGACAGGGGTATAAACAGCTCTACTGTAGATAAAATACAGAGATTGAGTGATACGTGCGGCATTAGAAGTTTTAAACAACTTGAGCCATAATTTATCCCAACAAGAGATAGAGAGTGACAGGGATAAATCTGTTTCCCAGAGTAGTTCAACATTAGATTTAGGTCGTTCAGTAACTGGTGATAACAATAACTTATAAATAAAAGCAGCTTTAGGCCTATGATCCTGGGAAATGTTATATAATGGTGAAGATGGAGTGAGTAAGGGGAAGCTAAAGGGAAATTTTTAGAAGATAAGTATGATTGCAAAGCTGTTGATAATAAGAGATACTCATTAAGAAATGATTCAGGTAGATCAAATTGTAGTTGTAAATCATGGAAGGGAATAACAGAATTATGTTGAATTAGTTGATAAATAAAGATAATTCCCTTCTCTTTCCAGTGTTTGTAATAAAATGATTTACGTTTATATTTGATAAATTTATTGTACCAAATAGTGGAGGACAAAAAACATTGATATGGGTTTAGACCATCGGAAAAAATGTCATATAATAAGTGACGGGAGTATTTTAAAATAGGATTATCAGATAAAAAAGTGCAATTAGACATATATATTATATTTTGAAAAGAAAATTCTTTCAACAGGGAGCGCTCAAAGACAATCCAACGAGGGATAGGGATATCTGAAAAATCATGAATTAAGGCAAAGTATTGACGAATTAAAAATGCAAAATGATACGATTTAAAATCAGGAAAGCGTACACCGCCTTCTGTTTTGGGACGTTTGAGTTTCATAAGAGCAATGCGGGGGTGTTTGTTATTCCATAAAAACTTTGTACAGATAGAATTAATTTGAGAAAAATATGAAACAGGAATCCGGAAGGGTAACATAGATAGTGTATAAAGGATATGTGGCACAATCATAATTTTTATGGTATCTAATCTACCCCACCATGACAAGTGAAGAGGGGACCAGGAGAGGAGGAGCGATTGTATTTTGGACGTTAGAGCATTAAACGTGTAACTAATGGTAGTAGATAGGGTAGAGGAAAACCAAATACCAAGATATTTAATTTTTATGGGACACCAAGTAAAATTGGTATTGTTAAACATATATTGATAACAAAAAGAGTTTAAGGGGAGAACTTCTGTCTTAGAGAAGTTCAACTTATATCCAGAGATACTGGAATATAACCGAACCTCATCCAAAAAGGGAGGGAGAGAGGTATTAGGATCAGCCATATATACCAGAATATCATCAGCATATGCTGATAGTTTTGTTTCTATAGAATTATGTGAAAAACCGGAGATACATGGGTTAATTCGAATACGTTCAAGGAAAGGTTCAAGACACAAAACAAATAACAAGGGTGAGAGGGGGCAACCTTGGCGTGTGCCTATATATAACGGGAAAGATTTAGAAAAATGATTATTAACAAAGATATTAGCACGAGGAAAAGAATATAACAATTTAACATAAGAAATAAAATTTGGACCAAAACCAAACCATTGAAGTGTATTGAACATGAATTGCCAGTTTATACGGTCAAAAGCCTTTTCGGCATCTAAGGACAATGCTGCAAGTGGTGATTTGTACTTCCTCCCGAAAGAGATGACATTAGCAAACATGCGAGCATTGTCCGAAGCCAATCTGCCCTTAACAAAACCAGTTTGATCCGTCTTAACTATTAGTGGGATAATACTCTCAAGACGGGAGGCGAGGATTTTAGCAAATATCTTACAATCATAATTAATTAAGGATATGGGGCGATAATTTTTACAGAGGGAATGATCCTTATCAGGTTTGGGAATAAGGACTATCAAAGCATCCATAAAGGAGCCAGAAGCCTTGGAGTCTGCAATGAATGAATTAAAAAGGGCCAGTAATTTGGGAGCAAAAATAGAGGAAAAAGTGGAAACAAATTCAACCGAGAGACCATCAGGACCTGGTGCTTTCGATTTTTCAAGGATTTAATAGCTACTATAATCTCTTGAAGAGTTACTTCTCCCTCTAGTAATTGAAATTTATCAGGAATTAAGGGGGTTGGGTAGGCCAAAAAAAAAGTATGGAAATTTTGACTAGAGGATTTGTATCATCAGAATATAATGTTTGATAATAATTATGGAAAACAGAAGCAATATCTTCATCAGAAATCGCTAAATTATTGGTAAATTCATTTAAGATAGGACCAATATTTTTTCGTTCAGATTTAATTTTTAGATAATTGGCTAACATCTTACCAGCTTTATTTTGACCCCCATGATATTTGGATTTAATTTTGAGAAGAACATTACACGCATCAATTGTGGCAAACTTGTTAAGAGCAGATTTGGCCTTAATTAAATCATGGAGAGCCGATGAAGATCTAGACGTAAAGTAATTATGTTCTAGTAATTTAAGTTGCATTAATAAAGTTGTATACTTGGCTTTAGCGGCTTTCTTCTTTTTGCGGAGTATGAAATAGCAAAAGCACGGAAAGAAGCTTTAAAGACATCCCAGTTATTAGTGATAGATGTATCCAAAGGATTGTTAATGGCAAAAAATTCATTAATAAAAGTAATAGCTTCAGCTACAAAAGCATTATCTGTCAACAAAAAATTGTTAAGTTTCCAACGACCAAATTTTGGAGAACTCATGGAAAGGTCAAGAGCAGCAAAAACTGGGGCATGGTCAGAAATAAAGATAGATCCAATTTCAGAGGATTGAATAGATGGGAGTAGGGGTTTACTAACCAAAATGTAATCAATTCTGGATCGAGTATGATGTACATTAGAAAAAAAGTGAACTCAAGATTGTCAGGGTTACAGGTCTTCCAAACATCGTATAATGAACGCGAGGCAATGGCAGATTGAAATGATTTATGGGTTTTATCAGGGTTAAATTTACATTTGGATTGTCTATCTGAAAATGGGTCTAACCATTGGTTAAAGTCCCCAGCAACAATAATATTCGGACCATCAATAGATGAGAGCAAGATCTTAATATTATTCCAAAAGGCTGGGTCTGGATTAACAGGGCCATAAATATTCAATAAAACAAGTTCTTTATTCTGTATAACAACCTTAGCCATTACCCAGCGTCCATCACTATCACATTGTGTAGACAGAATTTGAGCATGAATCGACTTATGAAAAAGTATAGCAACCCCACCTTTCCGGTTAGGAGCAGAAGAATAAACAATTTGACCCACCCATTGTCTTTTCAATTTAAGTGACTCTATATCATTACAATGCGTTTCTTGAATAAATGAGACATGAGAGTTCAATTTAGACAAATGAGAGAGTTCCTTTTGACGTTTGACGGGGTTTCCAAGACCACGGACATTCCACGTGACAACATTACACATAATGGCGGGAAGGTAGGATAATACACGAATGGAGAAGACACACTTCAGGAGGGCAACTGGAAACAGAGAGACACCTTATGTTATAGGAATACACCAAACAAACTGTATTGTAGGAAATAACAATAAAAGGTATAAACATTAAACAGCATAATAAAGAAAAACGAGCACTTAAAGAAATATAATGGAAGACAGACAAATATACCAAAAATCTATAATGGAAATGCACCATTGAAGAAAATAGGAGAAAAATAGAGTAATAGGAAACGAGTAGGAGAGAGTGAAGATAGAGTGATAGAGAGATTAGAAAAGTACATCGAACAAGGAAAAGAATCCAGATCTGAAGGAGAACAGGTAACAAGAGAAAAAAGAAAACAATAGAGAAAATAGAAGATAGATCAAGGAAAGGAATCCAGATCTAAGAGGGAAAGGTATCGAATGAGGCATGGGGCGCAACGGCACCGTAAGCAGACGGAACGACAGAGAGAAGGAAAAGAAGAAAATAGTAATATAAGCAGCCAAAGAGAATTAGAAAAGGAGAAGAGGCAGGAAAATTAGGAATGATGAGAAGAACCATCAACAGAATTCATTAGGAGACTTTGGAGAAAGGACTTCAATTTGGAAGGATCATCAAAAGAACGTGTCGAGCCCTCATGGGTAATTTTACACAAGCAGGGATGGAGAATGCCATATCGAATGTTCAGTTGTCTCATCTGAGGACGAAGAGCCAAAAATTATTTTCTTCTTGCATTGGTGGCATTAGAAAGATCTTGTGATAGGTAGACTGTATGACCAGACCATATGAGGCGGCGCTTCACTTTAGCTGCTGAAAGAACACGCATGAGATCAGTAAATTCAAGAAACAACATTATAATTCCTCTGGGTCTTGAAGCATTTGATTGAAAACGGCAAAGGCGATGAGCACGTTGGATATTAAGTGGAGGATCCAGAGGAAGGTTTAAAAGTTCTGTCAAAAACGTTTCAGGAAAAGAAGAATATCTGGACCCTCAAGATTTTCCGGCAGACCATAAAGGCGCAGGTTGTTATGCCTATTACGATTTTCAAGATCTTCAGTATGAAGCTTGAGACGATGGATTTCCTGTTCCAAAACAGGGATCTTGGTTGATACATCATGTAAGTCACTGATGCGTTGCTCCATGTCAAGCACCTTAGCCTCCATACTAATCCACCGATCTTAAATTTGTTGAAGCTTCTCATTTGTTGTGGACATAAAGATTTCAACCCCCTCACTTCATCCAAAATAGTATCCAAAACAGGATTTTGAGATGATAGAATGGGGGAGGGGGGTCATTTTTAGATCTCTTGGGCTTAGCACCCGAAGACATAGCTCTGACAGAGAGTGGAGCCTCACTGGTCATTTTAAAACAACGTGAAGGGCGATGAGTAACTTTTAGAAGAGGTCCCAGTCTACCCATAAGCTTAGTAGTCACAAATAGAAATAAATGCCAGTTAGTCAGAGAAAGAAAACGTGTGGCACTCTCCCCAGAAGACAAAACGCCAGCTTGTCACAAAGGAGGAGAGATGCAGCGAAGATATTCATGCAGCACTACACCAAGATATAGGGAAAATGCAAGGTACTCAAAAATAGAATGGTACTCAAAAATAGAATGAAAAATAAACACACATTCTAATCCATGTAGACCACATGCACAAAAGCATTAATTGGCATTATTGCATGAGAAGTCTAAAATTAGGCACACGTAATGAAAAGGAGAGTAATTTCCAAAAGTGTTGCATAGAGGGTCCCTCACGGAATGAAAAAACGCTGCATACAATGAATAGAACCCAACAAAGCCACTTTCTCTTTAGTATTTAATGAAGTGGGCATTGACCCAGAGGTAGGCGGCAGATGCAGGAAGAAACACGCTGCTGCGCATCCACTAAAGAAAACGCCGGATTTACCTCAGAGGCGAGCAGGCGAGCGGCATGCACAAAATGGCGGCCGCTCGCATTTACGTGAGGCAAATCATCACCGCTGCCGCAGAATCGCTATTGGAAGCCCAAGGAAGTCCGGAAACGGCTCCGTTTGCCGCTCCGAGTGTTTAGGCGCTGAATTCCGTCTCCAAAACCTGCCGGAATCTAGGCAGGACGGCTATATATTGTAGGAAAGCTCCGCGTCCGAGCGGAGCTCACGTAGAAGCCGCCATCTTGCTTCGGCGCGAGACCACGCCCCGTACCTTGATATTTTTAATTGCTAAGGAAAATAAAAAGCCCCTCTATTAAATTCTGATTGTAAAATATATGCTGTGATCCTCGCCATCAGGCTTCAAAATTTACAGATACATCTAAAACCAGTTTCTTTAAACTGAGACTTCCCAGGGATAAAACTAAGCTCATCGATTATATACTGAATACTGCTTGCTCCTTTGGCTTTCCAGTAGCCATCATTTTGTTGTCCACTGACAAAAACATGCTGCAAAGTGTCCTGAAGATTTTTAGAATCAACGTTGTCAGCAACGTGCCTTGGGCAGACTCTATTACTAAAGTCAAGGCTCTATATCAAAATCCTAGCTCGGCAATCAAAACCAAATGGTTAAGCTTGTGTTAAATCAAGGAACCAGACAAAGTGAAATGCTTTCTCCCTTGCTGCTTATTTATCCCTTGAACAGCTAATTTGTGCTCTCAACGAGGATATATTTTTTAATTTTTAGAGGGATACTAATAGGCAGTGATAACGACAAATTAACACATACTGGTGATATTGTTTTTTTACATTCGAGGTCCGTCAATCTACCCCAGCTATTTTGGAAACAATAGATGTGTACTCAATGGTGTCATTCAACAGGTTAAATAAAAAAAAAAATGGAAATGTATGCCTTTCTGGTAAATAGTTCTAACTGCAGATTCCTCACCCTTAGAATATCCCCAGTCGCCAGACAGGATCTGGAAGATTTTTCTGCATAGCCCCTGAGCGCCAATAGGGGATTTTGTGCGGCTCCGCCCCAGAAGTGATGACTGGGGCTTCATACAGGTGCCACCCAAGGGAGCTCGATCCTTTCTTTCTGTGCCATTGTATGTGTGTCCAGAGCTAACTCCTACTTTTTTCTCTCGACAGTTGACACATTTTTTTCCTCAAAATTCTTTACCAGTGTACAAGTGAATATGCCCCCTCCTAAAACTACAGGGTTTAAGCCTTGGAGAAACTGTCAAAAACAAATGTCTATGACAGATCCACGCAAGGTGTTTCCCTGGTGTTTGGGTTCACACCACGACTATTAGTCATGCGAGGAGTGTGCCCTGATGCACCTGTAGGCAATCCAGGACAATAAGCTAAGCTGCACGTGGCTGAGCGCCAAAGTACATTGCATAAAAGCTGCCCCTGCTTGCAGTCAAGGACACAGACCTGTTCCCACTCTCTGTGGGGTGCTGTAACTGGTTCTTCTTGTCGTTCCAACTATTCATGTAAGTCAAAGTCAAAAAATAAAAATAAGTCCAATTGGGCCTCATCTCAGTATTGCCACTCTATATCTGAGAAGATATTGTATTATTTTTTGTCTTTTTCTTTAGTGTAACAAAAATCCATGTCATGTTTTGTTTACCTCACAAATATTGCATCTCATGTACACTAAAATGGCAAGCTGAGAAACCCAATGGGCAATTTTGTCTCTTTAAAGCGCTACTATAGATGAGGGAACATTCTTGCTTTCTTTTGATGGTTATACTGACTGCCCTAATTTTTGTTAATGTGCGATATCATTCCTTGAGTCATGTTTAAAGTTTCTCAATCAGTTATCAAACACTTGTGCTGCCTTTTCATTCTGCTTGGGTAGTGACCATATCCATGAGGAAGCTTGCACAATTCTTCTCTAAGGGGATCCTCTTACTATCAGAGTAGTTTGGTCAGCCAGTTAATCAAGAGCTACTCCTGAGACCCTTTCATCTCTTCAGCATTGGATGGCTCGGTTTCTACGGAGTGCAGAAGCTGCAATTGGCACACCAAGGACAGCATAAGTAAATGCGCCCACAGTACAGAAAAGTGCAAAGCCGGCCCTCCCTTTCAACCGAAGACCTACATGGCCAGGGAGTCTCATAATAAGGTTGATCCTCTGAAAGGTCAGACGTGCAGATGCTCTTAGTCACCTCCAGCAACCTTTTACAGACACATAATGGACATGTTGCTGACTCTATCCCAGTGCCTCTTAGAATTGACAGTGCTGGGCCCTCTCATCTGTTAGGTAGGCACCTTCCACAGGAATCCAGCTAACGTGTCTCCTTGTCACCTAGTCTCTCCAACCTCCCAGAGGGTTTGGCCTTAAAATTATCCACTCTGACCCAGCCTAACCAGTCTTCCAGAGGCACTAGCTTGATGTTATTCATTCATTCATTCATTCATTCATTCACTAGCTTGATGTAAAATCAACTCCTCTACAGCATGTGACTGACTGTGCCTCTTCCATACCACCCATTCAGCACCATTGCCCTGGCTAATGACTGGCTCTTCCACAGACCTACCATCCTTTAAGAAGCAGTAGGCTGACATATTACTGTCTGCTCCATTGACAAGCTAGCCTTTCAGGGGCACCACTACTAACGAGCTGCTCAATATTATTCTTACATTCCATTGTCAATCAGGAAACAAGTTTAATCACAAATTATATTGCAAAGGAGCATTCAAGGCGTCACTGCTGGGTGTACATATATCATTGACAATGAACATAAGGAATTCAGGATAGATCTCAATCAGTGATTAAATATTTTTATGACAAGAAAAGAGGATCTTGGGATTTTTGTGAGAAAGTTTGTAAAAGCGTAAAAATAGCCTTCTCTACAGCAGGAAGGCTAGTGCATCTTTTGTTTAAAGCGGTGCCTAGACATAATAATTCGATTAAGTATATTGTTCTATTTAACTGCTTCCCAAAGATTCCTATCCTGAACACTTTCACTGCTTAGCCTGGATCTGAAATATTTTAAGCAATTTTCAATCACTGGTGCCAGGTTGGCTCTGTATGAGTAGCCATGAGTCTGCGAGATGTCACACTGAACTTGATGGCGTGGGGCCATATTTCTCCACTCAGTAATGATGAGGCGAGTTTCTTCATACCTGTGCTTCACAGAGGACGTGATCCATGGCCTGTCCACAGACAGTTTCTTTTTTTGCCACCTCAGAGTAATGTCTCCTGCAAAGCCATCAATAATTAAGTTAGACCTGACTTGCAGGCATCACGTTTCGAGCACAGACCCTTGTCTGTGGTTCCTTGATAATAAGTATCAGGGTGCCTCCTGTGACCTCTGTTCCTTCAATCGCCCTAAGGTGATTAAAGAGGGAGACTCGGTTGTTAATAACCTTAATTAAGAGTCGGTAAAAGAATCTAAATCTCATCCACCTTTGCAAGTCTTTTTCCTGTAACTGCTGCATATGAAACAGTATTGCCAGCCCCAGGTACCACAAGTACTTTTTCTTCTCTGCCTGCTACAGTGCGTATGGGGAGAGAGCTAGAGATATTTGTGATGAATCAAATTTTGCAAACTGCAAGGATGAGGAATGCACATTGACTTAGAGAGGAAGAGTCACATGCCATGATGAGCACCAGTTTCGTTACAGATGGACACATTCATTTTTGTTAGGCACGGGGAGATTAAGTGATGGGGAGATTAAGTGATTTGCCCAGAATCACAGGATGTTGAGCGTCGTTGCCGAGACTCGAACCCGGTTCCCCAGCGCCGAAGTCGACTGCTCTAGCCGTAAGGCTACATCCTCTTCCTTAGGTTCTCATACTGCTCATTTATGTTATGCTAGCTACATTGAATCTCTCTACTGAGCCTAATGAACAAGTTACTTACCTTCGGTAATGATGTATCTGGTAGAGACATAGTCTAGCCGCAGATTCCTTAACTTAGAATATCCCCAGGCGTCAGACTGGATCCGGAAAATTTTGCGTAGCAGCAACTCTGCGCGCCGGGGGGCGGCGCCGCACGGCTACGCCCTGACGTCGTCCATGGACGTGACGTCAGCTGAGCCATATATGCCCCGCCCCGGCGCGCCAACATCAGTTTTCGTCAGAAGACTTTTCCGCGTCAGAACGCGAAGCCACCACCAAAAACTGTGAAAATATGGGAACAGTGTGCAGAAAAAGAAAAAACAAGGTATGGTGAAAAACATCACCATAGAAGGACAGTGCCAGGCACTGTACACTGTAAACTGAGGGAGGGAAACGAACAGAGCACCACTCTGGGAGGGACCCCCGCAATTGTTAAGTCCAAAACCTCCCCCGGAGGCAGAAGAAGATGCAGAGCATAGGCAGGATTCGAACCCTTGGCTTGTGTGAGCCTGTGCCACCAGAGGCACAAGCCTTACCATTGAGCAATAGCTCCTTGGGGAACTATCACAGCAGCCGGCAGAAAGGCTGCAACTATAATATATGACAGTGAAGGACAACCAGTCCCGAACCCAGGAGTAAGGAAAAACTACTATAAGGCGTCACCCAAAAGGAGACGTCAGATCCGAATAAGGGACCTACCGAATGCAGCAATGTGAGAGACTGCAACCGCTAGAGTGCAGGGGAGGCAAGAGACCTCAAGCGGTTGAAGAAGATAGAAGGGAAGGACGGGGGGGTAGAAGAATTTAGACTCACATCGGACAAACCAGGGTAAGGGTTGTAAAGGACACACGGCATATGAGCAAACCGTCCAAGCACAAGGATGGGTAGAGCAGAGCCACGAAACCGACTGTAGGCTCGTGAGTCGGAGTGAGGATAAGACGTCACCCCGCAGAGGAATAAAGCCACCCAAAGGGAGGCGAAGGCAAGAAGCCCAACCTAAAAGGTTGTCGCAGGACGGGGAGGACGGGCGGGCGTTAAGGAATCTGCGGCTAGACTATGTCTCTACCAGATATATCGTTACCGAAGGTAAGTAACTTGTTCATCTGATAGAGACGTCTAGCCGCAGATTCCTTAACTTAGAATAGATACCAAAGCCATACCCCTAGAGGAGGCAGGACTGCGACTGAACCCCACTAAGGTCCAGAGAGAACCTAGTCGTCAATAACATGACCAAAAGAGTGCCGCCAACCAAGGGCGAAACACAGTGGGGACAGAAATGACATGCAGCCAACCACCAGACCCCTATGCTCTGAAGAGAGCGGGAATCAAGGGGAGGCTAGGGTACCACAGCCCATCCAGAATAACACGAAAACCCCTATATGTAGAGGGGATGAGAGAAGGAAAACACCAAGCCAGAACGCTGGTGCCTGAGCGAAAAATGCCAAACTTCGAAAGAAGACGAGCAAAGGGGCATGAAGGATCCGCAGGATCCAAGGTGTCGACAAGAACTCCGAGCTAGCCCCAGCTAAACAACTAGAACAGCGAAAAACACTGTCGAACCTGCTCCTGTAAAGAGACGAAGGCAGCAGGATACCGACCCCTGCCCAGCAAGGGCCGATATGGAACAAAAACACACCCAGTAAAGAAACTGGCGTGAAAAGGGAGTTCAGTACCTCGCAAGAAGTAGAACTGAACCTATGGGCCCAAAAGACTGGTAAGTGGGATGGGGAGAGAGCGCGTACCGCCCCCGCATGTACCACAGAGGACGAGTACTGCTGAGACCCTCACCAGCCGGACATGTGCGAGAGCATTGAAAGGATGCCCATACACCACCAGAAGGACGCCATACGCGGCCAGAGGGTGCCTGTAGTATCATAACAGAAGAGCACCAGGAAGCAAGACAGCAGGAACAGCTGAGATGCGCACAATAGCAAGAAGGCAACAGGCCACAAACACCAGAGAAGATCTGGTGATGGAAGAGGGCCGGGCCAAGAACAAGGTAGAAAAGCCCGCACAAGCCATTAGGAAGATCATGGCGCAGAAACAGCCTCAAGAGGATGCCGAAACTTGGCCAAACCCAGGGACTAGGGGACGCTCAAAAGTACCCGCATTTATACAGAAAGTGGAACTAGTCCAGGCTATAAGCCGCGTCTGCTTCCGGTCCGGAAGAGAGAACAGTCCCCTCGCAGGACAAGTAGAAGAAGAGACGAGCCTAACAAGGGAGTACTCAGGACCAACTCACGGGTCCTAGACGCCAGGAAGAGCGGAGTTCAAGGAGAACCAGCCCCACGAGTCCGCTACAGTAAGAATGCCAGCAAAACGTAGAAATCCCTGCGCGGAAGCAGCTGGGGATGTGGAGAAAACTGCTGGGGAATAAGCCGAAAGGCCATAACAACGTACAACAGAGAGGTCCACGGCAACTCCTTACTGGCGAGGTCAACCCAGAAGGGCTGGCGCCAAAGACGGACCATGTGACAAAAAGCAGGATGCCAGGCCATGCGAAGTAGATACTACACAGCATAGGCCTAGACCAGGAGTGGAAGCACCACCATACAACAGAGCGATGTGACCCTGCGGGACGCAGTAAAGGGGTATATGAGTTCCAGAGAGATACCCCTAATGAAAACTCCACAGGAGCTTGCAAATGCAAATGCAGACACCTGCCACCAGCCAATACCCCACATAGGGCGAGGGTCAACCCCTGGCAAGAAGGGGGGGGGGGTCCTCTTGGCAAAACAGACAGTCAGAGGACTGAAAACAAAAGCAAAAACAACCCAGCCATACGGCTATACAGACAATACAGAGACAACAACCGGTCTCTGATAAAAACCGGGCCGTAAAGGAAGACCTGCAACCAGGAAGAAAGTCAGTCAGTGGCACGGCAGAATTACAGTAGCCCTGACAGAAGCCTGGAGATCGCTGAGTCCACGTGGGACCCAAAAAGGTCTATTCTTGGAGGCTCTTCCGAATGTTATCAGGGAAGCGACTGTCGCGCATCCAGGCATGGCGGCGCAAAGCCACCGACCGTGCAAGAGCACGGCCCACAGAGTCTGTGGTATCCAGGGAGGAGCGAATTGAAAAATGTGCCATCTCCTTGCCGTGAAGGACAAGACGGAGAAGCTCCGGGCGCAATTCCTCAGGAAGGGAAGGAAGAAGGTTAGCCACAGAGTCCCAGAGTGCGGAGGACGCACGTGCAAACACGCATGTAGTGTTTAAAGCGCGGATGGCCGCGCTAGAAGAAGCAAAAAGCTGTCTTCCACATGCCTACAGCCACCGGGATTCCTGGGTGGGAGGAAACAAAGGCAAAGTGGAGGAGTCTTGTAACCCAAAAGCCGCCTGAATCACCAGGCCCTGAGCAGTAGGGTGGAGGGACAGGCAAAGTGGATCCCCCGGGGCAGGGCGGTGCCTACCCGCAATGGCCCGATCAACCGGGGCTCCGGAATAGGGCCATGCCCATGCGCTACGCAGGACTTCTAATAAAGCACCCCCAAGGGGTAGCAAGGGCTCCATGGTAATGGGCTCGAGATGAAGCAGATCCATTAAGGGATCGGGAATGAGGGGTACCACAGGAGGCTGAAAGCCGAGGATAGCAG
Organism: Calotriton arnoldi; assembly: GCA_963921515.1. Taxonomy (NCBI): domain Eukaryota; kingdom Metazoa; phylum Chordata; class Amphibia; order Caudata; family Salamandridae; genus Calotriton; species Calotriton arnoldi. The sequence continues at coordinate 2,909,872 of CAWUFW010000900.1, forward strand.
CTGCCCTGTTGATAGTCCGCGCACAGGTGGCCCCTAGCTTAGTAGTCACCCTAGGAGGGGACAAGAGGCCGTCTGTAGGAGATGGCTGGAGACTAATCCTCCCAGTTGCCATAAAGAGCGGGGCTGGGGAACGACCCGAAGGCCAAGCCACACTAGGGACCTGCACCAGTGGCCCCCGACCAGGGGAAGCAGCAGCTTCCATAAGGACTGCAGCGGATACCGGTGTCGCCTGACACCGCTGAGGAGTCAGAAGCGATGAATCCGGAGGGAGGTCAACCTCAGGCATGGACGCTGGTGTCGATGAACGTATGGACACAGGCGGCGATGGATGCGTCAATAGCGGCGTCGGTAGGCGCCGTGTCGGAGTAGACTGGACGTCGACGGCCTCCACTGGGGACGCTACCTCGACGTTGACAGGCGTCGGATTATGCGCTGCTCCAGACGTGGGATCAGGCTTAGAGCCGGGTGTGGGTGGCGTCGAGCCCGGCTTCGGGTCCGACTTGGAGCCCGGCGTGGAGCCCGGCGCCGAGCCCGGCGTCACCGACGCCGCTTTCGCCGTCCGCACAGGAAGCCGCACAGGGCTATGCGTTGACTGGCGGTGTGTGCTAGAGCGACCAGGACGGTCTGGGCCACGGCCCAACGTCGTAGTCTCGGCTCCGGAGTCGGAGTCGGTGCACACAGCCCTGGTCGGGGAAGGAACCGCCGACGAGGGTCCGGCCTGAGTACCCTCCGCCTCTGTGGGGCCCGAAGGCGCGCCAGGGAGAGAGGGGGACTTGAAGTAGGCCTGAAGAGCCCGGGAGTAGGCCTCCATTTGGGCGCGCATCGCTCCAACTCCTGGGAAAGGAGGGTATGGAGGAGGTGACATCCGGGCGCCCTTAGCTGGCCCCTTACGGAATGGGCGCCAGCGGCACGCCTACGGGATGTGGACCTCAGTGGACGCTTGTGGCTCCGCTTACCTTTTTAGAGGCGCCGGCCGCGGGGCGGCCTCGGAGCGAGCCCCCTCTGGAGAGGGAGAGCGGCGACGAGAGGAAGCTGGGCCGGACAGCCGTGCGGCCAACAGCTTCATACGGCGTTCCCGTAGGGACTTCGGCTTCATCTGTTGACAGTCGCCGCATTCTTTGGAATCGTGGTGCACACCAAGGCACCACATGCAAATAAGGTGCGGGTCAGTGCCAGACATCTGACGCACACAGGCCTCACAGGCTTTGAACCCGGAGGGCTTTGCACACTGTTCCGGTACGACACCAACGGTGCCGAGAAGGCCCAAAACTAGGCCAGGAACTGCTGGTTTCCAGGATCTGCGTCGTGACGCGGAAAAGAAGAAAACTGATGTTGGCGCGCCGGGGCGGGGCATATATGGCTCCACTGACGTCACGTCCATGGACGACGTCAGGGCGTAGCCGTGCGACGACGTCAGGGCATAGCCGTTCGGCGCCGCCCCCCGGCGCGCAGAGTTGCTGCTACGCAAAATTTTCCGGATCCAGTCTGACGCCTGGGGATATTCTAAGTTAAGGAGTCTGCGGCTAGACGTCTCTATCAGATAAGACCACACAATACTCTAAACCTCTACAGCCCTTTAATGAGGCCCTATTAGACAGTATTTATCCTACATGCGACAAAATAACATTCTGCACCAGCAGCTGACCACCACAACCAGGTGGCTCTATCAGAGCCTGCTTTTCTGTCCTGCCACCCAACACTAGAGATTGTGCATGCATCCACCTCCAAACTCGAACTTTCCCAACCGCTTCACTGGATCAGTATATAAAGAGACTAGATGTCTCAGGCAGTTAGGCCCTTGATACTTGTAACTGATCTTGCTTAGTGGAATGGTATTCAGATGCTATGTGAGAAATGGCAAAAAATAGCCACCCCATCTTTACTGCAACATCTTTGGGGACCATTTTCTCAAATCCTTAGTGATGGAGAAGACTTTTCTATTCAATCCGTGGCTCTCTCCTTTTGACAGAAGGCAGAGCAGCAACATTTGTGCAGTGTTGCTTTGCGTCAAAGAAGAGTAAATCTGAGCCTCAATCTCACACAGTCTCCCTCATTACCTGTCACTGACTCTCACTCCTTTTCACTCACACACATGCTTAAACATGCACATGCTCTCCCACATAAACACAGTCTCACCCACAAACACACACTCAACATACATTTAAAATAATTTTTACTTACCCACAGCTGCTACCGAAGATCCTGTTCCAGCTAAGTGTGCTCTATTTTTTATTACACTAATAGTGAATAATAGAGTTTTATTTACTGTTAGTATATTGAAAAACAGGCAGAAAATAAGGAATGCGGTGTTGCCCCTATATTTTTGGCAATGATTTTGCCACCTCGGAGTCCAGGGGTCACAAAGGCAGTGCCAGGGATCACAAGCAGCAAGTCATGGGTCGCAGGTGCGACCCCTAAGTGATAAATAAATCTCTTATTGTTTAAATCATAGGTATAACAAGCCACTTTAAATGATCCAATAACCCCTTCAGTGACCAATAGAAAGTTCTCAAAATTATTTATCTTTTTATCCAAAGTAAAGTCGCTTGAGGCTTTTTTCTAGGTAGCTCCCTTAACTACCAATGGCATGCCATTTACGACTCTGAGGTTCTCCATTTCCTCCAATTTGGGCATAAGAATTTCAGCACGTGTAGTCTGTAATTTTGCTTCATTATTCTTAATAGATTTCTGAATACGTAAATTAGCATCTCTTGCTGCAGTGTTGACCATCTGAGTCAGGCGTTGAGCAGAGAGTCATTATATTCGACTCAACAACATTAATACAGCATCCATTGTTTACTGTCTTGTCGTTTAAAACACTCACCATCTTCTCCAAGGCGCAATTGAAGGACCGGGTAGGTTAATTGTTCTTACTCGTTTGGTCTTCTTTCATAGTGCCTGCTGCTTTCCATTTGTCAACGTTATTTTTAGGTTCATTCTAACTGATCTAGGGATTGGTGTAGAAAAAGGTAAATCAAGGAGATTCGTTCAGCTCAGCCTCTGACATGCTGGAGTCAGCAGCTACTTTTCCAGTGGTCGTGAGGAATGAGCATGGCTATTAGCAACATGGAATCTGGGAGACGGAGTCTCAGCCTGTCCCGGTCGATTCACTGGCTTCCCTGCTTCCACAGATTCACATGCTAAGAAGGTTGAAAATGGGCTTGAGATAGCCCCAGTACCCCCACTACCTTTTATAACTGTTCACTGAGTATTGAGTGGTCGAGGTATGAAGGAATGAGGCGGAACTGTTGTGCCTTTTCTTCTGCCTAGTGCGATATCTGGAGATTATATCTTGGTTTCGGTAGGGATTTCCTGTGTTTTCTCAAATTCCAGAATTGTTGCATGCCATTAACAAGTCCACTGGGAATAATAATATTCTGCTGAAGTTGAGGCAGTCTACAACTAGAGGCCTGAGATAAGAATGTCACTTACAACTTAGGTTGATCTTCACAAACCTTGTTTGGTTTCATTTTGCATCATGGCAGAGAACAGTGTTCTGTGTTCCCATTTATCGAGCTATGGAGTACAGTGAGTACAGTAAGCCAAACCATAACCTAGGATCAGTATTGCGGCCCATGAAAACTGGACAATCTTAAGCAAACACAACAAACTTTCCTTTGTTTATCATCAATAAATTGCAAGTGACTGAAGTAGAGATAATTTACTTTTATTAAAGTTACACCTGCAGGAGTTGATACCGTCGTAAATTTAACATTTCATTATTTTAATTCCAGAGCAACTCAAATTGACTTTGTAATGTGTAATCATTGTTCTGGTAAATGAGTATATGCTGATTGATGTTATTTTTGCTCCCCAGGAACACCAAGACAATGTGCTCGGTAATGCCATGCAAAGTGTCATAGCACTGGTGAATAATCTGATCAACCAGAAGGATGCAAATATGAAACTTCTTTACCGACATGGTAAGTTTGTCTTTCGTCAAGTATATTTCTCCAGCCTATACAATCTACCTATGCAATGTGAACGTTTAAGAATAGGAAGTGTATTTATTTATCACCTTAAACCTTCTGTCTGTTGTACATATCAGTATTTCAAAGTCCTTGAAAATCTACTACCCAACATAATAACTTATGTTATAGAGCTTCCTTCTGTGCTATTCCTTGATCTGATAGAGACTTCTAGCAGCATATTCCTTACGTTGGAATATTCCCTAGGCGTCAAACTGAATCCTAAAAATCTTGAGCAGTACCTCTAAGCGCCGGTAGGTGGCGTCGATCTACTCTATGTTGCTATCATTCACGCCGAAAGTGACGTGCACGGTGCCTATATATAGGCTCCACCCCAGCTCGCTGACATCAGTTCTTTTCTTCCCGCGACATCAGTGCAAATCCGGAAGAGCTACTTAGGTCCTTTTTTGGACTGCTTTTTTGACCTTTTGTTGAAAATCTTTTTGTGCTACACTCCCAGTGTATCAGCGATGTCCCCTAAAAAAACTTGTGGGACTCAAACCTTGTGGCTCCTGTCACAGGCAGATGTCTGACAGACTCCCACTTGGTTTGCTTTTGGTGCCTGGAGCGAGGCCACAACTCCAAGGCTGTCTGGCGATGAACCCCAAGGCGGTCCAGGAGCGAGCCCTGAAGCTCCGGGTCCCCTGATACCAGACGTTCTGCACCACTCAAGGTCCCGGTCGAGAGGAAGGTTCCTGGGCCTGCTCTTGGAGTCCCTCTGGTCGGCCATTGTCGTGCTCAAAATCTTCATCTGGTAAGTCTCACAAGAAACTGAAAATCTAAGAAGCTGAAGTTCTCTTCGACTTCACCGCGCCAGTCCACGTCATCAGAGAAGAAATGGGAAAGACGCCACAAATCTATGCCCCACTCCCACTTTTCAGCTGCAGAGCCTGAGACTGCATCCACTCCGCACCTCCCAGAATTTCCCTGAGCCAGAGCGATTTCTACCCATCTAAAATAATTTTATGAAGCCATGCTCTTCATATTTGGGCAAGCCAACCCCTCTGGAGCCCCTTTAGGCCCTATGGGTTCAGCAGGTGCTCCAGCTGCATTCCCACTAGTGTGATTGCTCTCTGCGCCAATTGGGCCCTATTGAATCCATTCCTGGATGCAGATCGGCTCCGATCACGATTCTTTGACCTTACCCAGAGTTTGTTCCAGTGGTGCCGACCCCATCATTATACCCAACTCCAATGCAGAGCTGGACCAGCGTCATCTGATGTCGCCTCCAACCAGACCAAGACCCTGCGGGTTGGAGATAGTGCCTCACTTTATTGACAGTCCCTGTGGGGAATACGGTTGGGCAGATCTGAAGATCCTTTTAGTTATCCCAACCCCCTAGAAGAGCCCTTGTCTGAGGATAACTGGTATGAGGTACTGGAGGATGCCAATGGTTTGGACAACTCTCCAGACACTTGCTTAGTCTCTACTCCTAGTGTGGCTACAGAGGACGTGGCTTTGTTTATCATGGTGATGAGGAGGGTGACTTAGGTCCTGGACCTTCCATTGCCCTTGGTTCAGTCAAGACAATCATCTTGACAGAGGTGCTTCAACCAGTGGTGGCCGCCACAAACAAAAGGTGGTAGGGCGGGTGGAGGTAACGCAGGAGGGTGAGCATGAGTGGGGGAGTGCCTGGGGGTGCCAGGGGGATATTAGTAATAATATTTAAAAAAACTTACCTGAAGCTGCCGGCTGCCTTCCAATTCACGCCTCCTGCACTCTTCCTCGTCCCAGCAGCCTCTGGGACAGACTCCCATCCAATCCCTGTGCTGCAGAGCAGCACGAGGATTGGCCATAGCGGGCTGGAAAGACACTCCGCTCAGACCAGGGAGTCTGTGGGGTTTCTCCAGCCCGCTGTTCAATGCAACCGGGCTGGAGAAACCTAAGTGCGCATGTATGGTTGGCCGGCCTGAGACGGCCGTCCAAACACATATGCGCACTTAAGGAGTGCACATAGCAGTCCTCCTCCCTGCCATGCCTCCACCCCGCCCCTCCCTACAGCGCTGGCTCAGAGCCGGCAAATGAAAAATAAAACAATGCTAGAACATAGTTGTGGCACTTGAAGGAAGACAAGGAGAGTTATAGGGGCCAAATTCAAATCTTTATTGTTCCACAACTTATAACGTGCAGTCTCTTTCGCCTGATGTTCTGTCCTTTGGTGTGGGGAGCCTTGGTCCTTCCTGTCGAACTCAAGGAGGGGGGCGGTCCCTCGGAAAAAAATAAACAGAGATAGACTCTTTAGGACAACCTGTCCATGAGTGTGGGCATTTTGAGGGATTAAGGAATGGGGGTTGAAAGAAAACACCCTGTTTCACCGTCACCAGTGTCGCTCTTTACTTAAAGGTACCACGCTGACCTATTTTCTGTTAAAGCCATGCACGCTGCTAGTGTTCCACAAAGCACCTTCAACCCCCTCCCTTCTCCACCTCAGACTCCCTAGCGTCTGACAAGCCCTTGTGAAACAATCCCCTGAGGCGGCCACGTACCTCAGTGAACCACGCTCCTCCAGGAACGCGGCTGGAACACTTGTGTTGCCAGGTTGGGTCCGGCTCCCTTCTTGGCTCTTCGGGATGAATCCTCGGTCTGACGTCCCACGCTGGAGTCTTCCCTGCTTGGTACGTGATGTTTACCTCCGTCCTACTACCGATCTCGGGGTTGATCGCATTGTGGATGCTCGAGCTCCTCCGGTCGTCCGTGCTGGAGTACTCCTCTGTACTCGGAATGACGTATTCCTGATGAGGGAAGCCGGATATGAAGTCCCTCGCGGGGTCTTCGGGGCTACCGATTGGTCTATGTGACCCTGTCATGTGGGATGGCTTGGATTCCAGGAAGTTGAGCCGCATAAAGGCGTCGTCCACCTCGCCCACAGCCACATCTAAGGGAGACTGGAAATAGAGGAGAGGAGAGACGTAACCGGGGAATGCATCGTCACTCTCCTCCTCACCCTCGACCCAACCAGGCAAGTCGTGACAATAGTTTTCTTTTTCATTTGCTTGCTCTGAGCTAGGCAGTGGGGCGGCGCTCCTCCGGCATTGTGGGGGATCCGCCACTGGCTTCAACCCAGGGTAGCCCCCATGGAACCTCTACTCCTCCTTAATGAAGCCCTCACTGATATCCTACTCGAGGCCTTGGCCATGCCTTGTACAGCCGCTCCTGTGCACAGGAAACCTGCCCACAGCCCCACTCCTGGGGATCCGTCTTTCTTCACCCAGCACCCCACCCCAGAGAGCCTGGTAGTCCAGGCATCCGTGTCCAAGCTCAACTCTGGTGTGTTCCATACCACACCACCAAATAGGGCATCCAAGAGGCTGAACACGTTTGGGAAGAGGATTTTCTCTTTCACCCGCCTCTCTCTGCAGCCAGTGAACACCGCAACCCTTTTGGGCCGATGTTTCCTCACAGTTTGGGACTCTGTTGCTCAAGTGCTGCCTATGATCTCTGAGGAGGCCCAAGCCATCCTTTCCCAGGCTTTTGCAATTAGCAGGGGTGCAGCAAAGTTTACATTACGCTGCAAAGTGAACACGACTGACTCGCTAGGTAGAGCGATTTCTTTATCAGTGGCACTTTGTCAACACAACTGGATTTTTGGAGAATGTCCAGGCATCCTTATGGACATCCCCCTTCGAGGACACTCACCTGTTTGGTGGCATGGCAGATTCAGCGCTCAAGCAGTTAAAGGACAGCAGGGCCACCAGCCGGTTCGTGGGACTCACCACGGCCCCACGCCAGCCCCATTCTGTCTTCAACCCATCTGGGGCAATGGTAAGGGCTACCAGCCACGTCCATTTCTTCCCAGTCACCACGGCCAGGAGGCTCGCCAGTCCTTATGGATGCAGCGCCCACAAGTCACATGGGACCCAAGGCCAGAGATCTGCCTGAGCCGCCACTCCCCAGTGAGCCGCAGCCTCCAAACCCCTTTAATATGCCTTCTTACCCTCACGGGCAAATGGTCAGCGGCAGGATCAGGCACCCCCTGCCCAGATGGCAGTCCATAACCTCAGACAAATGGGTGCTCCAGATTGTTCAGTGGGGTTATACCCTTCCATTCACGGAAATCACGCAACCCATGCCACCATACTCGGATCGACTGGCACAGAACCACCTCTTCCTTCTGTGTCTGGAAGTGCAGGCTCTTCTGGCAAAAGGAGCAATCGAGAGGGTGCCGACATCAGAAGTAGTCTGTACTTGCTACTCCCACTACTTTCTGGTGCCGAAGGACAGAAGCTCTATCCCTTTCTTGAACTGCACCCTGTAATCTACTTTTCCTGAAAGAGGAGAAATTCAGATGTTCATGTTGACTCAGGTCCTGTCTGTTCTGGACCCTGGAGGCTGGATGGTAGCACTGGAATTGTAGGCTGCATATTTATATATTCATGTTCTTCCGGCCCACAAGCGTTACCTGCAGTTCTCTGTAGGCCACAAGCACTTTCAGTTCTCTGTGCTCCCCTTTGGCCTTACCAGCGAACCTCAGGTGTTCACGAAGGTGATGGTGGTGTTTGCAGCCCACCTGCACAGGTCAGGGATCCCAGTATTCCCCTACCTCGACAACTGGCTGTTGAGGACTGACTCACCCTAAGCAGTCGTTGCCTACCTTCAGACTACGGCGAGCCTCATGCATTGGCTGGGGTTTACTATATACAGGTTGAAGTCATTCCAGAATCCCTCTCTGGCGCTCCATTTCACCAGGGCCATACTGGACACAGTGCAGTTCCGAACCTATCCTCCAGAGTGGCGAGTCCAGGATATTCAGGCTGTGATTCAGATATTTCAGTCTCTATTCTGGATTTCGGGGAGCCTGACACAGACTGCTGAGCATCATGGCCTGTTGCAGCCTGCTGGTAGAGCATGCCCGCCTCATACGCGGGTTGTGCTGTAGGACCTAAAGTCCCAGTGCACGCAGCATCAGAAAAATCTTTACAACCTGGTCCAAATTTTGGAGGGAACTGCAAAAAACCTGTAGTGGTGACTGATGAACCATGATTCGGCCAACGACAGACACCTCTCCCTTCCAGATCTCATAGAGGTGAAAGATGTGAACCTTCTGGGCTGGAGCGGCCATCTGAGAGAGGTGGAGATCAGAGGACTCTGGTCTCCTGTGGAGTCTCAGATTCACATATACCTGTTGGAGTTGAAAGTGATTCTCTTGGCATGGAAAGCTTCCTTTCTTCCATCAAGGGATGCTGGTTCAGGTGCTCACGGACAACGCCACAGCCATGTGAAACTGCAACAAACAGGGCGAGGCTTGGCAGGGTGTTAAGAGGTCCTGCATCTCTGGACATGGCTTGAACATCAGGACATTTTCCTGGTCGTGTAACACCTGGTGGGTTCTCTGAATGCCAGAGTGGACAAACTCAACCGTCGATGCCTTGCGGATCATGAATGGCGTCTCCATCTGGAGGTGGTGCAAGGTCTCTTACGAGAATGAGGTGAACTTTGGTTAGATCTATTAGCCACCGCCAAGAATATGCAATGTCAGCCCTTCTGCGCATTGATGTTTCCAAGGCGCCTCTCACTCGGAGATGCATTTCATCTTGAGTGGAGCGCTGGACTCCTGTATATCTTTACGTTGATAATGTTCCTGCCCAGAGTTCTCAAGAAGATCAGGAACAACCGGGCCCAAGTCATCCTTGTGGCACCGTAGTAGGCACAGAGAGTATGGTATCCTGAACTCCGGAGCATGAGCATCGGTCCTCCGATCAGGCTGCCCCTTCAGGAGGATCTCCTGTCGCAACCACAGGGCAGGGCGCTACAGCCGAACCTGCACACGCTCCACCTTCATATGTAGAGATTAAGCGGCTGCACTTGACAGTTTTTGATCTCTCTTCAGAAGTTTATGAAATAATACTGGCAGCCAGGCATCCATCAACAAAGACTGGATACTACTGCCGTTGGGACAAGTTTATGGATATGATGCACTGACAAGCATGTTGATCTTCTCTCTGTACCTTTGTCCAAGGTATTTTATGTTTAGTTAGCCCGTCAAGACTTTTTTTGGACACAATTCTAGGATATCTTTCGGCTTTGTTACTGTTGCCCGATCAGCCCTCCCTGTTCAAGTCACCTTTTGTGACTCCGTTTATGAAAGGACTTCAACATGTTTCCCCCTATTCGCTTCTTTATGCCCCAATGAAATCTTAATTTGGACTTAACCTTTTTGATGCTCTCTACATCTCTTCATGATCAAAAGTCTTCTTGGTGGCCATTACATTGGCCAGGAGGGTTAGCATGCTACAGGCACTTTCTGTACACCCTCTTTACTCCAATTCCTTACCAGACAAACTGGTTCTCCGCACTGTGAGAAGTTGGCCTGGCATATGCTGTCCACTAATTATAGTGGGCACCTTGCACCAGTCCAAATCGACTCTTATGGTAGATAGGTTAAAGACAACCTTATTGAAAGCTATCCTAGTGGTAGCTATGGAGAGCAGCCTTCAGGCTAAGTCTTGAAGGAATGTAAAGCAGCTTGTTTTACCAGTCTATAATCTCTTGAGTGACCAAATGAAAGAGCACCACACCAGGTATATATTCAAAATATATGTATTTATTGCTAAACACACCCCTCTAGTCTCTTTATGAGGCTGGAGTTCGAAGTACATAGGTTATAAGATCTTAAATCACAGTAATAGCACAAATACACGTTTGGGCCCTAGGGGCGTACCAAACCATATACCAATAAAGTGGTATGCGAACCACGACTGAACTAGACACTAGGCCTAGAGCCTCTAGAAGTGCTTGGACCACAAGGAACCACCCAAGGTAGTGACACAGGGGACCCACGGGAGACGCGTGCAGTGTAAATACACAACCGCGATACGCCGTTAACTTCTATGGAGAAAGTCGGGATCGGAAAAATAGAGGAAAGGGACACTTTAAAGAGGACTAGGACAAAACCCTTTGAGATCTAGGACTTTGAAGAGTCTCTACCCACGGGAGCACCGGAGTACTCGTGTTACCTCACCCAGGGAAGCCGGGTGCATAGGTGCCTTTCGGGGTCGGGTTTCGTCGTCGATTCGAATGGCGATCTGCTGCAAAGTGCTGCTGGCGGCCAAGAGAAAAGTGTCCGGGTGGATCCAAGAGTGGATCGGAGTTCTGAGTGAACCTGAAAGCAGAGGGGACAGAGTCTGGGTCACTAGCCAGTGACCAGGAAGGCGATGGACAGATGCCCACCGATGTCGAGTGCTTCAGGTGCGTTGACGGTCGTCTTGACTCTTCAGCCACGAGGTCCGGGAGGCGTTGTCGGCGACCAGGAGCAGGATTCGGGCTGGTGCTCGATGTCTGTCGAGTGCTGAGGTGTCGGCGACCGGATTGGACCCAACAAGCCTTGGCAACGGCAAGTCTCGAGTAAGATGTAGATCGTCGATGGTGCAGACCAGCAAGGTCTGTGGAACTCACCCAGCGAGGGTAAGTGAGGGCAGGCCTGGAGCAACCAGGATGCCAAGTAAAGAAAAGATTGGCCTTCGTTAAGGGCTACTAGCCAACGGGCTAGCGACCGCGAAGGAGCCTCGTGACGCCGCACGTGGAGCTGGCTTACAGGACACTCGTGGAGTGGGGGCCAGTGATCTTCGGTGCAGGTGGTGCTGGAGACTAGGGCTACTCGGAGCACAAAGCACGACTTCTTGGGAGACCCAGAAGATGGTGCACTTGCAAGTGTGCTCGGTGTCCAGGGGTCACGGTCTCAAGTCACCCACGATAGCCACGGGCCTCAGCTTTGCTGGGGACTCAGGGTAGCCTCGGGGAAGTCTGAGAATCCACCTCTGGTGATGAGATGACTTCGGCGTCCGACGGGAGCTTCAGAAATGCGAACCGGACAGATGCTTCTTTGGTGCCTGCCAAGCAGGGGAGTCACTCCTTGACCCCAAGGGAGATTCTTCAGTCCTCTAATCGTGAGTAGAGCGTCGAAGGTCCAGGATTCAGTTTCAGAGTTTCGTCCAGGTATAATCTAAAGTCCTAAGGACTGGGTTCCTACCTTTATTCTAAAAATAGGGGTTGGACTACTCTGTGGCCCCACCTATGGGTGGGTCAGGGCAGAGGGTGGCTACACCCCTTTCCTTTGTCCAGTTCGCGCCAAAGCAGGGGCTGCAAGCCCCTGATCCGGTTTGAACTGGGGTATGCACAGGGACACCAAATGTGCCCCCAGTGCAGGACTTCAAAGCACCCGAAAGTGCTCCCGCCCAGCCCCAATACACATTATCCTGTCTGGGGAGGTGGTCACACCTCCCTGGGACAGGAAACCTATTGTCCAGGCCTCCCCTGCCGGAGTTTCGTCCAGCAGCAGGAGGCCAGACTCGTGTCTGTGGCAGCAGCATCCATTTTGTGATGCCAGGGCTCTGAAAAGAAGTTACCGGACTCGTCAGAGTTAACATGTCTTTCCCTCTAGAAGGGTGGAATGCTACCCCCGCCACCAGGATTGGCGGGGGGTAGTATTCCAAGATGTTTGACACCAAACACGACATGTTTAGGTGCAGCCATTCCAAAGTTAGCATTTTACCGCGAGGATATAATGCGCTTAAGAGTATATGGTCAGGCTGCACTACAAACAGCATCAGAGATGGTCTCCGAACGCTGCAGAGGGGCCCTGCTCATGCAGGGGCACCCTCTCACATAGGAACCATGCACTCTGCCTTTAGGATTGATAAGGCCTGCCTTAGGAGTGACTTATAGGTTTCTAGGTGTGTATGTATTTCGTGATATAGGTAACCTATATCACAGTAAGGGGTGCATGCACCACCTTACCCAGGCTGCAGTAGCAGACCTGTGGTGTCAGTTTGGATGGCCTTCCAGGGGTGGCATAATACATGCTGCAGCCCCTGGCAGGCCTCTGAGGTACCTATGCCCTTGGTACATAGTATACCATATACTAGGGACTTATAAGGGCACTCCAGATCCCAATCAGAGATGTGCCTAAGGCACATGGAAACCATTTTAGAGAGGAAGCAGCTAGGCTGGGGTTCTGATTAGCAGGGCCCCAGCCAGACTAATGTCGAAAAACAGTGAAGCATCAGCAAAAAGTGGGGGTACCCATGTGAAGCAGATCCTACTCTCCTACACGCACTTGTGCCTCTTTTCTACCAAAAGTGGTGACACCCTTCCACGTCTGTAAAAGCATCACGCTGTTGACCTTCTTCGCTCCGCCACACCTTTCTAAGGAGGAGGAGAGACTCCATCGCCTGAACCCAAAAAGAGCATTGTCGTTCTACTTCAACCATACCAGAGAACACCGGGTGGATGATCAACTCTTTGTTGATCCGCACTGGCCAAGAAGCAACCCCCTGAATGCTTGCAGGCTCACTCCACCAGAGCTAAGGCTGCGATCACTGCGTTAGCTTGCGGAGTTCCTGTCCTTGGCATCTGTCATGCTGCTACGTGGGCATCTCTGCACACGTTTACCAAACACTACTGCTTTAACAGTCAGGTCCGTCATGACAGGAACTTTGTCCATTCGGTCCTCTTGAACCTTTTGATTTAAGCCTGTTTGCAGACCCACCTCTGGAGAGTTATTGCTTGGGTATCTATTCAAAGGTAAGGAATCTGTGGCTAGAAATCTCTTATCAGATGAACAAGTTATTTACCTTTGGTGACACCTTATTTGGTAGAGACTCTTTCTAGCCACAGATTTCTTACCTACCGTCCCTGATCTGTGAACTGAACTTCTCCGCCTACAGAAGTCCTGTCTGCCTTTAATTTTGGCACACTAGACAAAACACCTTGGCATGGCTCCATGTTTCTGGTGCTAAAATGTCACGAAAAGAAACTGAGGTCAGCACGGGGGGGTTGCCTGTATAAGCAAACCACACGTCATATCGGGCGCCGACGCACAGCAGATCAACGCCACCTACCAGCACGCAGAGGTACTACTCAAGGTTTCCAGATCCAGTCTTGCACCATGGGGAAATTCTCAGGTAAGAAATCTGCAGCTAATTAGAGTCTCTATCAGATAAGGCGTTGCTAAAGGTTAGTAACTTGTTATTTTGAGCTTCACTAGCCATCCTTGTAATTGTCATTCAGGCATGCACTCTTCTCCAATGCATTATGATTCTAGTCAAACATCAAAATAATTGCAAAGGGACTTACTTTTACCTTTGAGTGCTTTAACAGCATTCTTGGAATGTCCTGTAATTTTAATGATGGAAGTGTAGGACCCCCTAGGGCCGATACCCCACTAAATTGGCAGTTATGCTAAAAAGACTAGTTGGTGTATGTGTGTAATCATAGCTCCATCATAATTCCATGGTTTCGGTCCATTTCCCTACATCATAGTAATAATAACCACAGACAATTGCAATGCACCACATAAATATCAAAACAAAGAACAACTGTCTAGAAAACGGTTATGAGTTAATATATAAAACATGATTCCTTAGTTCGTTAGGGCTGTATCTAATGCACAAGAAACACGGTTTTCTTTTTCAGCCCCCTATTAACAAACGACAGACATCACAGGATGCTGCACAGTTCAACAGTCAACACGTGTTTTGCTGCTCGTTAGCGGACAGGCCTTGGGCTGTTTTGAGGATGGGGGACTAGATAATCTCTTATTTATCCTGTGCTAGTCCAAAAACATCACTTGGGTGCAGTCACGATCTACATATGGGTTCGAGTTGTAGGATAAAGAATGTCAACTGCAGAAAATCTTGGCTTACTTTCAGTGGCTGTCCTGCACCGGATGTGGTAGCAGATGTCTTTAAAGCAAGAGAAAGGTCTACCTAGATTAGTGGACGGTCATGTTAACACTGACCAGGACAATGCTTGAAATGAAGATGGTGGTTCAATCAAGGTACATAAATAACTGTATTACAGCATATTAGATGCAATCTGTCCTTCCCTAACCCTTCATACGTAGATTGGAAAGTGTTTCTTTTCTTTAGTACCATAGAAAAGAGCCAGGAACTCTCCCACTGCATAATGCACTTCTTAAGGTGCTCACCAGGGAATTGAAAGAGATTGAACAATCAAATTTTCCCAGGTTTCTTGCAAAGCGGTATTCTTTAGAGGGTTTGAGTGAAGAGTTTTTCTATGCAGTCAAAGTGGATTCATTGATAGCTGGTCTGGTTCCCCAATGATCCATCCTTCCTGTAGTTGCCCCTTTTTCAGATGTGATTGACAAGAAAGTGAAATTAGCTGTAAAAATATCATTTTCGTCTTCCAATTTTGTTTTTATGGCCAATACTTATTCAATGTATGTGGCCCAGTCTCTTCTCGTGGACTTTCAACAGAAATAACTGCACAAATGTTCTGCTATGATACGACTCTAGATTCTTGTCTGATATATATTTTAATTCTTTATGTGCATCAGCATCTGGAGCATGAGTGGCCACTCAGCATCACATGTGGAGACAGCCTTGGAAAAATACAGTTCTCATAAATACATAGTACGGCATTTACCTTATAATGGATCTAGCTCATTTGACTCGCAACTAGAGGAGTTGGTTAAAAGCTCAGAAAGACAAGAGGTTAATGGATCAATTAAGACCAGTTGGCAGAGGCTGGAGTAGATTTAAAAGGCCCTCCAGTGTTCTAATGCAGCACTTTCAATGAAGGATTTAAGATCAGGAGAGGCCCTCTCTCCAAAAAGTCATGGTCTGAAGCCTTCTCCAATCTGCCACCTCCCTCTCCATCAAAAGCATGGATATCATTTCAACAAGCAGTAGAAACTTGGGCTAGTGGAAGTACAAATTCAAAATTTCATTTGGCGTTCCTCAATAACAGACAGTAGGGTGCTTCAGACACATTCAGTAGGGTTACAGGATTCAGTTCAAAGGACCCCTTGATATTTTTTTCTGCCTTAATCCAACACACTGATGTCTTTTCATGGGGTTTCTGGATCTTTTGTTAAAGACCTGTATAGATTCATTGTCTTTTCAGGAGGAAGGCGAAGGATGTTCTTTTCTCTTCTGCGGCAGATATAGATGGGGAAATTCTGACTTGTCTTGGACTTGAAGACAGTCAATCTCTTCGTTCCTCACACATCTTTCAAGATGATAACACTCCAGTAAATGTTGCCTCAGATTTCATGAAAAGTCTTTCTGGCTTCTTTAGATTTCAGAGATTCTTAATTTCATATTCTAATTCATCCACATTCTGGGAAGTACCATTGCTTTTTTTTCTGAGCACTCATTTTTAGTTTCAGGTTTGCCTTTTCACCCAGAGTCTTGAGGAAAACACTTGCTCTTTTGGTGGGTATCCTCCTTTAGGTATTCGTTTTTTTAGTTATCTTGATTACTGGCTAATTTGTGCCTCCAATTTTTGAGAGGTATGAGAAGATATCCAGCAGATGTGTTGTGTGTTTTAATTGTACAAATTCCTTATCCACTGGGAAAAGACACATCTCTTCACTCTCAACAACTCCATTTCAAAGGTACTCAGACGGACATAGAAAGAGCTTTCTTCCTTGGGAGAGAGAGATTGATGCCTCACCTCTTGAATCTGCTACAAAAATCAGAGGCAACTATACATCCTGCAAAACACACACTATAATATTCCAGAAAAGATCTTTAGAACAATAGACATTGAGGTGCGTACACTGCTGTGGGACGGAGGCCAACTGAGGATAGCGCTTCAGACGCTCCAACGCAACCAATATAATGGGGGGATCGCACTCCCAGATATTAGATCATACTACCACGCAGTACACCTGATAGTGATCAACGAGTGGGGATATCTGCCTGGTGACCACCCAGCGTATGCACTGGAATGGTGCCAATTTGAGTCACACACTTACTTGCACTATCTATATGGGGGTAAGGGTACCAGACACTTACTGCCGGCAACCCAGAGGACAGTAGAGGCATGGAAGGGAGCAGATAAACAAATGGGATGGGGTAAGAAAATCATGAGGGAAACCCCGATATGGGAAGGCGCGCGCCTGCCCGAGCTGGGGAAATTGAGGGGATTTGGATCATGGGACATGATTGGGATATCCAAATTAGGAGATCTATTAGAGGGGGGTGCCCTGATTGCATTCAGCACTCTGCAACGAGAGTTCCAACTGAGCAGCAGCCAAAGATATAAATATTTGCAATTGCAATATGCAAGGAAGGCAGAGAGAGTAGACATAACGAACATATCTGAAAGAGACACGTTAGTGATAGATTCCTTACCTTAGAATATCCCCAGGCGTCAGGCTGGATCCGGAAAGTTTTGCGTAGCAGTACCCTTGCGCGTCGGTAGGCGGCGTCGTGCGGCTCCGCGTCCGTCGTCGGCGTCGTGATCGCCGGGATGACGTCGCGGGCAGTACTTAGGCGCCGCCCCTGCGCGCTGGCGTCAGTTCTTCTTTTTCCGCGCCAGCAAGCGCAGATCCGGGAAGAGCAGTGCCCTGGTCAATTTTTGACCATACTTTTTGGTGATTTTTTCACTGGTTTTTTCCAACTTTAAGGTGTCGTAGGGATGCCCGGCTTCAAGCGATGCGGCGCCTGTGCGCGGATGATGTCCGTCACCGACCCGCATTGGGAGTGTCTCTTCTGCCTCGGCCGAGGCCACGACACCGAGTCTTGTCCCGAATGCCAGGCCCTCAACCCGAAAGCTTTGCGAGAGCGGTCTCGAAAGCTCCTCGAGGCCCGGCATTCGGCTCCGCGGAAGCCCCGGTCGCGTGAGAGGTCCAGGGGTCGCTCGCGGAGTGCACACCGGTCGTCGACTTCTTCGTCCGGTAAGTCTAAGCACAAGAAGTCCAAGAAGCATCGTCGCTCTCGGACTTCGCCTCGCCGGTCTCGCGACTCGGCTGAGGCCCCTCCCGGCACCGTCCCCGCCCCCGCGGCCCCGGACTTGCCTGTGGAGTCGCCCCCGTCATACCCGCCCTTCCCGGGTTCGGGGCGGATCCGGCCAAGGTACAGGAGTTCCTGTCGGCCATGGCCCGCCTCTTCGGGCCTTCAGGCCCCTCCGGTGCGCCTTCGGGCCCCGCGGGCCCTGATGGGGTTGCTCCGGCGTCGCCGGCGGCTCCGGCCCCGGCGTCGCCCGAGCCTCCAGCCTCGATCCCGGCTCCGGCTTCGGCCCCGGCCTCGATCCCGGCTCCACAACCCCCATCGACGCCGGTCGACCTCACGACACCTCCGCCGGCGCCGATGTCTCCGGTGCCGTTCTCGACGCCGCCCTGGGCTCCGGGCGGCGTCGTCCCCAGTTCCTTCCGGCTCCGGACATGGACCCGGAGCGACGTCGCTCGACGCCGGCTCCGGCGCCGATGGGACCTTGGGTCCCAAATGTCCCTCCTCCTCCTTATTTTGAACCAGAGGAGGACCAGGAGGACTGGGAGGGGTCTGATGACCCTCTGACACGCAACTGTCAGTATGATGAGGACTGGACAGAGAGTCTAGGGAGGCCAGTGGTCTGGATACTTCTCCTGACACTGGCATGCTGTCTCCTCCCGTGGCTACGGAGGAGGGGGCCAATTTCGGTACGGTGTTGCGTAGGGCTGCTGGGGCCTTACGTCTCCAGCTCCCTACTTTGACGGTCAAGACTAACATCTTGACAGAGGTGCTTCAGCCGGCAGCCTCCTCTGCGGAGACTGTGCTGCCGTTTAACGACGCCCTCACTGACGTTCTTTTGGGCGCCTGGTCCAAGCCCAACACAGGGGCTCCTGTGGATCGGAACGTGTCACGACGCCATCGCCCCGCTCCGGGCGACCCCTGTTTCTTTCTGTCCACCCCACTCCTGAGAGCTTGGTTGTCCAAGCCTCCGCTTCCCAAACCGCCTTCCCTACCGCTCCTCCGGATAGGGAATCCAAACGCCTGGATCAGTTTGGGAAGAAAGGTTTTCTTCCTCCAGTGCTGGCTTGCGGTCCGTTAACACCGCTTGTCTTTTGGGCCGATATACCCACTCCCTGTGGGATTCGGTGGCGGATGTTTTGCCCCAGTGCCCTGAGGAGGTCCAGGCACTGCTTTCCCGCGCCATTGCGGAAGGAAGGGATGCGGCCAAATACACTATCCGTTGTGGCCTTGACACCGCCGACTCGCTGGGCAGGTCGATTGCAACGACGGTGGCGCTCCGGCGCCACGCCTGGCTGAGAACCACTGGTTTTTCAGGGGATGTCCAGAATACTCTCATGGACATGCCCTTTGATGGAGTCGGTCTTTTTGGGTCCAAAGCAGACCATGCGCTGGAGCGCTTTAAGGACTCACGGGCTACTGCAAAGTCCCTGGGCCTTTCTGCTACACGCCTCCGCTGCCTTCTGCTTTTCGCCCCTATCGTGGCCACGGTAGGGGCGCCCCTTCACGTCAGCAGCCCAGCCACCGGCCCGCGCAGCAGGCGTCTTCGCGTGGCCGAGGACGTGGATTCCGCCGTGGCGGATCGGGCAACCAGCGTGCGGGTCAGGCCACCACCTCCAACCCGTCCGCGGCCTCCAAGCCCTCCTAGTCCCTCCTTTCAGGTGCACGGCACGCCAGTAGGGGGCAGGGTCCGCCATCACCTTCCCCACTGGCGCACCATCACCTCGGACAGGTGGGTCTTGGACATTGTCCGAAGGGGCTACTCCCTCCCCTTCGAGACCACCCCCCAGCCATGCCACCTCAATTCCACCGCATGTCAGGGGATCACTTGGTGCTTCTACGGAAGGAAGTCACGGCCCTCTTGACCAAGAGGGCCATCGAGCATGTTCCGACCCCAGAAGTAGGGCGTGGTTGCTACTCCCACTACTTTCTGGTGCCCAAAAAGGACAAGGAGGACATGCGTCCTATCTTGGACCTCCGGAACGTCAATCGCTTCCTCCGGAAGGAGAAGTTCAAGATGCTCACCCTAGCTCAGGTCTTGACTGCCCTCGACCCTGGAGACTGGTTGGTAGCGTTGGACTTGCAGGACGCGTATTTCCACATCCCCGTCCTGCCGGCCCACCGGCGTTACCTTCGGTTCACGGTAGGCCCCGAGCATTTTCAGTTCACCGTGCTCCCCTTTGGCCTTACCAGTGCCCCTCGGGTGTTCACGAAAGTGATGGCGGTGGTCGCAGCTCATCTGCGCCGGGCAGGGGTTTCAGTCTTCCCCTACCTCGACGACTGGCTGCTGAAGGCGGGCTCGTCCCAGGCAGTCGTCTCCCACCTCCAGACTACGGCCGAACTCCTGCACTCGCTGGGGTTCTCCATCAATGTGCCGAAGTCGCATCTAATTCCTTCTCCACAGCTCCTTTTCATCGGAGCAGTTCTGGACACGACGCAGTTTCGGGCCTATCCTCCCGAACGGCGAGTCCGGGATATTCAGGCTATGATTCCGATCTTTCGGCCTTTATCCTGGGTTTCGGTACGGATGACCCTGAGGCTGCTGGGCCTCATGGCCTCCTGCATCCTGCTGGTCAATCATGCCAGATGGCATATGCGGGCTCTGCAGTGGGACCTGAAGTTCCAGTGGGCGCAGCACCAGGGCAACCTGTCCGATCACGTCCAGATCTCGGAGGGGACTGCAAAACAGTTGCAGTGGTGGCTCTCGAACCGGCAATGGGTCATGGGCAGATCCCTCTCCCTTCCCCAGCCAGAGCATACAGTTGTGACGGACGCGTCCCTTCTGGGATGGGGCGGTCACATGGGAGAGGCGGAGATCAGAGGCCTCTGGTCTCCGGCGGAGTCCCGGCTCCATATCAACCTTCTGGAGCTCCGGGCGATCCGGCTTGCACTCAAGGCATTCCTTCCCTCTGTCAAAGGGAAGGTAGTGCAGGTGTTCACAGACAACACCACCGCCATGTGGTACTGCAACAAACAGGGCGGGGTGGGGTCTTGGACCCTTTGTCAGGAGGCTCTGCGCCTCTGGACATGGCTGGAACATCAGGGCATGTTCCTGATGGTTCAACACCTGGCAGGTTCTCTGAACGCCAGGGCGGACGAACTCAGCCGCAGGTGCATAATGGATCACGAATGGCGTCTTCACTCGGAAGTGGCGCAAGGACTCTTTCTACAGTGGGGAGAGCCTTGGTTAGATCTATTCGCCACCGAAGAGAACGCGCAATGTCATCAGTTCTGCGCGTTGGAATTTCCAAGGCGGCACTCGCTCGGCGACGCTTTCGTCGCGAGTGGAGTTGCGGTCTGTTGTACGCCTTTCCGCCTATACCACTTCTACCCAGAGTGTTGAAGAAGATTCGGCACGACCGGGCCCAAGTCATTCTTGTGGCTCCGGACTGGGCTCGAAGAGTTTGGTATCCCGAGCTACTCAATATGAGCATAGATCCCCCGATCAGTCTGCCTCTTCGGGAGGATCTTCTGTCGCAGCAGCAGGGGACGGTCCTCCACCCGAACCTGTCCAGTCTACACCTGCTTGCGTGGAGATTGAGCGGCGGCAGTTGATTCCTTTCGACTTGCCTCCCGAAGTTTGTGATGTGATTCTGGCAGCCAGGCGTCCCTCCACTAAGGTGGTATACGCCTGCAGGTGGAACAAATTTGTGGCATGGTGCACAGCAAAGGCTGTGGATCCCCTTTCTGCCCCTCTTTCTGAGGTCCTTCTGTTCCTTCTCTCTCTGGCCCAACAGGGTTCTGCCCTGGGTACCATCAAGGGTTATCTTTGTGCTATCTCGGCCTTCCTCAGGCTCCTGATCAGCCCTCCCTTTTCAAGTCCCCTGTTGTTAACAGGTTCTTAAAGAGCATTACTCACCTCTTCCCTCCTGTTCCGTTTGTAATGCCTCAGTGGGACTTGAACTTGGTTCTTACCTTTTTAATGTGCGCTCCCTTTGAGCCTCTGCATAACTGTCCTCTTCGTCTTCTGACTCTGAAGACAGCCTTTCTGGTGGCCATCACCTCCGCTCGGCGGGTGAGTGAGCTCCAGGCTCTATCTTGCAAACCTCCCTTTCTGTCTGTTCATCCAGACAAGGTTGTTCTTCGGACGCGTCCGTCCTTCTTGCCAAAGGTGGTTACTGCTTTCCACATTGGGCAGACCATCACTTTGCCCACCTTCTTTCCGCCTCCGCATCCTTCCAGAGAGGAAGAGAGGCTCCACCGTCTGGACCCAAAACGTGCGCTCTCTTTCTATATTGACCGCACAACACACTTCCGGGTGGATGACCAGCTCTTTGTTGGCTACGTGGGTGCCAAAAAGGTCGGGGCGGTGCACAAGAGGACCATCTCCCGCTGGGTTACCTTGTGCATCAAGACCTGCTATTCTTTGGCTAAGAAGGAGCCTCCTGTTGGGCTGCGTGCCCATTCCACCAGGGCAACGGCTGCTACCACGGCCTTGGGCCGCGGTGTTCCGCTGCCGGTTATCTGTCAGGCAGCTACGTGGGCCTCGCTGCACACGTTTACAAAGCATTACTGCCTTGACAGTCAGGTCCGGAGGGACGGCTTCTTTGGCCGTTCTGTCCTCCAGGACTTCCTTGTCTGATCTTTGTTCGCAGACCCACCACCGGGGTTGGTATTGCTGGGGTATCTATTCTAAGGTAAGGAATCTATCACTAACGTGTCTCTTTCAGATGCACAAGTTACTAACTTGTGTAACGATATATCTGTAAGAGACAGTAGTTAGTGATAGATTCCTACCGCCCACCCATCCTCCCGTTCTGCGAACTGATTTCTAGGGTTAAGGACATCCCTTTCAGGGCCCTAGTATTTTTCAGACACCTGTGTCAGCTTCTTGCATGGCTCTGCGTTCCTGGCGCGGAAAGTCGTGTACAGAACTGACGTCAGCGCGCAGGGCGGCGCCTAAGTACTGCCCGCGACGTCATCCCGGCGATCACGACGCCGACGACGGACGCGGAGCCGCACGACGCCGCCTACCGACGCGCAAGGGTACTGCTACGCAAAACTTTCCGGATCCAGCCTGACGCCTGGGGATATTCTAAGGTAAGGAATCTATCACTAACTACTGTCTCTTACAGATATATCGTTACACAAGTTAGTAACTTGTGCATCTGAGTATGCACCACTGGAGGGAAGACTCCTTCAAGGGGAAATAGCAGAGAACTCCATTTCATGGACATATAAGACCCTAATAAACAATGTCCCAGACAATCTAAAAGGCCTGATGACACGCTGGGAAGCTACCCTGGGAGATTTAGAAGATGTGGATTGAGAAGCGGCCTAATGCACCTGAGAGAAGTGGCCATAAAATTAAGATTGTGTTTGATTCGATTCAAAATCCTCCACAGGGCATAGCTTGACAGATCCCGTCTTCATAAAATGGGGAAGACGGACTCCCCCGAGTGCCTCCGTTGTAGAACTGAAAACGGAACATATATCCGTACTCTAGGGAATTGCTCCCACATACAAAAATACTGGGCTAGAATAATAAAGGAGCTTAGTGAGATAGTGGGGACACAGCTGCCAAGAGACGCCAAATATGCTCTGTTGGGCATACCAACGGAGATACACGTGTCCAGAGATGCCGTTACCCAATGTAACTTAGGACTAGTAGTGGCTAAAAGAGACATAGCCAAACACTGGGGTGCTCCAATCTCCCCAACATTACATGAATGGAAAACAGGAATGGACATGTACATGGGGGCAGAAAAAGTGACGTACAAAGTGAGAGGGTGCCCCAAACATTTTTTCAAGATATGGGGCCCTTGGCTCAGGCACTATGGACTGGAAATGAGTAATACACCGGGCGAATCACAGCCTCCAACTGCAGTCAATGGAAGGGGGGGAGCGAGTATACATGCACCTGACTGCAATGTGGAGGCTAACGCTCAATAAATGTGACTGCCTAATGGGTACAATGCCAACACTCACCTGTAAGCAAGGTACTTGTGATTTGATCCTGTATACCCATGGTCAAGTGTTACTATTCGTACATGATGTACATTTCTGTGTTCTCAGAAAATGTGCCAATAAAAATATTACCCCCCCGAACAAAATCAGAGGCAACAGCAGGAGACTAATTGCATGTGCAGAGAGGCATTGCAGCAGCCCTTTCGATGGTCCTGTAGTCACAATGTCATCTTCATTCTCTAGTGCAGTATCTGCTGGCTCATTGGGATCCTGTTTTCATGAATTATAAGATCATGGAGCCACTAATTCCTCTAGTTCAATGTGCTAATGGAACAGAATCTGAGCAAAGGGGTTTCTTTAGTTTTCCCAGCCTCTTGATCATAAATACAGATGCCAGCAACAAGGGTTGAGGGCAATTTTTGAGAGGGAATCAGTGCATGGTCACTGATCCCAGTTGGACAGTTCATTGTTTTCTAGCTGGTTGGCGGTAACAGCCATTTACCGCAGACTAATCCATTTTGCTCCCTTTACCAATAATCAGTCAGGATGAGAACAGACATTTAGGTAGCCAGAGCGTACACAATTAGGCAGGAAGTGACTCACATCTAGGATCTTGCGGCTTTGGCTCTGAAGATCTGTGGGCAGAATTCAATATTCTCTCTTTGACAACAGTTTATCTTCCAGGAAGGGAGAATGTGCCTGCAAAATGTTTAAGCTGGATATTTACTCCTTCTGCATTCTTGAATGTATGTTCCATATTGTTTCAAGAGATATATATGATATGATATTGTCATCCTTGGCTGAAATTATTTGCTGCGAGGGAAAATGCACTTTTACTGAAAATGTTCTCTATAGCTCTATGTCAGGAGTGTGGGTGTAGATGCACTTTCGAAACGTTAGCAGAAAGGCTTCTATATATATTTCACCGAATACTTGTAATTCCATAAAATCTCAGGAAGATCCAGGACAATCATGCAGATATGCTTCTGGTGGTTCCATTTTGACCAAGATACCCATGGCAGCACTGTCCCAGTCAGCTATTTTGCTTTCCTGAATTATTCCAGTAGTGCCAGCTCCACTGTGGGCACCAGTTTCTCCAGAGACACCCCTTTGGCAGCCCCATTTGGCTACCTACAAACTGAGAGGAGGGTTATAGAATCTCAAGGTTTTGCTTCACAAGTAACTTTGTGCATACTGCCATCTCAGTGACCGGAGACTCTAAATGTTTACTCCAGGCTTTGGTGGAATTTTCTGTCTTGGTCTGTGTCTAAAGGTCTTCAGGCTTCTTTTTGTGGTCTCGTCAGATATAGAGATTTTCTTAGGGTTGGATTTTTCCTTTGTTTGGCTGTCTCAACTTTAAAAAGTCAGTGGACTGCCATTAGAGCTTTTGGAAAAGCAGATATTGAGCCCAGACAGGATTTAGCTCCAGTTTTTTTCCTGAAACATTTAGTTGGCTGCGCTCCGGTTCCTCCATGGTACCTACCTTTGGTTCTGCATGGTTTACAGGAACCAACATTTGAACCATTGAGTCGTCAGGCTTAAAATTTCTTATTGACAAAATTACCTTATTAGTCACGATTTCTTCAGGACATTGAAGGTCAAAACGGGTGCCTCATTTTGTGATGAAGCTTCTCTTAGGTTTTTGCTTGACAAAGTTGTACTTCGCTCATTTTGCATTTTACTTCTCAAGGTCTCTTTGTTTCTCTTGTATGAAATATTTTTCTCCCTGTTGTTTCGTTCTCATTTATCAGAGGTAGAAGAAAAACGTCATTCACTTATGTCCATGGAGCCCTCTTTGTCTATTTGTCAAAGACTGCGGATTTCAGAAAAAGAAAATCACTATTTGTTACCTTTCGTTTTCTAGGTCAAGGAAAGTGCCCAACTTTGTCCACCCTGAGTCATTAGATTTGTGTAGCTAGCACGAAATATTTGATTTAAGGGGTGCCACTTTGCCAGCGTCAGTTTAAGGCTGCCCTTTTAGAGCAATGTCTACATGACTTTTAAAGTGGCTTCAGTGAAGAACATCTGTAATGCAGCCACATTGTGGTCCCGATATACCTACATGGCACCTCACCAGTCACGGGTTGGAGACGTTTATCTAAAGATTTAGCTTCTTGTGTTAACTGTAATATCTTCTTGAATTACGTACATTACTGGAATAGTTCTGTTAAATTTATCTTTGGCACTTGGTGTTTTGAAAATATCTGTGATGTCTCTTTATTTTGGGACCAATGTTCACAAGTAAATCTTAGATACTTCCTCACATTGTAAGAACTGGGACGAGAAAGCCTGGCAAGGATGTAATGACCTAGTTACTTAACTGTAATCTTCGTAACTTTGAGTCATGGTCTTCCTTGTCACAGTCTGGATGTCTCTCCCACTTGGGGGAGCCCACAAGGCTGATATGAAGCTTATGAGTTACATAAGTCACTCTAATTGGGGTAGGTTTTAGGGCTGCCAAAGGGGTGGGCTTATGATTACTATATCATTGAGTTAACAAACTATTGTTTTAGGGGATCAGCTTGCTGGGAATGCTCTCTCATTGTAAGGACTCTGATGAGGAAAACCAGGACTTAGAGTAATGAAGATAACCAATAAGCAGGGCCACTGGAATTATGTGGTTCTGCGGTTGTGACGATTTTTGCATAATTATGGATGTACCGCACTTGCCACATAATCCATCATCTGTCACCCAATAAAAATGTTTCTAGCTCAAACTGATCAAAAGTTATAAAAAGAATATGGCAACTCGGGTTCTAGAGCACCAGAAGGCTTTACAGAGGTCGACTGGTCATCTTTCAGTTGCTAATTGTTGTATTTGGGTGTTAAATTGGTACTAATTAAGGTGAACTCTTTTCTCAGACGCTGTTATCGGGTGTAAAAATGTCAAAATAATGAAGTAACACCATCACAAAATGTGCTGCTTTATGCCGCATAATTTGCCTTTTCTTGCTGCATAATTTAGTCCGCCTAGCCGCATAATTTGCTCTGCCTTTGCTGCATAATTCCAGTGTCCCTGCCAATTAGTAACAGGGTCATTTACCACATTTATTTTCACTAATGCTTGGGAAGATGTAGTGTGGTTTAATGTAAGGACTGCTGCCGACTTTGCTGGTACTTTATATCCTTGATGAGCGTTTCAGCTAAGCAGAATTCAGCTGCATTTGCCCTGGGCTGTACATGTTTTTTTTTAAACTGTTGATTTTATGTTGCGCCAATTCTTTCGTTTTGGTGCTAGTAGGCATTCCGCCTCTTTTTCTTTTTGGTTTGACCTGTGGTGTTTGCTGTGCCTTTTAAGATTTTCCTCACTTGTTAAGAATGGTGCAGAATTTGGTTCTCGGCCAACTGATGCGCTGCAAAGTTCTGCAGCAAGCTGAATTTCAGTGCTGTGGCTGCTGGAGGTCAAGCGTAAACCGTTTTAATCCCTTACAATGGAGCCTGCTCAGATGCACGGCGGATGCACACGGGAGGTATTCAGAGAGTATGCCAAAGGTGCCCCTAAGGCAAGCCTCTCTGCACAGGTTTTTACTGTCAGTGATAAACGCTGCACAAAAAGGTTCCATGGTATCAGGCTCCGCTTTGCACTATATCAACAGTAAGCTACTGCAACTTAGTAATCAGTCCAGCACTTAGCCATCGGTCACACTATGTACAATAGACTCTTTAAGCATTCATAGCCGTCCCGAGTCTCCTTTGGAACAGGACATTGGCTAGAGTGGTACCCACTCTTCACTTGTTGCATTCGATCCTTAGTTGTGTGCATTGCTGAATTTTTCACTCTTTTCCCATCCATCGCTGGGAAATCCTTAACTTGCTTTCCACCTACTACTGGAACATACAACTTCTTACTCCACAGATGCCCCTGATCGATGTTTGTATTGCCATTTCATTTTATAGTAAGTTATAGACCACCGAATTTGAGTGCCAGGGAATCACTAGATCATTTAAATAATGGCCAGATAACTTTATAGGCAGCTAGGGTCTTCCTAAGTCAGGACTTTAGCTACACAATAATGAGCAATCATACACTCTAGAATGGAAATTTCTCAATTTACTGAGCTCCTGTTGCCTGGACCTATTGGTCAAAGGACCCAGACACCAAGAAACCGCACCTGTTGTTTCAGGTTTTACACCTCTTAATTTAGATATACTATCCGATGTTCTGCCCCTGGCCTAAACTGAGCACTACTTTATTTTACACTTAAGGTCACTCAGATCATTTGGAGACAGTGAGCACTGTAGGCCCCATAAAGGCATTGACTAAAACCAGTGTGCCAATAGAAGTAGGAACTGTTAGAGGAGGCCTCAAATTGCACACCTACAAAAAGACTCTCTTTAAAGCCAAATAAGAATATTTAGGTGCCTGTATCCGACCCACATCAACTGTTGACGGTTCTAAAATCCTTCAAGAAATCACCCTGTCCCGCGTCATAAGAGTTATGTAATAACTTAGTTTTGTCTTGATTTCTTTGCGCTCAGACATTAAAAGCATCCTGGCTGGCTCTCTTTTGCTACCTGCCGATAACTACTGGTCTTCTTTTCTCTCATGTCATTTCAGCAGAGTTCCCGCAAGTCATCAAATCAAGTTCACCCAACAAGATTAATCACCTGCACTTGCCATTGTGCCACAACTCACAGAGATTTTTATTCTTTCTCTACCTAGCACTAATATGCTGGTGCAATGTTCATAACTCGCCAGCTCAAAAAAGCAACCTGGGTAGGTCAGCACCTGTAAAATGTAGTTCTGCCACCTACTTACAGTGTTCAGTAAAATACTGTAAAGTAATGGGGCTCAACAGTTGTCTTGACGAATCAAAGGTCCTGGACCCTAGTCACTTAAGATGTTGTCCCGGAAGGAGTACAGGATTGGCTTTAGCTATTGTGATAGATGAGCTAAGGAACTTTGTAGATTAAGGGAGCAGGGCAGGCGTTTTGCTGCAAGGTATGTCCAACACTTTTGACACTATCATTAGGATCAGCCTTGAGGAGGTAGGGCTGTTTGTCAGTTTAGCTGTCTGGTTCTCTTCTTTCCTTGAGGTCTAATAACAAGATCTGTCGTTACAATCCTATTGGTTGCATAGTTTCAAATTGCAGGGCGTGCCACTTTAAACACATACTCTTCAATATTTATATTAAACAACTAGCCCAATTGATTAGATCCTGTGGTTGCTCCAGACTGATGTACAACAGTGGCACAAATCTTATTGTGCGCATGGATAAGGCTGCACCAGGATCACTGAACAATCTCAGTGAGTGTCTTCTAGATATTCTGAAGCAGATGAGCAATAGTTTTTTAAAACTGAATAGCAATGAGAACAGCTGTTTTGGCCATGGTGCCTCTGGACATGGAAAAGGTCACTGACTCTGGGAGGGGCCTTTCGGAATTGGATTGCGTTTCTTTACTCGTTATCCACGGTATGAGTTCAGTCCGAGCAAAAGGTTTTCAGGGGTCTACTACTTATATATGGGAACCAGACAGGGCTGTCCTATCTCCCCACTTTTAGTCACACTTGCGATAGTCATTCGTAATCCAAATCTAATTTATTGGTGGGCGGTGGGGGATCCCTACCGGCAGGAGACCAGGCATTGTCATTGTATGCTGATGACCTGCTTCTCTGTCTTAGGAATGCTGAGGCCAATATGGTTACCTGAAGGCTGGGCAAGTTCAGCAACATATTGCGTCTGCAGGTGAACTGGAGCAAATCTGGCATTTTTCCACTGTAGCCGCACGCCCCATTCGGGAGGGACTTTACCTCGTCTACCCTGCTGCAGTGGGAACTGAAGACCTTTAAATTTTTGGGAGTGTGGATATATCATGCAAATGAGATATCATTGAGGTGAACATTGGGCGGGCAGTGCGAACTCTACGGTTGCAGCAATGGGCAGGATATCTGTTGGCAAAATGTTTATTTATTTATAAAGTTTTATATAGCGTGAACTTGGCCCTAGAAGGGTATCGGAGCGCTTTACAAAAGGTTAGGCAAGAAGAAAACAGGACAACCAAGAAACATAAACGCTGACAATACCCGTTGCAAATCGGGAAAAGGACAGTGAGTTAGAAACCAGGACTTAGACGGCGAGTGCAAACCCTAGTTAAAGAACTGCATCAAATCAGTATCCATAAAATGAGTCAGTCGGTTCGGGGTAGAGTTTTGTTCATCAAAAGCATTTTTACTTCTTTTTTGACTGATGTGGTTAAAGGGTTCAGTCTGACTTCAGGGGCAGGGAATTCCAGATTATAGGGGCCAATTCGGAGAAAGCTCGGTTGTAGGTTTTCTTTTTCCAAAACTTTTGAGGTTTCAACAGTAAGGTGCTGGTGCTTCTAGAGGATCTGCCACCGCCAGACAGTTCCAGTTTATCAGCTAGGTACTTCAGGGTGTGGAAGTGTAGGGCTTTATGGGTCATGCAAGCAATTTTCAGCTGTATCCTTGCCTCATAAGGAAGCCAGTTTGGTGCCTTCAGATCAGGAGTGATGTGGTTGTTCCTTTTGGATCCAGTGGTTAGCCTTGCAGCAGAGTTAAAGGATGCCCTTAGTGGAGCCAGCTTAGATTTCAACCTACCACATAGGGTTGCACCCCCATAGTCTAACCTGGGGATCACTAGAGCTTGCACAGCTGATTTAAGGTCTTCGAAGGGGAGGAAGGGTTTTCTTTTTCTTAAAATGTTCACTTCAAAGTTTGCTCCTCTGGTGGCTGAGCTATTGTGTTCCTGCATGTTGAGATTCTTGTCAACTGTTATTCCCAGTGATCTTGTGGATTCTATACTGTGTGGAAGGCAATTGAAGGCTGTTAAATGCTTCAGCCAATCTTCCATGTCGAGGGATCATTTTGGTGGGGCGATTAAGAGGAATTCAGGTTTGAGCTAGTTGAGCTTGAGGTGGTTTCTGTTCAGCCAGTTTTAGGTTTTTGCAAAGTTGTGTTGAGTAAACTGAAATCTTCAGTGGAGGAGATTTTTTAGGTACAGTTGGGTGTCATCTGTATACATGTGGTATTGGACGTTGGAAAATTTCAGAATTTCAGTGAAAGGCTCCATGAACAGGTTGAAGAGAGTAGGTGATAAGGTGGACCCTGAAAGTGACCGGAGTGGTATTGGACAGGGACTGGTTAATCTTGATTCTTTGAGTTCTGTTGTGTAGAAAGTAGGTGAACCAATTTAGGGCGACCCCTGATAATCCCATTCTGCATTCAAGTAAGTCAAGCAGGCTGTCATTTCAACCGTATTGAAGGCTGAGGAGGGGTCGAAGAGGATTAGGAGGCAAGATTTGTTCTGATCTAGCATTTTAAGCACGTCATCAATTATGTGTGTAAGGACTGTTTCCGTGTTGTGACCCTAACGGAAGCTGGATTGGAATAGGTCAATAAGGTGGAACTGAGCAATGTGATTGCATAGTTGGGTATGGAAACTTTCTCAAGGAGCTTTGCCTAAGAAGGAATTATGGAGATTGGACAGAAGTTATCTAGGTTCGTATGATCTGCTGTGGTTTTTTTTTTTAGACAGGGATTACCTGCCCTGATTTTAGGCAGTTTGGTAAAGCCCTTGAAGCAGTGAAGCATTCACTATCTTGGTCCAGAGAGAGAGTAAAGAAGTTTTAATCTCATTAAAGAAGTTAGCTACTAGAGGGTCGCAGAAGTGGTTTGACGGTTTAAGTGTTGTTGAGATTTTAAGAATGGCATTTTCATCAAATGTTTTGAATGTGTTCCACGATGCGTTGATTTTGAGGCCCCTGGCAGGTCTGGGGGCTGAAGGTCAGAGG
This sequence comes from Calotriton arnoldi, assembly GCA_963921515.1. Lineage (NCBI taxonomy): Eukaryota > Metazoa > Chordata > Amphibia > Caudata > Salamandridae > Calotriton > Calotriton arnoldi. The sequence goes on from CAWUFW010000900.1 coordinate 2,941,194, forward strand.
CAGGTGGAGCTATTTAGAGGCATCATCGAGAGGTGCTCAATTGCTGTTTGGAGATCTTTTTTGTCTTTTCAAGGAAGGAGGCAAATTTATCGCAGTTTGACTGCGTATTGGATCCTATTGTGGAGGGGTTAGGTTGTTGAGTGGATTGATGTTTGCCAATTTTGAACAGTTTTCTTGGGCGATTTCTGGCTTTGTCTAGTTGAACTCTGAAGAAATTTGCTTTTGAGTTTCTGATGCGTTTGTTGTAGGTGCTCGTCAGTGATCGCAAGTGTGTAAGGTGTTCTAGGGTCAGTGAGGATCTCCACACTCGTTCCGCTAGTCTCAGATTGTGTCTTTCTTCATTTAGGCTCGCATTGTACCATGGTTTGGAGACTTTAGTGGACAGTCTTTTTAGCTGTAAGGGCTCAATTGTGTCAATAATGATCGTCATGGAGTTGTTGTAGTGGTTTGTAAGGCTACTCTATTATTACCCAAGATTACCATATATCCTTTCCTAAATGCATTTCCCTGGAACTGACCTTTTGAGGTGCCTAAGTCATAAATGGGATTTAACATCATCCACAAGTTCAATTTACAGTGTAACCAATTCTGCCACACAGTGAGGACCCAAAGTCGCTAAATGAGATTAAGTATGGGTTTATTACAAATTCAAAGCCAGACTGATGTACACAAATCTAAGAAAAAATTGTAAAAGTACAGAATCACAACTGGCAGGCCAAATTGTCTAACGAAGTTCAGCGTTAACAGGAAAGATACAAGGAATTCTGTGATAGCAATGCAGAAAATAAGAAGTAAAATGTGATGATCAATATAAGATTTGCGGTCCTCTTGCCTGTTATGCATGAGGAAATCTAAATCTCCTAAACTAAGCCTGAATTAAAAGCACTGATTAGGGAAACTCTAATCAGATCCAATAAAGTAGGAATGTGTCCGCATAGCGGAGCGGAACTTCAGTTGAAGTTCTCCAAAATAAAGAGTATTGCATAGCATAAAGCCACACAACAGAGATATCATGAAGCGGTCTATATCTCTGAGTCTAAAAGGAATCTGACAGTAGCTGAAGTGTGATCACAAATTAAAACCCACAAAATAACAGTCGAGAATCCCATATCGCATGTCTCATTACTTTCCAGCTTCACACAGTAAAACTTGGCAACTAAATTTGAAATTCCTTTCCTTTGGTCCGCATATCTGAACGTCCTTGGATTCCTCCCGTCTCCCAATTCCGCACAGTCAGTAGTCCTCCCTTTGTTCATTAAAGCTTCTCATCCTTGCCAAAAGTACTCTCCCCGAACCTTACTATTTCTCATACACAGCATGCCTTTCTCTATTCATGAGGATCATACGACTGCACCTGCAGGGGAGAGAAAAACATTGCAAACCAAGCAAGCTTCTTGTTAAAGGTTAAACATTAAGAAATCCAAATGCTTAGGGCCTTTGGTCAAGTTAACGTGGCAAACATTTCAGTACACATTTAAATGCATGATTACCAATACATATACAGTTACAATATAGATGCAGAGTACTATTTGAATGAACACATGATTACATAAGAGTTAACAACATTATCAAACTACACAAATGCAGATGTATATGGAAACTGCAATTCGATGTTACTGTAAGAAAAACATAAATGTGGAGATTACACCGTAAATGCACTTTCTGTAGCTGTTCAGTGCACCACATCATGTTAATATTAAATGAGGCCATGTGTAAATATATATGTAGCCTGTCACTACTAGAGGGTTGAGGCAAAAAAATCTGCACCTGTCAATATAAATGATATACGGGCAACGTGTACTGGTGCAAAGAACCAAGGAGTACACCCCTCTCTACTCCATAAATTGGAGAGATCTCCAAATCAACAAATAACACAAAGCGGTTCAGCACTCAACGATAGAATGTATACATTTCAACAAGAGGACAGTCTTTGTAAGCACATTCAAGAACTTCCAGTTCAATGTTTTTCTTTCTTCAAAAGTTCTTTATTAAGCTTTTCTTCACACAGGGGCAAATCGGTCAGATAAAATCCAGTAGCCGACGCGTTTCGTCCCAGAGGGGCTTCTTCAGGGCTCCACAGTGTTTAAAAAGGGTTCGTCAAATCCAAGCTGTCTCTTAGCACAATTTATATCCTGGGGTCAGTCATTTTATGCAGTGTATGCATCTAGTAACGTGGCTTGATAACCGAGTGTCCGTCAGGGCGTCTGCTTCAATAGGTTTCAACATATTGAAGTAGACGCCCTGACAGACAGCTTGGATTTGACTAACCCTTTTTAACACTGTGGAGCCCTGAAGAAGTCCCTCTGGGATGAAACGCATCGGCTACTGGATTTTATCTGACCGATTTGTCTCTGTGTGAAGAAAAGCTTAATAAAGAACTTTTGAAGAAAGAAAAACATTGACCTGGAAGTTCTTGAATGTGCTTACAAAGACTTTCCTCTTGTTGAAATGTATACATTCTATCGTTGAGTGCTGAACTGCTTTGTGTTATATATGTAGCCTGGTCAAACATAAAAGGGGGTAGTCAAAATTACGATGCTCCATTGACAGCAGCCCGATGTTCCCAGTCTAGTTTAACGACAGTTGGACATCTCTTTGAAAACGGGGTGGTCACACCCTTCGGCTCCTTACAGAATGGCTCCAAGCTCCCCCTGGTGAGTTCCTAACTCACAGAATGCTCCTGACCCAGATGACTAAGCTCGGGAACGTCACCACCACTGAACCACAAACACACACATATATACAAACATTGTTTAGCATGTGCACAGGGAACAGACTAGTCACATGGTTTTACAGAGCAGGGATGCATCTCCAGACTAGAGCAGAGAAGCCCCTCCAGACTCCCCTGTGACTAAACTTAAACTTTGTTGGGAAAGAGACCTAGGCCACCCAATGGATGATAAAATATGGGACAGAGCACTGGAATACCCTCGGACGGTATCACAGAATGCCAGATTGCAATACATTCAGTACTGTGAACTCCACAGTGCATACCTATCCCCTTACATCCTTGATAAATTATACCCCAACACCACAGACACTTGCCCCATTGCCGAGCGACCCCCCCCCCCGGTATATTTGTTTACATGATGTAAAGCTGCCTCTTAGTCACACAGTTTTGGCAAGGGTCCCAGACAGTCCCTAGGAAAGTCGCAGGAAGGGATGCATACACAAGCCCAGAACACAGTGGGGAAACCAGCCACTAAGTTTGCGGACCTCCTACTGATCCTAGCAAAACGCTGTATCATGATGCGGTGGCAATCCTCCACAGGCCCCCTCATGAGTAGCAGCTGTTTGTTGATGTGTGGCCAGTGAAAGTACGGCCTTGCATAGGGAAGAGGCATGTGGCCTCTGCAAGTCCCCAATCGCAAGGGAATGGGATGAGCAGTGTGCGACGATGGATGCGGGCGGTGGGGATGACCTGATGCCTCCTTGAGCTCCAACGGAAACCAAATACCCACTTTTTACACATACTTATCAACCACTAAACATAAGAGCCCACGCTGAGCACACGAAAAGTGGGACTTCAGAAACGACCACCAAGAACATGATTGTGTCCACCACGCTATGCTACAGGTCCCCCAGACGAGAGTACAAGACGTTCACACCATCCTACACTAGATATGTAAAACCCACTGCCCTGGAGTGGATAGGTGTTATTGGATTAACAAAGGGGCTGTCTCACTTTGCAAACTTGGCCATAGGGGTTTTAGACTCTTTACTTTGTATGTTTCACAGGTTGGTATTATGTATTAAGTTACGAATTTTGAGCATTGAGATACTGTCCAGTTCGAGCTAAATTGGACATGTACCTGGATAGATGGGTCTGGCTATCACGTCATTTGCCCTGCGCTTTTTCAGATGTGCATAGTAAGGACAGTGACTTAATTGGACATATACGTCTGCTGTATTATCTGCAACTACATGCTTATCTCAGCTATGTGTATCAGAACGAAACAAGATTGGAGAGACATAAGAACAAGGGGAAAACGACATTCTGTACCTATTGTACTGTGATGCAAGAAAAACAAAGAAAAAATGAACGTTAACTGCTGTTTGTGGAAGAGAACAAACACCAATGGCATTATTCTGTCTGTCCTTCTCGGTTTGGTGATCCTCCTGGAGCAGTAGCCAAGGTTCAGTCCCTATGTGCGATGTTAGACGAAGGTCTTTCCTTTAAAGCTCAGGTTATTTAAAACTTCCCTTCCTGCTTCCACATGCTGTATCTGATTGGGAAGATCCTTCCACGTTAGCCCAAAGTACTCCATACAGATTTAGCTCTAAATGCAAATTACTGTGCGTGAGCTATTGTAGCCTATACTTGGGCCTTCCTGGCTCTTCATTTTCCAATCTACAACACATTTGAAACTTTGATGCCATAAAAACAATGGGTCTGAATTTTAATGATGTATCGGCTGCCATGAGATGACTCTCCTAGCTTAACGTGAAGCAGAGGATATGTTTAAAAGTCCTGTCCATTCTGCAATGTATGTGCTGCAGATCCGAGCACTTTTGCCACAAGGACAGATTCAAGAAAAAGCTCTTGACTCCGACACTCGCCCTATGTTGCATGCACCACAGTATCCGTTGCCTCCAGCTGGAGATGACTCCCTTAGGGACATTGGCCCCAAGATTTGAGATGAAATATTCACAGCCAACAGGACCATCTGTCTTCCAGGAATCCCTCGAAAACCTTGTTTTGCCTCCATAAGTGCTGTTATCTGTTACCTTTTATGTATTTGCAATTAATGCTAGGGATCTTTTAGTGCCAAGATGCTCGCTGGAGTTAACATGCGCTTTATGAATAATGAAATAAAAAGTAGAGTATAAAGTACCTGAGGACACCCGTTCTACAGAAACGTTTTCCACAAACCTGTTACCTTGGATGATTTCAAATGAATTGGATTCCCAGGATGTTAAATTCGCGAAAGTCTTGCATGACGAAAATATCTTGCATTCCTTTTCAGTCAGGATCACATTGATCCTGTACTTTCTGGTAAGAGGGGCGGATCTCAGAGCTCTGTCGTCCTCATCCTCGGCCGTTTGTCTTGCTTGTAGGAGAGGGGTGATCCACTAACACGCTGTTAACTATTTCCCCTCCTCTTCGTATACCAAAGTTGGTTTCTCCCCCCTCTCCTGTTGTTCCTATAGTCCATCGATCTACCCTACTACCTCGACTCCTGAGACCTTTGTTCCCCTCTACCCCTGCCCTTGCTGTTAGTTGTGCCCCACCTATTGCCTCTGCTCTTATCGATACCCCAGGTGTCCACCCAGCCTATACCCTGGTACCTACACAACTCCTCTCTCTTCTCCAGTGCTTTAAATGGGAAAAAATAAGTGCAGGTACTCACTAAAGTGAGCTAGAGGTGTAGTGAGGGGGCGGGGCTAGGGGCGGGGCTAAGGGCAAGACATGATGATACTTAACAACTTCTATATTAGTTGCAGCTCATACCAAAACACATGAGAAATGTGTTTATATAAACAAAGCAGGTTAACTCATTACACAAAATGAAAGAGAAATGCAATAATATGTTAACATTTCCTTTTTTGCAATAGTTGCACCTTCTTAATGTCATACTGTTAATTGCTGTTTGGCACAATACTATATATTTTTGAGCATGCGAGTAGGAAGAAACTGAAAATACCCCCACATCGCACCAAAGCTCTTATGGCACCAAGCACATGAAGCAACTCATCATGACCCTCCCCAGAAGATATCTCTCGTCTCTTCCATCAATCTATCCATTCATCCTTTCATCCTACCATTTACCTGCTGATGTCCACCATTTAACCTTTACATTCTATTGTCTATTCAGTCTTTCATCAATCATTCAGTTTTTCACCATTCCGTCTATCCACCCTTCATATCCAAACCTATCCATCCATCCATCTCCAAACCTATCCATCCATCCTTTCACTCATCCGTCTCTTTATCCACCCTTTCACTCATCCATCAATCCTTTCGCTCATCCATCCATCAACCCTTTCACTCCTTTATTCCATCCACCCTTTCACTCAATCCCTCCTTTCACTCATCCATCATCCACCCTTTCATCCATCCTCCCTACCTTTCATTCATCCATCCAATCTTTCACTTATCCACCCATCATCCGCCCTTTAATCCAATCATCCACCCATGCATGCTTTCACTCATCCATCCATCTATCTATTCATCCACCCTTGCTCACTCATCCATCCACTCACTCATCCACTCACCCACCCTCCCTTTTACGTTATTTATGAATCTTTGTCGCCGAGCAGACATGTCCAAACAAAGTGCCACACATTTTCTTTAAAATACCTCCTGAGAGTGTTTTGATTCTCTCTCTTTCTTTCATTTTTTTCTTACAAAAACAGGCATACACACAAACATAGCAGACACACAAAAGACTCAGGTATGATAAAAGCCGTCTTTTCTCTTCACCTACCATGGCTTTTTTAATTACCACCAGGGCCGGACTGGCCATAGCCTGATTACCACTGCCAGGGAACTGACATGATTCCTGTGCTTGCAGGAGATAGTGTGAATGTGATTGTCAGCACAGGGCCTGAATGGACCCTGCTCTATCAAGCACAGCGTGAGGGTGAGCACCCGGACACTATTCAAATGAGCCCTGCTGAATAGCTCAGCTGGGGCTCAGATCGGGGCTACAGAAGCGGCGCCTTAGCTGCCAGAGACATGTTTCACTCCTGCTCACCAGCACAGCCAATGAGCCTACCTTTTCATGTCATGAGTACCGGTACTCTCCAGGGCAGTAGAGAAGTGCCGGTACTCAGAGTGATAAATCAAAGAAGTGCCGGTACTCAGTACCGGTGAGTACCGGCCCATTTAAAGCACTGCTCTTCTCTCCATTACTCTTGCCTCTTTTTCACTTTACCCGTTTTCTTGTGCCATTTTATCAGTCATCGTGTCCCCTTTTTCAGCTAGTTTCTCAGGTTTCCTCCTTTTGAAAATTCCCCAAAAAGGGGTGTTAGTAGCTTAGGGTAGTCAGAATAGTGGTTTCCTTTTTAACTGTCTCCAAAGAGGGTGGAGCCCTAAATTAATAGCTAATATTTGTAATCATTTTTCTTTATTTTGAATAGTGCCTTTTCGCTGACAGCGTCAATCCCAGATTTCGAGGACTCTGGGAACACATTGATGCAATCTTATTTGAATGTATTGGTCGTGTTTCTTAAATGCATCTCACTCAGTAGTTGGCGGATGGGGCCTCTCTGCAGAGCTCGCGTTTTCGTTTTCAAAGGACATGCAGGCACATGATGGTCGCCCACATCAAATGGCAGGAAGGATAAAGGGAGCCATTGAGCAGTTCTCAATCACTCATGTAAATCTCACCTAAGCCGCACACCTGTGCAGCCGCCCTTTGTTTTCGGCCTGCAAGAGGCAGGGGCAGTATCATCCGCGGCGTCTCACGTTCACTTGAAGCCTTGGCTTGGTTATTCTTTTGGAGATTAAATTGAACGCTGCATGTGCCTGCAGCTAGTTGTTGGTTGCCTGACACGCTGTGTGGTTGAAATATGATGCTGCTTTGCACATAACTGAAAAATATTACTCACAATAATGCTTTAATTTCCTCAGGGAAATTCGGCGAAATAGAAGGATCTGTTTCCTATTTATATTTTGAATTGATGGGCATATTGTAAAGCTCCAGTCAGACAAGCTTTGAAAAATGTGCTGCACCTTTCAATGCACTGCAGGTTTGTTTTTGTATAGCAGCACCTCACACCAGTGCACTCTGAATTAGGAGAACGGGCATGCACATTTGATTTGCAGTGAACCACCTGAAGAGGCTTCATTAAACCACAATCTGTAAAAACCCTGAAGAGGCTTCATTAAACCACTTTCTGTAAAAACCCTGAAGAGGCTTCATTACACCACTTTCTGTAAAACCCTGAAGAGGCTTCATTACACCACTTTCTGTAAAACCCTGAAGAGGCTTCATTAAACCACATTCTGTAAAGCCCTGAAGAGGCTTCATTACACCACATTCTGTAAAAACCCTGAAGAGGCTTCATTAAACCACATTCTGTAAAGCCCTGAAGAGGCTTCATTAAACCATTCTGTAAAAACCTGAAGCTTCATTAAACCACATTCTGTGAAAATCCCTTTTTACAATTAAAATTGACCTATCACGTCTGTTTGAAAAATATTAGCCAATGTACAGCGCATTTCTGAATGTTGTGTTAAAAAAAATCCCTTTCCAAAAAGTATAGGCCAAAAATGTAGCTCTAAGTCTTATTCTAACCCTTATGTAATCCTCTATCCTCATCCTTACCCCTAACCCTTGCCCCTTCACCTCCATGTCAACCGCAAACTGTACCTATACAATATCCCATGCACAAGTCTCTTATTAAAACCCTAAATGATAACCCACATCCTAAACACACCCCAAATCTAACCTCAGACTTCATTACTCCATCCTAACACTTACCACTAATCTTTACACTAATACCATCCCTTATTCTAACGTTTAGCTTTGTTTTACCTTAATCCGTGATCTAATTTACTGTAGCCGTTACGCTTTACACTAGCCTTTAGCTATGTAAGAAACTTCCAGTTTGCATTTCCTAAATAGCGAATCCTAAGAAATCGCTATTTAGGAAATGCAAAATGGAATGTACCAAAAATAGCAATTTCCTAATATAAATTCCTACAGAGTCGCAATAGCTATTAGGAAATCACTATTTAGGAAATGCAAAAGCTTTCATTCCTATTGGCCTAAAGGCTCATAGATACGAATGCTTTTGCGTTTCCAAATTTGCAATTTCCTAATAGGAAATCGCAAATTTAGAAATGCAAAACCAAGGGTGCCTATTGGCCTAAGAATGCCCTGAATCATCCCGAAAAAAAGGTGGTGCACATGTAAATTGCTCAAATGCCTTAGGGGCGAGTGTGCGCTCAATTGCCAGTGGCGGCTCCTCCGCTAAGGTAGAGGAGCGTCACCCACTGAAAAAAAGGAAAAATAAAATGATAACTATTGTTGTTATCATTTTATTTTTCACTATTGTTGTTATCATTTTATTTTTCACTATTGTTGTTATCATTTTATTTTTCACTATTGTTATTATCATTTTATTTTTCACTATTGTTATTAACATTTTATTTTTCCTATATATGTCCGTGGCTCTCGGGCTTGGCTGGCGGAGTAGGGAGAGGAGTGGTTTTTACTCCTGAAGTGCGCAGGACTGCTTGGCCAGCCCTCTCGGGATGCCCCAAGTAGTCCTGCGCACTTTGCATGTCCCCCACCAGGCTGCATTAAACAGCCTGGTGAGGAACATGCAAACGCTCCCATTCCCCGTCTGAGCGCCGATCCACGGCGCTCAGACAATCACAACGCTGCATTACAGCGTTGTGATTGGCTATCAGGAGGCTGGGAGGGCGGGTGCTTCCTGCTGCTGGCTGGGAGTTCAGGAAAATGTCGGATGGATGGAGGGCAAATTGGAGGCAGCAGCCGTTTCAGGTAAGTCTTTTTTTTTTTGTTTAGGTTTTCTTTTTTTTGTTCGCCCCCGCCTCACCACCCGGGTCTATGGCACTACCAAAGCAGTTTTGGGTGCCTTTTGCTATTTTGCGCATGGTTACTGTTGGAAATGGCCCTTTCTAGAGTGTTTTCCCTCGACTTTTTTGCTTTTTTCTGTCCTGGTTTTCAGCTAATTTATGTGCTAGCCTTAGAACTTTGATCGCTTTTGACACTGCCATTCAGTGTCAAAGTGCTGTGCTTGTCATATACATACTGGTGATTGGTGTGTACATGATTGATTTGAGTTAGCTATAAGTCCCTTGTCTAGGGGTAAGACATATACCTAGGGCATGTAATTCAAATGCTCCTCCGTGGGCGTGCAGCACTGGTTGTGCCACCCATGCAGGTAGCTCTTCAAACATGACATAGGTTAGCCCTGGCAGGGCCTGTGTGTGCAGATTACTGTTACTCGGCCTTGCATTTAAAAAGCTACTTGCCAAGATTCTGCATGTCTCTTGCTACATCGGAGTACTCCCTGGGGGCAGGGTGACGTGTCGGGAAGATGCAGGTCATGGGCACGGGTGACCTACGTGAACTAGTAGTGAATGGCACTGGATAGTATTTTCGGTACGGTGGGGCCTGCGTCTCCCATTGATTTAAATGGGGGACCAGTTAGTAATGAGAAATCCTCTCTGGTCGTGCGAGTGGATTCAACATTACTAATGTGGAAATGCCACTGTGGGAAAGTGGGCATTTCTGTGCTTGTGGCTCTGTGGGCCTGTCAGCCTGTCTCCAATCCACATCTGGTTGCTGGGGGAGACAGCTAGATCTATGCATTCCTGATAGAAGTTCATAAACTAAGGGTTCAGGGTAAACTGCAGACCTCTGACTCTGAGGGGCCTTCCTGAGACAAATACGAGGGGGTGAAATTGGCACCTGCATTCCAATAGGCAGGGTCTGGGCCCCACTAAATATATTGATCATGCCTCCCAGGGTAGGATGGCAGACAGGACAAAAGTTAGAGAGGGCCTGTCCATTTCAAAGGTGGCCTTTTGAACTGATCTCATTTTCAAAGGACGTTGTGGGCATCACTACTGGGGCTCTGCCCTCAGGAGTTAGAGACGCTTTTGAGATTGGAACCATACTACGCTGGTTTGATGCAGGGACATCGACAAGAGGAACCATTGCGTCTATCTGCAGACTTGTAGTGGCCTGGGGCTTGTCGTGTTCCAGGAAGGGGACTATCACTTGGTGGATTTTGCCTAGATGTTGCTGGCCTTCAGCTAATTGACAACTGTGGTGGCCTAACCCTAAGCACTCTCAAGGGCCAGTTGGCTGGCCTCTTGTCCACTAGATCCCAGGGACAGAAAGAATCTCCCCATTTCCACAAGATCGTAAGGACCGCGCCGGGTGTGGCAGAAACGGGTGGAAGTGATAGTCGATTGGGACAAGGACGGTCCTGACGTATGCTGTAATCACACTATGGAGAGGAGTGTGCTCGTAAAGATCAGCAGCCCACCTGGAGTTTCTGAACGTGATGAGTGCTGGGGAACTTTGCCGAGTACGAGGGACCCGTGCTTGCAACCGGAAACCTGTGCTAGCTCGCACTCTGTAGCGTGTGATGTCTGAGGGGGGTTGGGGGACGCTTGCCGAGTCTGCAGGACCCGAGCTGGAAGCCTAGACTGTCTCCGACCTCCAGATTGGGAGGACGACAGTTCCTGACATCGCAGATTCTGTCTGAGGTTGCCAGCTCCCTCTCCCTAGACCTACGCCACAAGGTACTCACCTGAGGGGTCTCATTGTGCCTTGTGTGCACCCACGGCTGCCTGCCTGGAGCAACTGCAGCTCGCACCTCAGTCAGAAGGGTCACATTTCTCCAATATGGAAGCGCACCAGCTTCCGGTGTCACAGTCTTTGGTCTAAGGGGGGGGAATAGTGATCCCACACTCGTGAAGGGTGCCTGAAGGCGTAATCTGGAGGGACAAACACAAGTAACTCTTTCCTTCCTCTTAAGGTGGTCCCGACAATCTAATCAGTGTTGCCAGTGGGTGCAGCCTGTATCATTGGCTGATGTGGTTTGAGTGGCTGGGTCACGAGGCGTAGTCAGAACCTGTGATTTCTTGACCATTACAACTGTATGGGGCATTCGATATTGGGAATGTTGTGTTTTCTGCTAATGTATTAGCTGGAAAGTGGAATACCTCTGAACAGCCTGCATATATGTTTCTGTCGCTTTTGATGTGGGAGGAATTTCTTGGATCGTGAACACCTTGGGGAAGAACCTACATGGGTTTATGTGTTTACAAGTCTCAGGGGATAACGGGGCAAGTGAATACCTATAACTACTATATATATATATGTTGTATTTTTTGGCGTACACAGTGTGTTGCGATAGTGGTGTTGTGCCAATACGTTACTCTTTGACCCTAAGGATAAGCCTAACTGATCTGTGCCAAGCTACACAAGGGTGAGCACAGGTTATCGGACCAGTGTATCATACTCATCTGATCAAGGACAGTGGCTTCTGTCTGGCTTCGATACGTCCCAGCCAGCCAGAAACCGCTAACGTTAGTCTGTTAGTACTCCTCACCAACAGTGCCCTTCATTTGAGAATTGAAGGCAGATTTCTTAGCTAACGAGATAAATCGCTGGTCAGCGTGCCCACGGTGTCTTGGCATGAATAAACCAACACGATATACCATCCATCAGCAGAGATGCAAAAGAGGGAGGACCAGTTTCTGTCACAGATGGGAATCTACTCAGGAAAAGGAAACACGCATTCACAGAGCCTGTTGTTTTGAATGAAATGAAATGAAATGAAAAGGAGACTTATAGAGCGCAAAACATTCACCCAAAGGTATCAAGGCGCTAGCTCAGCACAAAACAGATAAGACCAGTAGAGACAGCCTTAAAGATTAAAAAGCCACTTCTTTAATGGCTTCCTAAATGGCAACAAGTGAGTTTCTTCCTTAACCGCTTCGCCGCGATCGGAATTCCGCCCAGGTGCTGGACATTCCGATCGCGGGTGTGGTCGTGACGAGCTCAGCTCGTCATGCGCACAGCTCGACCGCGCAGCATGACGAGCTGAGCTCGTCATGAGCATCGAAGGGGTTAAGCTGCACCGGAAGAGTGTTCCAAAGTCTGATCGTACTGACCAGAAAACTCCTTCCTCCCCCGCCCCCCCCCCCCAGGCGCACTTTTTAAACCTGGGAACTACCAAGTTGTGAGAGTGTGCCGAGCGGAGCTGGCGGGCAGGAACATAAGGCTGCAAATTCTTTAAAAAAATGCTGGCCCAATATCGTGAGTGGCTTTGAACGCAATGTAGAGAGCCTTAAACTCAATCCGCCTTTTCACTGGCAGCCAGTGAAGCTTTTTGAGCACCGTAGAGGCCGATTTATGTTTTGGGATATTCAACAAAAGGCGCGCTGCAGCATTTTGCACAATCTGCAACTTATTCAGGCAATTTTTGCGGAGGTTCATAAAGAGCCCGTTACAATAATCGGCTCTGGATAAAACAAGTGCCGAAACCACTAATTTCCTCAAGTCAACTGGAATGAATGGGAGAATCCTTCTCAGTATTTTTAAAGTATAGAAGGAGACAGAAGTGACCTGATTAACATGTCCTTCAAAGGAGAGCATAGAGTCAAACGTGACACCCAAGTTTTTGACCTTATTTTTTGGGTTGGGGAGCGGACCAAACTCTGAGGGCCACAAAGCTGGGGCCCAGAAGTTGGTATGGTTGCCGAAAAGTAAGACTTTAGTCTTACTAGCATTCAGCTTCAAACAGTTAGCAGACATCCAGTCCCCCACCTGGCAAAGACAGGTGTGGAACTGTGCCGCTGTTTCGTCAGGAGAGCCTGTCACTGAAACCACAATCTGGGTATCATCTGCATACGAAATAGCAGAGAAACCCAAGGATCTAATTAACCTTGCCAGTGGGGCAACATAGATATTAAAAAGGGTAGGGCTCAATGACGAGCCCTGTGGTACTCCACATGGCAGTGTGAAATTCAGCGACTTATACTCACCAAGAGCCACAAACTGTTCCCGACCTGACAAAAATTATTTTAGTCGAGCAAGCGCTTTTCCTTTAATACCAATCCCCTCCAGGACTTGCAGTAGTTTCTGGTGATTAACCGTATCAAATGCCGCAGAGAGGTCAAGCAGCACAAGTGCTGCATTGCCTCCTGCATCAACGGTCTGCCTAATCATTTCAGAAGCTGAGATCAACGCCAGTTCAGTACTGTGTTGCCTTCTAAAACCTAACTGGGAAGTGTCTAGACAGGCATGCATTTCCATATGATCCGAGATGACAGTGTTCATGGCTTTCTCCACCATCTTTGCGGGCAAGGGAAGTCTGGAAATTGGTCGATAATTATTAGGGTCTGTTCCATCCAGATTGGCTTTCTTTAAAAGGGGGAGAACGGATGCCAATTTCCAATTAGGCGGAAAAATCCCGGAAAGAAACATTTGATTAAAGATAAGAGTCAAATGTGAGGAAAAAACCTCTGGCAGGAGATGAAAGATTTTAGGTGGACAGGGATCTAGGGGGGACCCAGATTTGGTAGACATAAAGAGCTTAATGACCTCCTCCGTTGTTAGTAAAGGAAAGGAAAGAAGTTCATGAGCGTCATTATTATCCGCGGATAACGGAGAAGTTTCCATTTCCACCGTGACATCACCAGGAGACCCTAAAGATAGAGACTTCCCTGGGGCAGCACTCTGCAAAAACCCGCTATAGACCGCTTTCACTTTGTCCTGAAAGAACGTGGCCAGGGAATTACAGAATATTTGATTTGATGGTAAAATGGTCACCTCAGGGCATTTGGCTAGCTTTTTCACTGTGGAAAAGAGATCCTTCGATGAGTTTTTAGCAGTTATTATGGCTGTGGTAAAATAAGAAACTTTCTCCTTATGTACTAACTTTTTATAATCAAGCTGGGCTTGTTTATAGACCAGCTTGTTGTTAGTATTGTTTTGGTTTTGGTATGATACGTGCATGCACCCGTTACAAGCAGGGCAGGTGCAGACAATCATGCTCACAGAATAACGTACATGCAGATTAATAGGCATGTAGCAAAAGTGCACAGGCAGATAACACACATAGTCACAGACAACCAGTGGCAGCTGCTCCTGGGAAGCAGTAGTGAGGCAGAGAGGGAGAAGGGGGAAAAAAAAAAAAATCACTGACCTGCCAGTTGCCGCCTCTTCTCCGTCCTCTTCCTTCTGTGGCAGCAGGAAGCACCCAGGCTCCCCTAATTCAATCACAACCTTGAAATCCAGTGTTTTTGATTGGTCTGAGTGCTGTGGTTGGGCGCTCAGGCAGGGACTGGGAGCCTGGGCATGTTCTCCACCCAGGCAGTATAATACAGCTGTTGGAGAAAATGCAAAGTGCGCATGACTGTTTTACCGTCCAAACAGTCATGCGCACTTAGAGGGTGCCACCACTCCTCCCCCCTGTTCTGCCCAGCCCAGCCCCGCAAAACTGGCTCAGCACGGAAAAAGAAAATTATAAGAACATTGCGTTGTTACCATTTAATTTTTACTTTTTTGCAGTGTTGAAAGGCAGTGGGACGACGCTCCTCTGCCTTAGCGGAGGAGCCGCCCCTGCAGACAGCATGCACTCATGTATGCAAAAGTGGGTGCATGAGTGTGCCTGTGGATGGATCAATGAATTAATAAGTAAGGGTGTATACAAAGATTAAATAATTGTGGCGCATACTAAAATACAATGATTAATTGAGTGGATGAATATAGGAATTAATGAACCGTGTATTTGAGTTTTATGATGTAATATGGCTTCGTTTTGCTGTTTTCAAGCTATTTGACGTGTGCTTCTATGATGACTTTTTGTGTTGCAGTAACAATAAAGAAATAATGCTACTTTTCTCCACTTCTTCTGTGTCACATATTCTGCACAAAATGAGTATCTGAATACACAAAATAATTTTCTAAAGTCCATCCAGCAGAACACCTAGCATGGATTGCATACAACCAAACAAAACGGGCTTCTACAAAAAATGGATAGTGTACTTTGTAAAAAGAGATGACATTATCAGGTATTCTTTCATCTGGCATGCTGTGAAGTACAAAGCAATTACAGCACTTGTCTGACCTCATCATGGATGCTGTCAGGACAAGCACTGGTTTAATAGATCTCACAAGAGAATCCAATACTAATTGTTGTACATCAAAACCGCATGTCGTACATTCCTTTCTCGCAAGATCAGACCACAAAGCTTACAATTTTGCATTCCAATCCGCTACATTTCATTTTTTGTGTTTGTCCAGATTTCCTCTGGAAATGCCCGCTGTCCATGGGAGATTTGTAGTCTTTTTGGAAGACAGGCAGTCCTCACAGGTTTCTGGAGGTCGCTGGTCTGCAGGATGAGTCGTGGGAGGTTGCAACATTCTGAATTCACAGACAGGCTGGCAGGGAGGGACCAGGACAGACGCTGGAGTTCCTTGTTATGCAGGGGTTGACTCTTCCTTGTCCTTTTCTCCGTAGGTAGTCGTTAATCTGAGGATTAAGGTTCAGGGGTGCCCCTAAATACACAATTTACGGGTGTTACAGGGATTAGAAGGTAGTAGCCAATGGGCTACTTACCTTTAGGGTGACCTTCACCCTTTGTATGTCCACTCCCTCTGGGGAGGGGGCACATCCCCACCCCTATTGGCTAGTCTCCTCCAAACCAATATGGAGGATTCTGGAGAGAGGGGTTTACCTCAGCTCAGGGCAACTTAGGGTGGTCCTGACTGAGAGTGGACACTCCTCCTCTGCTTACTAATTTTGCCGCCTGACCTGCCTCCAAAAGTGGGGATTGGTCAGGAGGCGGGCGGGCAACTCCACGAGCTGGAGAGGCCCTGGTCAGCATAACAGAGGCCTTTGAGGTCCACCGCCTTTCTATGCTTTTCCTGCTTGGGGGTAGGTGTGAAGCACCTCCACCCAGAACAGGCTTTGTTTCTGACCCACGAGAGCAAAAGGCTCCCACCTCAAGGGGTCAGAAACATGTCTGGAGGTAGCAGGCTGGTGGGGACCAGTCAGGAACACACTAGCGAGTTGGTAGGTTTTCAGGGGGTACCTCTGAAGTTTCCTCTGGGTGTATTTCTTAATACATCCAACACTGGCATCAGTGTGGGTTTATTAAGCTGAGATGTTTGGTACCAAACATCTTGGAGTTCAGTGAAGCCATCATCGTGCTGTGGAACTCATAATGACAAGCTCCCGGCCCATGTACTCTGTATGGCTTCACTGTTCACTTATGCTGTCTAAGAATGGACTTAGACACTCTAGGGGCATATCGCTAATGCAGTTATGCCCTCACATGAGGTATAGTGCACGCTGCCTTAGGGCTGCAAGGCCTACTGGAGTGGTGACTTACCTATGTCTCCTGGGATGTGTGCCATGTCGACTCTTCACTTTTATCTGCACCAAAACATGCAGTCTGCAGTGGCAGTATGCCTGTGTTTGGTGAGGGGTCTCTTAGGGTGGCACAATACATGCTGCAGCCCTTAGAGACCCTCTCTGGTCCCAAGGCGCTTGGTACCACTGGTACCTTTTACAGGTGACTTATATGGGAGGCAGAGTTGTGCCAGTTGTGGAAACCCTGGTACTGTTTTGGGAAAGAACACAGGCACTGAGAATCTAGTTAGCTGGAACCCAGTGTACACTCAGTCAAAGATGCATCAGAATCAGGCAAAAAGTGGGAGGTAACCATGTCAACAAGCATTGGCATAGCCAATAGGTCTCGCTTTTGGGACCTTATAAGTATTTAGTTATGCAGCACAATATCCTTGGTGCAACAACATCAACTGTTGCATCATGGCTAAACACTTATAAGGTCCCAAAGGCGAGACCTATTGGCTATGCCAATGCTTGTTTTTGATACGTCATAGCTGACAAGTGTGCTCGGGTCACGTGTGACACCTTCAACGGCCCTCTTTTGTACCCAGCATCACCTTGCACAAAGCAGAGGATAGGGCCGCCCTAAAACTGGAGCGCTTCCAGTAAGGACACTTATACATTCATCTATGTGCGGCAAACTGCTGAGAGTGGACAGAAAACAAACATAACCTGATGAATAAGGAAATAGAAAAACATCTAAAAAAAAGAAGGCTCCTTAACTCCAGATGATGTTGTTTTCAGGGTAGCTCTTTATTCACCAGTGATCTGTTACGGCTGTAGCGAGGCGCCATTTTAATCTGCTCCTAGAAGCAAAGACCTCTGGAGGCTGTATCTTTCCAGTACTGACGCGGGGAACGCTGCTTCTATGGGTGCCATAAGGTGGGAATGCTCCAGGGAGCCGGCGTCTCAGCCTTTCATCCGCAGATGGAGTGTGTCTTTCTTCACTTTCAGTGGTGACATCCTTCTGTTCCATAAACGTCACTCACATTCCACCAGAGCCAAGGCAGCACCCGTAGGTTTCTACAGGCCTGCGCCAATCAGGGACATCTGTGGGGCAGTCACGCGGCCCTACAACCTTGGGTTTCCTCTGTCCCTTGCTCTGTTCCTGTTTTATTGATTTAGTGACAGGTTACTGCTTTTCCGGCAGCATTACCATCTATGGACCAGCACACACCATGCCTCATTGTAATCTAACTTAAGTCCCACCCCTGGGCTCCCACCTGTTGGTCACTCCTCACTTCCGGTTACTCCTCACTTTATGAACTGAGCAGGACTGAGCTGCTACTTATAAAGGGCAATGAACCCTCAAGGGCGTCTTGGCGCTGAAACTGACTCAAAACCACAGAGAGAGGAGAAATAACAAAACGGATAAAATGCAAGCGCCTTTACAAATAATTCCGGTGGACAATGGACTCGGCATCCGCTCCGGGAATCTGTGCTTGACATTGTGGTCACAGGTTCAAATCCTGGTGCTTCCACTCAGCCTTTCATCCTTCTGAGGTCGATGAAAATGAGTACTTCTGGATAATAATACATATCTGTCAATAGCTCTTAAGAAAATCGTCGGGAGTAAATGTGCGCTCTACATGCACACCTGTTAGGTTATTTTATGCAGCACAAGAGAGAGTTAATTCCTGAGAGGAAGCTACAAGGGAAAACGTACTTCCTCCCCCAGAACCGATCCTTCTAAATCGGGGACTGACAGCAGGAGGGAAGAGCCAGAATGAAGGGATCGCTGGAATGAGAGAAGCACTGAGGACAGAGTGACTATGCGACTTGGATATCCTGGGACAGTCTTTCCACTATCTCTCTGGGCAGATTTCAGTAAATTTAGCAATTGTGACAGTCGACTGAACACAATTACTCACCATGGAGGTGTGTATTCATATGTTCCAGAGAAGGATAAGATAGCAGCCCTCATTAGAACACAGTTTAATGAACACAGATGATGCAGTCTGTAAAAGTTGCATTAATTCCACTTCGCGCCTCATTGTCTGTGGTTTCTATGCTGTGAGCTTTGTCGATTAAGTCTTTCTGTTTCCCAGGTTGATGCAAAATGTCAGTCCTACTTCGAATTTGGTTTAATGTCAAAGGTTTTCGTTTCACAATCTGGCCACCCCAGCAGATGAGTGTGTGCTCTTCGAAGTGCGAGTCTGGGCGAATCTCTTAACCTCCCCGTGCCTAAAAAAACAAGGGACGGTGAGAGCGAGAGGAGAGGAATGTCAACAAGCGCGCGCGGCCACGCTAATTGAAAACAGATGGCCCCTGCGTGCCGCTGCTCGCTCCCGCAAGGTGGATGCCACCACAAGCACGAGTGCTTGAACAGAGCTGACCGATTTCGAAAGGTCATCTCCTAGTGCAGCGCATGCGCGCTGCCTAGGCTCGACCTCAAAAGGATACTTTCCTACAAACGCCACCTACCGACATGGTGGTGTACTGCTTTAGAGTTTTTCGAAATCCATTGATGCTTGGGGAATATTCAGAAGGTGACAAATCTGCAGTTAGGTAGAGTATCCACCATAAAGAGCATTACTGAGCTATATATATATATATACACTCATTTACAACTTAGTTTACAAGCAAAAACAATACATTAAATTGACAAGAAGCATTATTTTAATACTGTGACTAATAATAATTCTGCAGTTCTTTACAAACTAGGTGTCACCGATAACATGGCATCTTAAGCTAATGTAATTAACAAGATTAGCGTAGTTGAGCCCTATGTTGGCTTGCCAGATGATTAGTTTTGATGGTCTTTAGATTCTTGGGAGACACAATGGTCCTTTTCGAGGTTTTGTGGCAGTGACAGAATAGGATGGCTAAGTAGCGAGAGGAACCAATGCCAAATGTGAAGCTGACATCAATGTGATAAGTGAAAGCAGAATGTAGAAATCTAAAATGGTTTCAATCATTAATGCAGCTCATGGCTGAATAATTCAATTCCATTTTTATGGTGCTACATTCAGTGGAGGAAAAACTCTCCAAATGTCAAGCTTAATATTGCTTCAGCATGGGCCGTAATGTTCTCCTGGTGTGTGAATAGGAGTAGTAGGATTAATCAAGCCCAAGGCTTCTGCAAGCAGAAAAACAGCTTTTACTAATAGTCAGTGCTGGAATTGGAAACAATTTGCTCTATAAATTGGGGGTCAAGATTTGTCAGAGGAAAGGGAGTAAAGTCATAATGGGTGGAGCGATGAAAAGGGGAGTCTGACAGTCAACTTATACATTTTCTTTTCAAATATGCCACCAAGAATTTGGCACTAAGGACAAATGTGGCAGTAAATCTGTTCTTCTTAGTTAATTGGTCACAAAGGGGCTGCATTTTACAATATCTGGTGGGTTAAGACATCTGCTGTAGAGGTCTGTATGCTCAGCAAATTTTAGGGGATAATAATAATTGTAAGATAACTCTGCTGGTTAATGCACAAGCATCCAACACCCTCCATACCATGCAATCGGGCTTCAGGCCTGGCCACAGTACAGATATAGCACTTATCGCAGGAACAGACGATATACAGGTGATCCTCGATAGGGGAGAAACCGCAGCTCTCATCCCACTCAACTTCTCTGCAGCCTTCGACATAGTCACACACCCTATCCTGATTAGACAACTTCACAAGGCTGGCATCCAAGGGCCCATCCTCAAATGGATCTGCACCTACTTCACCGGAAGAACATACAGTTCTCATCACACCGTACTCCTCAGAAGATTGGAAACTCACCTGTGGAGTTCCACAAGGTTCCTCCCTCAGCCCGATCCTCTATAACATCTACATGACGTTGCTGGCAGACGTCATCTGCACACACAACATCAACATACTTATCTAGGCCGACGACACCCAACTTACATTCTCCTTTGCAGACACAACATCCAGCACCTGAACAACTTCAACTTGTGCATGACTAAATTGCCTCCTGGATGATGTCCAACTGCCTCATTTTAAACACGAACAAGACTGAGGTGGTGATGCTCAGAAATGATGCCTTGGCTTGGGACTCATCCTTGTGACCTACAGGCCTCAGACCCACCCCCACCCCCAGCACACAAGTAAGAAATCTCTGGATCATTATCGACTGCAAGTTGGACATGTCTGCCCAAGTAAGCTACAGCACCATGGTATCTTCCACACCCTGAGAATGCTGAAAAAGATATTCAAGTGGCTACCTAACACCACCAGGAAAACCATCACCCAAGCCCTCATCAATAGCAGACTGGACCACAGGAACACCCTCTATGCAGGAATCACCAACCAAACTCACAAAGACTTCAAACCGTCCAGAGCACAGACTAGTCTTCAAATACCATGCTGGTTACACATTACTCCACACCTGAGGGAATTACACTGGCTATTAATACATAAGCTGGCACAATTCAAGCTTCTCACCCACACATACAAAGCACTACACAACATAGGCCCAGCCTACCTGAACAAACGCTCACAGTTTCACCAACCATCCAGACACCTCCACTCAGCCGGACTCTCTCTAGCACATATCCCATGCGTTCCCAAAAGCAGATCAGGAGGTCGTGCCTTCTCATACATCACCCCTAAAGCCTCTTCATCTCTTTTTGAATTTGGCTCTTTGAGTAAGCCCCCTCGAGACTATCACCACACACCTCCAAAGCACCGGGATACCCTCAAGGGTGATGGTGCACTATGCAGATCCACATAACATATCTTAACATAACAGGGCTAATGTGCCTGCTGCAAAGCACATTGTGTAACATGCCGATCTCACCTTTGTATTTTATGTAGATAGATACGTGAGTTACTGTTTTTGACACACAGATCCTTTTGCTACTTCCTGTTCATAAGTCTCAATTCTTCTAATGTAGCACATTGAGCTATCCAGTGGCGGCTCCTCTGCTATGGCAGAGGAGCGTCATCCCACTGGTTTTAAGCAGTGCAACGTAAAGGAAACATAAAATGATAATAACTTTGAGTTATTATCATTTTATGTTTCTGTGCTGCTTTGCGGGCGGGGCTGTTCTGCTCTCGGAGCAGGGCAGGGGAGGAGTAGTTTGCCCACTCCTAAGTGCACATGACTGTTTGGCCGGCCCTCTCGGGCCGCCCAAAACAGTCATGCACACTTTCCCTGTTCTCCATGCAGACTGCATTACAGCCTGCGTGAAGAACATGCCCAGGCCCCCATTTCCAGGCTGAGCGTTGAACCAGGATGCTCAGACCAATCACAAGGCTTCATTGCAGCGTTGTGATTGGTAAGGGGAACCTGGCTGTGCTTTCTGTTCCTCGAGTCAAGTCGAGGAGAGCAGGAGCAGAGACATGGGACCCGCCGGCAAGGTAAGTGTTTTAGTTTTTTACCGTGCGCACAACACCCCCCTCCTGCGCACTCCCCCCCCCCCCCCCATGCCACCCGCCACTGGAGCTATCAACTGGCATCAAGGGACTGTATACATTCTGCAAGTCATGAGTCCTTATTGTGTTTTTCTGAATTTATTATTATTCTAAGATTGCAAAGAAGGGTTACTTTGGGTAGTAATTAAGTCTTATTAGTACAGACAACCCAGTCACTGCGTTAACATTTTAAATCCTGACTTTAGCCCTAATTACGGTCTTGGTGTGGGAACCGACCATCAGTAGGTCGGCGGTTCCGAACACCGTATTACAATGCGACCTCACATGGTGCGGTCGCAAACTCCCATTTCCGTATGGGAGTTTGTGCGGAGGTCTGAAACCTGCCACAGCACAAGCTCCCATAGAGTAATGGAAGTATTGGTGAGGTGCCTTATGCGTGGTGCAGGGATTTACAGGGGGGCACCATAAGTGCCCCCCAGGTCCCCAACCAGCAGCTGCAGAGGCATGGGGGCCCTGCTAGGGTCCCCTAAGTCGCTTTTCCGATAGGCTTTTCATGTCGGAAAGCCTGACATGAAAAGCCTGTCGGAAACCGACATAATAATCTCGACGGCGGAAACGCCGTCCATAGGGATTATGTGCAGCCTCTGACTGGCCGACGGGCTCGGAAGCCAGTCGGTCCGACCGGATGATTTAAACTTGGACCGCCTACATTGTAATTAGGTGGTCGGACTTTAAACCATGGATGTCAGTCGGAGGCTTTCCGACCGACATCCTAATCAGCCCCTGAGTGTTAATCCCGACCATGCACTCAACATATAGGGGCCGATTCCGATTCAGGCCGGAAATCACTCCGACCGAGCCGGACCCGGAGAGATATCCGACCGAATCGGACTCTAGCAGCCCGACCGAACGAGTACGATGCGTACGCATGCAATCGGACTCGATTCGGTCGGACTCCCATTGAAGTCAATGGGAGCCGGTCGTACAACGCGTACGCGGGCTCCCATTGACTCAATTGGTGCGAGGCGAACAAGGGCCCCCCCTACAGCGGGTACGCGTCGATGCGACTCGCGCCGTACATGCACAGGTAGGGGGGACCCATGGGTCCCCCCTGTGTGCGACTCGCGCGGCTACGTGTACAGGGGGGTCCGACACGGACCCCCAAAGTCCGGCTCCGACTGCCCTTTTGAGCCGGACGGCGCGAGTCGGTCGGACTGCTCGAGGCGCGCATCGTACTTGCCCGGCCGGGGAACGTCTCCATTGCGCGGTGCGAGTCGTGTCCGTGCGAGTTGGTCGGAGCGGTTCGGACCCGCGAACGAGTCGGTCGGCGATTTCGCGTGCGCTCGCATCGTACTCGCTCGCCCGGACGCACGTTCGAATCGGTCAGGAAAGAGGGCTCCGAATCGGATCCTGTTAAGCCGAATCCGATTCGGTGCCCTTACCGGCCGAGATCGGAATCGGCCCCATAATGTCTATGTTGGACTTGGCCCTTTTTGCAGGGTCATCCCTGAACTTTTTGCCTTCCTCCTAGTCTTTTTTCTGACATGGTGTTTGGTGATTTTAGGACTCTGGGCACTTTATCACTGCTGTCCAGTGTAAAGTGCATGGGCTCTCTATGGTAAAACATGGTAAGATTGGTCTACACCTGTTTGGCGTATTTAAATTACCTATCAGTCCCTTGTAAAGTGGTATCTCAGATACCCAGGGCCAGTAAATTAAATGCTACTGGTGGGCTTGCAGCGCTGCTTGCGCCACCCACCAAAGTAGCCTTTCAAACTTGTCTCAGGCCTCTGCCATTTCAGGGCCTGTGCGCGCAGTTTACTGCCGCTGTGACGTGGCACATAAAGTGGTTGCCACGTCTGTAACTCCCCTTTTACTACATATCAGTCAACCCTAAGGTAGGCCCTAGATAGCCCTATGGGCAGGGTGCGCTGTAGGAAAAAGGTAGGACATGTGCCTTAACTGTGTGGCATGTCCTGGTAGTGACAAACAGCCATTTTGGTTTCTCACTACTGTGAGGCTGCCCTCTCATAGGAATGCATTGGGGATTCCCTAATAAGTGTTTCAGTGGTAATTCCCGATCTGAGAGGAGTAGCGGGATCAAGTTTGTTATGTTTGGAATAGTGGTAATAAATGCTGCGTAATGGTGTGCGCAGATTTATTGTCACTATTTTAGAAATGCCACTTTTAGAATTGGGCATTTCTGTGTGCTATGTGTCTTTGTGCCTGCGTATTGCATGTCTGGCTCTGGAGTAACAGAGACTGGGGAGGTGCAGTGGCTCCAGAGGGGCTGGGTGAGTCAGCGCTAGGTTGAATGGGCCTGATCTGCATTTGGAGTAGTGGGAGGAGTAGCCCCTGACCCTGATTAGGTCTATGCCTGCCTTGTACAATGCTGGCTCCGCCCCCCTGTGGTGTGTCTGGGGCCAGAGCCTACACTAACAATGAGGGTGTTTGTGCACTGTAAAGAAATGTTTGAGTGCCCCCCAGGACTGGTTTGGACCGGGCACAGAGCCCTGTGTCAGGGGGAGAACAAATAACATAGCTGGTATAAGTATTGGGGCTGTGACCCCATGGAAGGGTACTGCTTGGTGCTTACTTGCAGCCGGTAGGCTGCTGGACTGCCAGGAGGAACCGTCACTGGGGATTGACCTGTGGTCTGCTTAAAGGGGGCACTTCAAGGACTTCCCCTCTGCTGAGGGACCAGGTGTGCTGGCCTGCCTGTGCCCAGCGCTGTGTACGTTTTGGATCCAGCGCGTGGTGAGCGCTTGGAATTCACCCTGCTCTCTCCAAGCACGTGTGGAGCGCTGTGCAGGGATGAGAGGGTGTTCCCCCCCCCCTCCTCCCGTGGGTTAGCAGAAAGAGCGTGAAAGAAGCGCTCTTGTGTGCAACAGCGTGTGGCGAGCGCTGTGTTCTGCAGCCGGTTTCACTCCTGAACCACGTTTGGAGCCTTTTTAAGGCATCGGGAACCCGAGGACAAAGCCGTGTCTGGAGACCAAAGGTGGCCGCTCGTCAGCTGAGCGAGCACCGCAGGAGCCTCGAGCGTTGCCTAGCCTGGTTGTGGGCGGGGCCAGCGGCAACGAGAGGAGTCAGGATGATGGAGACTTCGCTCCCTAGGGAAAGGCCAGCCCCGTTTCCCCAGCAAGGGAGGTTCGGCCGCCCAGAGTGAGCTGCCGGAGAGGTGAGGTGTGCAACGAACCTCACGGGGCCCGTAAAACCGTCACCGAGGAGACCGGGTGAGTTCCTTGGGACCAGAGTGCCTATTGTCCCGGGCCGCGCTGTGGTTTTCCGGCCCCGAGGGGCCATGGACAAGTCTCACGTGGGTGCCTAAGTAGCACCGACTCTTCTCCCCGTATTTTCTACGTTGCACAGCTGCGCCGCAAGGCTGCGGGCAGCTGCACATTGGAGTGGTATCAGGGGCAATCTGGCTCTAAGAGGGCATTGCGGGGCGAGCCCAGGACAGGGCCCCCGCTTGAGGAAGCACTGACTTGTGGACAGTGACACTGAGAGGGAGGTGATTTGGGCCTCCTACGGATTATCGGCACTACGCCTTGGTGTGCCCCAGGACGCCTGTGGGCACGAGATTGCCCTACTGTAGTGCACTGCTGATTTCTGCCTAGGCGTGAGGCAGTTGCCTATGTGGGGCAGGAGGTGTTGTAGAAGGTGAACAGCTATTAATGTATGCCCTTCTGTGCTATGCTGATGATTAGGATGTTTGCCTAACATGTTCATGCAAGATGCAATGTAACCAGTAGTTACCAGTTGCTTCCTCTAACGGTGAGTTAGGATGGTGATGCCCTGTTGCTAAGGCTAATGCTTAAGGTGTTTTGCTAGGTGCAAGGTTACCAGTAGTTACTGGTTGTTTTACTACCTGGGTGTTCTAATGTTCTTTATGACAGTGGCCTGATTGGCCCTGTAATGTATATAATCCCCTGTAAAGTAATACCTAGTGCCAGGTGGCACAGTGTATAGATGTGATTGCGTTCTAATGTATTTTATGAGTAATACAAAGGCTATTTCTTTATATAACCTTGTGTGATGTTTCTTTTGTGGTGTGCCTAGTGTGTCGCTGCTGTGTGTGTGTGTTGCGCAAACGCTTTACACATTGCCTCTGGGATAAGCCAGACTGCTCGTGCCAAGCTACCAAGAGGGTGAGCAGGGGTTATCTTCAGCGTGTAACTCCCTGGCCCTGACTAGAGTGGTGGTTTCTGCCTGGCTTAGGCACATGCCCTAGCCAATCAGAAATCCCATTTCTAACAGTCTACAAGTATGAGTGATATGTGACTCTGACACCTTATAAATCTCATTGTCTTATGTAACACTTCCTGCGCATTGATTTACACACTAGTTTGATTTATTTGTGTGTGTGTGTGTGTGTGTGTGTAGTAAAGCGCTCTGACACCCTACACTGGGATGAGTAGCGCTATAAAAAAAATTAAAATAAATGTGTAAGCCATTTAAAACATTATTTGTGCTATTATTTATACTCAGAAATACACCTGACGTTCTTACAGTGCAAGCACATCTCTTATATAGGAGAGAGTTGAACAAAGTTAAAAACTTGCTTCCAAATCGTTGTTTCTCTTAAGTGCTTGTGAAGTGATAACAAGTTGTGTTTCTTTATTTCCTTCCATTACATCAGCATGTAGGTGTTGGACTCCAGATGGCTCTCAGCCTGGATGATACTCGAACAAAAGAAGGGTTGATAACCCTTTAAATCAGTCCGTTGTTTTAGATGCAGCTAGAAGATAATAAGAAAGCCCCCTCGCCTCCTGTAGCTTGCTCCGAACAGAGAAGAGATAACCTGCGGGCGCTGCTAAAATGTGTTCCGGTGTCAAAAAATGACACCAGAACATTTTTGGCTTATTTCACTGGGTCGGCTGGATCTTGCTCAGAAGTAGCTTCTGGAACCGGGATCCGGCGAGATCCCCCTCATTCCCTGCTCTGGCCACGATACTTGTGCCACCTGATGTGGTTTACCCTACTAACAGGGTTTCATATAGACATTTATGTTATTGCAGATTATTTTTGTTCATTTAGTCCTTCGAGGACTGCATGCAGTAAAACCATGTAACAGACTTGCTTATTATGCAGTTGGGATTTCTAAATTTCTCCTTCTGTTGGTAAGAGATCACTTGTACAACACAGACCAGAACAAGTCTTTGGCAGAATGACCTTTAATTTCATTATGAGTGACTGAAGCAGCATTTGCTGTCTGCCTCCTAATTCTGGACCGAAACTGGTTGATCCTTTGATGTATCACTGATGCCTAGCAGAGAATTGTGAAGCATCTCCCTGCCACACTTTCTGGCTTTGAGTGACTGCACATCACTAACAACATTTGAGTGCTATTGGAAACTCAGTCAGAGGTGGGAGGTGCCCACAGTGCACTCTGGCTGAGGGGCGATGGCAGGAAAGACCACCACTCTGGAAATTTCTGCCTGGATCACAGACCTCAGGTCTATATGGATGATGTATGCACCGACGCTTCGAGGCCATATACAGTTTACGTACGTACATTGCACTAGTTGAGGAGCAGCTCCCAGAAGGGTTATGGGCTTATTCCACTCAAGCCAAGGCTGCTACTACTATATGGGCATACTATATTGGTCCTGGATATCTGTCGGGCTGCTATGTAGGCATCAGTGTAGACTTTTATGAAGCACTGTCTTGACATTCAGAGATGGGCATTTTGCCTGTTTGGTCCTGCAGGAATTTTTGGTCTGATCCATTCCATGGGCTCACCATCTTGGCAGGTACTGCTTTGATCTCTATTCACAAGGTGAGGAATCTCTGGCTAAAAGTATTTATCAGAAGAACAAGTTATTTACCTTATAGCCCTCTGTTAGACTATTATTCTTTAAGGTCTTTAGGTTCTTGGGAGATACAATGGTTCTTTTTTTAGTGGTCTCATGGAGGTCGATGTGTTTTAGCAGACACCATAATAATGCCTTTATCAGGAGAAGGCCTGACCTACAATGTCACAGCGACAGAATAGGTTTCCCATTAGTGAGAGGAACCAATGCCAGAAGTGAATGCGATAAATCACTTCCTAATTGAAAGCAGAAGGTTGAAATTTAAAAGTATCTCAATCATTACTACAGCTCTTGGCTGAATAATTATTTTCCTTTATATACAGTGCTAAATTCAGTGGAGAAAAACTCACCAAATGTCAAGATCCGTTTTGCTAGGCATGGACCGTTATGTTCTCCTGGTGTGTGTATAAGAGCAGTAGGACTCCCTGAAGTGCATAGTCTATTTGGTGATGAGCAGTCATCAGTCCGTTCCTTTATAGTAGAAGTTTGTAACTTTTACCAAGCTGGTGTCTAATGCTACTCAACTGCCATACAGAAACATGTAGGGCAAAAGCTGACCTAAGTGATTCCTAAAAGGAGAAAAAGGCATACTGACAGATACGTTTAAAAAAAAAAAACAATTGGAAAAAACCATTCCTAGTCCGTCATGATTCTTGCACTACCTGGGGTGGTTTACCCTAATAAAGACTTCGGTTTATTGCAGATTCGAATTGTTCATTTAGTCCTTCAATAACTGCATGCAGCAAAAGAATGCAACAGACTTGTGTCTCATGCTGTCGGGTTCCTAAATAAACCCCTGTGTTGGTAAGAGATCAGTTGTACAACAGGATCAGAACACATCCTTGGCTGAATGGCCACTTATTATGACTGACTAAAGCAGCATTTGCGGTCTGGCTCCTAATTCTGGTCCCAAGGTGGGTGATCCTTTTATGCATCATTGGTGTCTAGCGGACTGCCACATTGTCTGGCTTTAAGTGGGAGCAACATTTGAGCAGTTGTATGCCATAGCCACGCCTTCCTTTGCCATGCGTTCCTTAACAACGCGGATGGAAACAACGAATGCGTCTGAAACAAGCATTCCATTGACAACGCAAGTCGTTGCAACGACTTGCCTTAGGGGGGCGCTGGATTTTGGAATAGTATAATTTACTGTTCCAACTCCAGTCCCCACAACAGCAGGGAAAGCGTTGAACGTTAAAGTCCAATACCGCTTTACTTAACGTATGTCATTGTAATGACTTGCGTTGTAAATGGAATGCGTGGTTCAGACGCATTCGTTGTTCCGCCCACGTTGCAAAGCTAGCGCGTTGTTCGGCGGTTGTGGTATTTGCTGTTTCCCCATTTGAGCGCTGTCAGAATCTCAGTAAAAGGTTGGAGGTGCCTGCAGTGCACACAAGAAATGGGAGATGCCAGGAAAGACCATCAATCTGGAAGTTGTTGCGTGGATCACAGACCTCAGCTCTAAATGGATGGTGTATGCGCCAACTCTTCTATTCCTTATGCAGTTTATGTAACAAGGCACCTGGCTGTAGTGTGGCCTCAGCGCTTCCAAATGTGACCCGCGCTAGGGCTATGGCGCCGGCAGGGGTGGGTTAATCAGTCATTAAATAATGTTGGTCTTCAGTCCGGCTTGCCCTTTGTCGATAGTAAACATGTAATACCATACAGCACCACTGGGACCTTTTTGAACCCAAATATCTGGAAATAGTGTGCGGCCGAAAAATCCCTAATGTCGAACTTGTGGGCTCGGGTGTAGATTTGTTTCTGTTTGTGTACCATATGCTGGTGCTGCTTTTCCGACAAAATTAAGGATTACAGACTGCCTTTTGCTTTTCAGAAAGTGATTAAAATGGTAGTCCTTTCAGGCCCTCCTGTACTAATTGAAGGGCGAATGTATTTTATTTTGCTAACTGATGTTTGTTTCATACATTTTAAAAACAGCAGTTATTTGTAATGCCATTACATTTTTATTAATTTAAATAAAGTCCTGTACTGCTATGACGGCTCTAGGCATCTGCCGCTGAAGCACTAAGTGCTTATGTTAAACGTAGTTTTCGAATAATTGTAAAGCAATTTAAGTCATACGGATTGTATTGCATGTTTGTAGGTTTGGTCCATCATATCAGCAATACCCTAATAGAAACGGCTGCCCTGTATCTGGAAGGGGACGATAAAGACAGCACGAAGACTGCAAACTCCCAGCTCGTTTCGCTGCTTGACATTTTGCACTACATGTTGAAGTACACGGCGAATGTTGTGCGGCTGACCCTGCAGGTAAGGGACATGGTTTCTGTGGCAACTTGTCATTCAGGGACTGGTGCAATCACGCTTCAAACCCTGCCCTTCTTATCAGAGCGTGCCGCTTTAAGTTGAAGCATTTTATTGTTTCCAAGAGGTGCAGTATTCATAATATAGCAATTAATGGGTGTAAACACCTTCCAGGAATTCAGATCAAACCAATACACTTCTTTCTTGAATACTTCTCTGGGTGCAAACATGGATCTGTAGGCTTGGACTTGGACATACTGCAGTCTTCTCCACGTTTGCACTTCACTGTTTTTAATTTTTGTCATATTTCACAAAGATTTCCGCATGCCCAACCTTTTAATGTCGGTCACACCAGTGGAAGCAAAAAAATGTGTTGGTTAAGCAAGCCACTTGGTTAAGCTTTAAGGTGCTAAAGCATGTAACAAAAGCTTGGGGAATACTAATCAGGGCTCATGTATAAGCGGCACAGAAAGTAGCAGCCCATCTGTGCCTCCAGTGTTTCCTTGCGTTAGCATATTAAAATCAGACCTATTGGCTTGGCCAAGGCAATAGGTAACTAACATTACCGCATATCAAACGCAAAATGCATAAAAAAGCAATGCACTGCTGTACATTTACAAAAGAAAAATTATTAGAAAATGCATCATATTGTCTAAATATGTGAAAGAAGTGAATCAGTCAGTGAGAGGCAACGTAATTCAGAGACAGGGACACACATTGTTGTTACCCCCACCACACATCCCAAACTGAGCACACAGAATTAGCCGTTCACGCACTAGTGAACAGATTTAAATACAAGTATTAGCAAAGCCAATAGGTGAGGCGATACAAGAGCTATTGGCTTTGTCAATGTTTTAATTTATTTTTTATAACTTTATTTTTCAATTTTCATTGCGCAACTACAACAACAATTGGCATTGATTCGGTGTACATACCTATATCATTAACGTTATACATGACACGTAGCACAGATAGTAGCATCGGGGGGGGGGGTTACCAAGAGGGTACACAGGTATTCAACAGCATAGTACAGTGGGGAAGGAGCATGGGGAGTTCTACTGTCCTCCAATGCGTATATTACCAGGAACAGCCCTCTCACACCTCGCCAACGCCAGATTCCCTGTCTTCATCTAACCCACTCTCCTCGCCATCAGTTGTATCCCGCAAGGAGGACTCTCTCTCCGCTAACCCAGAGGAACGCAACTCTCGCCAAACAGTTAGGTCTTCTTGCAGCTTCTCGTCCCTACGGGTGAGTTTCATGTGGGTTTCTTCGGCTAGGGACCACTCCCTGACATCTTTTAGCCAGATGGGCACTTCTGGGCTCCTCTGCCCCATCCAGATTATAGCTACCCTGCGCCTAGCAAGCACTAGCATTAATTGTAGTACCTTATATGGAAGTTTCCTATTCTTTGGTTGTCGGACAAGTGCCAGTAGACAAGTCAGGGGTTCTAGCTTCATCCGAAGGCCTGTGGCTGCAACAATCCTGCCCACCACCTCCACCCAAAACTGCCTGACCAGTGGACAATCCCATGCCAAATGTAAAAAGCCTGCTTTCTCTGTGGCACATCTAGGACATCTATCTCCCCTGTCACAAGAGAAGGGCTTCAGGGATACCGGAGTTAGATAAGTGCGGTGTAAGAAGTTAAAGTGTGTTAATTTAAACCGGGCATTACAGGATTCTTTGCGTGTGAGGGCGCCTATGCGTGTCCATTGTTTCTCTTCCAACTGGACCTCAAGGTCCTTCTCCCATGCAGCCCGAGACGGCGGCAGCGGAGGGGTAGAGTCCTGCTTCATCGCCTTGTAGAGGAGAGAAACCAATTTCTGACCCGTACCGCATGTGAGCAGGATATCTAGGGTGTGTGTCGGGGACGGAATGTCCGGGAACTGCGGCCAGGTAATTTTCACTACATCCTGGATCCCCCTGAAATGCAGGAATTGGCCCTGTCCTAGACCAAAATTTTCTTCTGCTTGTTCATAGGTGATGAAGGTCTCATTGGGGAAAATGTCGGCCAGAACCTCACATCCACCCTCCCTCCAAGATTGAAAGGACATGTATCGTTCCATGTCTATAAAGGGGGCCAGTATCCAAATCGGGAGTTCCCTGTGAAAGGGAGCCTTCCGCAGGGTTTTCTCTACGAATCGCTGCCATAGACTAGCTGTGTGCCTCACTATATAGGGAAGAGACATGTCCGACCTCCTGCCCTGCATTAGCGCCTCCTGAAGTGTCTGGGTGCCCACCCTGCCGGAGAGGAGACGTTTCTCCCAATTATCCTCGTCTGTTAGCCAGCGTGCCGCATGCTGTAGATGGGCCGCGAGATAATACAGGTCGAAGCGCGGCAGCGCCAGACCACCCTCCTCGTAACTGCGTATCATAGTGTTAAGGGCTACCCTGCTGCGTCGGCCCGCCCATAGCAAGGACGTAAGTAGCATATTGAGGGTTTTGAAGACTCGTGACGGCAACGGACATAAGGAGTTCTGTAGTGCGTATAGTGTCCTGGGAAGCATCACCATCTTGGAGATGGCTAGCCGGCCCATTAATGACAACGGAAGGGTGTTCCAAAAAGTCACCGATTGCTGGAGAGACGCAATTATGCGATCTACATTTCGGGTTAGCGCCTGTGGGTCTGTAGGGGCCACCTGTATCCCAAGGTATCGGAAGCCCGCCTGTTCCCACCATAGTCCCAGATCCGGGAGATCGCCCAGAGGCACCGAGGCCAGACCTGCCAACGGAAAGATCAGGGACTTACCGCGGTTAAGTCGCAATCCAGATACCTCTCCAAATCTGTCTAAGTGGTGCAATAATACCGGTAATGCGTCCCGGGGAGAAACCAAGTAAAACAGGGCATCGTCGGCGTATAAGGAGATGACATGAGTCGCATCACCCACTTTAATTCCCCATCTCTTCATGTCAGCCCTAATCCGGACCGCGAAGGGCTCTATGGCCAGGGCAAATAACAAGGGCGAGAGGGGACAGCCCTGGCGGGTGCCCCTTCCCAGTTGCCAGCCTTCCGATCTCGCTCTCCCAAGTTTAATCCTCGCGCGGGGTGCTGTATATAGGATGCGGATCCATCGACAAAATTTAGGACCCATCCCCACCGCACGTAGGACCTCCTGGAGGTATCCCCAGTCTACTGTGTCGAACGCCTTGGCGAGGTCAATGGCTTTGTCAATGTTAATGTCTTTTAGCCAAGAGCACAGAATTTAAATGTGTAAGTAAGTTTTTGGTATGCTTTATGCTCCCTCTTCCAAGCTCAGTTTTATGTTTTTTCGACTTCTACGAACTGATCAACCAAATCCAGTAGCATATCAGGTCTGTACTGAGTTACCTATCGAGCGAGGAAACAGTCATTACGTGTCCGTGCCAGCATTGGGTTTTTCGTCACACCATGAAGCCTGACAAATACAGGCACAGCCAAACCCTCGTGAGCCACAGTGGGTGGTGGCCACTATAAATGGGGAAACAGCCCAAGCAGGACGCGCACGACTGGGGCGCACACACACACGAGCAGCGCATGCCACAGCCATTTGGGCCAAGGTAGCAATAGAAACAGAAAGAGGCAGTCATGGAAGCTTGCTTCAAGCGAAACTTAATAAATAACGAAACTTGGCCTCTTGCAGCCAAACACAACGAAAGAGTATTTGGAATGACGTCTATGCCCATAGCAATGAAAGATTCACAAAATACATATATATGTCACATATTTTGTGCGGTCTCTCACATCTACACTGATGAACAAAATAATGATTTGTATTAAACAACTTTAGAAGTTAGTGACTGACCTTGGATAGTTTAAACGTTTAATCCTTAGATAAGTATGTGTGTTTTTGGTTACAATACAAAAGCTTCCGTTTTGTATAGCAGGTCATATTTAAGTTTATGGGAGTACAGATCAGTGGTCCTGGGTAAAGTCGTCATAAGTCAGCCATGCCTGAAAGGCTTTTTTTCTATGGGGGATTCAATGTGTGGTAATCGGTGTTCAGCATTGCCTTTTACGTCTCACTGTCTCACTTTGAAGTCACAGAAAGAAAAGTAAACAGGCGCCCTTGGATACCAGCATCTGACATTTGACATTCGACCTTTGAATACACAGCAAATGTGACGAGATAAGAAGAAGATTTACAGCCCTGTTTACAGAAACGAAGCTCAGAGCGAGTGAAACACGAGCACTCGTGTGAAGAGCTCACTCTTAAAGGAAGAAAAAGTAGTTCATAAAACAGTTCGTAAAATGGGAGCAGTGGATGGATAGTAGTAATTTGTTCATGCTCTCGGGGAGGGCTAAGCGAAGGAAGAGGCATGCATGTATGCCATGGACAAATGGGGAGAAAAAATATGAGAGCGATGATGGAGCCAGCAAATGGGCAGTGTATGGGCAGGCTGAAGCCCACATACTGAATACAACAGTCTCTTCGAGACAGCGTATGCGCTGTCTAGCCAAGACCTAAAAAGAAAAATCACCATTCCTTTACCCCGGGAGCTTTAGAAATCATAGAGTCTGTCCAATAAATTTTAAAGACAAGCACAGGTTAGACAGTCCCTCATTCAGGGCCAGCCTTTGCTCCGATAGCGCCATAGGCAGAGCTAGATTTGGCGCTCTCACTGCTGATTGTGTGTAAAATGAGGCAATAGGAAGTACATTTGGTGTGCATAAGCAAGTTATTGGATGATATCAGAGCAGTAAGGGACCTCTCCACTCCACTCCAGATCTCCTGAAACACACACAGCTTAAGTGCTTCATTCTGATGCCAAGTTGTTGGCTAGAGGCAGGTTGGGGGTTTGTGGGGAAGTGGGTGCGAGGTAGATGGGAGGAGAAGGACACGGAAGGTTAGGCAAGGGTTACACTCGGATGCCAGTGTGACATAGAAAAAAAAACAACTGACTGAAAGAAGATTAAGTTGAATCCCTAGAGTCAGATCAAGACAGCTGAATGCATGCCCTTAAATGAGGCAGCTTGGTGCTCCCCTCTGAAGGTTGGTGCTCTGGGCTTGGCCCTAGCTTACCCATGCCAAAGGCCAGCCCTGCCCTCATTATATAGTCGTATAAATGATCTTTGGATTCTGGGGTGGCTAAAGTGATGCTGGGGATAGGTAAAGCTGTTGTTGAGTCATGGCTACACGGACGTAAGGGACCCACTCCTATATAATCTGAAACAAACACTTCCGCTTCAACATTCTGGAGTGGTCACCCCCTCGTTAGCTGATGCTGGTCGGCGCTACTGAAGCTTAGTGTTGAAAGTAGTAATGACAGGAACCAGAGTAGGTAGAAGTGCTGCTTTATTGGCCATCCGCTCTCCACAACTGCAGCAAGGTGTCAACATTCTATTGTCAGCTCCAGGTGGAAGGAACCAAGGAAAGGGGAAAAGGAGGGGGAAACGGAACATACCATATGCAACAAGAGAAAGGTTACAACATACCTCCCTCCCTATATGATGAGAAAAGATGCAAACATAGGGATACGATTTCATGAAAACATTTGGGACTTGACAACTTTGTCACAACTCCACCATTGCCCATTGTCAAGGAGAACTACATTGTTGAATGCTTTTACAATGTGACAAGGAGGGTAGAATTTACTTAGGCTGTGAGGGTCCTTCACACTTCTCTTGATCTGCACCACATCACCTACTCTCCAATTAGGGGCTTTGACCCCATTCTTTTTGACGTATCATTCCTTGTACTTAGCTTGGTGCAGGTCAACCTTCCTACCCACCTCCTCGGGGCTAGTATTCACGGCCCTACCTCCACCCAACCAACTAGGGTTAAGTTTGGTGCAAGGTTCTCTCCTCCTGAGGGAAACAAAAGGGGAGATCCCTGTTACAAGGTTAGGCGTGGTGTGATATGCCCACAAACAGTCACGTAGGGATGATTCCAGGTCATGACCGTTGGCAATGGCCAGTTGGATGTGCTCCTTGATTAGTCTGTTTGTCCTCTCAACCAGGCCATTGACTTTAGGACAATATAAGGCCGTCAACTCATGTTTAATGTTCATGTTGTCTAAGAACTCCTTCATAGGTTGAGACGTAAATTGTACACCATTGTCGGTGATAAGGGTGGAAGGTATGCCCTCCTTGGAGAACACATCTTTGAGGAAATCCAGGACTGTACTAGTGTTTATGTGATGTACAAATTTCTGAGTAACCCAATGGGAGGTGTAGTCAACTAAGACCAGCATGAACCTCTTTTGGACACCCAGGTTGTCCATGGGTCCAATAATGTCCATGGCTAGTTTACTCCACGGGTTAAGGGGCACCGTGACAGGGGACAAAGGGGCCTTGCGTAAGGACTTAGACTTGTCACTTCTGGCACAACTGACACAGTCCTTCACTAACTGTTCTGCCATAGCGTCCATCCTGGGGAACCAGAAATTCGCACAAATTCTATTCTTGGTAATGTTGCGTCCCAAATGTCCTTCGTGCGCCAGATCCATTATTCTTCTTCTGAGACCCACAGGTGGTACAACTTTATTTTGACGGTAGACTCTGTCCTCTATGACACTCAACTCGTTCCTGACTTCCCAGAAGTCTTTGAGTTATGCTTCCAGGTCACTGCATTTACTAGGCCACCCTTCTCTAAATACAATTCTCAGTCTGCCCAAATCCTTGTCTTCCTCCATGCATTTCTTCCATTCTTCTTCTTTAATGGCAGGGTCGTCTACAACCATGATGGGGCTGTCAAGCATTTCCTCGGGTTGTTCCACTTCCAAGGGTGTTCTAGACAAGAAGTCTGCAATTTTGTTGTCTTACGCCAGAAACGTACTCCACTTTGAAATTAAAATTCTCTAAGCCCAGAATCCATTTCCCAATACGTGGAGTACAATTTTCCATACCCTTCACCGTGAAGATGGAAGTGAGAGGCTTGTGATCTGTACGAATGGTGAAGTTCAGCCCCCACAGGAAGAATTTAAAATGCTTCACTGCCCAGAAACATGCCAGGGCCTCCTTTTCAATTACGGAGTAATTTCTTTCTGCATTTGTAAGGCAACGGGATGTGAAGGCAATAATCCTTTCTTCCTTTCCATTTCTTTGAGATAGGGTGGCCCCCAATCCCTTGTTGGATGCATCTGTGGTGAAGATGGTTTTATTATGTGGATCAAATACCCCTAAAGCTGGCAAACTTAAGATCTCTTCCTTGAGAGCATCCACCACACACTTATGTTGCTCATTCCATTCAAACTCCTTGTTTTTTTGAGTAGTTCTCGCACTGGTTCACATTTGGACGAAAAGTTCTTAATGTACTTGGTCATGTATTCCATCAACCCTAGGAAAGATTTAAGTTCCTCCTTGTTTTTTGGATATGGAGCGTCTCTCACAGCACCGAGAAGGTTGCTTTTAGGTCTAAATCCTTCTTCAGAAATTGAATGTCCTAGGTAGTCGACCGACGTCACCCTTATTTTGCACTTAGCCTTCTGTACTGTCAACCCTGCGTCCATGAGCCTTTTGAAAACGAGTCTAAGGGTGTTGTCATGCTCCTCCACATTGCGACCATACACCAAGATATCATCCTGGAAGCACATTGAGCAGTTCACACCCTTCAACATTTGCTGCATGACCTTCTGGAAAACCGCTGCAGCGGACGCTAATCCAAAAGGCATCCTTCTGAACATGTACGCACCATGAGGGGTTATGAATGCGGTGAGTGGTCTAGATTCTGGGTGCAGGTCCACCTGGTGGTAAGCCATCGACAGGTCGATGACGCTGAAATACCTCGCTTGGGACATGGTGCTGAGCATCTCATTTATGTTAGGCAGTGGGTGTCTTTCTATCCATATACTCTCGTTGAGGCTCCTCAAGTCTACACATAGACGGATGCCTTCTCCACTGGCCTTGGCTGCGATCATGACTGGCGCCAACCATTCTGAACATTCCACAGGTTGTATGATTCCCATGTTGCACGGTTTGTTAAGCTCATTCTCCAAGGGCTCTCTCATTTGTTGCGGTACAGGGCGCAGCTTATGTACCACCGGTTTTGCATTTGTCTTGAGTTTTATTTTAAGTTGGAAGTCATGTAAAAGGCCCAGCTCTTCCCGAAACAATCTTGGAAACTCGTCACAAATACTGCCACCACCCAGGTTTCCTGCCATCAGTAGAACTAATTCTTCTTTGTTGGGATCCAGAATGATGCCCAGTTCCTTCTGGTGCTGCCAACCTAACAGGTTGGATCCTGACTCTACAATGTATACCTTCCCATATGTATCCCTGCCTTTAAACTCAATACGCTTCTCCTTCATACCTAGAAGGGGTATGGGCTCCCTGTTATAACCTGTGGGTGATATGTCTGCTTTCTGTAACGTGTTCCTTCCTTTATCCTCAAAGCACTCATAATCATTCTTGTTCAACAACGTAAAAGGGGAACATGAATCTGCAAACATGGTTACGGTAGTATTATTCAAAGATACATCACACTTTGGATAAATCATGTTAACACTTCCTGAGCAATCTTTAACTTGCAATACATACTTACTTTCCATAGGCAGTACACATTTTACTTCCTTACCCCAAGATCCTTCTACACCCCCACCCTCCTTGACATGGGGGTCACCTTCTCTGCACACCCTGGCAAAATGTCCCCTTCTATTACATTTTTTGCAAGTAACACTTTTAGCGGGGCAATGAATGCTATTAGTTAGGTGGTTGCTACTACCACACCTGTAACACCTTAGATTTCTCTCACTACCAGGGGTTTTGTTGTACAACTTTTTTCTACTTTTTATTTTTAAAACTTCGCTGTCCTCCTCCTCTTTCTGAATACTGGCCACTACATCAGTTGTGTTCTTCATTTCTTTGATGCACCTGGCGGTATGTTCCACTGATTTTGCGATGGCAACTGCCTCTCTTAGATTGGGGTTCTTGGCCAACAGTTTCTCTTGAATGCGCACATTGTTAGTGCACCGCACCAACTGGTCTCTTATTAGTGAATCCGTTAGGTTGCCAAATTCGCACAATTGGGTGAGACCTCTCAATGCTGCAATATAGTTGCTTACAGACTCTTGTTTACCTTGTGCTCTGCCGAAAAACCTGTGTCGTTCCAGCACTACATTTATTCTGTCCCCAAAATGTGTCTCTAGTTTTACCATGGTGCTCTCAAAAATATCCATACCCACAACTGCTTCACCTGCCTCACTTTCTGGTTCAGGTAATGTCTCGTAAATTTTGCGCCCGTATACTCCCAAATTATGAAGAAGGATGTGCTGCTTACGCATGGAAGTGAAGCGCTCTCCACCAATGGCAATAAGGTATGACTCAAACAATTTGACCCATTCTTTCCAGCTTATCTCAGGCTCTCCAACCTCATTTAAAAAGGATGGGGGTTGGCTCATGCTGGCTGCAGCCATCATAGTGGGTAATTAGGGTTGCCAGCGGGTACTTTAAAAAATATAAGCAGGGAAAAACTCAACTGGAATAAATAGGCTGCACAGTATTATGTCCTTGCCTCGCAGTAGTTTGTTTAAGTGTTGAATATGTGTGAGAAAATTAGCCCGCAAGGTGGTGCTGAGCAGTGGGGCAACTATGACTCTGGCAAAGGAGTGCACGTATGCCAGCAGTTTTAAAACAAAAATCGATGGACAGTCAACAATGGATTACTATCGTTTCTCCTTACTTACAGTACAACTTGAACTCACGCTGTGAGGCTCGCAATGCCACAACTCCACTCGTCGATTTCCCTCATCTAATGAAACTGACACGGCGAAGGCCAAAAAAAAACACCAAATAAAACAGGTTAACTGTAACGCACCAGTGCTCAGACAGGACTAGCGCGCACGTTCAGGCGATCAGTGTCTCAGCTCTGCACACTCCAGAACACGCTGACAGGATGGGGAATGTGAAAAACGCTGCACACCGCAGAAGCAGGAAAAGCTCGCCGGAGTGAGGGAACGGACAGCGCCTCTCCGCCTTTCCTCAAAGGAACACTCCTGAACTCCCACAGGCGGAGAACGACGGTCGCCACTCCTAGCTCGAGACGCGATGACTAGCGACGCTTTCCCTCAAGGCTCTCGACACCCCTCCTTGACCTTGCAGTGACAAGATCCCCCGGTCATGCAACAGCCTTGCTACAATTCGCCCCGGGGCCTCCACAAGTCCTGTTAGACGCTCACCCCACACTCGTCAGGCAGAGGCTGACATGCGACCACAGCGCAACTCTTTCGACTCCGTTGAAAGCCCACTCCTCCTGAGTGCCCGTTACCTTCTTTGACAGGGACCACGTTACCCGCCAGTCCGAAGGTCTCCTCTGCACATCACGCCTCAAAGGAATGCCGGTCACAACGCAACAGGAATGTTCCGTACTTCTATGTATAGAATCTCGCCAATTTACAGAGGAAATCGAGATGAACAGCGGTTAAATCCACAGTGGAGCTGCTTTACTGTACTCTGTTTGCTCTTCAATACACCTTCTGAATAACTCCTGGCATATACATCATAACGACCAGGTAAGCTCCTTTTCTTGCTTCTTCTTTCGCTCCTTAACTTGAAGTATTTAGTAACTGGAGAGAGCACACAGAGGGGAGATGGCCAAAACTGCCCCCTTCGCAGTTAGTCGTCGCCAGTGTTGAAAGTAGTAATGACAGGAACCAGAGTAGGTAGAAGTACTGCTTTATTGGCCATCCGCTCTCCACAACTGCAGCAAGGTGTCAACATTCTATTGTCAGCTCCAGGTGGAAGGAACCAAGGAAAGGGGAAAAGGAGGGGGAAACGGAACATACCATATGCAACAAGAGAAAGGTTACAACACTTAGGTTGAAGGGAACCTTCTGCTGCCGACACCCAGAGACCTCCTCTGTTAGTTGATCGTCCCCAGCAACCGCTTAGAGAGTGGACAGCTAGTAGGGACAAAGGGAAACGACAAGAAAAGAACTAATGGGAAGAGATGGGCCCGTAGTGGTCATTATTCAATAAAACATTTGCTCAGCTGTGCAAGTAAGAGAGCCAACCCCCACCTGTACACGAGAAGAATAAGCACACACACAGAGCAACCACCAAATAAATACAACATGCTTACCAATTTAATAAAATATAACCTCAAAGGTCAAATGTGCACTACAATCACACACTTTGTGATACCTCCACTGGCTTCAACCTTTTAGCACCCGTTTCCAAACGTATCCCGAGGCAAACCTGGTCCCAAAGTGTTTAATAGCCACTACAGCCATCCCAATATGGCAGCGACTTTTAGTTTAATTAAAGGGCAACGCTGCCTCAACTGTAAGATATAGATGGTTATACAGCATCAAAGCCAAGCTCGCTGTTGATGCAGCCATCTTGAAATACGAGGCACTCTGGAGAAACATCCTTTACCCCGCAGACAGAGCCACAACCTACCTTTACTCTGCAGTCACTACCCTGATTGCGACGTTACCAAGCGTTCCTTTACCACGCAAGTTGTTACAATGACTTGCTTTAGGGGGCACGTTGTTGGACTGGTGTTGGATTTTAAGTCCAACACCTTCCCTACTGCTAGACTGACTTGAGTTGGAATAGTAATTTATACTATTCCAAAGTCTAGCGCCCCCCTAAGGCAAATCATTGTAATGACTTGCGTGATAAAGGCACGCATGGTACGTTCGCAGTCGGAGTAGTGACTGCGGAGTGAAGACATGTGTGGGAAATACATGCGGAGTTCCATCCTACATCCGGCCCTCTGTTTTGGCGGTATGGACTTCACATGAATAACTCAGTTACTGGTGGTGTTTTTCGAAAAAATTGTCTTTGCTGCTTTGCATACTAAGTTTCTATACTTGAGTGTCCTAGAGCGCTCAACAAACCGAGAATAGCTGACATGGTTGCAACAACAGGGAAAACAGAAAAGGCTTGGGTCCTATCGCTATCCGGCCTGGACCACACCAATATTATACAACAAAACAGTGACCGGACAGATTATTCCAAATTACTCATATATGAGCTTAGACAGCAATTCTAAGTTCATGTGATTTATTTCACATCATTTATAACTTATTTTTTGCATATGTGAATTAAAAACATTCATCGATGTCAAGAGATTGAAAACACCTTATTTAGTATGCCATACTTATCAACATAACACATTTAACATTACAACAAATACACATAAATGTAATACATGTGAGAAAACGTCAACGCCAATACAATTATCAATGTCCTATACATGTCCTGCAAAGAACCAGTCCATATTTGATATATAAATCACAGGCGGACCCTTAGCGGTTCCAGCGGTCCTGCCTGTGTTTGGGGCAAAGGGCTGCACAGTTTGTAAAGAGGGTCGTCTGCTCACTGGGTACGAAATTCCCATCCAGTTCCCCCCAAAAAATAATTCATTCGCCTTTGCCCAGATGTCAACGCGTTTCAAACCCCAAATAGTTCCAGGGTTTTCCTCAGGACTCGGACTGTGGGTCAATGACTAAAAAACAAAAAATTAAAAAATGTGGCGTCAGTGTAAAGAAAGAAAGACCCCTTCTGTCAGGTTTAAAATGTGACCTATTGCCATTTAGAAAGTACCTGTTGTTATGAATGCCCAAACGCTTGTATGATGGGGCGTAAGAGGTGCATCTAATCGTTGTAAGCTGGAAGCTGTGGGGACAAAATTAAATGGGGCTCAGTTCACGGAGAGATGTAGTGCACATGGAGTTACTTGGCTTGTTTTCAACCATTGTAAAGTATCGTACCTTCTACATATTGTCGGGATTGCATCCAGTGTCCATGTCCTCGTGCCACTAGAAGACTGTGTTTGCGTGGTAATTTTTGATATTCAGTAAGCAGGATTCCTGCGGAAGACAAAGGCACCTTAAGTGTTCTATTACACGTGCTAACGCTTCAAATAGCCAGACATTGTTTCAATGAGGGACGCGTGCTTTTGGATACTATTAGAAAAAGCAGAATGTTCCTTGACCCTGGTGTTGTGAAGGTGACAAATGAACGGGTGCGCTTAAACAATAAAAACCGCCTAGATCTAAGTCGCGGTATTTACTTGCATCCAGTTTTCAAAGAAAGTTGTGTCAAGCTCCGACGTCTTCCTCCACTCGAGAGTTCTGTTGCGCGTGCTGACGCTTTAGTTAGCCAGACATTGTTGCAACAAAGGACGCGTGCTTATAAATAATATTGGCAAAAGCGGGATGCTGCTTGGCTCTAAGATTGTGTAGATGCCCTCGATTTATACGCGCTTCAACACCGAAAACCGCCTCGGTAATCGCGGTATTAACTTGCCTGTAGTTATTTCAAAAGGGAAGGTGTACGAATGCCGGCGTCTTCCTCAGCGTCTCCAACTCATGAAGGGAGGGGCCAGTTGATAGTGCCTCTAAATAGAAAATCTGGACTGGAATGAAAGCTCCAAGGCATGCTGGACTATGTAGTTTGTAGATGGGTGATTTCAGAAAGTTCATTTAGTCCGCGAATGGCGGTGTCGAATTTCATTATTAGGAAAGCCTCCTTTCTAGCTAACTGACCCGCTAGGTCGCCACCCAAGGGTGAGATTTTTATAATTGCTAGAACAGTCCATTTGAATTCATTTTGTGTGTGATTCATGGCCACGAAGTGATCCACCAATGGTGCTGCAGCTGTCTTGTTCTTTAATCTAGAACGATGTTGGACAATTCGTTGGCGCACCTCTTGGCTTGTTTTGCCAATATACACTTTTTTGCATGGGCAAATGATCGCATATACGACGTTCTTTGATTTACAATTTGTAAAATCGTTGTGGCGCCAATGTTTTTGTCCATCCGTAAATAGTGTTCCTTTCATTGTGGACCCACACACAGAACATGTGCCATATTTGTGGTGGCCCTGTATTGGGGTTGAGCATGGTACGTAAATTGTCTTTTTTAACAGGAAGCATAGCAGAGCTGGTGATTTGTTGGCCAATACTGCGATTCTTCTTCAGAGCAA
Organism: Calotriton arnoldi; assembly: GCA_963921515.1. NCBI lineage: Eukaryota > Metazoa > Chordata > Amphibia > Caudata > Salamandridae > Calotriton > Calotriton arnoldi. The sequence goes on from CAWUFW010000900.1 coordinate 2,985,303, forward strand.
ACAGCGGGGGACCAATGTCTGGAATTGCGCCCTCAATCAGGTGCCAGTTGTTATGGATAATCTTCTTCAAAGGCTGAGTATGGGGTCCAAATGTAGACACACAAACAATATGTTGCGTTGATGTTTTGGACTTCTTCGTCAAGAGGTGTTCCCTTGGTGTCTACCGAGCTCTTTTCCGTGAGTGACTCAAGAGCTTACGAGGGTATCCTCTCTCCACAAGTTTCTTGATCAAGACTTCAGAATGAATTTCAAAGTCTTCCTTCCGGGAACAGTTACGCCTAATTATTAAGAACTGTCCGTATGGCAGATTGTTTTTTATGCTCCTAGGGTGATAGCTCCGATAATGAAGGGCGTTGTTCTTATCTGTTGCCTTTGTATACAAGGTGGTTATTAATTGGCCATCCGTTGCTTTCACCTCTACGTCCAGGAATGCCAGGCTTGTGGTACTGTATGTTAAACTGAATTTGATGTCAGGGCTACGGTTGTTAAGCCATTCGTGGAACTCCTTAAGCACTGGTACTTGACCTTCCCAGATGCACCACACGTCATCAATATACATGTACCATTGTTTGATATTGGCACTGTATGGATTATTTTGGTACACAAACCGTTGTTCGTATTGGGCCACATAGAGCACGGCCATCTCTGGAGCGAAGGGACAACCCATGGCTGTCCCCTTGATTTGTACAAAGAATTCGTCAACAAATTTGAAGAAATTGCGGCATAATGAAAATGCTGCCAACTTCAAGATAAGATCTGTTGGGACCCGATGTGGTCTAGGTCTTGATTCTAGATAAATTTCAATGGCGTCAAGCCCGTCCTGCTGTGGAATTTGTGTATACAAGGATGCTACGTCCATTGTCACTAGAATGTGAATGTCAGGGTTGAACTGGAAGCCCTCAATTTTGTTAATAAAATACATAGTGTCACGTAAATAAGAGGGGACCTCAGGTAGAAATGGCTTTAAGAATACATCCACTAACTTGGATACTGGTTCCAATATGGAATCGCAACCGGATACGATAGGGCGACCAGGTGGATTTGATGCGTCCTTGTGAACCTTAGGCAGGAAATACAGTTGAGGTATTCGAGGATGTTTTTTGATCAAATACTCAGATTCTTTTGGACCAAGGGTTCCTTGTGCTGTTGCTTCTGTAACTATCATCAGAATTCCATGCATTATCTCCTTAGTAGGGTCCTGTGCGATGCGCAGATACCATTGCTGGTTATAGACGTGGCTCCTGCCCTCTATCTGATAGGCTTCCTTTGACTATAAAACGACTGCCCCACCCTTGTCCGCTGGCTTGATCACCGTGGTTTGTTGGTTTTTCAATGACTTTATGGCTTCTTTCTGAGCCTGTGAAATATTTGGTTTTAAAAATGGTCGCTTTTTTTCAAGTGTATTGAAAGATGATAGTACCGTGTGTTCGAAGGAAATTATTTCTTTTGGAATCTTATGAGGAGGGGGGCAACAACGACAGCTCCTCGCACCTTCATTGACAGGTGTACACTGAACACCCCATCTGCAAATTGTAGTGCGAAAGTAGTCCCTTTTCTTTTTTCACTACAGTCGCCTTAGATAACTACCCACACTAAACCACTGGTGTTTGGCAGCAGCGATTCCGTTTGCTTTCCCGTCATAACTCATGGTTATTGAAAGAGAGCTAAAGTGACATAAACATTTATTCAGGGTCCGGTACTGTAGCTGCCATATTTGAAGGTTAGGTTTGACACACAAATCAATGGCCAATTTTTTAAACCTTTTTCGGAAATTGGATTTTATGCAGAAAGGTGATTTTGGTCGAACACCAGGAATCTGATTATTTTTTTAAAACAAAATACGAGATCAATTCTGAAAATATGTAAACGCTGTATACATGTCTAATAGGTTACTGTTTCTTAAGAATTCATTCTTAATTTCGGGTTTAAAATGGCTGCCCATCATATCGGCTTATGAACTGGACAAGCGCTGGTAAATGCAAGAGAGACCAGCAATATGGCGGCAACCTCCTGTATCCAAACCTCAAGTCCTCTGTCTAGCTCCGTGCACTCGCTGTGCGTTTTGAATAGAAGGTAATATTTAAGTTTATGGGAGTGCAGACCAGTGATCCCGGGTAAAGTCGTCATAAATAAACCCATCACAAGCAAGGCACAGTCAGCAATGCCTTAAAGCTTTCTCTCTATGGGGAATTCAAAGAGTGGTAATCGGTGTTCAGCATAACCTTCTAGGTCTCACTGTCTTACTTTGAAGTCAGAGAAAGAAACGTAAACAGACGCCCTCGGAAGCCAGTGTCTGACATTGAACCTCGGTATTTGAATGCATAGCAGATGTGGCGAGATAAGAACAAGATTTACAGCCCTGTTTACAGAAACGTAACTCTGAGCGAGCGCTTTTGTGAAGTGTTTTTAAAGAAAGAAAAAAAATTGTTCCTAAAATGGGAGCAGTGGATGGATAGTAGTAATTGGTCCATGCTCTTGGGGGGGGGGGGCTAAACACAGGAAGAGGCATGACGCATGCATGCCATGGACAAATGGGGAGAAAGAATATGAGAGCGATGATGGAGCCAGTCAATGCGAAGTCCCTTAGCGGGCTCAAGCCCAAGTACTGAATACAACAGTCTCTTCGTATCAGCGAATGCAGCTGTCTAGCAGAGACCTAACAAGATGGCACTTTATTTCTTTTGAGAGATTCCACAAGCAGTTAAAGACCTGGGTATTTTAATTTTGCCAATGTGCCTTGATCTATTATGTTAGCGCTGGGAATCCCTGTGGGGCAGCCATGCGCTTTACAAATTACAGTAGCATAATATAACATTTAAAAACAAGATGCCCGCAATGTGGATTTTAAATGTGGAAACCATCTTTGTGACATTAAAATAATTATACACTGTACAATACCGTTAAAAAATGGCTGCCACATTGATTCTAAATGTGACGGCCAAATGGTAAATCAGTGCCACACCATGCACAACCCCTTTCCAAGATGGTCTTCATGTTAAGAATCAGTCTGAGTGTGAGATGCAGAGCTGTACCTTTGAGTGCTGTCAAAAACATTTGAAACATAAATGCTGTAAGAAAAAAATGCTATGTTCTCATCTGATGCAACTGATTGAATGAGACAAAAAATGTGATGTAAATTTATTGTGCAGATGTGAAATTGTTCCTCTTTTATCCCAATGCAACCAATTAGACAATTACAAGACTGTGAGATAAAGTACTCCTGTAGGATGATTCAAGTTGTGATTGCTATTGGCTAAAGGCCCTGTGTAAAGAAGCTAAGCGCTGAATGAGGCTATCCCAAGACCCACTATATGTATGTTATAGTTTTTTGGTAAAACGTCTTGGCTTACTCCAGAGTTCAAAAAAAGGAATATGACTCAATATAATAAAAAAAGTAATATTAAGTAGTGGTTACTGTTAAATATCCTATGCAGTGTTCAACATATATAATACATTTATAAGCTTGTATCTCAGTTGTGCGCTTCCCTCCCCGTTCAGCAATATGCTGATCTTACTGCATAAACTAACCATTTATCCCTGTGGTTGAATGACTTTTTCAAGGAACTAAGGGGCCTATTTACAAGCCCCTTGCGCCACTTTTGCGTCATTTTTAACATGGGAAAAGTGACGCAAAAGTGGCGCAAGGGGCTTGTAAATAAGCCCCTAAGTGACTTTTTACTCCATTCTTGCTTCACTGCTATTGGAATTGCTAGGTATTTCTTCCAGTTCAGTATCGAGTGCTATTGACTTTTTTCACCCCACTGCTTGAAACCATATTGTCAGGGCAGGAAGGCTCTTCCCTCCAGTCTTCAATTGCGCCCTCAGGATGAGATCGTAAGCATCTCCAGCTTGGTGTAAAGGCTTTAGAAAGGCCCAGCACTCGCAGTTAGTGACAAAATGTATCCACCTTATAGTCATATGCAAATCAAAAACACGCTTACTTTCATAATGTTTAGCTAACGGTTCTCCTTTTATGTGGAGTTCAATTTAAATGTTATCATTTATTCATTGTATGTCTTTCACAGCTATGTATGTCTTTCACAGATATGTTGAAGTTGCCATTGTTGTGGTATCTTGCATTAAACATGTTTTAAAACAATTAAATTGATCGGATATACCTACAGATCTGTGAGCAGATCTGAAATCAAGAGGCAATGATTTGTGTTCTTCTAGGGGCTTTGAGGCGGCAACTGCTGCCCTTACTGGTACTCTTCCTCAGAACTGGCAGGGCTGGGCGTTGTTGTAATAGTAATTGCATTTACATAGTGCTTACTACCCATGACGAGGTGTCAAAGCACTTTTCGGCGAGTAGCACGCTACTCTGGATCCCAAAAAGGATTAGTGGTGAATTAGTATAGGAATATATGAAACTAATTTGAGCGTTGGACATGTGAGTTTATTTGAATTGAAAAAGGATAATGGAGAGATAGAAGAGGGAAGGGTTTGAATTTATATATTTTTTTTAACACCTACTTTATTGGTTTGCAGTTGCCAGTGGCACATACATTTATTTAAACCACTTTGCCAGCCAATTGCAAATAGGCTATAGGTCATATCGTGTCCAGTGTACATCACATTGGTTCGCAAAAGTACAAAAACTGGCATTTATCTATCTGCAAATGCACTTTCTTATTGGATGCATATAAAAGAGATAAAAGTACATTCACAACCAACAGGAGCAAGCAGTCCCTCCCTCCCACTCTAAACTAGCTTGAGTGGTCTGGTAGGTGTATAGTGTACATGTTAGAAGCGGGGGCGCTGGGCCCTAGATTGACGGTATGGTGGTATGCTCCCCAATGTGTGGCAGTCAGATGAGAAGCATCATTGTTCCGTGAGCTCTCTAGTTGTCGGAGGTATATGTCCGGAATTGCTCCAGCAGGTGAGACCACTCCATCAAGATAGGCTTCTTACGAAGCCCTCTGCACTCCTCTCGTTGCAGGGCCACGCCTTCTGCAGTGGCCCAGCGTATAACTTCCTCTCCCCAAACCCCTTCTCTAGGTGCTTTACGGGATTTTCAATGCTGTGTTAGCATCCTGTTCTTTAATAATAGGGAGAGGTCGGTAAAGCGGCGCAGTACTCCAGCTGTTCGGGGGGAGTGGGGACAGTCCCAGGATACAGGATTCAGTTGACAGCGAGGAGGGATTCTCCAATAGGCCTTCCGTAACTTCTCTCCAAAAACCCACCAGAGAGGGGCATGACCAGAGCATATGAATCAAGTCGGCATCAGGCGTGTGAGAGCGGGGGTACCCTGAAGTGGCAGAAGGGTACATTGCATGCACACGGCGTGATGTTAAATATGCTCTGTGTAAGATTGAGAGCTGTATGAACTTGAACCGGGTATTACGAGAGACCTGTTTTGGGTGCTCGAGAATAGTGGCCCATTCTTTGTCAGTCAGGACTCCCGCTATTTCAGTTTCTCATTTCTGTTTTAAAGGGGGCAGCGGAATTGGGAGATGTTCCCTCAAGCCTCTATATAGCCTTCTTACTAAATGGCTCCTATGTCCTATTGTGTGAAGTGCACGAAGTAGTTCAAATGTGGGGGGCTCTCGGTTCTGCACTACCCAGTGTTGCCGGAGATAGTGTAATATACTAGCATGGATTAAAAACAATGTATTGGGTGCTCCATAGGTATGCATGAACTCCACGTGTGGCATAAGGATTCCATCTGCGAACAGGGATCCTACCGTCGTGACCCCGGCATTATCTCAGGGGTCCAGTCTATGGGCCCTTAAAATCCCCTGCAGTGTTGGTAGTCCACAAAGTGGAATATTCGGGACGTATGGGGTGGGCGTGTTAGTGCACTTTAGGGCCATCTTCCAGTAGTGTATAGTGGTCTGAAGCAGCAAGGGGCCTGCTCGTAATTTTGCTGAATCTGGGCAGAGTAGAGCTTGAAGTGTTCCTAGACACAGTTGTGTGGTTGTGGATCCGATTTTGAACAAATTGTGACCCGCTAGCCAGTATTCCAACCACTGAAGCTGCCCAACTATACAATACGCTTTAAAGTCCGGGGCTCCCATACCCCCCTTGGTCACTGGTAATTGTAGTTTAGAGAGGCTAATCCGACGGCGACCTTTTCCCCATATCAGTCCTATCAATAATGAGTCTAAGAGTTTAAATACCCAGGCAGGGACCACAATTGGCAAATTGACAAAGTGATATTATAATCTCAGCAACATTACCATCTTGGCCACTGCCAGTCGTCCCGCCGTGGATAATGGCAATTTAACCCAGAAGGCCACTAGTGGTTTTAAGGAGTTAATTGTGCGAACTAGGTTCCCTTCTAGTGCATCCTGTGTGTCTCTATAAATCTGGATGCCTAAGTATCTAAAAGTGACTGGCTCTACCCTAAGTTGCATCGTGCCAAATTGTAAAGCAGGCACATTGTATGAATTGTAGAAGGAGTATGCACATGATTTTGAGGCATTTAACAGTAGTCCTGGGATGGATCCGAATCGGGTAAGCAGGGTGGCCAGTGTACATATGTCTTGGCGTAGATCTCTGAGATACAATAACATATCATCAGCATACAGGGACCTAGTGAGTAACCGGGCCCACTGGTATTCCGAATGTTCTCATCGCTTGGCGGAGATGTTGGGCAAGGGGCTCTATTGCCATTACAAACAAAAGTGGCAATAGGGGACAGCCTTGGCACGTCCCTTGAAATATCTGGTAAGTTGGGGAGATGTTTTGAGGTCACTATTGCTTCCCTGACCGTGGGAGGTAAGGCTCCCTCTGCTAGGGATGTTACATATAGTTGTAACAGCTTTGGCACTATTTGTGACGCAAACATAGAGAAAAATTCTATGGGACGCTCATCTGAGCCTGGTACTTTGTTGCGAGCTAGTTCCTTAATGGCTCCAGGAATCTCTGCTTTTGTGATAGGGGACACCAGGTCTTTAACAGTATTATCAGAGAGCACAGGAAGGGGTACCACCGCTAGAAAGTCGCCTATTGACTCCGAAGGGGGAACGTTGAGGCAGTGTAATGATCATAAAACGCCATATTGACATCAAGTTGTGTAGACACTAGCCCGTGATTAGGGGTGATGACGGATCGTATGAGTGTGGGGGAAAGCTGTGGTCTTATTATGCGAGCCAGTAATGTGCCAGATCTGTCCGCGTCTGCTGGGTGTAAGTGTTGAGGTCAATTAGTCGCAGGTGCTCTAATGATTCTGCATCTCTCACCCTAGCGTCTCGGAGCTTCCCTTCCTCCAATGCGTCATTCTGGGCAGCTATCTACAAGGATTGTAACTCTGATTCTAACTCAGTAATGTCCCGGGAGACCTCACGCCTGACTCCCAATACTGCACTCATCGAGATTCCATGAATCACTACCTTGAAGGCCTCCCATTCTATTGGCCGCATAGTGGCCGTGTCTGCGTTTTCAGAAAAGTAGGAGGTGATTGTAGTAGCTAATGTGTTTCTAAAAACCAAATCTTCTAAAAGCTGGGGTTGCAAACGCCACGTCGGAATCGGGGAAGGTATACGGCCCCAGTGTAATGCAAGTTCAAGCGGGTTGTGGTCTGAGATAGTTTTGCCCAAATATGTGGTGTGCGTCATAGCTGTGAGCAAAGTGTGTGTGCCAAGAAATCTGTCCAAGCATGAATGGAGGCCATGGGGATGAGAGTAAAAGGAATATTCTCGCATGCCACTGTTTTTGGCTCGTCAGACATTTTCTAGATTTCACCCTGTTACCCACTGGTATAGGACCTTGGCCTGGTGGGTTATTCCTGTACCTGGGAGCAGGGGGTGTGACCAGTCTAGTTCTACATCAAGGACTGCATTAAAATCCCCACCTATTAGCCAGGGATATTGTGCCCAGTCTGCCAGGGCAACCGACAGATGGGACAGGAAAACCTTGTGATCAGAGTAAGGCGCTTATACAGAGCCCAGCACTATCCGTTTCCCATCCAATGTGCCATCCAGCAGCACATATCTGCCTTGGTCATCGATCTTGGATTCCATTACTACAAATGGGACCCCGGCCTGTATCCACACTGCAGCACCCCGTGAAAAAGCTGAGTAGACGGTAGCATGTAATTGCCCCCTCCCCCATCTTTTATTGAGTTTGTGTGCCTCTGTAGGCATTAGGTGTGTTTCCTGAAGGTACACTGTCTGTGTGCGGCGTCTGTGCAATTGGGCCAATATTCTGTCTTTTTTGGATTGAGCCCATACCACGGACATTCCAGGTGAGAAAGGTATATGATTTAGCTACTGTTGACATTGGGGATTTGTATTAGAACATAGAGGCCCGCCCCGCAGAGAACAGATCTTTAGCGTAAAAAAAACCATGACCACAATCAAGCTTAACAATTGAACAAGTACCCAATACTCAGTCAAGCGAGTCAACGTTTTTCGACCAAACTTTTCAATAACCAAAAACATGGTAAACTGTGAGATATAGAGTGCCTTCACTTTAGGGGCTGGCAAAGAGTCCAATCCGGTAACAAAAAAGTATGGGTTTCTTCCTAGTGGCGGTGCCATACAGTTCTGACCGGAACTCGGGGTGGTGATCTAATAGCATTATGTAGTATCCCTTTGTTTTAAATTTATTGGCACCATAAAGAGCGGAGAAGGATCGCTGCGAAACAAGTGTAGGATCTAGGTAGCCTCGGCTTATGCAAGTTTACTCTATTATTAACTGTACAGTTCCATTGTGCAAAGTCTATAGGTGTTGCTATCTCCCCCCCACCCTACTCCTGCAAAAAGAAATCTCAATAGTGAACAACAGCAAAAAAGGGACATCTCCCTAATTCTCAGATCAGTGGATCATTGCTTAGCTGCGGGGACACAGATGGGAACAGAGTAACGCTCCCCCCGGATTCTGAGTCTGATGTCGCAGCCTGTGAGGAACTGGAGCTGATGGGCGGTCGGGTGGACCGCAGCGTCGATGCTGAGCAGAGAGCCTCCTCTCTGCCCTCCAAGGCCAATTTAGGGGATGGAGCCCCGGCAAGGCTGTCTTGAGTAGTTAGTCCTCTTCTGCCGTTACGGGGGAGTCTTTGTGATTTTGACAGCAACTGCACGCGGTGGTCACTCCCAGCAGCGCTAGGGAATTGCCGTTCCAGCCAGTCCCACGCACCTTCTGGAGTTTCAAAGAAATGAGAACGCTGATTGTAGAGGATTTTCAGTTTGGCAGGAAAGAGGAGCGCGAATGTGAGGCCAGCTGCACGGAGGCGGGTTTTGATGTCCTGGAAAGAAGCATGTTTACGTTGCACTGCTTGTGTATAATCAGGAAATATAAAGACTTTACTATTGTTGATCATAAGGGGACCATTGTCACGGGCGGCTTGAAGGAGTAGATCACAATCTCTGATGTTCAAAATGTTTGCTATGATCGGACGTGGATTTGTGCCACGGATTGGTTTTTTAGAGGGCACACGGTGCGCTCGTTCCACTTTAAAGAGATCTGATAGTCCCGTGGGTCCACTTTAGTTTTAAGCGATTCTTCGATGAAGAGAGTCGGCCGTGGGCCCTCTGACCCTTCAGGGAGGCCCACTATGCGCAAGTTGTTCTGACAGGACCGCCCCTCTGCATCGTCTGCCCGAGCCTGGAGAATCTCTAACTTTTGGCGCAGTTGAAGTAGTTGTGCAGAATGATCTTTTACATTAGGAGACACTGTGTCTAGCGTCACTTCAGTAGCCTTGACTGGGTCTGATAATTTCCGATGGTCATCTTTTAAGCTCAGTGGCGATCGCTCCCAATTGTTGTGCAATAGCTGTTCTGGACTCACGGATCTCCTGTAGAATCATGTCCAATTTATCCATGGGGGGGCGTTTCGAGCGTCAGTGTCCACAGGCAAGGAGTGAATAGAGGAGGCCTCTGAAGGTGAAGATTGAGAACGGATCCTTGCCAAGGGCGTCCATGCCTTGGGTCTTGTGCGCCCCATGGTTACAAACAGGCCAAGATACGTTGCGTACAATCCACGGGTGATGAATCACTGGTAGTTCAATGACAGGTGTGGCCCCACCGATAGTGGATTACTGCAGAACTAATGACGTACCTGCACCAAAGAGATCGTGGGTAATGGTCAGTTATTGGTGAAGACCCATAGGATGAGTGAGGGCCAGTCAATGCTAATTGGGTAATAGGAAGTCAGTCAGTTCGCTCCTGTAATAAGAAGTGTTGGTTATGGTCACACTCCCAGACGCTCTTGCGGCAATTGGTGCTGTCAGCTTAGTTATGACTGCGCATCCGTGACTAGCAACTTCCAGGTTATACACAACAGTATAGAGATTGGATCAGTTAGAACTGGTAACAAGTGGTGTATGGATAGACTGGCTCCCATCACACAGTTCCTGGTATTGCATATGGGCGACGTAGTGATATTAGTCACCCTGCACGGCTGTCAATAGAAGAGCCAACAAGTGACATGGGGACCAAGGATTTCAGTTCCGGATGGGGAGTGGAGTTATGCAGGGACTTACTTACCCGTATGCAAGGCCCTCGCTCCAGCAGTTCAATTGTGGGGACTCCCAGTCTCTCCCAGGCCAATTGATCTATGTCGTGAGGTGTGGTTGCTGGGAAGGAGGCCCCCTGCCTCAAACCCCACGGGAGGCACTGTGTTCAAAATAACAGGGGGGGGTTGATGGTACTCACAAGGCTGCTCCCGGCGAGAGGTTCCACTTCCAGACCCATTAAGATTAGAATGGAAAGAGGTACCCTCTGAGGTTAATTTGTAGGTCTGGGAGCAAGGGGGAACAAACCACAAAATTATGAAGAAAACTCCCACTAGACCTTTATACTTTCTCTATAGGCTTGCAAAAGCTCAATGGGCTACCCATTGCTAAACATACATATCAAACAACTGAATGTATACATTTTATCATTTCATTGTATTATTCAATTAATTTCTATTTTTTTATATAAAGTTTTTTAAATTTCTCTGATTGTACAAAAATTTAAAACATATTTTTGAAGCCACAAAACGTTCATAGGTGCAAATGTACAATTATTCAGTTTTGGAAATACATGTCACATTTGTTTTAATACATCATCATAGTTTGTGAAAAGTGCATGTGTATTAAAACATATGATATATCCCCTGAATTGACCACACAACCAACTTCACCTCTCGCACAACACCACACTAACATTCACACATCACATACATAAACAACCCAGTCAAGAGTGTAATAATACATCGTTGGAAGTCACGGAGAGAACACTTCATAGGATATCCGCGATTGTGTTGCCGGCTGGGATTGCACAACAACCAGGTCAACGTACGTTTCAGTGGAGATTATAAATTATATCCACCTTCATCAGGACCACCCTTTTAAATGTGTATTTGTAAGTGGTAGGGGATCATAAAAATCTCTGACGCTTCTTTAGAATACTGATAAGGGCTCCCAGGAGTGAGAAGCTGAACACCACATCTCACTTATAGGGCTAAGATAGTGTCGCCAATAGTGATTAAATCCACAGAGGAGCAGGACTCCAACTTTAAGATAGCTTCAGTTTAATGGACTATATGGTAACTGGCAGAAAACTTGGTATGACATGTACTGGTGCCTGTACTCATTCTGCAATATGTCTTATTCAGATCACAGACCCATGGGTGCTCATTCACTCAAATATTGGGCGCCAATGCAGCGATCGCTGAATATGTCCGCGTTCTACGTATCACGCATAGTTCACAAAACGACTATTCAGGGGGTCCTGTGTCGGGCGGGGATGCACACCCCCTACTCCGCCCCTCTGCCGAGGGCCGCTCATGTGTGCCCCAGCAGTCTCTAGGGCCAGCCGGGGGGGGGAGCAACGGCAGCGGAGGGATTTCGGTAGCTACTCCACTCTGGGGGTGGGAGCCGCCGGCGAGGTCACTTTGCTCACCGGGGTATGTGCAGCCTCCATCTGGCCTCAGGTACCCTGTCCCGTCCAGCAATCACAGACCTCCACACTGGTTTCAGCCGGTGGGCAGCCGATGAAGTGGGTCCGCACTCTGGCGCGCACACAGTTTCTTACAGGCTGCGGGCGTCTGGCCTGGTCCCACGACCCTAGGCCTCTCCCCAGGACACAGATGGTCCCGCCAGTCGGCGGGCTGAAGAGCCCAAGCATCAAAGCCACCGCAGCTGCAGCTCCTCCGTTCATGCGCCCAGCGCTATCAGGCATGTCCCAGCCGGCTCCGCTATCACTCGGGCAACACCTCTCTCTCTCTCTTTGGGGCCAGGTGCAGTTTGGCGCCACTGCCCGGAGCAGGGATAGGCTAGGCCTCAGCTCTTCATGCGGGATCCGCCATTCTTCCCTTTTTCTATACTCCGTCATTCCACCGCGGGCCAAATTCGCTGTCGGCGAGCACCCCGGCAGTAGGCAGTACTCCGGTGCGGCTTAGTGGTGCTTCCTCCCCAGATTGCAAGGGGATACTTACAGGATAATTGCCCTGGGTCCGGGAGCTCGTCGCTTATACTTGCCACACCCCCTCGGGTTTGAATTTATACAGCGCTTGCTATCCCTGATGAGGTGTTAAAGCACTTTTTGGCGAGTAGCACGCTACTACGGAACCCAAAAACAGGATTAGTGGTGAATTAGTATAGGGAAATATGAAATTAATTTGAGCTGTGGACATTTGAGTCTGTTAGTTGGATTGAAAAGGATAATGGAGGGATAGAAGAGGGAAGGCTCTCTAAACTGTTTATTTGGAGATCATAGCAGTAGGAGGGGGTTTGGAATGAGTAAAGGGGAGGTAGAGGGGGGACAGTCGGAGAGAAGGGTTTAGAAGGGCTTGTTTGAGAGGTCTCAATAGTAAAAGAGGTTTGAGATGATGCAAGAAGGGGTAGAAGAGGGAACTGTCTAGAAAGGGTTATTTTGGGGCTCCTAGTAGAAGAATGGGGTTTGGGATGAGTCAGAGAGTGGAGGTAGATGATATATTGAGAGAGGTATACAGTGAGAAATAGGGTAGTGCATTGGAGAGAGTAGTAGAATGAGGTTTGGGATGAGTCGGAGAGTGGAGGTAAAGGATATATTGAGAGAGATATACGGTGAGATATAGGGTAGTCCATTGGGGATGCTGAATTAGGAGTAAAAGAATAAATATATAGATACATAAGTACATGGAAGGTATATATGTATAAGGAAGGTAATATATCTAGATTTAAGTTGTATTTAATAAATCACATGGCACTGCCTGGATCAGCTTTTTTTTGTTACAACTTCGTCCTTCACAGTGTGACAAGGCATGTAGATTGTACCTGTAGTCACCACAATGTTTTTCAAGCTGTGATAATTTTCTGATGTGCTTGTTAATTTACTAGTGTGCTTCTTTCTAGCCTTGGCCATCCTTGCCAGAACTTATGATACTACCCAATCTTTGTCATTTAATAAAACTACCTCTGCACTGGCAGTACTCCTCCATTTCACTGTGGGTGCTAGCACCAGATAACCAAACAACCCATAATTTTCAAGGAGAAACTAAAATAAATCCCTGATTATATTTCAAATATTCACAGTGGCTTTAGAATATTTTGCCCGAATATTTGAGTTCTTAGAAAGGTTATCCTGAAGGAAGCCTTATTAGACTCTAATTGTGCTGGCTGGTCAGTGACCTAAGTGTCCAAATGATCTTTTCTGGTTTAAGTGGTGAATATCCTATTTCAGTTCCATATTGTCTTTTGATGTCACATTAACATAACTTCTTCTAAGGATCTGGCAATATCATGCTTCCATAAAAATGCCAGAATTGCAGCAAATATATATGACCTCATGATTTTCCCACCTGCTCCTCTGTACCACAGTTGATACTGATGTATTTACTGCATAATGCTATTTCATATCCTCCTATTACACTAGCAATATAGCAGCAAGTCACTCATATGTCAACATTTTTTAAAGCTATGGTTAGGCATTTTTGACAATGCAACCATCGCTTTGCTTACAAAGGTTGCTGGCAAAAGACACTCTTGGCATAGTGTCTCCCCTAAAGCCTGAGATCATATCAAAACTATCAGATCTTCAGTTTGATTTAAATAGCTATCCTCTTATAATTCAACTCTGTACTTTAGTGGTTAAAGTTCAGCCAGTTGCAAAGATTCTTGAAACCTTAACAGAGAAGATACGTGTTTCAACAGCCATAGAAATTACACAGACCAGTTTCAACAGAGCATCTTTTGTAGATGTCAAAGGGGAATGACTGTCTTTCTCCGAAGTGTGCAACAGGACCTCTGTCACCTCTATGGTTCGCCGACAACCAGCAAAACTTGCTCCCAAGAGCAAACCAGAGATCACACCCTAATGATGCAATAAGGCACTCTCTCACTCGACTCGTTCTGGTGCAACGAAATATAAATACTTCCGTTTTCCACGGCCTTCCTTTGTATATGTATTTGTAAACCCAACATCAACTACTTCTGCATCTCTGTAACATATTCTAGCAATGACAGCTGGAGGATCTGACCTTCATTTTATTCTCATTTTGTAGGAAAAAGTAACAGTTTTTACATTCATTCTCAAGGTTATTTATTTAATCACATATTTGTGAGTGCACAATTACAGTTAGACCACCATTTTGTCAGTGGACCTCTGTACAATTATTAAGGTTTAAGTCGTATACCATAGTGAAGAAGCCTGTGATAGAAAGAACTGACAACGAGTTCTAGTCGTTTCATTTCTGCTTCTGCCATACGATTCTGAACAAGAAAGGACCTAGCTATCTCCGGCCTCTACTCACCCCCTACAGACCTATTCGGAATCTTAGGTCTGCGGGCACT